>ML660201.1:44572745-45172745 GCA_007570785.1 Antilocapra americana | reverse complement strand
GACTTTTTTTTGCCTTGACTCACCTGAAGAAGACTGCATTTCCTGGTTCTAGAGGAAATAGCAAAGCTGACTCTGAATGGCTTGAGGCTAGCTGGTCCCTCAGTCATGGCAAGTCCTGCAGGGGTAGCCCTAACTAGGCTGTGAGTGGCCACGGGTTGGCCTTCGGAGGGTAGGAGATGGCAGGAGGCAGGGTTTGCAGAGCATCTTACACTGTGTGTGCATTCTCCATTTGTCATCTTAATTAGAGGATCTAACTACCCCCCTGGTAGGGGAAGGAAGGGGTTGTCTATGCTTTATTTCCTGCTTGGGGAAACACTGTCTGGAGTTTACTAAGGGAGAGTTAAAGAGCTTCTGGGGGAATTGTTTGGACAGGGAAGGCAGGAGGAGACAAAGGCCAAGTCTGGGCTGGTGAGAGAATACAGGCTGTTGGGAGACAGGATGGGCTGGAGCATAGGGGAGGGAGATGATCCAAGAGGCTAGGTGATCAGCGCTGCTCAGACACGCTACTAGGGGTAGTGGAGAGTACCTGGTGGCAAGGAGAGACCTTGCAGGAATCCTACCAAGGGCAGAGCTGGCTTTGTTGAGAGCAGCCTGCAGTGAAGCCTAGTAGGCTGATGGCCTGCAGTCCCAGTCGCAGGTCAACTCTGCTTTCACCACAGAGGTGCTGAGGCTCCTAAGACACATCCTGAACTCTGACGTGGGGGTCTGGAGCTCCCCTACCACGCTAAAGGAAGTGAGCAGAGAGGACAAGATGATGAAAGGGCCGCTCCAGACAACGGTTTCCTGGGAGTTCATCAGCTTCTGAGAAGCAGAACTGACCATGCAGAGAGGCTGTCTGTATCTGAGGCAGTAACCCTCCCTTCCTGGTCTCACAGGAAATACTTTCATGTCCATTTGCCTGGGGGCACCCAGAGGGTTTGATCATCTGCCTGATCGTCATCAGTAGAACACAACTGCCATGATCCTGCCAGCCCAGCCCTGAGTGACTCTGAGAAGGCAGCTACCCATTCTGGTTGGCCCAGAGCCCTGTGGATGAGGTTCAGTCTTCCCTGCCTGGACAGAATAGTGTGAAGTAGAAGGAAAAGAAACCAGTTACAAGTGCCTCCATGTACTCAGTCAGCTCTTTGCTAGTATAGTGGGATTCCCCCAAAATGATTCACTTCCCAAACCAATCCTCTGTGTGAGGAGCACCAAAGTAGCTCTTGATCTGGCCTGGCATGTAGACAAGCTTATGAGCAGAGTTGTCCCCTGCCCCATCCCCTCCACTGCAGGACTGGGCCTCTCAGGAGGGTGAGGTTTTATCTTTGGGGCCCTGGAAGAATGCTTTGTTGTTTTCGTAGTTCCTCAGAAATACCAGCTGAAGATTGAACCTGTCCTCAAGGAACTTACAGGTGCCTTGGGGTTTGGTGCAGTGGTAAAGAATCCGCCTGCCAATGCAGGAGATACGAGTTCAATTCCTGAGTGGGGAAGAATCCTCTAGAGTAGGAAATGGCAACCCTCTTCAGTATTCTTGCCAGGAAGATTCCTTGGACAGAGGAACTTGGCGGGCTACATACAGTCCAATGGGGTCGCAGAGTCCGACACGACTGAGCATGTGCACTCTGTTTGTGTGTGTAGAATACATAACTTAGAAGGGCAGACGGGCCTCCCCCATCCACCTCCCGGGTACTGAAGGAGGAACGTGGAAGGCGGAGTGTCCCCCTGGTGAGCTCCAGGAGGGCAGGGCCTTGATTTTGTTTATTTAGTATCCGCAGCCCCTAGAACTATACTAGCAGGAAGCGATGCCCAATAAATGTTGGATGGAAGAATGATCACCTCTGTGCTCCGTTTGGCGGGGTAAGAGGGGCAGAGGAGGGGAGAGGTAGACGCTGAGTGTTCGAAGTAGCTGCTATCTGCGCTGTCCGGAGATTGGATCCTGCTTCCTCCGTGAGCTTCACCTGTAAAATGGGAGCAAGTGGCCCTGCCTTGCTTGGTTCCCAGGTCTGTCTGGAAGCCTCAGTGAGACAAAGTGACAGTACCTAGGGTGATACAAAAGCCAGAGTTGTACTGCCGTGCTGCACTTCCCAACCTTTTCGAAGGATCCTCTCCGGTGCAGCCGTTTGGGACCCCAGACTGCCTCTCTACTTCCCCCTCATACCTGGGGCTGGGGAGTCGTGGCGCTCTCGACGGTCCAGAAGTTAAGAGATTGAAACAACTTGCCGCCCAGAAGCTTGTGGGAGGCAGGAAGGTGCAGGGTGGCGTTGAGGGGCCAACAGACGCCGTACAGGCGTGCGTTTGTTGCCATGGACACGGGGCGGGGCAGGCCCCCGCCCTTGGGCCCCGCGCGCACGCGCCCACGGCCACGGCCACGTCCTGCCGCGAGAGGGGGCGGAGCGAGCGTGCGCGGCGGGCGCGCGCAGGCTCCGAGACCAAGCCGCGCGCGCGGATTGGCGTCGGCGGCTGGTGGCCGCTGAGGTGAGGGCCCGGTCGGGGACGTGTCCTCGCCGGGGCGGCTCTACACGCGCCAAAGGCCTGGAACCTCCGTGCGCCCGGGCGCGACCTCAGGGCCCCCCGCGTCCCCACCGTGACCCCGGCCCAACCGCTCTTTGCATCTCGTCGCGCCCACAGCTCGTCCCGGCTGCCTCCAAGGGCCCGAACGCGACCTTGGACCACTCTGCTATCTCGGGCCACCCTCTGCCTCGGCCACCGGTGCAGGGCACGCCCGGAGACTAGGGGCCCCGGGGCGGGCGAAGGGGTGGGGGGCGGGGGGGCCCCCGAAAACCGGACCAGAACCGCACGTAAACTCCGCCCCTGTCTCCTGAGGCCGCGCCGCACAGCGGTGGCTGCAAACTTTTAACTTCCTTGTAAGTTGCAGAGGTTCGTGGGACCCCTAGAGGTCGTGGCTGAAAAGGAAAGGGCTGGTTACACAGGCGAGGCGAGGGTGAGCAGGGGCTGAACGCCGTGATTGCCGAGTGGAGGCAGCCTCTCCTCCCCGCGCAGGCCCCTCTGAGTCCCAAATCTTCCCGCGCCTGGCGGGCGCTAAAAGTTTTGCCTGTGGCTGGCCCTTTAAGGGCGGGCCAGCCGCCTCGGCGCACGTGAGCGGCCTCAGGAAGCCAGCGCTGGGCCGCCCTCACAGAGAGGCCCGAGCCGAAACCAAGAGGGGTCACAGCCTGCCGAGGGTCAGCGGCTGGGGTTGGCTTAGGGCCAGGCGCGGTGCCTGGACCCCTCCAGGAGGAGGACGCTCCAAGAACAGAGGTTTATGCCCAGAAGTCTAGTGAAGAGCTGACATTTTTCAGGCGGAATCTGGCTTCTGATTTCCCTAAGGGGTCTGAGGACGTGGTGGAGGTGTAATCTTGTGGCGAGGAGAGTTCTTGTCGAGGCCCCTGTGGGCGTTCCCAGATAAGAGATCAGTCAGGGCAGGGCGCCCGGCTTAGTGGTTATTTTCTTTCTGCCCTCAGCCCTGGAGCACTTGGAGCTTTGGCCCCTGCCGCGCTGGATGCCATGAGTTGCTAAAAGTGAGCCTGGCTGTAGAGGTGAGCTTCCCCAGCCCTTCTTCCCTTTCTCTTGCCTCGCCTCCTTCCTGTGTTGCCCAGAGCTCCGTGGGGACCCCAGGTACCTTCCCTGCCTCTTTTGAGCAGTTTAGGAAATGAGAGGAAGAGAAAGATTCCAGGAACTAAGCTCCTTTGAGGAGACAGGAAGTGTGCAGCCGAGAGAGCAAGGGCCAGAGGGCTGGTCACTCCCAAGACAAGTGGAAGACTTAGATGCTGAGAGCTTCTAGCTAAGAGCCTTGGGTTAGAGATGTCCAACATAGATTAAATTCTTGGGCTTTTCCAGAAGTCCTGTTCCTAGGGAGGAGAGAAGTGGAAATGGGGGAATCAAACTACCTGGATTCTCATTGCCTACATTTTGTCCAGGCAGTTCTGTTTAGTTCCTTTGTAACCTTGGACAAGTCTCTTAATCTCTAACCACTTGTTTTCTGATCCATACCCATCTGGTTTTGAGGATTAATGAAGTAGCTGTGTTTCGATATTTAGACAGTGCCCTATCGTCATCAAAGAAATCAGGTTTGAAACTAACTGAAGGCAGGCTGAGTTAAGACAAAGAATGCATCCAAAAGTGCAACTGTAGGGTAGTAACAAGGGTGGGTGAAAAGACCATTGTGATACACCGCAAGGTCATGATGCCAAAGGTTTAGAAGTTTACTGTGAGTTTCTGTGAGACAAACGCTCTGTGCACATTGACTGCAAAGACAGTTCATCAGCAAAGAGATTTGAGACCCAGAACCCACAGGGAATAAATTATTCCATACAGCTAAGTTTTCCATAGAGCTGAAGTGTTGATTTTCTGCTCCTGAACCATATAAATAGCCTTCTCTGTGGTGTGTTCCCCACACCGTGGGTGATATAGGTCAAGCCCTCTGTATAAGAGAGTTAGTCTTCTGGCCCCAAGTTGCATGGAGGTCTGTCTGGAATGGCTCATACACCAGCCTATGGATTGTGTCCCTCAGCCTGTTCTTGGAAATCTTTTTTGCTTTTTTTTTTCTTCCCCTAAAACGAGTATCTTTATTGCTTATACCATGCAGATAGCAAATAGGAGAAACAGGGAAAGTCCAGTGAGGAAGAGGGAGAATTGTCAGATAAATGACATACACAGAAAGGAAGACATCCCCTAGCAAACCTACATGATGCCTTTCTGTGAACTACCTAGTACAGGGGGTCAGTGGGGGAGAGCTGAACCCCCAAAACGAAATTCCAAACATCCAGAGATGCTGGGGAGAAGGGAAGGAAGGTGGAGCAGCCCTTGGACCCCACGTTTGGCTTCCTGCCTGGCCAGCACCCCTCCCTCATGGGATGCACCACTCCCTGTTGTGGCTCCACTTCTAGCAGCTTTTTTCCTCTGACTCTTCCTTGCTGAGCTGTGGACTGGAGAAGTGGGATGAAGCTTGTTAGCCTGGGGAGCTCAGGAAGTTCAGGAAGCGTAGTGCCGGACTTTGCTCTGGCTGCTCTGGCCCCCTTTAACCTGGCCTCTTCTTTGGTTCTGGATGGATGAGCTTGTTGGATAGCAGTATTTTGTGGACCAGATGTGTTTAGTCAAAGAGATTTTCCTATGCGAGCCCCTTCCTGTGGCACATTTTTTCCCCCTGAGGTTTCATTCCTCATGGTTTCCCTGTTTTTAATAAGAGGGCCCTGTGCTTGCTCCTCCTCCCTCTGGCAGTGGCTCACAAGGTTTGGGGAGGCTGGGCAGGCAGTGTGTCTCAGTTGTAAGGAAGAGGCAGTGTGGGGAAAAGGCTGGCGGGCAGGCTGAAGTCTGCCCATCAGGGGCGGCTGATCAGGGCTGAAGTACGATCAGCCGCCCCTCATGGGCCAGACATATGTCCCCCGCTGACTCACTCCTGTGCCTCTTCGTGACTCAGCTTCCCCAGGTGTGACTACAACTGCCAGCTGACAGAGTTGCTTGGAGAGCCTCCATAGTTGTGATTAAGGAATAAAGAGGCTTGTGGCTTCAGTCATCCTTTGTAGCTCCCTTCTAGGTCACTGTGTGTGTAAACACCTCCGGCTCCTCCCCGTCCCCGGTCAGAGCACCCAAGGCAGGGCTGAGGCTGGGCCACAGCTGGCTGTCGGGCAGGCGGGCACATTGGTCAGAGCAGGCTACCAGCCTCCTCTCCCTTCTGTCTCCTTTGCAGCTGCCTTGGGGTGTGGCGTGGGGGGCACAGAGCCATGTCGGACCTGCTCCTCCTGGGCCTGATTGGGGGCCTGACTCTGCTGCTGCTGCTGACGCTGCTGGCCTTTGCCTGGTACTCAGGGCTGCTGGCTGGGGTGACAGTGAGTGCTGGCTCACCCCCCATCCGCAACGTCACCGTGGCCTACAAGTTCCACGTGGGGCCCTACAGTGAGACTGGGCCACTTTTCACGGAGAGCTACAGTGTCTCCCCCAAGCTCCGCTCCATTGCCGTCTACTATGACAATCCCCACATGGTAAGGAGCCTCCTGTGCCCTGGCTGGGGTTCTACCCCCTGGACAGACGTGGGGCAGGGCTTGTTGGGCTCGGGGTGTTTTGGTTTCTGAGGAAGGGGTGGGGAAATCATTGAACTGGCTATGCAGACCACCTCCTCTCTGACCTTAAATCCTTCCAGATTTAATCTGGACTTATGCTCCATGCATCCATATACTGGCTTTCTTCTTGTCCAAGTTTAGTTTCCCTGTCTTGAGTGCCACTGTGAATCCCTAGGCTCTGCCAGGCGTTTTCTCTGTTGCTTTCTCTTCTGGCTTTCTTTCATTCCCATTTGAAGCCAGCAGTCTAAAGCCAGGCCATTCAGATGCTGCCCTTTCTTTGGGGTTGTATCTTGTTTCTTTGGGGGCTTCCCTGGTGGCTCAGATGGTAAAGAATCTGCCTGCAATGCAGGAGACCTGGGTTCAATCCCTGGGTTGGGAAAATCCTCTGGAGAATGGAATAGCTATTCACGCCAGTGTTCTTGCCTCGAGAATTCCATGGATAGAAGAGCCTGGTGGACTACAGGCCATGGGATAGCAAAGAGTTGGACACAACGAGCAACTAACACACACACACACACACACACACACACACACACACACAGACACGTTTCTTTGCCTTCCCTCTTTCAGCTCTTCTGCTGAAAGAAAATAAAATTTTATAGTCATTATGATGGTCCCTCGCCCAGGGGCAAGGTATATCTTTGGACATCAAGCTGCCTAGTTCGGAGAGGGCCTTGGGGGCAAATGGAGCCTGGTGAGCTGTCCGGAATGCTGGGGTCACAGACTAACCTGGCACCACAGGCACCCTGTGGGTGTCTGGCTGTATTTACAGCCTGTGATGAGTCAGGGCTCACCAATGTGGCCTCCTGCCATGCTGTGGGGTGGTGCTGCCCACTGCTGCATGGGCTGGCAGCTCTGCCAAGGTTCTCCAGCCTCCAGCTCTGAGTCTTGGCAAACCAGGTGTTGGGAATCCCCAACTCTGGTTTCCTTGCCCAGAGAGCTCAAGTGAGCAAGACCTATAACCTCCGCACTGTGTGCCGAGCAGGCCTCACTGGGGTGCTCTGTGGAAACAAGGATATGCTGACTCCCTCTCTGTGCCATGTTCTCCTTGACACCTGTGCTCTGGAGATGAACAGACCTGGCCCTGCCCTCAGGAAACTTTGTGGGGTTGGCAAGTCAGCCCTATAAAAATGAATGTCCAGCAAGACACTGTACTGTGTTCAATGTTCATGGAGTTTTGAGCTGTGGGTTTGCCTCAAGTCTACCATGGAGGCTCAGAGAGGAGGTCTGGCATGAGTATAATTTTACTTTACTGGAAAGGGCCTTCTGGCTAAGGGAACTGCAGAGCACAGGCCTGCAGATGTAGGATGACAGAGGAAGTGTGGCAAGTGAACACATGGTGGGTGGAGAGCGATGTAGAAGGATTGGCCGGGCCAGGCAGTGGGAGGTACAGCAGGTTGGGAGGACAGGAAAGGCACAGTTTGCCACCTTTGATTTAGGAAGCTAAGTAGATGGCAAGGGGAGGAGACGAGGCAGGGGACCATTGAGATTGGGCTGAATCCAGGTGAAGGTGACGTGGCGTGGTTGAGGGATGAGTAGACGTGGAAGTTTTGAGGTCACACAACCAGGAGAGGGCACTGAGAGTCAAGAACACTTGAGACCCAGGTTGGGTGGGGCAGGCTCTGGGTTATGGGAAGCTCCTAGACCAGACGCCGGACCCCAACCCTTGCCGGGTTCTGTCGTGTAAGTCCCGTCTCTCTGCTACCCTCCCCTGGTCCCTGCCCCTCCTCCGACATCTGACCCAGTTGCAACCCTCTGCAGGAGCTCAGTAGGAAGGACAAGGGCCCTTGTAGTGTCTCTTTCCTCATCAGCATCAGCATGTCCTGTTTAGAAGCCGTATGTTACCTCTTGGATTAATTCCAGGATGGGAGAGGGCCATGGTACCTTTGGGTCATTGCTGAAGGCTGGCTCAGGGAAGAGTAAGGTAGAAGAATCCTGGCATGGGGCACCCTCCCCGTGGCCTCCTAACCTAGCCACCTCCAGGAAGCCCACCATACAGCTCTTGTAGGGTATGATAGACTCTCTGGCCTGGGTCTTGATTTCCAGGCTTGGCTAGGCATATCCTGACTTGAGTACCAGTCTGAGGGCCCATGGCCTGAGAGCACAGCCTTGAGGTTAGCAGTCCTAGGTTCTGATTCTGTCTCACCACTGTCTTGTTGTGTGATTTGGGGCATACCACATAACCTGTCTGAATCTCCATTTCCTCATCTGCAGAGTAATGTTAAAAATACCTGCTTTTAGGTCCGCTGGCAAGGGTTAAATCAAGTGACATAGGTGAGGGATTCCCTAGTGTCTCAGCTGGTAAAGAATCTGCCTGCAATGCAGGAGACCTGGGTTCGATGCCTGATTTAGGAAGATCCCCTGGAGGAGGGCACGGCTGCCCACTCCAGTATTCTTGCGTGGAGAATTCCATGGACAGAGGAGCCTGGTGGGCTATAGTCCATGGGATCACAAAGAGTCAGACACGACCGAGTGACTAAGCACAGCACAGCACCTTGAGGTGCTGTGGTTGAGGATCAGAAATTGTAACAACAAAAAATGGGTGGAAAAACAGTCAATGCTGATTAGGTGTGAGGAGGATTGTTAGGTTGGGCACTCATAGCCCAGGCCTAGGCCCTAGCCCTGGCTGTGACCATCAGATTGGCACAGAGAATGAACACATAGTCAGAGAGGCCCCTCTGATCCTGTCTGTCCCAGTCCTGGGTTACTCGGGAAGTAACCTGTGTCCCCATTCAGAGCTGAGTCACACCCTGACACCTGGGATGGCTCACCTGCCTGGCAGAGATCCTAGAATGTTCAGGGAACCCTGGACCCCAGGATTCATGTTCTCATGGCTACCACAGACTATCTGGTCCATGAGAACTGAGGCCTCTGGGTCCATACTGCTGATACATAGGGGAGGAGACTAACGATCAGGTAGCAAATGCTGCAGTACTGTCTCACCAAGTTTACTTATGCTTTTTTATTTGTATTTAACAACTATTTGAGCATCTGGTCTGTGGCCCTCTGTCCTGGGCACTGGTGCACGGTGGGGACCAAGGGATGCAGCCCTCAGGCCCTCTCCATGGGTGCAAGGGGTGTCAGGGAAGCCTGAAGGACAGGTCTCTCCCGGTCCTGGAGAAAGCCGAGAAGCGAAGCTTTCTGCCCCTTGGCTGCCTCCCCCAGCTCAGCAGTGTCCAGCATAAGGCCCTGCATGCTGTGACTCACAGGAAGAAGGGACGGGATGTGGCTGAGCTGTGGAGTGTCCCATCCCCACTCCGGCCTCCCCAGCACAGCACAATAGGAGCCAGAACCTGGCTTCTCTGAGTGTGGGAGGGAGTGAGGCTATTTCAGGCTCTGTGAGTAGGGCAGTGAGTGACCAGGTGAGGGGTGGCAACTTGTGGTGGGTGCTGCCCACCCCCATGAGGTGTGGACTGACAGCTCTCAGCCACACCCCTTCCAGGTCTCAGCTGGACAGAGGGAGGTGGGTTCCTCAGAAAAGCCTGGTGAGGCTCGCCTGGTCTGGCTCAGGGCCCAGGAAGTTACACAGGAAAGGGCACCAGCAAGGCAAGATTGTGGCATTGCTGTGGACCCTTTCACGTGAGATGCTGCTTGAGTGTGTATATCCTGGAGAAACGTGTCTATGTATGGGTGTCAGTTAGCTGGCCAGCCCTATATCTTGGAGTTCTATACAGGAGGAGCCTCTAGATCTGGGCTAGTGATTCTTGTGGTGCCGGAGGAATCATTCTGTTTTCCATCCCTGAGGGCCTTGGTGGCACACACAGACAGACAGACACACACGCGCACACACACACAGTTCTGTCTTGCTGTCTCTCTCCTACTTGGACAGTGACTTTCGCCTCCCCTCCTAGGCCTGATCCCTCTGGGAGCCTTGGCTGTTGGCAAGGCGCTGGAGAGGACCCTGCACACCTGGTTTGATCCTGACCAGTTCTGAGCTGTGAACAAGCCCTAGTGGTTGGGCAGCTGTCACCAGACCTGTGGGCCTGTCCCGCCTGACAGCCTGGCCCTCCTCCTGCCCCACCCTCTGCTGCTGTTTAGGGCTTAAGTAACCTGCCTGCCCGCCCTTGTGGGGAGCTTGGCTGAGGCAAGTGGGGCGTGGCAGCCTGTTGAGCTTACCTGGCTGGGGCCTAGGAGGGGGTGCTTGCTCCAGCATGGAGGGGGTTGGGGAGGCAACTGTCGTTGCTTGGGTTGTACCTTCAGTTAGCTTGTTGTTTAGTCGCTCAGTTGGTTCCGACTCTGTGAGGCCGTGGACTGTATCCCACTAGGCTCCTCTGTCCATGGGATTCTCCAGGCAAGAAAACTGGAATGGGAATCTTCCCAATCCAGGGGTTGAACCTGCATCTCCTGCATTGGCAGGCAGATTTGTTATGGATAAACCATCAGGAAAGCCCCTTTAATAAGCCAAACCACACTGAAGTTTCTTTCTCCCCCTAGAGGTCACCAAATCTGCAGGTGGCCTGGGGGTCACCAAATCTGCAGGGGCTGAGTAAGAGTTTTCTGACGTTGGCCTGTGCCATGGTTTCTCTTCAGTGTGTATGGAGTCCCCTGCTCTCCCTGGAGGCCCTGAGGTCATGTGGAGCCTGAGAAGGGTTGGGTGAGGGAGTAGGATTTCCCAGGATTGCACCCTCAAAACAGGCAAGGGGGATGTGGACTGAGCTGGTGCTTCCTGAAGGCCCAGACCATCATCTACCCAGCTGTCCCGTGGTGTTCCTATCAGGTGCTTAGCAATCTCGGCACATGCACACCCAGCCACCCACACATGCACCTCTGAAGGCCTTATACCATGAAGACTTTATGCTTTTAGGAACTCTGCCAGTCTGTGGCCTAGCCTTCTGCAGGTGTCCTGGGCCGTGTGAGAAGGTGCAGTGTGGGGAGAAACTGTTGTGCGGGCCACTCCGCCCTGTGCTCAGTCACTGAGCCGTCTTTGTGACTGCTCTTTGTGACCCCTGACTGTAGCCCACCAGACTCCTCTGTCCATGGGATTTCCCAGGCAAGAATAATGGAGTGAGGTGCCATTTCCTACTCCAGGGTATCTTCCTGACCCAGGGATTGAACCCGCATCTCTTCCGTCTCCTGCAGAGGCAGGCAGATTCTTTACCCCTAGTGCCACTTGGGAAACCCCAGGCCATTCCTTGGCAGGGTCTATTTCTTGGGCTCCCCGGTGGCTGTGGATTGTATGTGGCATGGCTCTGGAGTCAGTCTGCCTGGGTTTGAACCCTGATGCCGACATTGCCTTGCTGGATGCCCTTTGCTGAACAGCTTTACTCCCTGCGTCTCAGGATATAATGAGCTGATGCATAGAAGACAGCAACTGAGGCCAACGGTGAGCACCTTGTCAGATGCCAGCTGATGTCCTTAGGATTATGCTTGGGGGTGAAAATAGAAAGGCCTTGAAAGACTTCTAGGTAGGAGCTCCCAGCAGCCCCCAGACCCTCCTCTGGAGGGTGGCATCCTGCTGACTTCCCTCCCCTCAAGCCTGAAGTGGGGGTCCTGTGCTCTGACCCGGTTGTCTGTGTCACCCATTTCCTGCCTAGTGCCAGTTCCACCATGCTTTTGGGCCTGAGCTTCTCAGGGAGGTTAGATCTGGGGGGCTTGTTGTGTTGACCTGCAATGCACAGGAGAGTGCGAGCCCGCCGTTCACCCTCTAGTAATGGACAGCTGTGGCTGATCTCTTCCACAGGGGGCACCAGTGCTCCCATTCCCTTGGGCAGCTCTGGGCTGGGTGGGCTGGCCAGGAAGGAGTCTAGGTAGCCTTCTGGGCCTGGGCCCGGTGGACAGTGCAGCTGTCCCAGTCAGCTTATGCAGGCTATAGACCTGAGGCAGGCCGTTTCTATTGAGGGCTGGGTTTGGTCTGGGCTAGCTGAAACCAGTTTTTCTTCCTGGATCCTGAAATTTATTGATCTTGTCCAGTTTCCAGATTCAGGGACCATCTCTTCACTGATGTCACACAGCAGGTTGCTGCGAGGCCTTTCCAGAAGGGTCAGTGGGGCCAGATTGTACTCAAAAGCTGTAGGCTCCAAGCCCTCTTCTCACCGGGCTAGGGCTCAGGAGGCCTCACAGCCTGAAGGAGGTACTCTGGGATCTCTTTCCTAGCACTTGTGCTCTGAGGGCAGATTCTGGAGGGGCCCCTCACTTACCCAAGTTGGTGGTGGGTCTGTGCATCATCCTGTCTCCCTGGTATGGTTCCTTGACTAGCACCAGCTCTTGTTCTGAGCTTAGTTACTCAAAGGATCAGTATGGGGAGGGAAGGGAGAAGGCCTTTAGACCTAAAAGGCCCAGGCTGCCCTCCAAAGGTGAGGCCCAATAAGAACACTACATTGAACCACAGAGGGTGGGATTTCTAGCCATCAGGACACTCCTCCTTTTTGGGCCCTTGACAACCTCAGTGGGCCATTCCGCTGAGGGAAGGCCTGGGCTGTCCTGGGAGCCACAGAAAGCCTTCCCCTGCTCTGAGACCAATCTTGCCACTGCCCAGCTGGTCTTAGGACCTGTCCCATCTCTTCCTTGCTGGTGCCTGGTTCAGCTGGCTCCCAACTCTTCTTGGTAAGGGGTTGCTCAGCAGGTGGTGGGCCTGCTGGGTAACCTCCTAGGCTGCCCCTTAGCCCCTCGGACAGGGGAGGGGCAGGAATTGAAAAGGTGCCCAGACAGGAAAGGCGCACCTGTGCCAGGATTTCGGGAGCTCTGTCCCCTTATTGGTTGCCTCCCTCCCCCATGACCAGAGTCCCTCCTTTATCAAAGTGGAGGGAGCAGAGGTTTGCTCATGACGCAGAGCCCCTGTGTGCGTGTGTGTGCATGTGGGCATACCTGTACTGTCGCTGAAGAACTTTCCTTCTGCCTAGAGGTCTGGAGTGGTGGGCAGAGGGAGAGGCCACCAATTACAGGCAGCACGAGACCTGTTCCCCACAGTGGCCATTTGGGGGCTCAGAGAGGAGGGACTGCCCAGCGAGGAGCAGCAGAAGCTTTCAAGAGGAGGGTTGAGCTGAGTCTTGAAGGATGGAGGAGTTTCCCAGGCAGAAGGGACTCAGAAATAGGGTTAGGAGGACATTCCAGGCAGAGGAAGTAGCCTACGCAAAGGGAGGAAATGTGGGAGGGTGTGGCATGTTTGGCGAGCTTCAGATAGCTCCACGTGGGCATGTGTGGGGGTATGGTGGGAGAGGAGGCTGGCAGGGCTGGCTGGCCAGAGCCTGGATCTGTCTCTCCCTCTGCCACTCAGATGCTTAGTGTGTGCCTGCCCACCTGGGTTTTGGCCCCTCCTCAGGGCTAGGGATGCAGAGTGCTCAGTAAGTGTGTGGACCGCTCCGAGACAGCCTCGAGTGCGGGCCTCAGGAGTTTTGTCTTAGATAGAGGTGAATTGGGATCCATTGAGAGGTGCTGAGCAGGATGATCACAGTGTTGCAGTGCCTTTGGGGGGCTGAGGAGGATTGGAGCTGGAGCCACTGAGGTGATCAAGACCATGGGGCCCAAACCCAGGTGGGCCAGGGGCCGGAGAGGGGCCTGTCAGTTGGCCTTCCATCCCTTTCTCAGTTTAGCCTGTGGTAGACGTTCCTTCTGCATAGCGTAGGTCCCTAGGTTAGGAACACGAAGATGGGCTTGGGTGCAGGCACTGTCCTTTGGTCTGTCAGCCTGAGACCCGCCCTCTGGAGCTGCCTGGCATTCTTGCCGGCCTCAGGTCTTGGGTGTGAGTGGGGCAGTTGCACCATCTAGAGACAAGAGGTGGTATTGCAGCAGTCTCAACTCGGGAGGGTGGGAGAAGCATCTGGTTAAGTGATGCAAGGCTAACTTGAGGCAGGTTAACAGTTTACAGCACAGGGCTGCCATTGAGCCACCCTGATAAGGCTGTCCAGGAGAGTGTTTGGGCCTGAAGGATGGGCAGGGAGGAGCTACATGTTCAGAGGTTTGGGTAAGTGGGCATTCTAGGCCAATGGTTACCTCCTGTTTGGCCTGTGTCATAGCTACTAATAATTGACAAGTATGGAGCACTTGCTGGACCATGCTAAGGCCTCCTGGGAGGTGTCCCCTTTAACACCATTCTGTAAGTTGTTATCCAGGCACTGGGCTTCAGGAAACCAAGGGACTCATCCAGAACACAGGACGCGAGATTCACACACAGGCCTCCTCTCTCCAGAAGCTGTGGTCCTGACCACTGCCCCCTATTGCCTGCCACCTAAGCCCTGAGCTATGCCCAACGACATAGGATTCAAGGGGACCAGAGCTGCAGAGAGTTGGGGGTGACATCCAGGGACTATGCAGAGGTGGGATTCAGTGTCCGTTTCAGGCAAGGTGACACTCCAAGGTCAGAGCTGATTTGGCCAGAATAGAAAGGTAGGGCAGGGCTAAGGATACCTGAGGGTACTGTTGGCCAGACTTGGAAAGGACCATGGGAGGGCAGAGACAGGTCAGCATGACTCCATGGTACTGGGATGGCAGGCTGAGGAGAGGAGAAGGTACAGGTGGAAGGAGTTTAAACGGAGGGGTTAGTGGGCCCCAAGGAGGGCCTTCAGATGGAGGGAAACCTGGCACAGAGAGTCCCAGAGCTGTGGTAAGTCTGTCGGGTTTAGGAACAGATACCCCTGGGGGCTGGTGCAGATTCAGGTGGCAGGAGGTGAGACTCACTGGGGCCCCTTGATGCCAGGAGGAAAAGCAAGTGCTGGGCTTTGCAGGAGGCCTGGAGTCAACCCTAGGAAGTCTCAGAGCCTGGGAGCCCTTATCTGGCTGCAGTTTGTGGGAGCCAGGGGAGGGAAGGGAGCAGAGCGCAGTGAGGCATAGGCATGAGGGGCCCAGAGAGACTTGGAGGGAACCAGCAGTCTCAGCCAGGAAGGGGCTCGGGAAGTGGGGCAGGATTTAGGAAGGGGCGTGGGTTGGAGCGGAAGTACGGAGGCCCTGGTGATAGGAGCCAACCCTGCCTGATACCCTGGGGCAGAGGATCTCACTCTGCTTCCTGACGCACGCTTCTGTGGCCTCTTTGCAGCCAGCAGGGGCCTGCCCTGGGCAGTGGAGGATAGATGAGACAGGATGCCACAGGCCTGGGTTTCAGCAGGAAAACTGTCAGCTCCATTGTGGCGTCTAGGCTGGGTGGCTTGTTGGAATTGGTAGTTCCCCCAGGCCCCAGCTGGCCCAGAAGCCAGGAAGCAAGAGGCCTTTGGGCCTCCTTCCTTCACCAGCCCTGACACCCCTGCTCTGCCTCCCCAGGTGCCACCTGAAAAGTGCCGCTGTGCAGTGGGCAGCATTTTGAGTGAAGGTGAGGAGTCGCCCTCCCCTGAGCTCATCCGACTCTATCAGAAATTTGGCTTCAAGGTGTTCTCCTTCCCGGCACCCAGCCATGTGGTGACGGCCACCTTCCCCTACACCACCCCGCTGTCCATCTGGCTGGTTCCCCGCCGGGTCCATCCTGCCCTGGATGCCTACATCAAGGTGAGACACAAGTCTGGTGTGTGTGTTGTGTCAGGGGACAGCCAGTCCTTTGAGTGGGAGCTGGGAGGCCTGCCTCGCCTGGCGGGAAAGGTGGTTATGAGGGTGGCACGTCGTGGATCAGGTGCCTGTGGAGCTAGGAAGATGGGCAGAGGCTTCTGGCATTTCTTCTACACACCCAAGACCTTGTGGGCCCCAAGCATCTCCCAAGAGCATGGGAAATTTGTTCAGAAATCCAACCTTGTCCTTTAAGCTCTGACTTGGACTGGAGACACCCTTAGTGTTCAGCCCCCACTCCAGGTCCACCCTGCCCCATCCTGCTGGAGGCTTGCAGACCAAGGGCCCCGAGACAGACTTTGCCTTCTGTAAATTCCTCCTCCTCCTCCTCCTCTAAAATATTTGGAAACTTGGGTGCTAGGGAAATGACTCCAACTTGGAAGTGATGGCCTATTCATCTGTTTGCTGTGTATTTGTTGAATGTCTATGCCAGGTGCTATGCTGGCCATGGTGTGAGATCCTGGTGTGTGAAGTAGGTGTTTACAGTGAGGCGGTGGAGATAGGTGATAACGTCAGACAAAAATGGGAGATGTCCTAGGAAAGAAGAGGGTGAGAAAAGGCCAGGAGCCAAGTGAACAGAGTGGTCAGGGATGGCTTCTTGGAGGAAGAAGAATTTTGTCTCAGGCAAAAATCCTATAAGAGCCCGGGGAGGGGTGGTCAGCACGTTCTCAGCAGAGCGCGGGTGAAGAGCATGGGTTTGCTCTAAAGACAGTGGAAAGTCTGTGCAGCATTCTGGCTGGGATCCAGATTGTGGCTCACGGGGGCCGGGCAGAGGTGCTTAGAGGCTTTTAGGAGTCCTGCCGTGCATGGTGGCAACTTGGGCTGGAGCAGTGGCTGCGGAGGTGCAGATGAGGGTGGAGATGTGCAGTCTGTTTTGGGGGTAGAACTGTTGACTTTGTGGGTGGGTTGGATTGGAGGGAGGAGGAGTGGGAGAGTCACGCTGCGGTCTCCTCTGGCCAGGGTGGGTGGGTGAGTGTGTGGGGTGCTCTCCGCTGACGTAAGAAAGGCAGAGGGAGGAGGTGGGGGCAGCCAGCTCTGTGGGCTCTGTCGGAGGGGATCTGCCTCGGGGACATCCCAGCCGGGGTGTGGAGTCAGCAGTGATGTGTAGAGTCTGGGGTTCCCCGAGGGTTGGGCTGGTGGATATGTTTGGTGACATGCACCTATCAACAGTATTTGTCCCGGAGGACGGCCGCGGCAGCAGAGGCTATGCAGGGGACGTGGCCAGTGTGGCAGGGGTCAGGGGACAGGAGAACAGTTAACAGGAATGTGAACCGGGTGGTTTGGGAAAAACCTGGTGGCTTGTTGTTCTCTTGGGAAATGAGACAGGGCCTTGACGATGGACGTGGGAGCTCAGACACTTCCTTTTGAAGGAGGTGTGAGCATCTTGTGTCAAGGCTGGGGAATGAAAGGATGGGGCCCCAGGGTCGCCAGCTGTGGCCGTGGTGGGCAGGGATGGGAAGAGGAGAACCAGGAGGGCTGCTGTGGTGGGGGAGGGGCGTGGAGAGGACGGAGGAGGATCGCCTTTGTGTGCTGGAGGGTGCCAGCCAGAAGAGCGCAGGGGGTGGGAGTGGGCTGGAGGCTCAGGGGCTGGCTGGTGAGGGCAGGAAGGCAGGCATCAGTGCCCGAGGCCTACTCCGTGTTTGTCCCCAGGAATGGCTGGTGTGCGGTGTCTCTGGTTCTGTCTGCGTCGTCCTCAGATTCAAGGGCCAGTCTGGGGGAGCACCGCTGGGAAGAGACTTCTGGGTTCCAGACCTCAGAACAGGACATGTGGCATGTGGTGTGGTGGCGAGCCACTCAGCCACCAAAGCCTTTCTTGGCTTCGGGGGTTTATTTTTAGATACCTTTGTCCAAATTTCCCGGCCCCTGACAGCTTCACAAGTTGCCTGGTTTTGACGTCACCTCTTTGATGAAAGCCCTTCCTCCTACCACCTCCTCCCTGGGAGCCTGTCAGCTGTGCTCCGGGCTTGATTTTCCTGGGGCTGGGGCTGCAGCAGGGGGTGTAGCATCCTCTCTCTTGCCTGGGATGCAGAAGCCACAGGTGCAGGGTAGTGCAGGGGGCTTCTCAGGGATGTCTGTGAGGCGTGCTGTGTGGGCTGGGCCACCAGCTGGAGGAGCGAGAGAGATGCCGGGCTCCCCACAGTGGAGGCACGGCCCAGGGGCTCTGCTGGTTTCTGGGGGTGGGGGTCACCTCTGCCCCCGTGTTCAGCCTGATCTTTCATCCTGGGGAACAAAACCAGGTGAAAGACGAGGAAGGGGCAGGTTCTGTTTGTTGGTCTCCACCTGCAGTGGCCAGGGGTTGGCCCTGTGACTCTCGGCCCAGGTGACTGCAGAGAATGTCAGGCTCACTCTCACACCTCTCCTCATCCCCCGACCCCCAGGGACCAGAGAAGAAAGAATGCTGAAAAGACTGGGTGCTTCCAGCTCTCCCAACCCTGACAGCTGGCCGCCTTTAACTCTGTGTGTGTGTGTGTGTGTGTGTGTACACATTACATACATGTGCACATGTCTTCTTTCCCTACCTGGCTGGCTTCTCTCTAGAGGAGGCTGGGTCTGCTGCGGAGTTGCTTCAAACACAGTGACAGCAGCCGGTCAGCTTTCTGTTTCGGGAGGGGTGAGGGAAGCAGTAGCCAGAGCAGGCTGGGGCGAGGGCTGAAGGTGTGCAGTCTCAGAGCCTCAGATGGGGCATGGAGAGCAGCTGCTGACCTGGCAGCGTGTGATGTATCTGAGCTGGGGACAGGATTGGTCCCGTGAAACAGCAAGGTCCTGGGGTTCTCTGTGAGGAACCCAGAGAGAAGCACTTGTCAGGCCTTTGTTGGGGTTCTGGAAGGACGGCTGGATCCCAGCCCTGTGGTCTGTGGGGCAGCCCCTGGCTCTCTGGCCAGGCTTTCCCAGCGAGGCAGTCTGGTAGGCTGTAGGGGATAGACTCTGCCTTCCTCCACGTGAACCACTGGGCCCCCAGGCCAGGCACTGTGGAACAGCACGTGTGTGAGGGGTCCCTTGGTGGAAGACACCCCAGCTTTGTCAGGCCACTCTTGTGCAGTCCAGGAAATTAGTAAGCCTCCAGGGCAGGAGGAGACCCTGCCCTGAGACCAGGAGAGGGGTTCTCGGTCAGCTGAAGGAGTGCCCTTGAAATTCTAAGGCTATAGAAGAGATGGGCCCCGGATGTCAGCCCAGAGCAACAGACAAAGGTCTCAAAATTCACCTCTAGGTGGGACCAGTCTTAACGAGCATCCGGGGGATGCTCAGGGCATGGGAAACAGACCAGAGCAGAGCTTGAGGCCCAGGGTCCCTGTGTGGGATGGTGTGTGAGGTCACTGACACTTGGCTCCTGTCTGTCTGTGGCTGGCAAGGAGATCACTAGGAGTGTTAGACTGGCCAGCAAAGCCCCCTGTGCCTTCCAGCAGGGTGTATGATCTTTACCCCAGCTCTCTGCTTTCCCTGAGTTTTCAAGAGAGGGTCCTTTTGAAGTCTGGACATCTCTTGAATTTAGGAGATGTCCAGACCTCAAAATGCTCTAAATTCAAGGCTGAGGAACAGGTTTCAGGGCCCAGGCAGAGGGGAGAGCCTCAGCCTCCTGTGTGGGCTTCCCTACATCTAAATCTCTTGAATTTGGAGCATTGTCTGTGTGGAGGCTGCTTGTCTGGGAAATGCAGACAGGTTCTGGAGGTCAGATGGTGGTTCTTTCTGCATTGAATTGGAGAATGGTAACAGGCAGAGCGGGATAGTTCCCCGAGTGGGGAAACCTTGGTGGTAGAGTCCTGGGATAGCCAGGTTGACAGGGTTATCCTGCCAGGGCCAGCTGTGGGCAGGGACCCCAGGCCTCAGTTCTCAAACTGTTTTGGGGGCAGGAGCCTCGGTGCTGTGCTCCGGTGCCCCTATGGCTGGCAGCCAGGGGTAGGGGCTGCACTCCGACCTTTACCTGCTTCTGGGTTTGACACATCAGATGGCCTCTTGAGCGTTTGGAGGAGGATGTTTGAGACTTGACTGGTTTGAAAACCTCCGTCTGCATCGTTGGGCAGCTGCCTCCTCTGTCCCCGGCCGACGAGGACGCCGCTGCAGTTGCTGTGTGAGTGGAGCTGGGGGGCGCCAGGGCTCATCCCTCGTGCAGGTGGAGGCCAGAAGAGTTCCCAGAAGAGGGCTTTGTGGGGGAGCTGGAAGCTGGAACTGGAGGAAGCCCTGGGGAGGGTCAAGGTGGCCATCTCCCCAGAAGGGCTGTGCTTGAACTCCCAACTGGTGGGTGAGAGGCTGGCAGTGTCCAGGGATGGCCAGCTAAGAACTGAGAAGCAGAGGCCTCCATGGGGTGCCTGCGGAAGTGGTCAGCCTGTTGGGCTGCGGGCAGGGAGGCAGCTTCCAGCAGCAAGGTCAGAGTCTTGGTCCTGTCCGGTGGCTCCAGACCGCCTGTGTTTGTCTTCCCTCGACCTGTCTGGGTGACTTTGACGGGGTCAGTGATGGGGGTGGTTTGAATCCCTGCAGAGGCCAGAATACCAATAGGGTGCAGGGTGATACTGGCGGTGGGAATCCAAGTGAGGAACCCCCCGTAGGATATGACATTTGGGGTCTTCTCTTTCCCTGCCCATCGCCTTTGCTGAGCTAATGTGGGAGGGTTCCTGAGCCTTATTGTTAGTAGGAAAAACTCTCCTGGCATCTCAGCTCAGTCACTTACTCCCCAGTTATTCATTGGGCCCTCTTTTCTGTGGCGTTGTTTGGGCTGTGGAGGAACCAGCTGGAATGCAGGCATAGGATCATAGTCAAAGCCAGCGTCCCCATTGTTTTACCAATAAGGACACTGAGGCTGGGGGAGCGGAGGTTACTCAAGGTCAGGGTTGAAGCAGTGGCCGAGTCTCCCCTGGACAGAGAATCTCTGATGGCTGCATGTCTGTTGTCACTCTGCCCTGTCCATGATTGGGGTTGGGCCCAAGAGGCTGAGGAGGCGTCCCAAACTTGGGTTGCACTGGGAGTGGTACCCAGAGTGGGCCTGGGATAGCAGCCCAGCGGCCTCACACCCCCTCAACCCTCTGTCTCTAGCCCTGGTGGGCAGAATAAGGCGCTGAGGCTGTCAATTTAGGAGCCTGCTGGGGGAGCCAGAAGCAGGGGCGGGAAGAGCCTGGCTGCCCATTTGTCCAGCAGGGACTCATTAAGGGAGACCTTGGCAGCAGTTCTGGGCACAGGAAGCAGCTGCTGCCATGCCTCTTGGGGCCGCGTGTCCTCACCCTCAGTGAAGTGGAGACGTCTCCATTCTCAGGCTTCCCTCGCCGGAGCTCGTTGGCCTGCCCCAGCTCAGTACCACCAGGACTGGGGCTGAAGGATAAGCCCCCAGAACGCTCTCTTCCCACCATCTCTCCCAGCCACAAGGCTTAGCCGTGCCTTGGGGATGTGGGGTGGGGAGGGGAGAGGTAGATTCACTGGGAAAGGCAAAGCAGCCTTTGGGGGTAGAGGATGGAATTTGGGCTGAGCCTTGAAGAATGGGTAGTGTTCTCTAGGTAGGAGGGAAGATCAGGCAGAGGCAGTGACGGAGCATGGCTTATGTATCCACTGTGGCTGGGATGCAGGGGAGGAGCAAGAATTTGGACTCAAGAGATGAGGCTGGATCCTGCAGGGTTTAGAGAGCCACGAATGGTATGTGAGCAATGAGTGACAGCTTCCGGGCTGGTGTTGGAACAAGACTTGAGCACTGGGAGAAGGAGAGGAAGAGTCAGAGGCTGCAGTCAGACTCTGAGTGCCAGCAGTTAGCAGAGAATAGTAGGGACTCCATTCCTAGGTTCCCCCGAGCCAGGAGGAGACCTCCACCCCGACGCACAAACACACACGGGGGTTTGGCTTCCCTGTTGCCCCTGGATGCTGAGATGTAGGGAAGCCCACACAGGAGGCTGAGGCTCTCCCCTCCGCCTGGGCCCTGGAACCTGTTCCTCAGCCTCTCTGGCTTCACCCCTCCCCACTGCCCTACCCCAGGAATTAAAGCACAAAGCCAGCCTTTGCTGGGGCGGACGTGGGAGCCACCGCTCTCGAAATACCAGCTTGGTTGTGGTAGCTTGGCAGCCCTGCAGGACCCTGGGGGCTGAGGCTTGTCTGGATGGTGCTGCGGGCTTGGGCCGTCAGCAGTCCCAGGAGAGCGGTCTTCCCCAGGCAGATGGGCTTTACCCAGGGAAGAATTTTTCTACTCTTCTCCAGAGAACTTGGGATTCCAGGAACAAGAAAGGAGGAGAGATACCAAGGAGGGAGGTCTCGCCACAGCAGAACAGCTCTGCCTTTTAGCAGAACCCTCAGACCAGGAGAGACTGCCTGTCTGGATATGCAGACAGGCAACCCCAGGCTCCAGAAAGAAGGTCTTCCCTGAGAGGCGAACGGAGGTACCAGTCGGAGATGAGACATTCAGGGCCTTCTCCTCCTCCCCTGACTTCTCCTTTCTCCGCCACTTCTCTGTCCCCAGCGGCCTACCTGTCCTTCCCTCTGGCACTTGCTGATTGCTCTTGGCTCCCAGGTGCCTGACTTCATGGCTCCATCTGCACCAAGCAGCCTTCCTGCTGGTAGATAATCAATCAGCAACGTTTTCATTGGCTCTTAAGCGAACGGGGCTCAAGGTCCTTGACTGCACAGATGCTGCAAACAGCGGTGGGATCTGGGAGCGGGGTGGGCTGTGGAGCCTGCCACGGCAGCGGTGTCATCTAGGAGGCTGTGGCTCCCCTTCTAAATTTGGAAAGGAAAATGGTAGGATCCCAGGTCTGAGCCCCCAAGCTGCCCGTGGCGGTCCTCCCCCCCACGACTCCTCAGCCTTCTGCTCCTGCTCCACAAGGGCCCAGAAGGCCAGAGCAGGGCCTAGCTGGGATTGAGTATTGGCCATGTGGCCCCTGGGGAAAGGCTGGGCGTGGCTTTGAGTCAGGGCCTTCCCAGTCAACCCAGGTATTAGGTGCCTGAGGGTCTGTGCCCCTCTGCCTGCCCAGAGGGAACCACCCTCCCTGGCTTCTCCATGCCTGGGCCACCCTAGTCTCCACTGCTGCTGAGGCCCCCCTCCTGGGCTGCCCAGGGAGCCAGGGCCTGGGTGTGCAGGGATATGAGCAGAGGTGTAAATTGCATGGCAAGCTGCCGGCTCTGAGGTGAAAATGAAAAGTTTTCAGGCAGCGGCGGCAGCAGGCACAGCAGGCTGGGGTGCCAGGCACAGCGCCCCACTCTCCCTCACACCTTCCTCTGTCTGCAGTCTTCCCCAGACTCCTGCCCGTCCAGGCCTGGCTCCTCTGCCTTCCCCTGCCATTGGGGGCGGGCCGGGCCTTTTGGCCCTCGGTGAAACTCAACCCCAAGAGGGCCTTCATCTCTTGCTTCTGTTACATCTTGTAACTAGCTGACGAGTGCAAAGACAAACGGGCTGTGCTTTTGTTAATTTTGTGAACTAAGGACAGGGAGGCCTGGCGTGCTGCAGTTCGTCGGGTCACAAAGAGTCGGACACGACTGAGTGACTGAACTGAACTGTCTATTTGTGGTAGTTTCTCCATTGATTCTTCTTCAGTTTTTCAGGTACACAATTGTCCTATCTTTAAGTAGTAGGGTTTTTACTCATCTTTTACAGATCTTCGCTTATTTTGAGATCATCTATTCTAGTCTCTTTTATTTTATAGTTGGGCAGATTGAGACCCAGGCATCTTTGGTGGCTCAGCAATAAAGAAGCTGCCTGCGGTTCAGGAGACAAGGGTTTGAGCCTTGGGTCAGGAAGATCCCCTGGAGAAGGAAATGGCAACCCACTCCAGTATTCTTGTCTGGAGAATCCCATGGACAGAGGAGCCTGGTGGCATTCAGTCCATGGGGTCACAGAAGCTAAACAATAGAGACTGAGACCGAGGGAGAACTCGCCCATTTGTTAATAGCCAGACCACGGCTCTGGGCCCCTGCTTGGAGCTCTTTCTGCCACTTGGCACCTGCTCTGACCTGTTGCTCCCGGCAGCCCCATTTCATTCCTTTTCTCCTTTGCCTCTCATTTGCAGAGCTTTGCGCCCTCTTGCTCCGAGCAGGGAGGGGACTCACCAGCCCTTCTGCAGGCTCCCCTGTCAACACTGCAGGGTCCCTGGAGTGTCTCCTGCTGTTACCTCCTGCCTCAGACAGGTTTAGGTTCTGGGCCAGAGGTGGTCGAAAGGCCCACTGGGGATGAGAGGGATCCAGGGAGAAGGAAGTTGACAGAAGTTCCCCCGCAGAATAATAACCATGTGCCACCTCCCAGCCGCAGCCCCTGCTGTGCCTCCCCCATCACTTTGCACAGACCGGCTGTCTAAGGGGCCTCCAGGGTCTGAGCCCCCACTTGCAGGGACTGCTGTGTGCAGGCGGGTGCACGTCAGTGTCTGTGTAATTAAAAATGAGCATGCCTGCTTCACCCAGTGAGGAGATGCCACCACCTCGGTGGGATGCAACAGCTGTTTGCTGGCTGTGTGACTGCCCAGCTGTCCAGACCGGTGTGGAGAGGCAGGTCGGACTGGGCTGCTCAGAGTGAACAGGAAGACCCGGGGCCCCTCACCCCAGTGAGACAGGAAGTAGAGGGCTGTGGAAGTGGATAGAGCAGCCCTCCTTCCTTTCTGGGCCTAGGGCTCTTCTAGGAGATGCATGACCCATGGCCATGTCCTTTTGGGTATCTGAGGCCGCTTAGCTCTGAGCAGACCCAGGCTCTGGGCATCCCGGGTTTGGGACCCATCCTGTCTCCCCTGCTCCCGGCCTGACCTCTTCTGCACAACACACCCTCCCCACGCCTAGCCCAGGCCAGGGCACAGGCTGATGGTCTGAGAGCAGAATACCAAATGAGGGTAGTTCCAGTTCGCTCTCTTTCCTCCCTCCTCCCCTCCCCTCCCCTCATTCAGTAAGAACCATCAGGGGAAGTAATGTGGGTCCTGGGGGAAGCCTTGGCCTGGCATTCCAGTCTAGTTCTTTTGCAGGATCCCTGAGCTGCACCCACCCAGGATGTGGGCTCAGCCTGAAGTGAGGAGGGAGTATGTGGAGTGTCCCCAAAGTGGCCGAGGCAGTGGCCCCACAGTAACCTTTGCACGCTGCTCCTTCCCTTGTCAACCGGCATATGGGGGTGTGATGTCGGTGCAGGCATGGCAAGGGGAGTGCTGATGACCGAGGTCGCCTGGAAATCCCTGCATTATGGCTGGTGTCCCAAGTCCCCCTCTGGTTTCTGTTTGTGGAAGGCCCGGGTGGAAAGGAGGCCTCAGAGATGTGTCTGAGGGTCTGGAATGCTAAATCCAGTCTCTAGCCATTCCCAGTGGCACCTTGGCATGAATAGTTGACTTCTTCCTGTTAGGTGAGGAGAATTGTAAACACCTCAGTCTCTCCCACCTGGGAGCAAAGCGTTATGATCCCCTTGTGTCTGTATGTGGGAGCAAGTTGCCCTGGGTACTGGCCTCATCACATAACCAGTGGCTGCAGTGGCCAGAGCAGGTTCCCCTGTCCTGGCAATGCTTTCTCAAGTCTCTGACTGTCTGTGCTGTGGAAGGGGGTGTGCCCAGGGCTAGGAAGACTCCAGGCCCATCCAAGCCCCTCTCCCCAGCAGTACCAGCACAATGTGGCATTGGCCTGGTGTCCTTGGCAGTCAGTTCTCCAAGGGCTCCCTGGGGCTGGCTGAGGGAGAGGCAGCTGGCCTTGCCTTCCTCTGATGATTTTCCAGTGTACATCAGGTCATCACCATGCTGCTGGGCGGTGCAGCAAGGACCTGAGAGCTGGCCCCTGGCTCTCCTCTCATCCCTCAGAAGCTGTCCCTGTCTGGGCGGGAAAGGGCTTGTTCTCTCTGCCTGATCACTTAGGGACAGGGCCTATGGCCAGGTCTGCCTCCACCCTCCATCCCTGACTCATTGTTGGTCAGTGGGCAAAGCATGGAAAGGGATCTCAAGGAGAGGCTACTGGACAGTTATAAGCCCCTCCACCTGCTTCTGGGCCTGGGTTGGAAGTTTGTGCCTTTACCTTCTTCCTGCCCCTTCTCTGCTCTGATTCTGAATTTTGACAGGATCCGGCATGTGTTAAAATGGTTTAAGGCTGAGCTGTCAATGAGATTTTAATTAGCTCCTTGCTTCTCTCCAGCAGGAAGGGCCAGGGTTCCCCCACCCCCAGGTGGCAAGGGTAGGAATGGGCTGGGTACAGTATGAGGCTGCCCCTCCAGGGGCCTGGGGACAGGCTTGGGCAGTTGGCACTCTGTGTGGGATGCTGTGAGGAGGGAACACTAGGCAGGGAGGGAAGGGCCAGCTAGCCCCAGGCCAGTTTTCTCTCCCTCTGTCTCCCCTGTTCCTCTGTTCTCCCGGATGGCTTTGAGATGAAGGCGACGGCAAGGATGGAGGATGCAGTTTCCATGGCAACAGGGCTGTCCACAGCCAGGCAACTTCAGAGCCGGGCTCTCCGGAGGAGGCAGATGCGCAGAACAGCCACAGAGCTGCCTCCCGCCTGCCAATGAGGGGGCTGGCAGAGCAGGTGGCAAGGGTGGCTGCTTGGTGCTACCCACCCTGATGCCTAGTCTCAAGGAGAGGGCGGAAAGGGCACTGATCCCTCTTATCATCCCTGTCACTTCCAGAAGGAAAGCTCAGCAGGTGGCTTGAGTGTTGGCGAGGGTTGTCCCTAGAATTTCTGGGTGCCCACAGCCTCAGTTCCTGCAAGCATCCCCCAAAGCCAGCTGTCTCCAGCCCTTGAGAGATGGGCCTCCAAGTAGTCTGCTGCTCTGACAGCCACTTGACAGCTTCCTTTTGGACCCTTTGAATGCCAGAGCATGGCATGCTGGTGGAGGCCATGCGCTGACTGGGTTTGGGGGTCCCTTTTTTTGCCTTTAGCTTCCAGGGCATGACCTGGACCTTCTCCAGGGAGCCTCCCTGACCCTGGCCTTAGTGACGTGACCCAGTACACTGAGGGGTTCAGGTTTGGCACATGCTCGCCCCCAAGTGCTGGCATTAGAGGGGCCCTAGAGCCTGGTAGCGCCTCATTCCTGGTGCTGTGTTCTTATTCATCCTCCTCCTGAAGACCAGGGCTGGGGTGGCTGTGTGGGTGGGTGGAAAAGCAGAAGCAGCCACTGGTGTGTTCGGAGATGGGAAGAGCTGGGGCCATGGACTTGTGAGATGACCCGAAGAGTACCCAGGTTAGCAAAAAGATCAGACCCAAACTTAAAAATAATGACTTTCTTTCATTGCTCTTGGATGCATCAGGGCTAGGGTGGCCCACTCTGTTTGAGTGCACAGAGACTTGGGACGAAAGGCCTTGTCTGGGTCTTCCATGGAGTCACAGGCTGAGTTCCAGCTAGACCTTGGGCCAGGACATGCACCCCCACATGGCCTCCAGCCAGTTGCTGAGGGCCCTGGCTGGATAAACCCTCCTTCCTTCTCTCTCCCGGGGGCTCATTTTTACCTGTTTCCACTTGCTTCAGTTGAAGGGGGTTCCTCAAGCCTAAGCTTGGACAAGCAGGCTGACAAGTGGAGTCCTGGAGAGGCTTCTCCCCGCCAGGCAGTAAGTCTCTCATTACCGCTAAGTGGAAGGCTCATTTCAGAGCTCATGGTGAGAGCCAGGCGGGTGCTATAAATAGCCGTGTTGTGAAGGTTGGCGGGTGAGCAGTGACAGGGCAGGGGCCTTGCAGTCATCTTAGTGGGTAGTTGTGCTCTGTTGCACGGAGCGGGGCAGCTGAGGAGCAGGATGCACTGACCCCTGTTCTGGTTTGTCTGCCCGTCTCAGGGCAGCCCTCTCATGTGTCCATGCCACTTCTACATGCGCCAGGGGCCGTGGAGCTCTGGGTTCTGTGTCCAGACAGAAGCGAATGGACTGCCTGTCTCCACTTAGGGCCAATAAGCTGGTACTTCAGCCCACTGGGGTGTCAGGCAGTGTCCAGTGTTAGATCCGCTTGTCCTGTCTGTTCCTCCAGCCTAGGGTCTGCCTGAAATTCTGGACCCAGGTCTGAGAAGGGGTGGGAACCAGCCACGTCCAGTAGTCTCAGAGGTTGGAATGGAACTGAACAGGCAGGGAGATGGGAGTAGGAGAGGGGTTTAGCTGGCCTGGAGCCCCTGTCCAAGCTTTGTCAGTAACATGCCTGCAAAGGCAAGGACTAGAGGCCTGAGAGTCAGGGCCCTGGCCTCTCCTAATATTGGCGGGTATAACATCCTTGTCCAGGGCAGAGAGGAGGTCAGGTCCAGGGATGGCAAGTCTGGCAGGTAAGACCTTGGCTTGGGTGCCTGGGGCCACAGATTTTGGAGTCCCTGTCCTAGGGAAGTCTGGGGTGCTCAGCTTCATGGCTCTGTGAGACAGTGCTTTCTGGAACAGCCTTTGGTACCAGGATTAGCAGTGCCAGCCTCCTGGGTCCTTTCAGCACCTGTCTAGGACTCCCAGGTCGGTTAGAGCACTGGCCCCTGTCCACAGGATGCTGTGTGGGTGCCTCCCTCAGCAGAGATTTGGAACTTGGGGGAGACTGGGGCAGGAGGAGCCAGCCCCAATGGAGGGAGGAAACAGTGAATGGTTTCTGGGGCCACTTGGGGACGCATGGTTCAGAGGCCCTGTAGGGCTCATTCTCCCTTTCGTGTTCTCCAACAAGGAACGGAAGTTGTGTGCCCACCCACGGCTGGAGATCTACCAGCAAGACCAGATCTATTTCATGTGCCCTCTGGCACGACAGGGAGATTTCTATGTGCCTGAGGTGAAGGAGACAGAGCGGAAGAGCCGGGGGCCTGCAGAGGCCAATGACGCCCCAGTGGATGGCACAGGTACAGGGTAGGGGGGTGAGGTTGAGGGTCTCGCCGGAGCCCCCCTCCAGGCGTGTGGGCCTGGTAAAGGAGCCTCCTCCCTGGCTGTGTGGCACTGTCAGTGTCCAGACCTTGGCTTGGCAGAGGTGGAAGAAGGGACCCATCTCCCCACGTGCAGAGTTGCCTGTCCCTAAACACACAGACCCATGTAGGCGTGGCTTCACACACATTACCTTGGCAATGCAGACAGAGATCCTGCCCTGGATTCCCTTCAGATGCAGCAGGAGTACTCTTGGAAGCTCAGATCACAGACAGCTGGATGCTCATTGGGACAGGGGTTGGGGGTGTTGTTGCTGAAGCTTCTCAGGAAAGGCATTGCTTGGGTTGGGCTCATTAGAAGTGAGATTGACACTGGATCTGGAAGGTAAAGGGAGGAGCACAGTGTCCCTCGGGTCTGGGCCCCGACCAGAGCCAGCTGCTTTCTCCCTTTCAAAGAGGAACCAGAGAGCATGCAGAGGGGAGACAGGAGATAAGCACCCTGCCCCTTCCATCAGAGCCACCCTTCCTACCCCAGGTCCAGGCCACCAAGTTGCTCGCATGCTCTCAGCCTACGCCTGGGCTGTCCCCAGGAGGCCAGGGGACCTGCTGGTAACATCCCAAGTGGTCTAGAGGGTCTGACTCGGCCATGCTGGAGGAGCCTTGTGGGAATCTGGCGATCCCTGACCTCTGGGAGTGGTGCAAGACCAGGAGGAGAGTAACTGCCTTCCTTACCTCCTGCTCTAGGAGGCTCCTTCTGTCCATCCAGTCTTCAACAGCCAAGGTCACCCTGAGAGACATGTGTTGGCGGGAGCGGGGGGCGGATATCGGGAGGCTGTCTTCACTCCCTAGGGGCCATGTCCAACACAGTTAACTTCATCTGCCACTTAATTACCTCCGTGGGGCACTGCTCCCACCCGCCTGGTAGCGCCTGGCAGACACTCTTCAGCGCCCCTTCTGTGGGGCCAGGACATGGCACAAGGTCAGCAGACCCTGGCAGTCCCCCGGGTAGGAAGGGGAGCACCCTGACCTTCCTTCAACCACACTCTGCTGCGCGCACCTGCCTCCTTGGCCTACCCACCCAGCTCCCCTTGCAAATACTGCCTGCCAGGGGTGTTGAAGGAGTACTTGCCACCCGCTCCAGCTGGCTTCAGCCTCGCTCCCACGCCCCCAGCTTCTCTGCCTGTCCTCCCTACCAGCCTGCCCACCCACTCCCTGGAGTTGGGGGCCAGAGAGTCTGCCCACCTCTGACAGGGTCTGCCCTGGCACCTGGGGCGGACTCTGGGGTGTCCGCCTGCCAGGTGCATGCCACTTGTGCTGCGGTTTGTGGTGGGTGCCTGGCTGCCCAAGACTTGGCCTGTCCCTTTCTGCCTCCCTGCTGTGGCCCTTGCTTGAGCTAGGAGGTGAAAGGGGTGATTAACTGCCTTCTGCCTGTTATTACATTGATGTATTATTTAGCTCCAGAGAGGCGATGAATATTTGATCTCTTTGCACTGGCTGTGGGCAGTGGAGGAGAGAGGGACTGGGGTGCGGTGGCAGCTTCGTTCTCTGTTTCAGCAGCCTGGGGGGTTTGGGTGCCACCCTGCCTGGTCTGGCCTGGCCTGCCCAGAGACACAGGCTCAGGACTCGGACTTGCTCCTGAACAGACCCTGACAGATCTGGAGGGCTGCCCCTTCCTTGCCTTGCACTCCTTAGTCAGGCTGTCCACATGTGCTTGGGGGCTGTTTTCCCCTGAAGGGGCAGCCCTGGGCTCCTCCTCTGGTCCCCCATAGCCGAGGGCTGGGAGAGGGAGGAGGCAGGAAGCTGGTAAGCAGGTAGGTCCCCACAGCTGGGTCCCTAGAAAGCCGTTGTCTGTGTGGGCAGGTTGAACTTAAAGGGGCCAGGGGGAAATTGTCCCCTTCCTTTGCTCTACTCAGACCTGTAGCCTCTGGGGCACCAAGTCATCATTTAGGAGAAAAAGAGGGACTGCTGTCCTGCCCCCGGGTCAGAGAGAACCACCCACAACTCAGGGAGCTGTCCTGGCTCACTCTTGAATGCCTCCACTCTGGGAGCCATGGCTGAAGCCCCAGCAAGACAAGGGCTCACCTCACCCCTGCAGTAGGGCCCAGAGTCGTCTGGGGGCCGAGGAGGCTTAGGAAGCAGACCCTCTACACATACCCACCCTGAGCCCCAGCTGAGGCTCAGTGAAAGCTCCAGGCCAAGTCCAAATGCCAAGCAGTCCCCAGCTGCACTGGGCTCAGGGCACCATCACCATGGAGACAGGATCTGCAGAAGCTGGCCCACCCCTCACCTTCAGTGGTGTTTGACTGCTGCCCCCTCCTTCTCCCACCAGAAGGGAGGCCTGCCCACCTTCTGTCGGTCTGGATTCCTACACACAGTGGGCCTGAGCTCTCTGCCTCTGCTTGCCGCCCCCAGCCATTGTTGCTGCCTCTGATCTGAGGAGATGAATTGAGAGGCTGCTCCAGAAGAGGGCAGATGAACCTGGCCTGGAGGATGTATTGGGGATGGGAGGAGCAGGCTAGGATGGATCTCAGGGCTCCCCAACAGGTAGCAGAGTGCTCCCATGGTCGCCTCCTGCTGCTTTGAGGCTCAGGAGCCAGTAGAAGTTGGGGATGGGTAAGGACTCCTCTGGGATGACCCAGACATAGAGAAAGAAAGTCCATAAAATGCTTCATCCCTACAGCCTCCTCCTCTATAATTGGTTGCTGAGAATTTCCCAGGACTTCTCCATCCACTCCTGCCCTAGCATCCTCCTCAAACTGGGGCTCAGTGCGGGCCAGAGGCAGGGACATGGCTGCCCCCTGGGGAGCCCTGCGTGTGGGGAGGGGCACAGGAGAGCAGGCCTCCTGGTCCCTTCCCCCGTCCTCAGGCCTTCTGGGCAGCATTCTGGCCTTGGACAAACCTCTCTCCAAGCCTGAAATGGGAAGTGGAGGAGGGGACTCTACTGGAGTCTTTGTTCTACCCTCAGCTCCTCCGCTCAGGGCTGAATGGTCCTTAATGGACTGTTGGGGGCCTGGGGGGCAGCAGGCTTTGTGGGAGTTCAAGGAGCTGAGGCTAATTCAGGGCAGGGAGAGGAGTGTACGGCAGACTGACCTTCCCCCCCACCCCCGCCCCTTCCCTGTTCTCTGGCTCTGCCCAGTCGGTACACCCCCAAGCAGGGCAGAGGGCAGAGGGCAGAGGGCTGCGGGAATGAGCTTCCTGAGCCTGGGGCAGCTTTATTATTCATGAGCACACTGTGCCGGCTAAGTCGCTGTTGCTGGTCAGAGAGCCTCAGTCCTCTCCCTCGCGGAGGGGGTGGGGGTCCCAGCTAACCTGTGCCCCCCTCTTCCTGCTCCAGGTGCTGACACGATGAGCGACACAAGTTCTGTAAGCCTGGAGCTGGGTCCTGGCAGCCGGGACACCTCAGCGGCCACACTGTCCCCCGGGATGAGCAGCCGCGGCTGGGACGATGGGGACACCCGCAGCGAGCACAGCTATAGCGAGTCGGGTGCCAGTGGCTCATCTTTCGAGGAGCTTGACCTGGAGGGCGAGGGAGTCCTGGGGGAGCCAAGGCTGAGCCCTGAGACTGAGCCCCTGGGGACTCCCAAGTGGCCCCGGGAGCCCAGTACCCCAGAGAAGGGCGAGGAGTGACCGTGGCCTGCCGCTCCCTGTGGCGCCGCTGCTAAGGAACTGAGCATCTCTGCAGTCCTCCTCTTCCTCCAGCTCCCGGTCTCAGGCCAGGGCCAGGGCTCTTATGCAGCCCTGACTTCTTCCGCCCCAGGCCTCTGCCAAGCCTTCTCCTCACTGTTCTCTGGGCCCCCAGAGCCAGAGGACCTAGGACTGTTATCTGCACCCAGCCCCTGGGGCTGCCACCCCTGTTACATCTTTTTTTTTTCAGATTTATGTTGGGCTTCCAGGACCCAGAATAAAAACCAGTGATTTCTTGGTTTCACCTGGATTTGTGCTGTGGGTTTGTTTGTTTCCCCCTTAGGGAGTCCTGTGCAGATAGGCCTGGAGTGGGCAGGAGCACCCCTGACCTGAGAAGAGGAAGGTACCCTGGTACCCTGGGCTGGGTTGGGGTGGGGGAATTGGAGGCCCTTTATCCCTGCTCTGTGTAGCTCGACTTGACAGCTGCTCTTCCATTGCAGCAGCCCCAGGGGCTCCCCCAGGCTTCAGGAGAGCAGGCCAGTCAGGACAAGGGGTGTGAAAGCTGAACCTCGGGTGCCCTCTGGGCCTCAGAGTGGGGGGCTCACCACCCGCCCCTGCCCGCCACAGAGGGACACCTTTGTGTCCATAGCTCAGGTGCTGACCCTGGTACCTGCCCGGCTGGTGAGGACATCCCTGTTGTACCTGCCAGTGCCTGTGTACCTGCGTGTGTGCAGGCACGCACACACACGTGCTTTTGGTTTTTCATGTGTAGCCACGGATGGGTCCAGTGACGGTGGTCCTGGGCGTGACTGTCTTGGTGCGGATGGCGGTGTGACTCTGAGCACATGCTGCTGTGCTCAGCATCTGGCTGAAGTTGTATTACAGGGGTGAGAGCCTGGCTGTCTGGAACCGTCACTCTGGGGCTTGTCCGTGTACAGCTGTGTGTGTATGGGGGTGTGTTCAAGTGGAAAGCTGTGTGTTTCTGTCCATATAAAGGTGCAGGTCTCTGCAGCTGTGTGTCCATGGCTAGCCATATATGTATGGACATGTCCCTGTGTACAGCTGTGTGACCACGTGTAGAGCTGTGTCTGTGTGTACAGTTGTATGTTTGCATGTCATGCTGTGTGTACAGCCATGTGCACACATACAGCTCTTCATATAAGGCTGGGTGTGTAACTGCATGTCCATGGGCTGCAGCAGGACTGTGCAGCTCCCTTGCTGCAGGCTACACACGGGGCCACCCAGGCTTGTGCTGTGTTTAAGGCCCGATATCTTTGGTGTGGCTGCCTTGGAGGGTGGGCTGGGGTTGCTGTGCAGTCCCCTCACCTCAGCACCCCGCTGCTGTCAACCCCTCCGCTCCAGGGACCAGCCCATCGCTGACCGACCCCAGGGAGCAGCTGCGCTGAGACAGCCGGAGAGGGTGAGAGCAGCGGGAAGTGAAGACAGCATGTCTATCTCCGAGGCCTTGTCTGACAGCTCTGCACCCTTATCTTGCTGCCACCTCGCCTCCCATTAGCGATGGAGTTTGTGTTTGTTTGGGTTTGATGTGTTGGTCTGTCGCACAGCTGTGCGCTTTCCAGAGCAGTGGGGCGTTGGGCTTCTGTGTCCAGGGGAAAACAACCTGTGCTTCCTCGGTGAGAATTCCCCGAGTCCACATGTAGCTGTGTGTACCAGAGGCATCTGGGTGGCGTGTGCTCACAGGCCTGTGTCCGAGCTGGCCTGCCTCTCCTGACACCGGTGGAGCAAAGGGAACACATGTAGAGAGACCCTGGGCCGCTTGCCCATGATAGTGTGTGTGCAGAGTGGCTCTGGGGCTACACCTTGGTGCAGCACGCCCCCCCTCCCCAAGTCCTTGAGTATAGTCAAGCGATGCCGATTACGCCCCGGCCCCTACCCAGGGGCACCCTTCCTCATGCTGCTGCAGGAGGGAACAAGAGTCAAGAACGTCCTCCCTCTGTGTGGGCTCCAGCTCCTGCTCCCTTCTACATAGCCACCAGTTTCAGGAGCCTCTTCCCAAGCCCCCTTGCCTCTCAGATCCCTCTGCTGGCCCCAGCCTGTCCCTCAGGGTTGACCCTAAGTTCCTGGGCCTGCAACCCCATCCCCCACCCAAGCTTGGTGTTTCTTTGCCATTAATACCCTTTACACATGAGAGTCGGGATTCGTGGAGGGGTCAGGGGAGGTCAGGGTTGGGAGGTGTGGGGAGTATAGTAGCTTTTAAGGTCATCTGCAGGAAGGAAGAGAAGGTTCCATCTTCCTCTGACCCTCCCCCGACCCCTTCTCACTCCCTCTCTTCCTTCGAGTGACTCAGGCCCCAGCTCTTAGTTGGGGCTGAAGACATGCCCCCACCCCAGTCCTGGCACGTGGACGGGAATGCAGTATGGGAGTGGGTAGGGAGAAGGGACATGAGGACAGGGAGGCATCAGGCTAAGCTCTCATCCTGGCTCCCACGTGCCCCATTACCTCTCCCCCAGGGGCACCCACAACACTAGAGCCAGCCTTCCCTCTCACAGATGGAAACCCACAGCACTGTGCGCACCTCAGTGGGCTCAGTCACCTTCCCAGCCCGTGCCTCATGCTCGCCGGTCTTCTGGGACTCGGTCTGACGGGGCGGCGGGGACCTGAGGCACCTGCTCTAGCAGAGGGCAGGAGAGCCCGTGGATTCAGCACCACGCGGCGGACAGCGGCGGACCGGTGCTCCTGAAGAGCAGGGGAGCGTTGCAGACGTCTGGAGGGAGGCGGAGGCCGGGTTGGGCGCGGGAGATCGGGAGTGGGGAGGGACGGAGGAGGGGTTGGGGGCGGGCCGGGGCGGGGGGGGGGGCGGACCGCGGTTGAAAGCGGCCGGCCGAGCGGGCGGGCAGAGTGCAGAGCTGCCGAACCGCCGAGCCAGCGAGCAAGCGAGCCAGCGGGAGCTGGAACCCCGTGCCCCCGGCTCGCTCCGCTCGGTTTTTCTTCACGCCAGAGCGGGGAGCGCAAGGTAGGGTAAGCCGGGTGCTGCTGCGGCCGCCACCGACCGTATCGATCCTGACCCCGAGTCCTGGGGTCCCTCGGGCCCTCGAGTTCCGGGGCGCCCGGGACAGGGACTGGCCAGGGCATCCAGACAGCGCTAGTCAGGAGCTCCGGGAAGCGGGAAGGCAGCTCCAGGCGTCCCGCCTTTCTTCCCCAAAGATCGCACGCCCTGCATCTCGCTCCCTCCTATCCCTCTGTCCTTTGGTCAGTTTTTCTGTCTGTGCCTCTGTCTGTCTGTCTCAGCCTCACAGGCTCCATCTCCCCAAATTCTGTGGCCCAGGCTCTCAGGCTGCCCTGCTTCCGAGGTTCTCTCTCCCCTTCAAGGTTCTTTCCCTTTTAGAGCTTTGGTCCCAGCCACCCCTGTGGGAGGATTGTGGTTGACTCCTTTGGACTCAGCTCCCATTGGGTCTGTGCCCCCATCTGTGTTGGTCTTCATGCTTACCTCTCTCTCCTGTTTGCCTGCTTGAGCTGCTTCTTTCTGGAGATGCACAAGATTGCAGTTCCCCTGGCCTGGCCCCAGCAGGAGATTAACCCTGGGTTGCTAAAGGGGCCAAGTGAAGAGCCCCTGTCTCTGTGGCCAGGACGTGGGGTCCTTGAACTTGTTCTGCCCTTCTTCAGGCTCAGCTTCCCTCTCCTAGCCTTCCCAAGCCTGTGCTATTGTGAGAGCCTGTGTGGCATGGGTATCTCAGCGGGCAGCTGGGGCACAAATGATGGGGTGCAGAGTGGAAGAGGGAGGCAGGAGTCTCTGAGGGCCAGGGTGAATAGGGCCCTGAGGCCAAGGACAGGGAGACGAGATGGTGACTTCCTCTGCTTGGTTGTGAATTGAAGAGAAAACGAAGGCCAAAAGTCTCAAATGGCAGTCTATATACATAGTGCTAAGGTGTCCAAAAGTCTCACCCTGAACCCTGTTCTGAGACTTTGACCAGAGGGACTGCCCACCACCCCTGACATACACACACACACTCACATCTACATCTATTGACCTTAGAACCTGTGGCCACTTCAGTGTCCCTCCCTGGGGCCAGCCTCTCTACGTTGCTGTCTAACTTTCAAGACCTTGAGTCTCTATTTACTTCCTCAGGGGGAGAGGCTGGGAACCTTGGGTATTCATCTGAGCTTCCCTAGTGTTCGAGACTACCATTTAGAGCTTCTTCCTTCCTTCTTCCCTGGTGGGTTTTCAGCCCTCAATGGCTCATCTCTGGAAACCCAAGGATGGGGACTGGACCCCCAAGTTTGTAACTGTGACCTGCTGCAAAGCTGTTGACTTTGAGGTCCCGGGAGGTTTGTGCAGGGTGCTAGACATTCTTTCGGGTCTTCTGTTTTCTGTTTGGGCCTCTATCTGTGTTGTTCCTCCACCTCTGTTAAATTTGGGATGAGTGCAGAGCCCATCTCCAACCCCAGATCCAGGCAGGGCTGAGGGACAGGCCAAGGGGTGTTCCAGGAACTTCCCATCCTAGTTAAGGGCACCACCTCTCCCTGGCTTCTCAGTCCCTGGGAAAGAAGTTTGGGGAAAGCAGAGTCAGAAGGGCTAGCCACTCTCGGGTTCCACTTCTCCCTACCTGTTTGTCTGTCTGTCTCTCTCTCTGCAGGAGCTGGGTCTCTCCTCATCCTCTTCCTGTCTGTCCTTTCCTGGTCTATTTCCACCTCTCTTTGCTTTTGCTGCTTCTGCCCTCCTCCCCTGGAGGCCCAGGTCTGCCATCCCCTCTGGGGCCATGGGATCACTGCTTGGGCTCCTGGCTCTGCTGCTGCTGTGGGGCACTGTGGCTGAAGGCCCAGCCAAGAAGGTGCTGACCCTGGAGGGGGACCTGGTTCTGGGTGGGCTGTTTCCGGTACATCAGAAGGGTGGCCCAGCAGAGGAGTGTGGTCCTGTCAATGAACATCGCGGCATCCAGCGTCTGGAGGCCATGCTTTTTGCACTGGATCGTATCAACCGTGACCCGAGCCTGCTCCCAGGAGTGCGCCTGGGTGCGCACATACTCGACAGTTGCTCCAAGGACACGCATGCTCTGGAGCAGGCACTTGACTTTGTGCGTGCCTCACTCAGCCGTGGTGCCGATGGCTCACGCCACATTTGCCCTGACGGCTCTTATGCCACCCATGGTGATGCTCCCACTGCCATCACTGGTGTCATTGGCGGCTCCTACAGCGATGTCTCCATCCAGGTACATGGGGGCTGTTGAAATGGAGGCTGGGCAGGGAAGCCAGAGGGGGCGAGTACCTGGAATTCCAGCTGAGCAGGGATTCTGGGTTACTATGCACTGGAAGAGGACTAGAGGCTTCTTTTGAGTAGCTTTTCACAGAAGTCTGAGAGTGCCCCTGTGGAAAAATGCAGGTCAAGTTTTAGAGATTGTGCAAGGAAAACATCCCACTTCCAAGACACACACACACACATCTGATGTTAAACAGCCCTAAGAAGCGTAATACCCAGGCCTTTTGTATCAGAACTCTAGTTTTGAACCCTGGTTTTCCCACTCACTGTGTGACTCTGGGCATTATTTCTCTCATCTGTACCTCAGTTTCATCCTTATAAAATAGGACTCATAATGTTTACTACTCTTAGGGGTGTGGTGGTAATTTAATGAGGTAACACATGCAAAGCGTGAATCAAGGGGCCTGGCAGATCATAAGGGTGTAATCAATATTAGCTGCTGCTGTTGTCAAGCCACTTTATAGATGAGGAAACTGAGGCTTGGAGAGAGGCAGGCCACAAATCGAGGTGCTCACAAAGTGGAGACATGAACCTAGGGCTCTCAGCCAAGCACCTCGGGGGCTGCCAGATCACCTCTCCATGTGTTGGAAAGGGGGAGACAGAAGCCAGGAGAAACCCAGAGAAGAGAAACAGGGGAGGGGGCCCCAGAAGGAAGAGAAGCAGAATGTGTGTGAAGGTGAGGAGGAGGTACTCCAGGATCTTCAATAAGTGCAGGATGACCAGGTAGGGAGGGGAGGGACCCAGGCCCTCCCTCCTGTTCTTCCCACAAGGGGTCAGCAAAAGGGCACAGCTGATGGCCTTTGGCACACCTGGCTGCTGGGGCCCAGGGGGATCCTCCTTGTCCTTGACTGGGTTCCACCTCTTGCCTGGACCCTTACCTGTCTGGTGCCAGCCTAGGCTGCTGGAGGGTGAGGCCAGAGCTGAGATTGGTGTTGGAAGTTGCAAGGAGGGCTTCATCTGGGGGCCTCAGCTGCCTCAAGGAGGCCAGCAGAGGGCATTACCATCAGAAACCAGGCCGGGACCCCTGACCCAGAATGCTTATTTAGGAGAGAGGAAGCAGGAGTCTGAACCATGGAGGCAGCGTCTGGCTTGGAGTGGGGAGGGAGGCCTGCTTACACCCGTTGCAAGGAATGAATTACCCGTTCTGCTAGGCCTGCTACTGGATGTGGCCAGCGGTAGCTTGGACAGGCGTGGCTGCTCCAGCACCTCCACCTGTAGCCTGGGTTGGGGGCAGCCTCCTGCCACTGATGTCTTCAGGGGCCTCTAGGGTGCTTTCCCAGCACCCTCTCTGCACAATTCTTTTCAGGGCCCCTTGTATTTACCTCCAGGAGCCCAGTTACCTCTGCCTCACTCCAAGCTGCCTGCCTCCCGCAGCAGGGCCCACAGCTCAGCGTCCATCTGCTTTTTCCTTGTCTGGGTCAAAACAAGGCTCAGTCCTTTATCCTGCGGCTGCACCTGTCTGGAATCGTTTGTGCACATTCCTGCCCCTTCTTTCTCGCCAAAATCCCTATAATCTTCCAGGCACTGTGGCTTCACGTACATCATTATTCTTAATCTGCTCAGCAACCTTGGAAGGCAGGAATGAGAAACTGAGGTTCAGGGAGGTTTGCTAACTTGCCCAGGGGCACAGAGTCAGACAGTACAGGGAAGGCCCGGACACTCTCCTAGTAAACGTCTATGTCCCAGCTGCAAATAGAGGACCTGATTCCCACTTGTGGAACCTGGGCCATGCCCTGCTCACACCCACAATGCCACCAGGTTCTTGGCTGAACCCCACTCTTAGGGGCACATCCCAGGGATCTGAGGGTGAGAGACTGGCTGCTGGGTAGGCAGGAAGCCTTGTTAATTTCAAGCATCCAATAGAGACCTACTCTTGGGCTCTCAGGGCTAAGGAGCCCTGAAATCTTAGTTTTCCTTCTTCAGGGAGACTTTTCCTTCTCTTTCCATCATCCCATCAGCATTGACTCTGAAATAGAGAGCTTAAGACCCCTGAGCATCCCAGAGCCATCCAGTGCCTCCTCCCTGTGCAGCCAATGGCCAACCTATCTCCACCCAGGACTGAGGTTTTTCCTTAGCTCTCTCCTTTTGCTACTGCCGTGCATCTGAAGGGAGACAGGGGAGGGGTTCGAGTGTGGCTCAGGACCCTGGTGCCTTGGCCGTAGGTCTTTCTGAGCCCTTAGGAAGGGATAAAAACCTTGCTGCCGCCAGGGGGAAGACACATCAAGATGATGTAGGTCTTTGGAGAGAGGGAGACATCATAGATGACCACATGGACACTTGATCCCAAAGTCTGATAGCCAGGTTGAGGGGCACAGCCATCTCCAGCATTTAACTTGGTCTCTATCTTTGCCCTCTTGACCACCACCCCCTGCCGGCCCCACTGTAGGTGGCCAACCTCCTGCGGCTATTTCAGATCCCTCAGATCAGCTATGCCTCCACCAGTGCCAAGCTGAGTGATAAGTCTCGCTATGACTACTTTGCCCGCACGGTGCCCCCCGACTTCTTCCAAGCCAAAGCCATGGCTGAGATTCTCCGCTTCTTCAACTGGACCTACGTATCCACCGTGGCATCCGAGGGTGACTATGGCGAGACAGGCATCGAAGCCTTTGAGCTAGAGGCCCGTGCCCGCAACATCTGCGTGGCCACCTCGGAGAAGGTGGGCCGTGCCATGAGCCGCGCGGCCTTCGAGGGCGTGGTGCGAGCCCTGCTGCAGAAGCCCAGTGCCCGCGTGGCTGTCCTGTTCACCCGCTCCGAGGACGCCCGTGAGCTCCTTGCTGCCACCCAGCGCCTCAATGCCAGCTTCACCTGGGTGGCCAGCGATGGCTGGGGGGCCCTGGAGAGCGTGGTGGCAGGCAGTGAGGGTGCTGCTGAAGGTGCCATCACCATAGAGCTGGCTTCCTACCCGATCAGCGATTTTGCCTCCTACTTCCAGAACCTGGACCCGTGGAACAACAGCCGGAACCCCTGGTTCCGTGAGTTCTGGGAGCAGAGATTCCGCTGCAGCTTCCGGCAGCAAGACTGTGCAGCCCACTCCCTGCGGGCCGTGCCCTTTGAGCAAGAGTCCAAGATCATGTTTGTGGTCAATGCAGTGTATGCCATGGCCCACGCCCTGCACAACATGCATCGCGCCCTCTGCCCCAACACCACCCGCCTCTGTGATGCAATGCGGCCCGTCAATGGGCGCCGCCTCTACAAAGACTTCGTGCTCAATGTCAAGTTCGATGGTAATGGTGCCGGCCAGGTCCACCAGGATGCTGGCTCTCGGAGGGTGAGAGGGAGCAGGCCCTCAGGTTCTAGTACATGGCTAGGAAAATACAGCCCACCGGAAGTCAGGGACTTACCCAAGGGGCTGGTGTCAGAGTTGGGACAAGGCCAGCCAGGCAGGAAAGACTCCAACAGGAGCCAGGCCTGAGGTGCCACTTCCTGAGATCCTTCGAGAGAGTAGACATCTGGCCTGGCCCTACACTGTGAGGGTCTCTGCTTCCTGCTTGGGCCTCGCCTTCTATCCCCTGCCTCTTTATCAGGAGACCTCAAGCCCGTTGTCAGGCAGCAGAATATCAGCGAGAGTGAGAATAAAGATGCATCAGGATGACCCTCTATTTTCCAAGAAAATTTCTATTCCTAATCTTGCTTTTCCACTCAAGGTGGCCATGGTCTTTTCAGATCAAAAGTTATCTTAATTAAAGCTCCAGCTTCAAGAAAAATAAATGCCACAGAGTTATCGCTGTGCTTCAGAAAGAATGATTGCAGGAACAGTGAGAGAGGGTGCCAGGGCTGACAAAGCTTGGAGCTCTGGACCGGGATCAAAAAGAGTAGCAGTTCCTATAAGATTGACATTCAGAGTTATGGGAGAGTCAGGCTGGGGGTTAGTGTTGCATTTGGGTCTGATTGAGTTGACATTAGAACAAGGCTAAATTTAGCCCTCTGGGCTAAGTGGAATTTATAGTAGGGCTCAAGTTGGATTTTGAGGACTTCGAGGATTGGGGAGAGAGAGTAGAGGCTGTGGGGGAGCTGCATTTGACTCCAGGCAGCACCATTCACCATGGGGTCTTAAGCATATTATCTGCTAACTTGAACACCATTTGTCACTGGGACCTGGGATGATGAGGTTCCTGCCTTCTGAGCCTGGCTGGGTGATGTAAGGATCACAAGGGGGTGGGGAGTGGAGTGATATGGAGCTGCCTGCCAAGCACATTCTGGTAAACATCAATGGTTCCAGGTGACCACTGAGGTTGGGATTCACTTATACCGCAATCAGTGTTAGGATTGGTGGGGGGCTGGAGCTGGGGATATCACTGATGGGATTAAGTAGGACCAGGACTAGACCTAATGTCAAGTTTAGCTTTTGGGGTTCTCCACGTTAAGTTTGGAGAAAGGGCTGTGGTGTGTGTTGGGATACAGTTGGGGTCTGGGTTAGAAGATCTTCTTAAGAATGGGTTTTGGGAGCATGGTTGGGTTGGTGTGGGCATTAGGTTTGTGAAGATGCCTGGACTTTAAGGCTGGGGTTCTGTTTGGAGCTTGGGGTCAGGGTCTGTTATTTATTTAGGCCTCTCATTTAGAAAAATGGCTGAGGTTAGGCAGGCTTTAGTGCTGGGGTGAAGATCAGAAGGACAAGGACTGACTTCAGCTCTGGGGTTTGGGTTCCATCTTAGGGCTGAGGTCACATCAGGATGACCCACCAATCCAACCCTCTCTTCCTTCCCTCCCCGACCCCAGCCCCCTTTCGCCCAGCTGACACCCACAGCGAGGTCCGCTTTGACCGCTTTGGGGATGGTATTGGTCGGTACAACATCTTCACCTACCTGCGGGCAGGCGGTGGGCGCTATCGCTACCAGAAGGTGGGCTACTGGGCAGAAGGCCTGACCCTGGACACCAGCCTCATCCCGTGGGCCTCACCCTCAGCCGGTCCCCTGCCCGCCTCTCGCTGCAGTGAGCCCTGCCTCCAGAACGAGGTGAAGAGCGTGCAGCCGGGGGAGGTCTGCTGCTGGCTCTGCATCCCCTGCCAGCCCTACGAGTACCGGGTGGATGAGTTCACCTGCGCCGACTGCGGCCTGGGCTACTGGCCCAACGCCAGCCTCACCGGCTGCTTCGAGCTGCCCCAGGAATATATCCACTGGGGTGATGCCTGGGCCGTGGGACCTGTCACCATCGCCTGCCTAGGTGCCCTGGCCACCCTGTTTGTGCTGGGTGTCTTCGTGAGGCACAATGCCACCCCTGTGGTCAAGGCCTCGGGCCGAGAGCTCTGCTACATCCTGCTGGGCGGCGTCTTCCTTTGCTACTGCATGACCTTTGTCTTCATCGCCAAGCCATCCACAGCGGTGTGCACCTTACGGCGCCTCGGTTTGGGCACTGCCTTCTCCGTCTGCTACTCAGCCCTGCTCACCAAGACCAACCGCATTGCACGCATCTTCGGTGGGGCCCGGGAGGGAGCCCAGCGGCCACGCTTCATCAGTCCTGCCTCGCAGGTGGCCATCTGCCTGGCCCTTATTTCGGGCCAGCTGCTCATCGTGGCCACCTGGCTGGTGGTGGAGGCCCCGGGCACAGGCAAGGAGACAGCCCCTGAGCGGCGGGAGGTAGTGACATTGCGCTGCAATCACCGCGATGCAAGCATGCTGGGCTCACTGGCTTACAATGTGCTCCTCATTGCGCTCTGCACGCTCTATGCCTTCAAGACCCGCAAGTGCCCCGAGAACTTCAATGAGGCCAAGTTCATCGGCTTTACCATGTATACCACCTGCATTATCTGGCTGGCCTTCCTGCCCATCTTCTATGTCACCTCCAGTGACTACCGGGTGAGTGACCTGCTCCAGAGCAGGCTGAGGTGGGAGAAGGGGGCAGAGCAGGACCTGGGACCTTCTGTTTCCTGGTACCCTCACTGAGTCTTCTGATAACTCTGAGGCTCCAACAGGTTAAATGCTCATCCAGAAGCTCACAGCTTATGGTGGCCCAGTTGGGACTGGACCCTGGGGCAAGGTGGGAAGGCTGAGTGGGGCCTTGAAGGAGTCCTGGAACTGAACTCTGCAGTGCAGTCAGGTTGGAATAGGGAGGGTGGAGGTGGGGAGGACAGTCAATATGGAAACTGATTGGAGCAGAGAGTCTGCATTGCCCTCCCTTCTGCCCCCTGCCTTGAGTTGCAGTGAGGGGTGTACAAGGTGGAAAGGTAGGCAGAGGTGAGGAGGAGGCAGGAATGGGAATGGCAAGGCAGGGCTGTGGAGCCAGCGGCCCCAAAGGGTGCGATGCTCTGATGCCCCTTGGAGCTGTGCAGTGTGACACAGCCCCCAGGAACTGTGTGACTCTGGGGTGAGAGATGAAACCAGGGAGGTCAGGAAAGGTGAAGCAAGGAGCGAGAGGTGATCTGGGATGTAGAGTTCGGGAAGATCAAAGCAGGTGAAAACTGTACCCCAGTTGGTGGCTTCCAAGCAAAATTCCAACTGGCACAGAATGCTCCATGGGTCTGCTCAGCTTCAAGGGACAATGGCTGCTTCAGATGGGGCACTCAGGGAAGGCCTCTCTGAGGAGGTGACAGGTGAGGGGCGCTCTGAACAATATGAGGATAGTCTTCAGTGGTCCTCATGACTCTGGAGTAAATTCCATGGTGCTCCCCATTTTACAGATGAAGAAATGGAGACTCAGGGAGGTTCAATCCCTTCCCTTAGGTCACTTAGCATGGGAGTATAGAGCAGGGTCTGAGCGGATAATCTTAACAGTTAAAGGAGCAGGAAAATCAAGGCAACAGACCCTGCAAAGGCCCCCTCCCTCAGGACAAAGGTACGGTGGGCAGGGCCAGGGCCAGGGCCAGCTGGGCTTGGCTGCTGGTGTTCCTGCTGGGCCACCTGCCTGGGCAGTGGAGGACAGAGCTGGGGAGGGAATCTGCTGTGACTCAGCCTGCATTTGTGTATCATTTGCACTTGCATGCCAGTCATAAGTGGCTAAGGACTCAGCCGGGAGGTATACACGCCGACCCCAAACACATGTGCATACACACGTATCCCTACATTCACACACATGTGCACATACCTGCACACCTGGCATGCATCCACATGTACCCACCTACACACGTCCATACACATGCATCCTACACTTTCACATACACCTGCACACTCTCACCGTCCCCTACACACACACCCGCTTACAGACACATGTGATTACATGCCAGCACTCCATGCCTGCATCCCTACACACACACACACATGCCTGCACACACACTCCCATGCATACATGCACCTTGCATGTTCACCCTAACCCCACAGCTAGAACTTTAGTCTTCCTGGAAGACGGTGCACTGAGGCTGATGCTGGGACTGTGCCCAACCTTTCTAAAAATTCTCTGGGGCTTGGCAAACCGACCAAGGCCCAGTGCTGGATGCTTATGGTTCCCCCGCTCCCTACCCCACCACCTGGACAGGGTTCCCAGGGCCAGGGCCAGGCCTGTGGGACAGACTCATCCTTGACCTCTCCCACTGCAGGTGCAGACCACCACCATGTGCGTGTCGGTCAGCCTCAGTGGCTCTGTGGTGCTTGGCTGTCTGTTTGCACCCAAGCTGCACATCATCCTGTTCCAGCCGCAAAAGAACGTGGTCAGCCACCGCACAACCACCAGCCGCTTCGGCAGCACAGCTGCCAGAGCCAGCTCCAGCCTCGGCCAAGGTCAGCGTCCATCTATGATAATCTCCCGCACCAGCTCTCGGCACGGGGGCCACTTCTTGGGTTGCTGGGATTCCTTGGCTGGGGGTGGAGTGCCCCCTAGATGAGGCTGAACAGGAGTGGGGTGGCGGGTGGTGGTGAGCTGCTCTCCGCAGTCCTGCATCAGGAGTCCCTGATGATCTTTGACTGTGAAGGGACCTCGGGACTAGCCCCAACCTCCAGTTTCCTCTTCCTAGGGTCTGGCTCCCAATTTGTCCCCACTGTTTGCAACGGCCGCGAGGTGGTAGACTCAACAACATCGTCGCTTTGAGGATCCCCACACTCCTTCCCTGACATGGCTGCTCCCCAGAACCCGGTGCAGACCCATGTCCAGGGCCAGGAGGAAGATGGCTGGAGCACTGCAATAATGCCAACCCTGTGCCCACCCCCAGCACCACTCCCCACCCTACTTACTCCAACCCTTTAGAGTCAGAAGCTGGGATCCCTGGCCTGGGAGCCTCAATAATGACCATCAACTACCCTTGTAGCTGTGTCCCCTCCTTGCCAGGCCCAGGACTTGGAAGGGAGCAAGCCAGGGTCCACTCTGCCCTGGAATAGAGTGGCTGAGGACTGCAGGCCCCAATCCCCAATCAGTAAAGGTGCTTCCAGCCCTACCCCTCCCTCCTTCTAGGGCCTTTTAAATTTTTTATGTAACTTATTTTGGGATAGGGAGGGGGTTAAAATGGGGGCTGTCCCTCCCCCTGCACAGTAGTTTGTCCTGTGGTTTATTTTGTATTATCTGTAAATGAAGTGTCTTTCTTAAAAAAAAAAATCACACTTTGCCTCTGATCCAGGGAGGAGGTCCTCTCATCCCCACCCCAGCCTCTCAGCCTCCGTTTTGCTAGTATTTGTTCACTCTGCTCTGTGCCTGTGCTAGGAGGACCTTGTGGATAGACCGGGTCCCACCTGATGGACAGACAGAAAATGAATAAGTCATCCTTCCTTGAAAGGAGCTGCTACAGACTGGCCAAGGCACCACTGGGGTGAGGATGGGAGGTTTAAATGGATACAAGCTCATCTGGCCGTCTAGGGCAAAACCTGGGCAGCGTGAGTGATGTAGCAGGAGAGGCAGTTGACTATGACCTTTGGCTCCTGCCTAGCATTTGAGGAGCCTCTGGTCAGTGCAGAGCCAGGCTGGACATCTGAGGTGGAGGGAGCCACGAGGAGGCAAGAGGAGGCTTGAGCATCGTGAGGAAGGAGGAGGTGAGGCAGTGAGGGGAGTTGGAGAGGCCATCTGCTGTTTGTCGGATGAGAGGAGGGAGAAGAGGCCTTCCTCTCTCCCTGAAGGAACTCGCTCAGCTGTTCGATGGTGGAGCCCGGCGTCCTCCGGCAGCCCCCGAAATTGCAGTCTGGGATTTACCAGCAGAGGGCGCCGAGGCACAGGCTGAGCCGCTCTGCGTAGCCAAGCAACTACTGCCCTCCTGTGGCTTAGGGGGCTGTGGGCACCTACCACAGGAGCTGAGGAACCCCTTTGGGGGAAGCCTCAGAGTGCTGTATCTCAGAGGGACAAAGTCCTGCACAGGGAGACGGGAAGGCCAAGGACATCTGTTATTTTTAAGTGAATTCATTTGCATCTATAGACTAGTGAGGCTGTGGGCTAACAATTTAACTTTGGGCTAACAATTTCAGAAATGAAAACAGAAAACCGAAAAAAGAAAATTGTAGGAGTGGCTTTCCCTCTCGAGCCAGTATTTGGGGTGTAGGGATGCCAAATAAAATACAGAATGCCCAGTCAAGTTTGAACGTTAAGTAAACAATGAAAGGGTTTTTTTTTTTTTGGTGTGAGTATATTCCATATTTGGGATATACTTATACTAAATATTTATATTGTTTATCCGACATTCAAATTTAACTGAGTGTCCTGCGTTTTCGGGCTTCCCCAGTGGCTCAGCGGTAAAGAATCTGTCAGCAATAAAGGAGGCATAGGAGACTCGAGTTCGATCCCTGGGTCGGGAAGATCCCTGGAGGAGGGAATGGTAATTCAGTCCAACATTCTTGCCTGGAGAATCCCATGGACAGAGGAGCCTGGTGGGCTACAGTCCATGGGGTCGCAAAGGGGCGGACACCACTTAGCGACTAAACAACAGCAACAAACATGGTTCACAGCTAAAAAGGTACAACGCGGAGTCAGTGAAGAATCTCCTAGACCTCCTACCCACCCAGAGAGAAGGGCCCAGAGGCCTGGGGATGGGGAAGAAGGGCAGGAGGCGGGTGAAGAATTCCTAAAGTCGGTGCTCAGGTCTATGGGCCACATCCCTTTCCTTCCCTGGGCCTCTCCTCCCTCCCCTCCCATGGCATCCCCACTCCACAACAGGTGTTGAAGGCGGAGAATCTCACCTCAGCCCTCCTTCCCTTAGGCCAGCCAACAGCAGGACTCCGCTCAGGGAGGGGATATGGCGGGGCGAGGTGGAGGCACCGTGTCTGCTCTTAGGGGGACCGATGCCCCGGCGTCCCTTCGAGGACCCTTCCAATCGGGCAACCCTGGGGAGAGACCCGCGTGGATCCCGGGGGCGTGGCCTCCGAGAGCAACCTAGTCCCGCCCCCGCCGCGTCGCCATAGGGCGAGGCTGGGTAGGGGCGGGGCCGGCTGCTGGCCGCCCTGGCCGCCCGCGGAGGGGGCGGCCTGAACTCCGCGACCGAGCGCGGCTGTGCGAGAAGACGCGAAGGTGCGAGAGGCAGCGCGGCGAACGTTAGCGGCCCGGACGACACGGCGCGGAACCTCCCGGCTCCGGACACGCAGACGGCTTGTGGCGCCAGAGCGCTCTTGAGGGGACCGCGGAAAGGCCACAGCGCGAAGTCTCTCACAGTCCGTTTAAGTAAGGCTGCATTTTGCATTTCCACACAGTTGAACGTCCTGGCGGCTAATTAAATGGTGACTAAGGCAAACCTTGAGGGAAAGCTCCTATGGTTGCGGTCCGTAGCCGCCTGTGACTGGCTGGCAGCTTTTTTTCTGACGTACCTTGGAACAGTGAGAAGTGCAGGAGCGAGCGGCGAGGTTGAAAAGTATCTGACAGAATTCTTTCCCCCCCATTTCCAGAGGAGTGAGGCGCGAAAATAAGAGTGAGCTTGGGATGAAGAGAGACTAGTTGAAGCACAAGTTCGTTAGCGAAGCACTCTTAACTGTGTGCCTGAAACGTTTCTATTCTTTCTCTAGTTCGCCTCTCATGACACACCCGCTGGAGGGAGGTGTGTGTGTTTTTAATGGAGGGAATTTTTAAGTTTAATTATTTATTTATTTTTTACCGCACTGGGTCTTGGTTGTTGCACTGGCTCGTTCTAATTGCGGGTAGCGGGGGCTACTCTCGTTGGGAAGCGCAGGCTTTAGGGCGCGCGGGCTCCAGTAGTTGCGGCTCCTGTGCTTCGTTGCACGGCGGTATGTGGGATCTTACCGAATCAGGAATCAAACACCTGTCTCTTGAACTGGCAGGTGGATTTTTTAAATTACTTAGTATTATTGGCTGTGGTTGGTTTTTGTTGCTGCGCGGGTTTCTCTAGTTGCACCAGAGGCGAGCAAGAGCTACTCTGCGTTGAGGCACGCAGGATTCTCAGTGCGGTGGCTTCTTGCTGCGGACAACAGCCTCTAGACTCGCGGGGTTTATTTGCTCCGCGGCATGTGGGATCTTCCCAGACCAGGGATGGACCCGTGTCCCCTGCATTGGCAGCGAGATTCTTAATCACTGCACCACCAGGAAAGTTCTGGAGGGAACTTTCTTGTGGTGAACTGTAGTTAGCCGTCAGCCTGTCTGGGTGGACCTGGATCTCTGTCAACAGGAGGCTTGGGTGAGGGTGGTTCAAGCCACTCTGCTCGCTGCTCCTCCTGGCCCAGGGTAGGGGGGCAGTGAACCCTCCGCAGAGGCAGATCCTTGAGAGAATATGGCAACCCAAGAAATTAGTGATGTATTGATAGCAGAGGTGTTGGGGACAAAAAGTAGAGCTGAAGGGATGACACAGAACCTGAAAGAGATTCAAGCTCTTCCAATGGTCAAATTGTGTCAGGAAGTTTGCCACAGAGCTCCTTAAAGGTCAGAGTTCTTTCTCCATTTCTCCCAACTCCCTGTGGCTGCTCTCACTTCTGCTCCTGGTGGGGGGCGGTTCTTGAGAAGTAGGGGGGAAAGAAGGGACACTGAGGGTCTGAAAAAAAAAATGTGCCCACGCCAGCCTCCTGCAGAAAAAGGGAAGGAGCCTACCATTTCCACCCTTGTGGGCCAGCGATGGCATTTTCTCAGTCTAGGGAAGAGGGGCTAGAACTGGAGGAAGCAGGGTAATGAGAAAACGGGGAGTGGTGTTAAACGGAATGGTAAGAGGGGGAGGAGTGAAGTAGAGGCAACTTGGGGTTGGGGAAGGCGGGAGGAGCAAGAGGAAGAAAGTAAACGTGGAAGCTTTAAACCTGAGGACCCTTGCCAAGATGTCAGGGTTTTTTCTTTGTTTTGTTTTTTGTTTTAAAGAAAAATTGCTTTATTCTTTCTGTGAAAACAATTCTAATAAACAATTTAAGCAGAAAAGTACAAAATAAAAATAAAAATATTGCCTCGTTTTATCACTCAAATATAACCATCATTGGCATTTCTTTTACAGCATCCTAGACATATTTCTATGCATTTTTACAGATAGACTGGAGATAGAAATACTTTCACAAAAACGTGATCCTGTCATATGTTTATTATTATTTTTTTAGTTAAGATTTAATTTTACTTGATTCTAATTGAAAAAAGTGAATGTGAAGTGAAATTAAATGAACTCTGGACTTCACATACATTTCTTCACCTCTAAAGATATTTTTCCCCTGAAAGATCTAGAGACAGTGACATTTAGAGGTGAATATTCCTTTAGTCTCAGAGAATTGAAGGAGAGTTTGACTGTGGTCAGCCCTCTTGTGACATGAACAAGAGGAGGATGAGCTGATGCTAGCCCTTTCTGAGGCACACTGCATCTGTTCTGAGGGTTGCTGATTGTCTAACCTGTCATTGGTGCATTGCCAATGCAAGGATGGATGCAAGGCAGACTGACACAGGTGCTATGGGGCTGTTGAGATATTTCAGAGAAGGGAGCCCAGACGCTGTAGCTTTTCTGTGCTCATGTGGTCTGTACTCATGTTGGTTCCCATCCCTCAGGGATGGTGGTATGAGAGACTCTGTCTGGGTCTCATGAACCTTGGGACACTGAGCTCCCTGTCCTGGATCATTTCTCCAAGTGAAATAAATTTGGTGCTGGGATAGCCTCTTGTGTCTTGTGAGTTTGATTCACAAAATCTGAAACTCACCCTGGTGGTCTTGCAGCATTATGATTTTTTTTATTAACCATATTCTCATTTTAGACTATATTGATTGATTAATTCCTTGTTGAGAAATTGAGAACATTTTTCATTAATTAGTAATTTTACACTGCATTAAAATGAAATCATAGCATTGATTAGTAGTTTTTCCCTGTCAGATTTCATCCATCTCATCATGTTTAAATTCTCTTTGGTGGCTCAGTGGTAAAGAATCTGCCTGCCAATTCAAGAGACACAATTCCGGGTCTGATCCCTGAGTTGGGAAGATTCCCTAGAAAGAAAATGGAAACCCACTCCAGTATGCTTGCCTGGAGAATCCTGTGGACAGAAGATCTTGGAGAGCTACAGTCCTTGGGATTGTAAAAGAGTCGCACATGATTTAGCGACTAAACAACAACTGAACAAACTTACTTAGTCATCTAACATTCATTCCAAATTTGGAACCAGTCTTTGTTCCATGTCCAGTTCTAACTGTTGCTTCTTGACCTGCATACAGATTTCTCAGGAGGCAGGTAAGGTGGTCTGGTATTCCCATCTCTTTAAGATTTTCCACAGTTTTTTGTGACCCACATAGTCAAAGGCTTTCGTGTAGTCCATAAAGCAGAAGTAGATTTTTGGGGGAACTCTCTTGCTTTCTCGATGATCCAACAGATGTTGGCAATTTGTCTGTCAAACCTCCTCTGCCTTTTCTAAATCCAGCTTGAACATCTGGAAGTTGACAGTTCACATACTATTGAAGCCTCACTTGGAGAATTTTGAGCATTACTTTACTAGTGTGTGAGATGAGTGTAATCATGCAGTAGTTTGAACATTCTTTGAAATTGCCCTTCTTTGGGATTGGAATGAAAACTGACCTTTTCCAGTCCTGTGGCCACTGCTGAGTTTTCCTTATTTGCTGGCATATAGAGTGCAGCACTTTCACAGCATCATCTTTGATGTTTTGAAATAGCTGGTCCACTTGACTTAACATTCCAGGATGTCTGGCTCTAGGTAGGTGATCACACCATCGTGGTTACCTGGGTCATGAAGATCTTTTTTGTATAGTTCTTCTGTTTATTTTTGCCACCTCTTCTTAATATCTTCTGCTTCTGTTGGGTCCATACTATTTCTGTCCATTATTGTGCCCATCTTTGCACGAAATGTTCCCTTGATATCTCTGATTTTCTTGAAGAGATCTATAGTCTTTCACCTTCTATTGCTTTCCTCTATTTCTTTGCATTGATCCCTGAAAAAGGCTTTTTTATTTCTCCTTGCTATTCTTTGGAACTCTGCATTCAAATGGGTATATCTTTCATTTTCTCCTTCGCCTTTCACTCCTCTTTTTTCTCAGCTATTTGTAAGGCCTCCTCCTACAACTATTTTACCTTTCTGCGTTTCTTTTTCTTGGGGATGGTCTTAATCACTGTTTCCTGTACAATGTCACAAACCTCCGTCCATAGTTCTTCAGGCACTCTTGTCTATCAGATTTAATCCCTGGAGTTTATTTGTCACTTCCACTGTATAATTGTAAGGGATTTGATTTAGGTCATACTTGAATGGTCTAGTGTTTTTCCCTACCTTTCTTCAATTTAAGTCTGAATTTGACAATAAGGAGTTCATGACCTGAGCCACAGTCAGCTCCTGATCTTGTTTTTGCTGACTATATAGAGCTTCTCCATCTTTGGCTGCAAAGAATATAATGAATCTGATTTTGGTATTGACCATCTGGTGATGTCCATGTGCTGAGTCTTTTCATGTGCTGTTGGAAGAGGGTATTTGCTATGACCAGTGCATTCTCTTGGCAAAACTTTGATAACCTCTGCCCAGCTTGATTTTGTACTTCAAGGCCAAATTTGCCTGTTACTCCAGGCATCTCTTGACTTCCTACTTTTGCATTCCAGTCCCCTATGATGAAAAGGACATCTTTTTTGGGTGTTAGTTCTAGAAGGTCTTGCAGATCTTCATAGAACCATTCAACTTCAGCTTCTTCAGCATTATTGATTGGGGCATAGAGTTGGATTACTGTGATACTGAATGGTTTGCCTTGGGAATGAACTGAGATCATTCTGTCGTTTTTGAGATTGCACCCAAATACTGCATTTAGGACTCTTTTGTTGACTATAAGGGCTACTCTTCAAGGAATTCTTGCCCACAGTTCAGTTCAGTTCAGTCGCTCAGTCATGCCTGACTCTTTGCGACCCCATGAATCTCAGCACGCCAGGCCTCCCTGTCCATCACCAATTCCCGGAATCTACCCAAACCCATGTCCATCAAGTCAGTGATGCCATCCAGCTATCTCATCCCCTGTCATCCCCTTCTCCTCCTGCCCCTAATCCTTCCCAGCATTAGGGTCTTTTTCAGTGAGTCAACTCTTCTCATGAGGTGGTCAAAGTATTGGAGTTTCAGCTTCAGCATCAGTCCTCTCAGTGAATATTCAGGACTGATTTCCTTTATGATTGTCTGGTTGGATCTCCTTGCAGTCCAAGGGACTCTCAAGAGTCTTCTCCAACACCACAGTTCAAAAGCATCAGTTCTTCGGCACTCAGCTTTCTTCACCGTCCAACTCTCACATTCATACATAACTACTGGAAAAACCATAGCCTTGACTAGATGGACCTTTGTTGGCAAAATAATGTCTTTGCTTTTAAATATGCTATCTAGCTTGGGCATAACTTTCCTTCCAAGGAGTAAACTTCTTTTAATTTCATGGCTGAAACCGCCATCTGCAGTGATTTTGGAGCCCTCAAAAATAAAGTCTGACACTGTTTCCCACTGTAGTAGATATAATGGTCATCTAAGTTAAATTTGCCCATTCCAGTCCATTTTAGTTCACGGATTCCTAAAATGTCAATGTTCACTCTTGCCATCTCCTGTTTGACCACTTCCAGCTTTCCTTGATTCATGGACCTAACATTCCAGGTTCCTATGCAATATTGTTCTTTACAGCATTGGACTTTACTTCCATCACCAGTCCTATCAACAACTGGGCATTGTTTTTGCTTTAGGTCTGCCTCTTCATTCTCTCTGGAGTTATTTCTCCACTCTTCTCCAGCAGCATGTTGGGCACCTATCAACCCGGGGAATTCATCTTTCAGTGTCATATCTTTTTGCCTTTTCATACTATTCATAGGGTTCTCAAGGCAAGAATACTGAAGTGGTTTGCCATTCCCTTCTCCAGTGGACAGCATTTTGTCAGAACTCTCCACTATGACCCATCTGTCTTGGGTGGGGCTACACAGTATGGCTCATAGTTTCATTGAGTTAGACAAGGCTGTGGTCCATGTGATCAGTTTGATTAGTTTTTTGTGACTGTGGTTTTCATTCTATCTGCCCTCTGATGGATAAGGATAAGAGGCTTATGGAAACTTCCTGATGGGAGAGACTGACTGTGGGGGAACCTGGGTCTTGTTCTGATTGGCAAGGCCAAGCTCGGTAAATCTTTAATCCAATTTTCTGTTGATGGGTGGCGCTGTGTTCCTTCCCTGTTGTTTGACCTAAGACCAAACTATGGTGGAGATAATGAAGAAAATGGGAAAGGAGTAGACCAAGGCTGAATATTGTCACCCTGCTTATTTAACTTATATGCAGAGTACATCTTATGAAATGCTGGGCTGGATGAAGCATAAGCTGGAGTCAAGATTGTTGGGAGAAATATCAATAACCTCAGATATGCAGATGATACCACCCTTATGACAGAAAGTGAAGAAGAACTAAAGAGCCTCTTGATGAAAGTGAAAGAGGAGAGTGAAAAAGTTGGCTTAAAGCTCAATATCCAGAAAACTAAGATCATGGCATCCGGTCCCATCACTTCATGGCAACTAGATGGAGAAACAATGGAAATGGTGACAGACTTTACTGTTGGGGGCTCCAAAATCACTATGGATGGTGACTGCAGCCATGAAGTTAAAAGACGCTTGCTCCTTGGAAGAAAAGCTATGACTAGCCTAGACAGCATATTAAAAAGCTATTTACTTTGCCAACAAAGATCCGTTTTGTCAAAGCTATGGTTTTTCCAGGAGTCATGTATGGATGTGAGAGATGGGTATATTCTTTCTATCTTGAGTTGTTTGAGTTTTTGTATATTTGGATATTAACCCCTTATCAGATAGATCATTTGCAGTTATATCTTCTGCAATTCAGTAAGTGGCCTTTTTCATTTTGTTAATAGTTTCTTTTACTTTGCAAAAGCTTTTTAGTTTGATATAGTCCCACTGGTTTATTTTTGCTCATTTCTCTTGCCTGAGGAGACACATCCAAAAAAATTATTATCAAGACCAGTGTCAAGAAACTTAACAGCTTATGTTTTCTTCTAGAAGTTTTATGGTTTTAGGTCTTAAACTTAAGTCTTTTATTTTATTTTTTAATCCATTTATTTTTATTTTTTATTGAAGTATAGTTAACATACAATATTATATTTTGTTTTTAAATGCATTTTGAATTTATTTTTCTACATGACATAAGAAAGTAGTCCAGTTTGATTCTTTTGCATGCAGCTGTCCAGTTTTACCAACACTATTTATTGAAGAGGCTGTCTTTTTCCTGTTGTATATTCTTGCCTCCTTTGTCATAGCTCAATTGCCCATATAATAATTAATAAAATGAACCTATATATACTTGTGGATTCATTTGTGGACTCTCCATTCTGTTCCATTGATCTGTGTGTCTGTTTTTACACCAGTGCATATTGTTTTGATGACTGTAGCTTAGTAGTATAGTTTGGAATCAGGGAGTGTGATACCTTCAGTTCTGTTCTTCTTTATCAACATTGTTTTGGTTATTTGGGGACTTTTATATTTTATTAAAATTTTTAGAATTATTTATTCTAGATCTATGAAGAATGCCATTGGTGTACTGATAGAGATTGCACTGAATCTGTAGATTGCTTTGGATAGTGTGGTCATTTTAGCAGTGTTAATTCTTCTAATCCATGAACATGCTACATCTTTCTATCGGTTTGTGTCATCTTCAATTTCTTTCATCAGCCTCTTAAAGTTTTCCAAATACAGATCTTTCACCTCCTTAGATTTATTCCTAGGTATTTTATTTCTTTGATGTGATTATAAATGGAATTGTTTTATTAATTTCTTTTGCTGATAGTTTGTTCTAACTCTATATAAATGCAGTAGACTTCTGGGCTGAGGAGCTCAATGCAGGGCTCAAATCACTCATTCATTGGACAGAACTTCAGCAATTATAATTGTTCTTCTCTTTATGGATCTCGCATCTGGGGATATGGGTCTTGACTCTTCCACATCTCTCCCTTTCTACTCCTTGTGGTTCTTTCTTCATATCATTAGTTGTAGATTTTTTCTGCTAGTCTTCTGACTTTTCTTATCAATAGTTGCTTTATAGAGTTGTAATTTTGGTATGCCCAAGAGCTCAGGGTCTTCCTACTCACCATATTGACCATACCACCCAGGAAAGATTTCAAATATTAGGTTTTGTTAGTTTACTTTGCCAAATTTTAATACAAATTCTTCTTAATAAAAAGACTCCCTTGCTTCCAATGATTACATCCTTCTTTTTATTATGAAAAATTATATATAAAAAGTAGAATACCTCAGTGGACCCACTAGCTACCTTTTAGAATTATCAACTTCTGCCTAGTATTTTTTCATATTTACTCCCATTCTCTTCCTCCCTCTCCTTCCAGAATTTTAAAAATATAAACCAGGAGTGTTCTTATCCTTTTAATGTAAACAATAAACAACATTTATTATTGATTGTGTTCAAGAATCTATTATATATATGTTATTATACATAGTGTGCATAGGTTATTTCATTTTATCAATACCTATATTTAGTAGGTTTTATTAATATACCCATTATATAGACATAAAATAAATTTTTATTGAAAAATGCACACAATTTATAGAGGTAAATCTCAAATCTTTTTACAAAGTGAACATATCTTAGTATATTTGGCTCTTGGCTTTTTTACTTGAATAAAAGGTTGACTGGTTTAAATATTTTGAGGTCAGATTTCCTAGTTTTTACCTTTTTCTGTTCTAGGACCTCATCCAGGACACTACATTATATTTAGTTGTTGAGTCTCCTTAGGCTCTGTTGGAGGAGGTCATTCAGAGAGGCTGATACTGATTGACCCTTGAGGTGGACTCAGGAAGTCAGAGACTCCTTATCCCCTCCCTGTCCTTAGAATGTATGTTCTGCCTGCCATTCCCATAGTGGGAGCTGTTTCAAGGATGCAGCCTTGACAGAGTAATGTATTGTTGAGAACATCTGGATGGTACATAACCAAACCTCATTATGGCCTCTACATAAACTTTTAAGATTCTGGTCGGTGTGTGCAGAGATCTACTTGTCGGCAGCTGCCCAAAGTGAACCTTAAAAGTAAGTTTTCTTGCTTATTAAAAATGCCACCTACTAATCTGAAGTGATCTCCCTCTTTCTTCTGTCTCTCCTTGCCTTCCATGTACAGGGCCAATTTGTGAACCAACAAGCTCCTCTAAATTAAAATAAAATTGTTTTGTATCTTTTTTCTCCAGTTTTATTGAGATATAATTGACACACATCACTATGTAAGTTTAAAGTGTACATCATAATGTCTCAATTTACATATATTGTGAAATAATTACCATAGTAAGTTTATTTAACATCCATCATCTCATAGCTTCCTAGCTAGCGCTAGCAGTAAAGAACCTGACAGCCAATGTAGGAGCCCCAGCTTTGATCCCTAGGTCGGAAAGATCCCCTGGAGAAGAAAATGGCAACCCACTCCAGTATTCATGCATGGAGAATCATCTCATATAGATATAATAAAAAGAAAAATTTAAGAAAAAAAAACCTTTTTCTTGTAATGAGAACTGTTAGAATCTACTCTCTTAACAATTTCCATGTGTATCACACGGCACTCTCAACTATAGTCATCATGTTATATCCCTCTTCGTTGTTGTTGTTTAGTCACTTAAGTCATGTCCAACTCTTTTGTGATCCCATGGACACAGCCAACCAGCCTCCTCTGTCCATGGAATTTCCCAGGCAAGAATACTGGGGTGGGTTGCCATTTCTTCCTCCAGGTTATATCCCTAGTATTTACTTACTTTATAACTGGAAGTTTGTACCTTTTGACTACCTTCCTCATGGTCCACACTCTTTCCTTCAGAACTTGGTAGACATTTCTTTATTGTCTTCTAGCTTTGAATCTTGCTGTAGAAGTCTGATACCTGTGCGATTTTAAAACAAATATTGAGAAGTATTTTACATATTTAAAATGCATAGATTTTTAAGAGTACAAGTCTGTGAATTTTGACAAATGGGTACACTCATGTTAACATCACTCAAATCTAGATTTCCCATTACTGGTAAAAGTTCCCTGAGGCCCCTTTTCCAGCCCCTTCCCACTTCCTCCTAGAGACAACTGTTCTGATTTCGATCATTATGGATGAGTTTTTGCCTGTAATGGAACTTTCTGAGATGGAATCATACCATATATGTTCTTGTGTCTGATTTTTTTTTCTCATTCTGTTTGCGATCGTGTTATTCATGTTGTGAGAATCAGATCTTTGTTCCTTTTTACTGCCAGATAGTATTCCATTGTACAAATACACCATAATTTGGTTATCCATTCTCCTATTGATGTATATTTTGGATTGTGTCCAATTTTTAAAGATATATGTGTGTGTGTGTATATATATATGTATATGTATGTATACACACACACTGAACACTTCTGGGCAAGTCTTTTTGTGGACATAAGTTTTCACTTCTGTCTAGTAAATGCCTAAGAGTGGAATGGCTAAGTCATGGGGTCAGTGTTTGTTTGTTTCTTTTAATCTTTATTAAAAATTTTTTCTCAAATAATTGTATCATTTTACAGCTATACATGAGGACTCCAGATACTCCACCTCTTTGTCACCTGTCAGTCCTTTAACTTACATGCTCATGCATGTGTGTGTGCTGGTGATGGTATCTTACTGTGGTTTTAATTTGTATTTCTCTGGTTCTTAATTATAATATACATCTCATGTACTATTTGACTATTTATAGATCTTTTTTGAAGTAGTTTTTTAGGCCTTCTGACCATTTTTATTGGGTTATCTTTTAATATTGATATGTTTGAATTCTTTATATATTCAGGATGAGTCTTTTATCAGATAAATGTATTGTGAATCCTTTCCCTACTCTGTAGCTTTGCTTTTAATCATCTTGTTCTATTAATGAGCAAAGACTTAAATTTGGCTGAAGTACAATTTATCAGTTTTTTAAATGCTTAGTGCTTTTTAATTTCCTGTTCAGAAATTCTATGCTTGCTTGAAGTTTGTGAAATTTTTCCCTATTTTTTATCCATACTATTTTTTTTTTTTCTTAGTGAGGTAAAATTTTTTTTTAGTGAGGTGAAAAGACCCTGATGCTGGGAAGGATTGAGGGCAGGAGGAGAAGGGGACAACAGAGGATGAGATGGTTGGATGTCATCACCAACTCAACAGACATGAGTTTGAGTAAACTCCGCAAGTTGGTAATAGACAGGGAGGCCTGGAGTGCTGTGATTCATGGGGTCGCAGAGTTGGACAGGACTTAGTGACTGAACTGACTGAGGTAAAATTAACATAACAAACTAATTTTAAAGTGAACAATCCAGTGACATTTGGTAAACTCACAGTGTTGAACAACCAACACCTCTGTCTAGTTCCAAAACATTTTCATCACCTCCAAAGAAACTTTGTGTTATTAAACAGTTACTCCTTATTCCTCCTTTCTCCAGCCCTTCACAAAACCATCCATCTTTATCTCTATTGATTTACCTATCCTGGATATTGCATAAAAATAGAATCATGCAATGTGTGACTTTGTATGTCTGGCTCCTTTGACTTAGCATAATGTGCTTTATATTCATCTGTGTTTTATTAGTACTTCATTTTCTTGGTTGAATGATATTTCATTGTATGTATGCACCACATTTGCTTATCCATTCATCCTCTGATGAACATTGCTTATCCATTCATCCTCTGATGAACATCCACTGTATCCATTCATCTGTCAGTGGACATTGTTTCCATGACTTGGCTATTGTGAACAGTGCCGCTGTGAGTACTTTCCACCTTTTTTTTTATTGCACATAGTGCTGCTATAAACAGTCATGTACGAATATTTAATTGAGTACCTATTCTCAATTCTTACAGGACATCTTTTCATGTGTTTGTTAGTCATTTGCATAACTTCTTTAGAGAAATGTCTATTCAAGTTCTTTGCCATTTTAAAATTGGCTTCTTTGCATCTTTGTTGTTGAGTTATAAGAGTCCTTTATATATTTTGAATACTAGACCCTTATCAGATATATGATTTGCAAGTATTTTCTCCTATTTTGTAGGTTGTCTTTTTTCTTTCCTTTCTTACCCCCTCGTGGATCCCTACCCCCCACCCTACCCCCCATGTGCACAGCATGGGGGATCTTAGTTCCCTGACCAGGGATCAAACCCACACCCCCTGCAGTGAAAGTCTTAATCACTGGACCACCAGGGAAGTTCCAGTCTTTATCTTTCTTAACAATGTCCTTTGGTGCACAGAAGTTTTTTTTTTTTTAATTTTAATGAATGCCTTTATCTTTTTTCTTTTGTTGCTCGTGCTTTTGGTTTCATATCTAAGAATCCATTTGCCAAATCCAAGCTCATAAAGATTTATCCCATTGTCTTCTTACAGGATTTTTATGGTTTTACAGATTCTACTGCCTGTGGGTTAGCGGTCTGGGGACTCACAAATCCAACCAGCACCCCATGGAGAAGGGTCAGGATTGTTAAAAGCAAGAGGCAGTGGGCAAACACATTGCACTTCACCCAGTGACTGCGCAGCATCAATGTAAACCTTCTTTTCCCCACGTGTGCCTTCTCAAAAATGCTCTTGCTACTTGATAGAGGTGATGGTTGCAAAATGTTGGACTGTATTGTACTAAATGGCACTGAATTGTACATTTTGAAATGGTTAATGTTATGTGAATTTCACCTCAATAAAAAGATGTTAAAAAAAGAATCTTATGGGTTTACCTTTTATATTTAGGTCACTGAACCATTTTAATTTTTATGTATGCTGGTAGGAGTCCAACTTTTTTTGCATATGGATATGTGGATATCCCAGTACTGTGTCTATTCTTATGCCAGTACCACACTGTTTTCTTTTTTTTTTAATTGAAGTATAGTAGATTTACAATGTTGTACCAATCTCTGCTGTACAGCAAAGTGACTCAGGTAGACAGATTAGACATTCATGTTCTTTTCCATAATGGTTTATCACAGGATATTGAGTATGATTCCCAGTGCTATACAGTAGGACCTTGTTGTTTATCCATCCTATATATGATAGTTTACATCTGCTAATCCTCCACTCCCAGTCTTTCCCTCCCCTACCCCCTTCCCCTTGGCTACCACAAGTGTGTTCTCTATGTCTGAGTCTGTTTCTGTTCTGTAGATAGGTTCTTTGTGCCATATTTTAGATTCCACATCTAAGTGATATCATATGGTATTTGTCTTTTTATTTCTGGCTTACTTCACTCAGTTTGATCATTTCTGCTTGCATCCATGATGCTGCAAATGGCATTATTTCATTCTTTTTATGGCTGAGTAGTATTCTATTGTATATATGTACCACATCGTCTGTATCCATTCATCTGTCAGTGGACATTTAGGTTGTTTCCATGACTTGGCTATTGTGAACAGTGCTGCTGTGAACATAGGGGTATGTGTATCTTTGAATTTTAGTTTTGTCTGGAACCAAGAGTGGAATTGCTGTATCATATAATAATTCTGTTTCTAATTTTCTGAGGAACCTCCATGTTGTTTTCCATAGTGGCTGCACCAGCTTACATTCCTACCAACAGTATAGGAGGGTTCCTTTTTCTCTATACCCTCTCCAGCATTTGTAGAGTTTTTAATGATGGCCATTCTGACTGGTATGAGGTGGTACTTCGTTGTAGTTTTGATTGCATTTCTCTAATAATTAGCGATGCTGAGCATCTTTTCATGTGCCTATTGGCCATCTGTATGTCTTCTTTGGAGAAATGTCTATTAAGGTCTTTGCCCATTTTTCAGTTGAGTTCTTTGTTTTGTTGTTGTTGAGCTGTTTGTATATTTTGGAGATTAATTCCTTTTCTGTTTCATCATTTGCAAGTATTTTCTTCCATTCCATAGGTTATCTTTTCTTCCTTCCTTTCTTATTTATGGTTTCTTTTGCTGTTCAAATGCTTGTAAGTTTTATTAGGTCCCATTTGTTTATTTTTGTTTTTATTTCTATTGCCTTGGGAGAAAACATCCAAGATGTTTTCTGATCTAAGAAAACATTGGTATGATTTATGTCAGAGAATGTTTAGCCTATGCTTTCTTCTAGGAATTTTATGGTGTCATTCTTATGTTTAAGTCTTTAAGCCATTACGAGTTTATTTTTGTGCATGATAGTATTGTGTTATTTTTATTATGGTAGTTTTTTAAGTAAATTTTGAAATTAAAAAATGTCAGCTGTCCAAATTTGTTATTTTTTCAAGATTGTTTTGACTATTCAAGATTCATAGCAATTCCATAGTAATTTGAAGATCTGCTTTTTCATTTCTGTAAATAAGATCATTGAAATTTTGATAGGAATTGCATTGGATTTGTAGACCACTTTGTGGAGTACAGTTGTCCCTATTATCTGTGGGGATTGGTTCCAGGACATTCCTTATATACCAAAATTTACAGATACTCAAGTCCCTTATATAAAATGGCAAAGTGTAGTGGATATATAGAGTATTCATAGATATATCCTTCATGTCCATGGATGTGGAATCTGTGGATAGGGAGGGCCAACTGCATTGCCATCATAACAAAAATTATTAAGTCCTCAAATCCATGAACACAAGATGTTTTCTCATTTGCTTAGGTCTTCTGTAATTTCTTTCAGCAATGTTTTTTAGTTTCCATGATTAAGTCTTTCACCTTCTTGAATTAATTTATTCATAGATGTATTATTCTTTTTGATAGTATTGTAAATTGTGGAATTGTTTTCTTAATTTCCTTTCAGATTGTTCATTACTGATGTATAATAACACAACTATGTGTGTGTGTTGTTTTGTATCCACAACTTTGCTGAATCCATTTATTAGTTCTAATAGTTAAAACAGTTATTTAAGAGTTGTTTTTCTTTTTTGGCCTCATTGCATGGCATGCTGTATCTTAGTTCCCTGACCGGGGATTGAACCTGTGCCCTCTGAAGTGAAGGGTGGGAGTCCTAACCACTGGATCGCCAGGGAAGTTCCTATTTGGAATATTCCATAGATAGGATAATGTCATTTGCGAGCAGAGATAACTTTACTCTTTCCTTTACTGTAGATGTTTTTCTTTTTTTTTCTTATCTAATTGTTGGTTAGAATTTCAGTACAGTGTTGAAAAACAGTAAAGTGGGCCTTCTTGCCTTGTTCCTAATCTTGGGAGGAAAATGCTGTCAGTCTTTTACCTTTGAGTATGATGTTAACCGGAATTTTTTTCATAAATACTCTCTACCATGTTGGGGATCTTCCATTTTTTTGTTTTCTGAGTGTATTTATCCTGAAAGGGTGTTGGATTTTGTTAAAGTTTTTTCCGCATGGAGGGGATCATGTGAATTTCCTTTCTTTGTTCTGTTAATGTACTTTATTACTTTAGATGATTTTGTATGTTGAATCTTAAGTCCTGGGGAAAATTTCTACTTGATCACAGTGTGCAGTCCTTTTATCTTGCTGTAGGATCGGCTTTATTAATATTTTGTGAAGATTTTTGCATCTCTTACTATATTCATAAGGGATGCCGGTATGCAGTCTTCTTGTAGTGTCCCTCTGTGGCTTTGCTATGAAGGTAATATAGCCTCACAGAATGATTAAGGAAGTGTTCTCTTTTCTGGAAGGTTTGAAAAGGATTGATATTAATTCTCCTTTAAATATTTGCCTAGAATTCAGTGGCAAAGCAACCTGAAACTAAATTTTCTTATTGGGAAGTTTTTCATTATTGATTCAATCTCTTTGTTATAGGTCTATTCAGATTTCCTATTTCTTCTTGGGTCAGTTTTCATAATTTGAGTATTTCTAGGAATTTTGTCCATTTCATCTATGTTATTCATTTCATTAGGGTACAACTGTCCCTAGTATTCTCTTAGAATTCTTTTAAACACCACTATATTGAGGTATGATTGACATACAATAAGTTGTACATATTTAATATATACAACTTGATGAATTTGGAGATAAGCATACTCCCACAAAATTACCAAAATCAAAGCCATAAACATATTCATGAGATCCAAAAGATTCCTTCCATCGCTTTGTTTATCAAGTTAAATAATTTTTTTCTTTTGTGGTAAGGGCCCTTAACATAATCTACCTTCTTAGCAAATTTCAAGTGTGTAAGGCAATATTGTTAAATATAGGCTCTATATTCTACACTAGGCCTCCCGAATTTACTCAGAGATACTTCCTCATTTCCCCCTCCTCCCAGCCCTGGTAGTCATTATTCTACTTTCTTTGAGTTTGACTATTTCAAATTCTCATAACGGTGGGATCATTTAGTATTTGTCCTTCTATGTCTTGCTTATTTCATGTAGAATAATGTCTTTCCCAGTAGTCATGTACAGATGTGAGAGTTGGACCATGAAGAAGACTGAGCACCGGAGAATTTATGCTTTTGAATTATGGTGCTGGAGAAGACTCTTGAGAGTCCCTCGGAAAGTAAGGAGATAAAACCAGTCAATCCTAAAGGCAATCAACCCTGAATATTCATTGGAAGGACTGAAGCTGAAGCTGAAGCTTCATTACTTCGGCTATCTGATGCAAAGAGCCAACTCTTTGGAAAAGACACTAATCCTGGGAATGACTGAAGGCAAAAGGAGAAAAGGGTACAGAGGATATGATGGTTGAATAGCATCAGCAACTTGATGGACATGAATCTGAGCAAACTCCAGGAGACAATGAAGGACAGGGAAGCCTGGTGTGTTGCAGCCCTTGGGGTCACAAAGAGTTGGACTCAACTTAGCAACTGAACAACAGTGTCCTCCAGCTCCATCCATGTTGTTGCAAATGGCAGGCTTTCACTCATTTTTATGACTGAATAATATTCCAATATATGTATATGTGTGTGCACTCATTTTATGTATGTATATGTGTGTGTGTGTGTATCTACATATCACTTTTCTTTATCCATTCAACTGTTGATAGATATTTAGGTGTGTCTATATCTTGTGTTGATTGTGAGTAATGCTACAGTGAACATGGGCTTGCTGATATCTCTTTGAGATCCAGGCTTCAATTCCTTTAGATTCCATGGCTGATTCATATCAATGTATGGCAAAAACCACTACAATATTGTAAAGTAATTAGCATCCAATTAAATAAATTTTTAAAAATTGCAAATATAAAAAAATAAACTCTATCAGAAAATAATTATAATCATTATGCTGTTAGCATTATAGCACAAATAATACTCTCAGTGTTTCTAAAATAATGTGACAATATGCCATACATGCAACATAAAAGATAATTAATTAAAAAAATTAGAAGTAGGATTTCTGGATCAAATGATAATTCTGTTTTTAACTCTTTGAGGAAGCGTCATAGTTTTTTCCATAGTGGCTGCACCAATTTATATTCCCACCAGCAGTGCACAAAGGTTCTCTTTTCTTTACAACTTTGCTGGAATTTATTATCTTGTATTTTTGATAATAGCCTTTCTAACAGATATAAGGTGCTATCTCATCATGGTTTTGATTTGAATTTCCCTGAGGGCCATATGCAACAATGTCCAGCATACCAGGATACTTCATTCCTGGGCCTATTAGCCTGATGGATGCTCTTGCTCTTTTTGTGCTCTTTTCTAGGCAGAGACAGGATTTCTTGTCACCCTTCTCAGTCCCAGGCTCTCTCTCTGAATAGCCTGGATTCTTCTTTTTAACAATCGGCTCTTGCCCAGAGTTCAGGGGAGTTAGCTGGACAATGACCAGGACACCTGAATGTTAACCCTTTTCTCCTGAGGGCATATCACTTTGTTTTTTGAGTTTTGGATTCTTGTTCTTTCTTTTTATGTGTTAGATCTGGAGGAGACCGTATGAGTTTTGGAAATTTTCTTGTGCCAACTTTCATAATTTCAGGTCACATTCCTCTCTCTAGACTCCACCCAGGTAGTAACCCTCCGACTCTTTTATGGCTAATCCTACCAGTCCCCGCCCAAGGCTCTGGCTTCCTATATGCTGCCATCTCTTCATCCGGAAGACTTTGGGCCTTTCTTATCCTTTCCCCTACTTCTCTTTTCTTGATCCTCACCCCTTTCTGTTACCACATATTTCTAGTCCAGGTCTTCAATATACAACGCCTTCTATTCCCTAGTCTTGTCCTCTCCTACTCCTTGTTCAAACTTTGCTGATTCTTCTTCCCACCATTCATTCTCCATCTTTCATTCAGAAACAACTTTTCCCCAAGTCTGGAAAGGGGAGGGTGAGAGGGAGCAAGAAAACAGTGTTTAGCTCTGGCTATGGAAGACTCTGGATCCAACAAAAAGGATTCTCTGCCCTGGGATAACAGGCGTTCATATTTAAAGAGTTAAGGTTCTGTTTATTCTTATGGAACTTCCATGTATCTTTTGCTTCTGTGCTAATAAGTATACTTACCTACTCCCGCTGCCATAGGATTGTGTCTCTGATGTCTTCAATCTAACATATTGGCCACTTTTCTGTTATTACATAGATGAGTAGAAGATATGGTGTTTTATTCCTTGTGGCTTCCTATCCTATCTAAAGATTTAAGAAGGCACATGATAGCCCAAATCTTGTGGAAACCACCAGAGTAGATCTGGCCATGGCTCTGGATGACAGCCAACACTCATGTGGTTGCTGAGAGTCGTGTCATTGGTAGGAAGGGAGGGAGCAGTGAGTTAAAAGATCATAATCATAACTGTGACATAAGGGGTTTTATACCTACCACTTGGTTGTGTCTTCTGTAACAAGTTCCATGGAGTAGGTTGTGACTTCTGTCCACTCCACAGCTATCAGAGACAGAGCAGAGCTGAGGATGGAAATATAGGGTCTGTGAGTCCCATCCATACCATGGTTGTCTTCTTTTGTAGCCCACCTATAATCCTTCCCTGTTATTAGCTATAATACTTGGAAGAGTAGGGATATTGGTGCCACATATCTTCACTCGGCCTTGTCTGTCTCCTCTTGTTCTGGGTTTCTTAACTTACATTCAGTCCTTCCTCCTTCTATGACTACCAGCACCCTATAAGTCTGTGTCCTCATATTTGCACAATAAATTAATGACTTTAATTTTCAAGATTTTGTACACTGCTGTGTTGTACAAACTATCTAATCACTGGCTTCCCCAGGTTTAGTGATTCCCTGGGACTCATAGGATTCCACATATAGATGTAATTGTGACTAAGATTTATCCCAGTAAAATGATATAGGTAAAATCACCTAAGGCAAAAAATAAAACAGGTGATATCTAGAGAAAACCAGATCTAAGGTTCTAAGAGTACTCTTCTATTAGAGTCACACAGGAAGTGCTTTATTCCTCCAACAATGACTTATGACGACATAGATGCCAGGGAGGATAACTTGAGTCTAGAAGCATAGGGTTTTTATTGGGGTTCATTCACATAGGTGCTTCCCTTTTGGCTCAGATGGTAAAAAATCTGCCTGCAATGCAGGAGACTTGAGTTCAGTCCCCAAGTTGGGAAGATCCCCTGAAAAAGGAAATGTTAACCCACTCCAGTATTCTTGCCTGGAGAATTCCATGGACAGAAGAGCCAGGCACACTACAAACCATAGGGTCGCAGAGTTGGACACGACTGAGCAACTAACACTTTCAATCACATAGGCACCCTCTGATGGCTTCTACCAAAATTCCAGAGTCCCATAAGGAAAGCAGCATAAAATACATTGCTTGTACAAACAGTTTAGTTGCAGTAAATGACCTTATCATTTAGGGAATTATGGAACTCTCAAAATCCAAATTCCTTGTCACCAGTGAATAGCTGACTTTTCAAGCATGTCTCACTAAGGAAGCTTTCTCAGGCCTGCTATGTTAACTCTGTTCTGCACAACTAAGAGTAAACAGGATAGCAACATAGGGGATATGTCAAACTTAACATGTTCATATAGCATATATCCCAAGACTTTGGTGCGGGATATATCCCCTTGATACGGTAGCAAGACCTAAGACCTACTGTCAGATTCTACTTGCTTGTGTAATCACTTATGGATGGCACTTCATTGCTTTCCAGAAGTGAAACCATACTAAGATCATATGTAACTCAGCTCATTCAGGTGGAAGTACAAGTCCTGCAAAGATTTTCTCGCTGACCATGGTCTCCTGGACTTTATTTGCTCAACATAAATGTGGCATTACATCATGGCTATGATGAAACAGTCATAGAAGGGTTTTACAAAGGAATGTCACAAAAACTAGCATGCATGATGAGAGACCATTGCAGGGATTGGGGAGAGGATCCTAGAGATCCCTAGGAAGATAGGTCATAGGGATCAAAGTATTGGAATTGTAGAAAGACTGTAGAATCATAGAACTGGATGGGATGCTTCTTGAGAACTTTGTGAACATGATCTCTTCGGCTCCTGTGAATTTCTCTGCTTCTGTTACCTTCTCCTTCTGTCAACTAACTAGTGTCCTCATCTTCTTTCTATGGGTCTTCTCTATTTAATAGCTTTAGTTTCCTCAGAATGTTCATGTTCTGCTCTCTATGTGATATAATCTAAGACATGTGAAGGCTCAGCACATGTTCAATGATTCACTCCATAGTTACTGTCAGATTCTAACTCACGAGAGTCTGACTGATCCAGATCATCCTTGTTGAGCAGAGATTTTTTTCATGCCATGCCATCTTGTAATGGATCAGGTTTTAATAGGCTCTGATTGACATGAAAAATATATAGCACAGAATATAGATGCTGTGGAATATTTCTCTCTGCAGGATCTATTGACCAAGATATATCTATTAAAATCAATTATGAAACCAGAATTGAAAGAGCCACAGGTACCCCAATGTTCATCGCCACATTGTTTACAATAGCCAGGACATGGAAGCAACCTAGATGCCCATCAACTGACGAATGGATAAGAAAGCTGTGGTACATATACACAATGGAATATTACTCAGCATTAAAAAAAAATTCATTTGAATCAGTTCTACTCAGGTGGACGGAACTGGAGCCTATTATCCAGAGTGAAGTAAGCCAGAAGGAAAAACAATACAGTATACTAACGCATATATATGGAATTTAGAAAGATGGTAACGAGAACCCAGCAAGCAAGACAGCAAAAGGAACGCAGACGTATAGAACAGACTCATGGACTCTGTGGATGAGGGCAGGGGTGGGATGATATGGGAGAATGGCAATGAAACATGTTAATTATTATATGTGAAATCAATCGCCAGCCCAGGATTGATGCTCGGGGCTGCTGCACCGAGATTTCCTGGGGGGAGGGAGTCGGGAGGGAGGAGGGAGGGGGGTTCTGGAGGGAGAGCATATGTACACCCATGACGGTATCATGTGATTGTATGGCAAAACCAATAAAAAAAAAAACAATTATGAATCTGACCAAATTGGGTTTGAAAATGATGGCCATTAGGCTATTAGGTTTCCGGCGACCTATTGGCATACGAATCACGATCAATCTCCACGCTTTTAAAATTTAAACAATTTAACACATGTTTAAATGAGAACAATTTAAAATGTTGAATAAAATTTAAAAAATACATTTTAAAAGCACTGATAGTATAAGATGGAAAATAATACTGAAAATAATGCAGATAATAATAATATAAATAATAATGCTGAAGATAATACAGAGATCAAATTGCCAGCATCTGTTGGATCATAGAAAAAGTAAGAGTTCCAGAAAAACATCATCTACTTATGCTTTATTGACTACGCCAAAGCCTTTGACTGTGTGAATCACAACAAACTGTGCCAGAATTTATTTTCTTGGGCTCCAAAATCACTATGGATGATGAGTGCAGCCATGAAAGTAAAAGACCCTTGTTCCTTGGCAGAAAAGCTATGACCAGCCTAAACAGCATATTAAAAAGCAGAGACATTACTTTGCTGACAAAGTTCTGTATCCTCAAAGCTATGGTTTTTACAGTCGTCATGCATGGATGTGAAAGTTGTACTATAAAGAAAATTGAGCGCTGAAGAATTGATACTTCTTAACTGTGATGTTGGAGAAGACCCTAGAGAGTCCCTTGGACTGCAAGGAGATCAAACCAGTCTATCCTAAAGGAAATCAGTCTTGAATATTCATTGGAAGGACTGATGCTGAAGCTGAAACTCCAATACTTTGGCCATCTGATGCAAAGAACTAACTCAGGGAAAGACCCTGATGCTTGGAAACACTGAAGGCAGGAGGAGAAGAAGATGACAGAGGATGAGATGGCTGGATGGCATCACCAACTCTATGGATGTGAGTTTGAACAAGCTCTGGGAGTTGATGATGGACAGGGAAGCCTGGCATACTGCAGTCCATGGGGTTGCAAAGAGTTGGATATGACTGAACTGATCTGAATACTGAAACTCCAAACCAAATCAAAATGGGAATTCATATAGGTAACTGGAGTTGTAAAGTTGCCTTTTTGTTTTGAGGATATTTGCCAAACCATGTGAGTTTGAGCTCTGGTTGTCACAGAATTACAGGGATCAGGGAACAAGAAGACATGCTCAAAGTGGGAAGTCAAACAGGAGATCTTCTCCATGTATGTATTAAATAAATATTACCCCTCCAACCCTTGAACATGGCAGAGAACATTTCTTGAGAGTTTTTTGGGGGGACTGTATAGAAGAAGAAAAGTAGCTCCTAAGGATTTATAACCAGAGACATCCCTCTTACAGGTTTTCAGCTAGAATTCACACAACCTACATTACCCAAAAACACGTAAGCTGAGATTTTAGTTTGCAGTCCTTCTAGACTAATTGCCTGCCCAAGTATCTGAGAGAAGCTACAAAATCCTCTCTGTAGGAGCCTATGTTTATCCCAGAAATCAAGAATTCTCAGGCAAAGTGAGCAGCTTGCATTATTAGTTAAAAAAAAAAAACAACCCTGCTAAATACACAAGGAAAGAATGCACCATGAGAGTAAGAATTAGCAGGAATGGATCTTCAAAGACTAAGATACTGATATGGTCAAGCCCAGAAATAAAGTAACTGTTGCAATATTTTGAAATAAGTGAAAGACAAATATAAAAAATTCATCAAGAGGGGCTTTCCGGGTGGCTCAGTGGTAAAGAATCCACCTGCCAATACAGGAGGCACAGGTTCAGTCCCTGACCAGGGAAGATCCCACATACTGCGGAGCATCTAAGCACATGGGCCACAACTATTGAACCTGCGCTGTAGAGCCTGGGAGCCATAGCCACTGAGCTGACATGCTGCAGCTACTGAGGTTGGTGCACTCTAGAGCCCGTGCTCTGCCACAAGAGAAACCACTGCAATGAGAAGCCTGTTTGCCACAGACAGAGGAAGGCCCATGTAGCAACAAAGACCCAGCACAGCCAAAAGTAAAATTCATCAGGAAACATAATAAGCAAATTTAGAAACAAACCAAATAAAACTTAACCAAAATACAAAAAATTCAATAACTGGAATAAAAAAAAAATGATAAGTGTTTATGGTTTCCAGTCCATCATGTGAGGACTTCAGAAGTCTTCACTCCATCCTAGCAAGTGAAAAACTAAATAAGCTAAAAATTCAAAAAGACTTCTTATGCTGTCAGAGAAGTGATGTCACAGGGCAAATAATTAGAGCTACAGATAGGTGGGTACAGGGAATTACAACTTCTCAGAGCAGAAATCTCCATAGGAACCAGTGTGAGGACAGGAAAACTTAAACTATAATTGAGGAATTGCCAAAGGTTCAACATGGACAAGCAAGAGAGAGAAAAATATCACGGGGCTAGTCATCGTGGAGTCCTAACATTTGTGAGTTTAATCTCCAGAAGTTCTACCAGGTCCTTGCTGTGAATATCAGAGAAATATACCCTTGTGCTTTTGACAGGGGAAGAGGAAATAAATCATTTTTAAGTATTCAGAAGCATTCTGTTTCCTTAACAAGGCCTGCCCTTGGGAGAAACTTTTTACCCAAGTTTAACCTGCTGGTGTTATATCACAATCTAACGTACAGGAACGAAAAGAAGTACTCAATTATAGTTGGCTCTGCCTACCACATGTGGGAAGAAAAATACACAACTCTAGTTCCTCCAGCCAATCTGTTCCATGCAAGGAAGAAAAATACTGAAAAGCATTGGTGAACTTTACAGTCCAGGGGTACAGCATCATCAAAAGACTGGGACATAACCACCAAACTATAGAACACTTCACCTCCCTCTACAACTTACCATTATATTACTAAAGATTTATTTACCACAATTCCTTTTACCCAGTACCTCACATCTATCTTTGAGCAAAAAAATTACAAGTCATACTAAAAGGCAACAACAAAACTAACAAAAAAATAACCAAAGAAGCAAACAATTTGAAGAGACTAAATAAGAATCAGAACCAGAAAAAGATATGGCAAGAATACTGAAATTATCAGACCAAAAATTTTAGCAAATATATTATTAATATGCTATTGGCTTTAATGTGGAAAGTGAACAACATTCAAGAACAGATGGATAATATAAACAAAGAAATAGAAATTCTGACAGTAAGGAAATTCTACAGATAAAAAAAATTGTAACAAATGAAGAATGCCATTGATGGATTTATTAGTAGACAGGACATGGTTAAGAAAAGTCGCTGAGCTTAGAATATGACAATAGACTTCCCAAGCTAAAAGGCAAAGAGAAAAAGTCTGGGAAAATAAAAACCAGAAAACAAGAATGGTGGAACAACCACAGAAGATTTAAGATACACATGATGGGAATGCCAGAAGGAGAAGGAACATAAGCTGCATTTGAAGCAATAATGTCTGATAATTGCCCCCAAACTAATGTGAAATGCCACATTAATGTCGTCATTACAGATACCATAGTCATTAAAAGCACAATAAAGGAATACTTTGAACAATTCTGTGCTCCCAAATTTGAACCTAGATGAAGCAAACTAATTCCTTAAAAGACACAATCTTTCAAAATACAGAGGAAGAAATTGATTATCTGGTAGGTCCATATCTATTGAATGGGTCAATAATTAATTAATAACTTTCTAAAATATTAAGTACCAGGCTCAAATGGGTTCACTTGTGAATTCTACCAAACTCTTAAAAAAGAAATTATATCAGTACTCTACAGTTTCTTCAGATAGAAACAGAATACTTTTTAAATCATTCTGTGAAAGCACCATTACCCTAATACCAAAGCCAAAGACATTATGGGAAATGAAAACTGTAGACCAACCTTTCTCCCTGATATACATATAAAAATCCTCAACAAATATTAGCAAATCAAAACTCACTATGTATAAAAATAATTATACCGCAATTAAAGGGAATGTATTTCAGCTATGTTAGGCTGAAATTTTAAAATCAGTTCATGTAATTCATAACTTCAACAGACTAGGGGAAAAAATCACATGATCATATCAAGATATAGAAAAATAGTTTAACAAAATCCAACATCCATAATGAAGAACTCTCAGCAAAACAAAAATAGAGGGGAGCTTCTTCAACTAGATAAAGAACAGCTACCAAACAACACATCTAACATCACACTTAAAGCTTTTCTACTGAGATCAGGACCAAAATCATTGCTTTCAACAGCATTAGCTAATGCAATAAGATAAGAAAGGGAAAGAGAAAGTATACAAACTGGGAAGAAAGAAATAAAACCACTTTTGCTCTCAGATGACATAATCATCTATGTAGAAAATCTGAAAGAGTAAGTAACCAAAGTTCCTGGAACTAAGTGATTATAGGAAGATTGAAGAATACAGAATTAATGTGTGAAAGTCAATTGCTTGCCTACATAAAAACAATAAAAAGGGGGGATTTGACATTAAAAAAACCTTATCATTTACACAGTGACCTTCAAAGTGAGATACTTGGTTAGCTGCTGCTGCTGCTGCTAAATCACTTCAGTCGTGTCCGACTCTTCACAACACCATAGACTGCAGCCCACCAGGCTCCTCCATCCATGGGATTTTCCAGGCAAGAGTACCGGAGTGGGTTGCCACTGCCTTCTCCAATACTTGGTATAAATCTAACCAAATACGTAAAATATCTATATGAGGAAAATTATAAAACCCTGATAAAATATAGAATAAGAACTAAATATAAAACAAGAACAAAAAAGTGGAGAGATATTCACTATATGAATAGAAAGACACAACGTAGTCAAGATGTTAGCTCTTCTCAACTTGAACTACAGATTCAACACAATTCCAGACAAAATCCTGGAAAGTTGTTTTGTGGATAACCACAAGTTGATTTTAAGTTGGTATGAAGAGTCAAAAGACCCAAAATAGCCAAAACAATACTGCGTTTATTCGTTTATCTGTCAGTGGAAACTTTGGTTGTTCCCATGTCTTGCTGTTGTGAGTAATGCTGTGATGAATATGGGAGTGCAGATGTCTCTCTGAGATAGTGATTTTATTTCCTTCTCAAGTATATCAGAAAGTCAGATTGCTGGGTCATGTGGTAGTTCTATTTTTCATTTTTTGAGGAAACTCCATTTTTCCCTGTAGCTGTACCAAGGTTACATTCTCACTGAGGGCATAAGGGTTCACTTTTTCCCATATATCCTCACCAACTCTTGTTATTTCTTATCTTTTTGATAATAGGCATTCTAATAGATTTGAGGTGGTATCTCACTGTGGTTTTGCTTTGCATTTCCCTGATGACTAGTGATGTTGAGCACTTTTTCATGTATCTGTTGGCCATCTGTATATTTTCTTTGAAAAAGTGTCTGTCAAGTCCTTTGTACTGTTTGGTTTTTATGCTGTTGAGTTGTATGAGATCCTCATATGTTTTTATTCTTTGGATCCTTACTATAGTTTATTTTCTTTACATTTTACTAGTAATTAAAAAAAATGAGAATGAGTGCTTACTTTTGATTATATGATTTTTTTCTTCTTTTAATCAATCAGTTAACACGATGGAGTTTTTCAGTGTTGAATCATTATTGGTTTCCTGGGGAAATCCCTGTTTTTGCATTATGTATATACATTTAAATCTTGATGCTTGGGGAATTCCCTGGTGGTCCAGTGGTTAGGTCTCTGCTTTAACTGGGTAGGGGAACTAAGATCCCACAAGCCACACGGCAAGGCCAGAAAATGAAAATACAAATCAGCAAAAATTAATGTTTGTAATTTGCTAATATTCTATTTAAGGCTTATATTTATTTTAATTTTTATATTTTATATTTATTAGGTATATATTACATTTATATTTATTATAGATGGTGATCTTAATTTATCTCTCTTGTAATATGCCAGTCTGGGTTATTTTTTAGTTTATTCAACTTTATTAAAATGTAATTGACAAATAGATTTATACACTTTAATAATTTTATATGTAAATACATTATGAAAGGATTCTTCCCATCTAGTTAATTAACATATTATATGTCTATATTTATGTGTAGTAAGAACATTTAAGTTCTACTTTCTCAGCAAATTTCAATTATGTAATAGTGTTATCAACTATAGTCACCATGTTAATACATTAGATCCTCAGAATTCTTGTGTGGTTTTGATAACAGTGCTATGGCAGCATCAAAAAGACAGTTGGGTAACTTTCTGCTCTTTCTCTTATTTGGAATGGTTTCTATCACTTGGAATGATCAGCTGTGATATTTTGCAGAATTTCATTGCCCTCAATACTCACTTTATCCTTTAAGTGTAGAAGTATGGGCTCTGTGATCTTTGATTCTATCAATACTTTTTTTTTTCTTTTTGAGCCTCACTTGCAGGACCTTAGTCCCCTGACCAGGGATTAAACCTGTGCCCCCTGTAGTGGAAGCATAAAGTCCTAACCACTGGACCACCATGGACTTTCTTACACCAGAGCCACACGTCTCATGGAGGAAGCATTTGGGAGAATGGGCCCACGTCCTGGAGTCAGATGCCTGCGTTTGAGTTCTTGTCCCTCATCCTTTGGTCCCCTGAGGAAGCATTTGTTCTTCAGCTTCCTTCTTCCTACTTCATCTGGTACCTCTCTGCTCTTTCCTTTTTCCAGAGTTGTGGTCCTGTATCCTCTGATGGCCCTTGTTTCACTGTTCACAATTGTGAGCTTTTTGTCTGAAGTTAGTGTTTCATTTTCCTTAGATCTTAGAAGAAAGAAGGGTAAATGTGTTTTTAAACAGCTAAATGTTCTTTTCTGCTTTATCTTTTTCTGTTGTTTTAATTTCAATCTCCAGCTTTCTTTTATTTTAGATGTGTCCATTATAAAGTAACATACGATTGGGCTATATTTAAAAGCCTAATGTGAGATTTCTGTTAATATTAGGAGATAAATTTTACCCATTTCTATTTAATACAGACTTATCCCCATCTTTGGGTTTTCTATCCTGCTTTCTTATTAATTTTTTCCATTCTGTTGAATTGGTCAAGATCTTTTCTTCCAATTTTTTCTATAATGTTTTTGGAGCTGTGCCTGAGGCTGGTTGTCACCACCACTCCATCTACTCTGTCTTCTATCTCATAAGTGGCACCATGACGAGGGGCACATTGATTTCTTCACCAACATTCTTATTCCCTCTCCTTTCAGGCATGTTGGAAGATTGCATTGTCCTTCTCCTTGAAGTTAGACACAGCTCGATGGGTGTTGAGCCAATAAAACAGAGCAGAAGTGAAATAAGACACTTCTAAGTGGAAGGCTGCAAGGCTAGTACTCGTCTCTCCAGCCCTTCCTGCCCCTACTTGGATGAGTGTGATCACAGGAGTTCATATCCACGTGGAGGGATGTGAGCCTGGAGCAGCCTGGAAGGCTGAGCACGCCCACAGAGAGACAGCCATGGAGCACTGCCTGGAGATCAGCAGATTTGTGTGAGTGAGAAATACATTTCAGTTAAGCCGTCAAGATTTGGAAGTTTGCATCAAAGCAGAATCTAGCCTCTCTGGACATACTTGGCGACCGTGTGTCCTTGTAGCAGGGAAGGTCTGGTTACAGTCCTAGCTAGTGAAATATAAGTGGAGGAGGCTGGGTGAGTGAGCCTTCTGGGAAAGGCCTTTAAAAGAAATGAATGGCATAAATGTTTCTCTCTTTGCTCTTCACCTACTCTCCTGAAATGCAGACGTGATGGCTGGAATTCTAGGAGTCATCCTAGGGTAAGAGGACTGGTCCCATCCTAGGAGAGCAGTGTGGAAACAGAGAAGATGGAACCTCTTGATGTTATGCAGCTGCTGTCCCTTGGCCTTACCATTGCTGGGCTTTATTTATGGGAGAAAAAAACCAAACTTTTATTTTGTTTAAGCCGCTGGTTTTCAGGTTTCTGTTCCTAAGAACCCAATACAATTCCTAACTATTATGGAAACTATTTAAGTAATTTTCACCCTTCTATTATTTATACTAAAGTTATTTTTTTAATGTTTTTATTGTGGAAATGTTCAAACATATCTCAGAATGAGACAGAATAGTCATTATTCCAATAGCAATTACCAATTCATAATCAAACATCTTTCATTGATACCTCCCACTTTCCCCTCCTGGGTTGGATCTTGAAGGTGGTCTGCCTGTTCTTGTGGAAACCATGTTTTAAGCCAACCTCCAATAGATAATCCTTCTGTGTCCTCCACCCACAGACCTAAATTCACCTTCTGATACCCATGGTCCCTGCCTTGGCCTTGGGTGGTAAGGTCCCCACAGTCTGTGGCTTCTTGTCTCTGTCCTAGGCCCCTTTGTGACATCTTGCCTCTCCCATCTTGGGGTCCGGGACTCTTGGCTCCTTCCCAGTCCCATAAGGAGTATACAGGGCTCAGTGAGGGCAGCCCTAAGGCCCACTCCTTCAGTACTTTCCTTGGCTTTTTGTTTTTGGCTGTACCACACTACTCGCAGGATCTCAATTTCCTGGCCAGGGATTGAACCCGGACCACAAAAGTAAAAGCCTAGAATCCTAACCACTAGGAAACCAGGGAACTCTCCCTTCTTTGGCATGTACTACTTTTGCCTCTGAACCATGCAGCCTCCCTCAGGTTCCCCTGTGTCTCCTGGGATAACCTGAGAGGAAGGGCCGAGGGCAGGATCTGGCTGCAGGCTGCAGCGGTACCTAAGCCCCTTCACACTCCTCTGTCTCAAGGCTCTGAATGGACTTTTGTCTCTTCCTATATGGCTGGAACTTTCTCTCTGGGCCCTGTTCTCCACCTCCTTTCACTGTCAAAATTTTTACCCTCTTTAGGGACATACTCTATCCTAAGTTCTTTGTTCTGAACAGTTGATATGAAAGCCCAGCTTGGGAGTGCCCAGAAAACAAATTTTCTTCTCAATTCAGTCCAGCCCTTTTACATCTTAAGTGCTTATTTCCAGACTGCTAACTTTTGGTGAACCTGAGCAAACTTGAGTTTTAGAAACAAAGCTGAACAAAGACTAAGCAGCATCCACCGGCAAAATGGGAGTGGTGGGATAGTGGTCAGAAGCAGTGTCCTCCTGCAACGTGTGTGAATGTGTGTGAGTGATCAGGGGGATGTTGGTTGGCCCACTCAAGCTGCTGGGCATGCATGGCAGTGGCTGTGGCATCTCATTTGGGGTTTGGCCTCTGGGACCGAGAAAGATGAAAATTCAGGACAGAGGCCCTGGAGCAATGGGATTGGAACTAAGGTCAGTGATGCATCAGGTGAGGGCTAGAGAGCGTGGAGTGGGCACTGTGGGGCAAGGAGACTGGATGCAATGTGGGGGTCCTTTTCCAGGGCAGGAGGGGACTGGTAGGGGATGGGCTTTCACTTACTGAACTACCTTCTTAGAGGCCCAGGAGGCTAGGCCAGTCTGAGGGTCAGTAGATTTCTTTGTTGATCAGGCCTGGGTCACATATCTCTTGGAGCCACCATGTCACCTGAGGAAGGAGCGTGTATGGGGATACCAAGTCCCCAGAATGCTCTTAGGCCCACACCTGCCCCTTAGCTGCAAGCATGCTCCTCCCATCCCCACTTCTATTGTTTCAGTATATTCTCAGGAAGAGTTCCTTATGCAGCTCAGTTCTCAGTGATGGTGGAGAAGAGAAGAGAGGGTCTATGAGGTTCTGAGAGGTCTACCTGTAAGAAGTCCCACCTGTGGTCTCATGCTTGCTAAGGATGGAAGGACGGTTCCGCCAATCTAGGCCACTAGCCACAGACCTTGCTGCTAAAAGAGCTTCTCCCCTGATTCCTGTTCTATGCTTCATTCCTCTGCTTGGGGCTCTCTGATGCCCAGCACCTACAGCGTTAGACCATCCCTGGCTTCTCAAGACCCCTGGTCTTTGAAGGGACTCTTGAAGTGGTGGTGAAGACTTTGGATGAAACCTGGCCTTCTTGGACTGTCCCACTGTCTCCATTACTGACCCCTATATGGTGCCATCTTCCTGGGATCCTGTCTACCTGGGACTAGAGGCCTAGCCTACTTTCCCCAATAGCCTCTCCCTGTCTCAGACCCCAGCTCTCTGGAGGTGCTGGACCTTCCTGATTCCAAGGTTTTTTGACCCAGGGTAGCTCTGCCTCTAGATCCCTGTTTTACTTTGCATGCTTAGCTCATCAGAAAGCAAAAAACCTTGATTTCCCTGAGCCCACTGAGTGTAAAGCTGGGAATTCTACATGACCATCTGCAGATGGGGCCACATGAGCTGAGTAGTGAACTATAACCTGGGCTGGGAAGGACTTAATTCATCAGTTTTCACATTGTGGATGCATAGTGAATTTCAGTGCCCAGGCCACTCCCCAGCCCAGATAAAGCAGAATCTCTGGGTGAGCCCAGGCATCAGGGCATTCCTGTGTCTTGGGAGATTCCAATGTGCATTGTAGGCTGTAAATCAGATAGTTAAACTCTTGCTAGCATAGATTTGAAACACCTCTCACTGCAGGGGTGAGTGCCTCGCAGGCTGCTGCTGCTGCTGCTAAGTCGCTTCAGTCGTGTCCGACTCTGTGCAACCCCATAGACAGCAGCCCACCAGGCTCCGCCATCCCTGGGATTCTCCAGGCAAGAGTACTGGAGTGGGTTGCCATTCCCTTCTCCACTCACGGGCTAAGTCATGTAGAATTCCTGCCATGTTCACTTTGTATACCTAACCAGTTTCCTACCACTCACCACGCCAGTAAGGGAGGAGAAAGCTGTATTGAAGCTCCTAAAAAGGGCCCCTTGGAAGAGTGAGGAACCTAGCTGCATCATTGCCACGGCAGCTACTGGAGGTGATGAATGTTGAACTTGAACCCTGAATCCTCACATCTGTCACAGCTGTTCTAGGGACACCCTGCCCTGAATCCCACACACACACACACACACACACAATGAGCCCTGGAGTGAGGGAGAACCTTACCAAGCCGCGAGGCCCATGGAAACCTCTGGCTTCTGTACACCTCCCCAGCTGGTCCTCCCATCCCTTGTGCAAGGCCACCCTTCGCAAAATCCTGGGGAGTCATGGACCTCAGACTCCTGGAATTCAGGTTCAGACAAGTATCACACCTGACATAGGGTGAGAGTGAGGGACTTGGGCATGGATGACAAAGCAGAGACTGAGAGAGTATATTCAGAGATGATTGAGACATAAATGCCAAGAGATAATAAGAGCCTCAGCAAAGCACAGACACATCAGCACTCCCTCAAGGCAGGCTCAGCAGAGGGTATGGTAGTTTGTCAGAGGGTTGGGGGAGAGAGGGAATCTTGAGGGAAGGCTGGCTCAGCTGCTTCTGAGGATGTGATAAGATTTAGAAGCTGTATCCCCAAGCTAATCACCCTGATGGCAGAGGGCTAGCCCTCTTGCCTGCTCACCCCTATTCTTCCTCTGCTTGTTTATCCACTCCAATCCCCAGGCTCTTCCCCGCTGTGCCTCCCCCCTGACCCCACACCAACTCCATGCTTGGTTTTCCCAGGAAGTGGCCAGTACAGGGTGGGGTTGGGGGCTGGGGAGCCATGTCTCTTAGCCCCTGGGGAGGGAGGCAGCAGGCACAGCTGCAGCCTCTCTGCCTCTGCCCTGGCCTTCCCCAGGGGCTGGCTTTAGCTGGCTGTCCCCCATTGAGGCACAGTGCCTGTCCTGCTGCTGCTCATCTGGGGGTATCCTGTCCTCCTGGCTCTCTGCCAAGCTCTGTGCTGGCCCTGAGGGCCCTGTCAATCAGAAGCCTATGGAATCCTGCCCTTCTCTGACTGCAGCCAGTCCTAACCTGAATGGAAATGGCTTGGCAGGGGCTGCAGAAGAACAAAGCCCAGTGCCTACTGGAGTTGTGATGGGAGCTGGGATCAGGCTGGCTCAAGTGTCAGAGCTGTCCCTGAGCCCTGAAGTTTCTTTTGGGTACCAGATTAGTCAGGTTTACTTTAGGAGCAAGGGCCTAGGATGAGTTGTCCTGGGACGGGCTTTAGACTATGTCAGGAAATCATTTTTCTGGAGGGTGGAAGGCAGGAAGATAAGGGGCTGATCCCTCTTCTGTGGGTCTGATTTCCAAAGGGCAAGACCATGGTCAGTAAATGTCTTTATTGGAAGAGAGATCCAGTCTCCTTGGCTCTGCCAGCACCCTAGGTCATGAGGATTTCGATGTCGAGCTCTAGCCGGCTGGCCCTGACCTCATAGCGACCCCGGATCAGGCCTCGGGTTTGGCTGGCATGCCAGCGCCAGTGAGACTGGATGATGCAGGCCGCTTGGCGTGCCTGGAGAAACCGTCTGCGGGCCTGCCACATGCGAACCTGTGCCTGCACCTTCACCACTGCCCATTCCTGGCAGGTGTAGAGTCTTAGTGCCAGGCGCCGTCTTTGCTCCAGCGTCTTGGCCTGCATCGACCTCCACCAGCACTGGATGACCCAGGCCCTGAGTGCTGCATGCAGTAACATCCGGCGTACCATGTTGCCACGCCACCATGACTGAATCTTTATGGCTGCCTTCTCTAACTGATCGGGGGAAGGAAGAACATGGAGATGCTCAGTGGGGTACCCTCCCATTCCTAACCCCACCTCTGGTGCTGGGAGGAAAGGGGGCCTGGCCCAGGTAGCCCTGGCCTCTTATCTCTGGGCCCCATCCATCTTATTTCCAAACCCTACTCACCTTTAGACTCTGCTCATTATCCTCTGGACAGATCCCTTCTGTATGAGCCTCACTCACATTTTGTGTGTCCATGGCCCTGGTCTTTAGAGTCCACTCATCTATCAGTTAGGCCACCCTAGTCTGTAGCCCCGCCCTCAACTGTTAGGCACCCCATCACTAGACTCCGCCCACCTGCACACAAGTCTCCCCTCATTAGGTCCTGTTCATCCACATTTCACCCACATCTCTTTCTCCTCTTCTTTTGTTTGTATCTTCTTATAGATTGACCAGCCACCTTATTATTGATACCAATAACTTTAGGGGGGCTGTCATTATTTCTTGCTTTCAGTTTATTTCTCAGACTCAGCTGGTGTCTTAAGCCTTGCTCTTTCTATACCTTTCAGCCACTTATTTCTGGTCCTGCTGGTGTCAGTGGAGAGAAAGATTCATTCAGGTTTCCTTCAAGTAAGGGATTACACATACACACTCATCACCAGTGTGGGTTTCTGGAAGCCTAAGTGTTAAGGTCTTTGGGAGGGACCTGAGCAGTGTGTTCATGGGCTAGTATGTGTTTTGTTAAATTTGTGGAAGCAACATATTTTATCTGCAATTGGAGAGGACTTCTGTCTCCCCTTATCTGACCTCCTTTGTCACCCTTTTCTTGTCAGATGCCATGGAGTGGCTGCAAAATTGGCATGTGACTAAGGAGAAGCTGAGTTGGGATATACTTAGTATGGGTTAATGTGATAGATTTATGTGGTTCACAGTCACCCCTGGGAATAGGTAAATTCTGGTTAGACATTCTGCTAGCAATGACTTCCAGGAGTTTTCCTACCAGTTACAACATCCATTCACCTGTGTCATGGTTTGAAGATATGGGGACAGAAGTGCAGCTATGGTGATGTGGACACTCCCTGCGTGCCTGGCACCAGAAGTGTAAGTACAGTGGAGGAAAAGCAAGGTTTGAAAAGTTTGAAGACAAAAACTGGTCTGTAGAAAATTCTTACTGTTTTTAGACATGTAAAATCCTAAGTAGTAGATTCTGTTTTCATTGATGCCTGATTAAAATTGAAGTTCTGTCTTGTCAGAAATATAATATTTGACAATGCAGTGAGACAGTTATAAATATTCCAAGCTTTTTTTTCTGTTTGGTATAAATTTTGTAAAGTAGAGTTTATCAGAATTCCATAATCAATGCTTTTGAACTGTGGTGTTGGAGAAGACTCTTGAGAGTCCCTTGGATAGCACAGAGATCCAACCAGTCCATCCTGAAGGAGATCAGTCCTGAATATTCATTGGAAGGATGGATGTTGGAACTGAAACTCCAATCCTTTGGCCACCTGATGGGAAGAACTGACTCATTTGAAAAGACCCTGATGCTGGGAAAGATTGAAGGCAGGAGGAGAAGGGGACGACAGAGGATGAGATGGCTGGATGGCATCACCGACTCGATGGACATGGGTTTGGGTAGACTCCAGGAGTTGGTGATAGACAGCAAGGCCTGGCATGCTGCAATTCATGGGGTCACAAAGAATTGGACACGACTGAGTGACTGAACTGAACTGAATATCCCATTGTATAGATACATTTTGTTTATGTATTAATAAGTTAACAGGGATTTGAATTGTTTTCACTCCTTGGTGATTGTGAATAGTACTATTATGAGCATTTGGTGGATTTTTTTAGGATTTTCTCTATGTGAGGTCATGTAATTTGCAAATAGACATAGTTTTACTTGTACCTTTCCAATTTGGATGAATTTTAGGTCTCTTTCTTGCTTAATTGCCATGGCTAAAACTTTCAGTACAGTGTTGAATAGCAGTGGTGAGAGAAGGTATCTTTGTTTTATTCCTCATCTTAGAGAAAAAACTTTCAATCTTTCACCATTAAGTATGATAATATTAACTGGAATTTTTTCATAGCTTCCCTTGATTAGTTTGAGAAGTTCACTTCTATTCCCAGTTTATTGAATGGTTTTCTTTTTAATCACAAAAAGATGTTAGATTTTGTAAAATTATTTTTCTTTATCAGTTGAGATAATCCTATGACTTTTCCCCCTTTATTCTATTAATATGGTATATTATTACATTGATCTTGGTATATTGAACCTGCCTTGAATTCTTGGGGTTAATCCTATTAGGTCATTATGTGTAACCCTATCAGTATGCTTTTAGATTTGATTTCCTAGTATCTTGCTAAGATTTTAACATCTGTACCCATAATCAGTATTGGTCTTTTGTTTTATTATAGTGTCTTTGTCTGGCTTTGGTGTCATGGTGATGCTGACCTCAAAAAATGAGGAAGAGTTTCCTTTTCTTCTGTTTCTGGAAAGAATGTTAGAAGGATTGCTGTCAGTTCTTTCATGTTTTATAGAATTCACCAATGAAGTCAGCCAGCCCTGGGCTTGCTTTATTAGAAGTTTTGGATTACTTACTCATTTCTTTGCTTCTTATAGGTCTGTTCAGACTTTCTTCAGTCAGTTTGGGTAGTTTGTATTTCTAGGCATGTGTTCTAGGTTATCTTACTTGTTGGCATACAATCATTCATAGTATTCTCTTCTGATTCCTTTTTATTTTATAACATCCCTACTTGCTCTTGGTTTTAATAATTTGAGTTTATAGTTGTTACTCAAGAACTTCAACACAGTGTTGAAAAGGATTTGAGGGGAGCAATACCACTTTTCTCTCTGACTTTAACACTTTGTGTGCTTCACCACCAATGAGAGTATTAGTGCGAGGTTTCTCTTAGCTAAACTCTTCAAATTAATTATGTTTCTTCCTATTCTAATATGCTCATGATTTTAGGCTTTATTTTTTAAGATTATACTTTATTATTTCCAGTCTTATTGAGAAATAATTTATTTATACATCAGTGTAAAAGTTGAAGGCATACTGCACGATGGTTTGATTTACATATATTGTGAAATGATTACCACAGTAAGTTCAGCTAACATCCATCTTCTTATATAGATAAAATAGAAAGAATTTTTCTCCTTGTGATGAGAACTCTTAGGATTTATTCTCTTAACAACTTTACTATATATCATACAGTGATAGCTGTAGTCATCATGTTGTATACCACATCTCTAGTACTTAATTATCTTTTAAGTGAAGTTTGTACCTTTTGATCACCTTCCTCCAATTCCTCCTCCCCCCCTCTGACTCTGGTAACCACAAGTCTGATCACTTTTACAATTTTTCTTTTTAATAAGGATTCCACTTATAAGTGAGATCAAACAGCAATTGTCTTTCTCTGAAAATATTTCATTTTCTAGAGCAGTTTTAGGTTTGCAGCAAAATTGAACAGAAGGTACAGGGAATTCCCATCTACATCCTGGATCTACACATGTATAACCTCCTCCATTGTCAACTTCGTTCACCAAAGTGATGCATTTATTACAACTGATGAATCTCCATTGACACCCAAAATTTATAGTTTACATTAGAGTTCACTCTTCTTCTTGTGGGCTCCCCTGGTAGCTCAGCTGGTAAAGAATCTGCCTGCAATGTGGGAGACCTGGGTTTGATCCCTGGGTTGGGATGATTCCCCTGGAGAAGGGAACGGCTACCTACTCCAGTATTCTGGCTTGGAGAATTCCATGGACTGCATAGTCCCTGCGGTCGCAAAGAGTTGGACACAACTGAGCAATTTTCACTTTTCTTCTTCTTGTCCATTCCAGGGATATAGGTAAATGTGTAATGAATGACATGTATCCACCATTACAGTATCATGAAGAATATATTTACTGCCCTAAAAATCCTCTGTGCTCCACATATTTATCCCTGTCTCCTCCAACCCCAGGCAACCACTGATCTTTTTGCCATTTCCATAGTTTTGGCTTTTCTAGAATGTCATATAGTTGGAATCATACAGTATATGACCTTTTCAGATCAGCTTCTTCCACATGGTAATGTGCATTTATTGAGCCTCCATGTTTTTTCATGGCTTGATAGCTCTTTTTTTTTAAAAAAAAAATTGGTTAATATTCGATTATCTAGGTGTGTCACAGTTTATCTATTTATTCACCTACTGAAAGACATGTTGATTGCTTCCAAGTTTTGGCAATTATGAATAAATATGCTGTAATCATCTGTGTGCAGATTTTTGTGGGGACATAAATCTCCAACTCCTTTGGATATATACCAAGGAATAAGTTTGCTGGATCATATGGGAAGACTGTGCTTACTTTTTTAAGAGACTACTGAACTGTCTTTCAAGTTAGCTGTGACGGTTTGTATTCCCAGTCACTAGCAATGAATGAGAGTTCCTGTTGTTCCAATTCCCACTAACATTTGGTCTTACCAATGTTCTGGATTTTGGCGATTCTGGTATGTGTGTAGTGGTTTCTCATTGTTTTTTAATTTGCATGTTTCTGATTATGTATGGTGTGATGCATGTTTTCATGTGCTTATTTGCTGTTTGTATATCTTCTTTGGTGAGGTGTCTGGTAAGATTTTCCTGCTGGGGTCCAGCCCCAGCAGGGCCAGGCTTCTTGAGGAATGCATGGCGTCATCAGTGAAGTACTGAGCCAAGTCAATGTGTTGATGGAGCAGTCTCTCTTTATTGTTGGTTTACAGTTTTATACCCAAAAACCATCCCCATTACATCACCTATCATTCTATACAATCTTTTATTTTCTATCTTCCATAGCAACCTTATCATTGAACTCATTCCCCAGTCTATCAGCCAGACATTCCCCTTGCAGAAGTCAGATTTCTGCGTAATCAGATTTAACAATAGTATGTTTATTATTTGATTGTCTTCAGCATACTTCATCTTATCAGGTGCAGCTGTGTGGAGGATTAAGGGAAAGGCTAGGCTTGAAACTATTTTTATTCTAGTAACCTCAACCACTACCTGTCTCATTCTGTTCTGACACTTCAGTTCTTATGAGGAAAGGGGACAATGAGACAGTCTAGCAGCATTGCTTTAGCAATAAAACCCTATTAACCTTATATAATTACTATAATGAATTCCTATGTCTACACTATCCTAAAGCAATCAATGTCTCCAACTATGCTGGCTACAGTTACAAGCATTCCTAAGTCCCATCCCTCCTTTGTCCCTGGGGAAGGAGACCGACCTTCCCGGATCCTCTGGTTGGTGAGGTCTGGGGGAATTATCTCAGGACGAATTCTTTCTAGCTGGGACTGACCTACTGAGATGAGCTAATGTTCTAAGCATGAAATGAACAGAACTCCCAAGAAAAATACCAGGAGGAGCCTTGCCCCGGAATGCCCTGATACCTATTTGCAGTTTCCTTCTCAGTCTCGTGACATTGTCATCCAAGCAAGGGGGCATCCTGATGGCTCCTGGCATTTTTGGCCCATTTTTTAGCTAGGTTGTTTGCTAATTTTTTTAATGAAGGATTTTATTAAATATTTTTCTTTTTTTTTTAAATTTATTTTTTTTTTACTTGTTTTTGCCATACAATGTCATGATATCACCATGGGTTTACATATGCTTCCCCTCCGGAACCCCCCTCCCTCCTCCCTCCCCCCCGGGAAATCTCGCTGCACCAGTCCCGAGCATCAATCCTGGGCTGGCGATTGATTAGACACATGATAATTAACATGCTTCAATGCCCTTCTCCCATAACATCCCACCCTTACCCTCATCCACGAAGTCCACGAGTCTATTCTATACATCTGCGTTCCTTTTGTTGTCTCCCATGTTTTTACAACTATAGAATTAAATGGCTTTCCTCTTATATCTATTAACATTGTGAATTACATCAGTAGTTTTTTTCTTTCCTGTGGAAATTTCCTCACAGTGATGGGTCTTGGCCATATTTAAGACTACCTGGCATCTGATCCATTGCCCTGTGTTTGGGGACTACCTGTCTTATCTGTCTTGGTGGAAGACAGTGTGCCTCTAATTATAGAGATGTAAATGCCAATTTCTTGCTTTTCCAGCTTCCCTGGCTGCCGGGCAGACATATGACAGGTTTGGCCGGTCAAATGTACCCACTAGAGTTTTTCAACTTGCAGCTTGGGATGCAGAGAACGAAGAGAACATCCTTTGTGCCTGTGGTGGAACCTTCATCAGGCTAGTTCTAGGGTGTGGTGTTTTCTGTGGTATTGGATATGTAGTTCTTCTTTGCTCTATTTCTTTCTCTCTCTCTCTTTTTTTTTCTTTTTGCCACACAGTGGAATTTTAGTTCTCCAACTAGAATCAAACCCCGGCTCTCAACAATGAGAGCACGGAGTCCTAACCACTAGACTACCTGCTGTTTGTTTGTGAGAAGAGTTTTGCAGAAGAGTTTTTAAGAAGCTCTTCATGCTTCTTAAAAATCTGGTGAGCTAATAAATATTGTTTCAGTGCTTTTATTTTCTGCTTAAATAAATATGAATCAGCTTGTACTGTCTATAGTTAAGAAAATGATAAATACACTTGCATTCATGTGGTAAATTCTACTCATTTAAGTATTATTTGAAATTATCATTGGATTCAGCTTGTTAATATTTGCATGTGGGTTCACAAGCCAGATTGGCCTATACAGTTTTCTCTTCCTATGCTTACCTAACCTGACTTTGATGTCAAATGGATGCTGATGTCTGGGAGTATTTCTGAAGGAAAAATTCCCAGAGTAGAGTTGCTGGATCAAGGTGTCTTTGCATTTTGCATTTTGATGGATTTTATCAAATTGTTACTCAAAGAGGTTTTGCCAGTTTACATTCTGACCAACAACATATAATACTGCCTGTTTCTCTTCACTCTTACCAACTTGGAGGACCTGTCGTTGCCAGTTAACCTTTTATTTTTTTTTAATGTGTGAATTGAGCATCTCTGCATATGTTCATGGAGAAGGCAATGGCACCCCACTCCAGTACTCTTGCCTGGAAAATCCCATGGACGGAGGAGCCTGGTAGGCTGCAGTCCATGGGGTCGCTGAGAATCGGACACGACTGAAGCAACTTAGCAGCAGCAGCATATGTTCGGAATCTCCGCCCCCGCCCCGCCACCCCCACTGTTTCTTTTTCTATGAACTACTGATTTTTCTTACTTGGGCAAAGTTCTGGTTTAACCTTTTGTCCTGCAGTAATCTTCTGGTCTGGAAGCTCAGTTCAGCTCTCAAAGTTCCCTCTGATGTTGATTTTTTTTTTATTTTAATAGCTAAGATTTTATTATTTTATTATTTTTTTTCTTTTTTTTAAAATTTTTTTATTTATTATTTTTTTTAATTGTTTTTGCCATACATTGTCATGATATCACCATGGGTTTACATATGCCTCCCCCCCCGCCCCCCCCTCCCCCCCCCCCCCCCCCCCCCGGGAAATCTCGCTGCACCAGCCCCGAGCATCAGTCCTGGGCTGGCGATTGACTAGACATATGAAAATTAACATGCTTCAATGCCCTTCTCCCATATCATCCCACCCTTACACTCATCCACAAAGTCCACGAGTCTATTCTATACATCTGCGTTCCTTTTGCTGTCTCGTATGTTGGGTTCTCGTTACCGTCTTTCTAAATTCCATATATATGCGTTAATATACTATATTGTTGTTTTTGCTTCTGGCTTACTTCACTCTGGATAATGGGCTCCAGTTTCGTCCATCTGAGTAGAATTGCTTCAAATGAATTTTTTTTTAATGCTGAGTAATATTCCATTGTGTATATGTACCACAGCTTTCTTATCCATTCGTCAGTTGATGGGCATCTAGGTTGCTTCCATGTCCTGGCTATTGTAAACAATGCAGCGATGAACATTGGGGTACACGTGGCTCTTTCAATTCTGGTTTCCTCGGTGTATATGCCCAGCAGTGGGATTGCTGGGTCATATGGCAGGTCTATTTGCAGCTTTTTAAGGAACCTCCACACTGTTTTCCATAGTGGCTGTACTAGTTTGCATTCCCACCAACAGTGTAAGAGGGTTCCCTTTTCTCCACATCCTCTCCAGCATTTATTGCTTGTAGACTTTTGGATGGCAGCCATTCTGACTGGTGTAAAGTGGTACCTCATTGTGGTTTTGATTTGCATTTCTCTGATAATGAGTGATGTTGAGCATCTTTTCATGTGTTTGTTAGCCATTTTTATATCTTCTTTGGAGAAATGTCTGTTAAGTTCTTTGGCCCACTTTTTAATTGGGTTGTTTATTTTTCTAGAATGGAGCTGCAGGAGTTGTTTGTATATTTTTGAGATTAATTGTTTGTCTGTTGCTTCATTGGCTATTATTTTCTCCCATTCTGAAGGCTGTCTTTTCACCTTGCTTATAGTTTCCTTTGTTGTGCAAAAGCTTTTAATTTTAATTAGGTCCCATTTGTTTATTCGTGTTTTTATTTCCAATATTCTGGGAGGTGGGTCATGGAGTATCCCGCTTTGGGTTATGGCAGAGAGTGTTTTGCCTATGTTATCCTCTAGGAGTTTTATAGTTTCTGGTCTTATGCTTAGATCTTTGATCCATTTTGAGTTTATCTTTGTGTATGGTGTTAGAAAGTGATCTAGTTTCATTCTTTTACAAGTGGCTGTCCAGTTTTCCCAGCACCACTTGATGTTGATTTTAATGGGTGCTGAAACTGGAAAAGACCTTCACTTGGAGGGAAGTTGGCATTGTTGTTTCTGCCTCCTAACTCAGTATACTTTTCAGTTGTATCCACCACTTATGTAAAGATTTTATTGGCTTAAAAATACTGTATTTCCTAATGATAGTCAACTATTCTACAAACAAATCAGGTATTGCATTTTAATTTTTTTTTCATTCCTGGAGTATTTTATTCTAGTAGAAAGAGTAAAATATTTTTATAAAATTATTTTTTGTATTCATTTTATTTTTAATTATAAATTATATACATCACATGAAATATTAGAATATACTGCCAAGGGTAAGATTGAAAACCACAGTCTTTTCTTTTACATGGATATAATCATAAGAAGTGTCAAGATGGGCTTTCTTAGGTGGCTCAGTGATATAGAATCTGTCTGCCAATGTAGGAGCCACAGATTCAATCCCTGGTCTGAAAGATCCCCTGGAGAAGGAAATGGCAACTCACTCCACTCTTCTTGCCTGGAGAATCCCATGGACAGAGTAGCCTGGTGCATGGTGCCATACAGTCCATGGGGTCGCAAAGAGTCTGAGATGATGACTCAGCACACACACACACCCTCTCTAGTGTTCAAGATATTAGTATCTAGTGAGTTAATATACTCCCAAGTATTTAAAATTAGACATAATTGGTATAATGAAGAGATTGAATTGCAGTCCAAGGAGAGTTCTAGCCTTTGTTCTCACCTTCTCTGAGTTAATCTCTTGTCCCTGAATGTTGTGTGTGACAGGCATGTTTTGGCTTACTCAAGAACTTGGAGTCATACTGGATGGTCTTAAAAATGTGACTTCAGTTGGATCTTTGGTTCATGTGATATGAATCAACCTGGAGACCGAAATCAGCCATGTGCACAATCAATCTATCAATCGTGTCTACATAATGGAACATTAATAAAAACTTGGGCACTGAAGCTTGGGTGAACTACTCTGGTTGTCAATGTTCTGAGCGTACACTGATATGTGACAATATGCATTTTAATATTTTAATAAATAGATCCCAAACCAATACAGTTTTAGCAGGGGGAGGGGAGGATAAGTAAGTGAAAAGTAGGTGAGGAAATTTTATTTCCAAAATTTTAAGTGTTAAGCTCTAAGAATTGTTATGAGGGAACCCCTTTCCTTTTCACAACCAAATCACATGAAGAAAAACCTTTCAAAGCATGCATTCTAAAAGTATTTTCCAATGTTCATCACCGCATTGTTTACAATAGCCAGGACATGGAAGCAACCTAGATGCCCATCAACTGATGAATGGATAAGAAAGCTGTGGTACATATACACAATGGAATATTACTCAGCATTAAAAAAAAATTCATTTGAAGCAGTTCTACTCAGGTGGACGGAACTGGAGCCTATTATCCAGAGTGAATAAGCCAGAAGGAAAAACAACAGTACAGTATACTAACGCATATATATGGAATTTAGAAAGATGGTAACGAGAACCCTGCATGCGAGACAGCAAAAGGAGCGCAGATGTATAGAACAGACTCGTGGACTCTGTGGAAGAGGGCAAGGGTGGGATGATATGGGAGAATGGCATTGAAACATGTTAATTATCATATGTGAAATCAATCGCCAGCCCAGGGCTGATGCTTGGGGCTGGTGCACCGAGATGACCCAGGGGGAGGGAATCAGGAGGGAGGAGGGAGGGTGTTCTGGAGGGGGAGCATATGTAAACCCATGGCGGTTTCATGTCAATGTATGGCAAAACCAACACAATAAAGTAAAGGAAAAAAATAAATAAAAATAATAATAATAAAAGTATTTTCCACGGCGTTTCATTTTGGCTGATGAGCTCCCTCTGGAGGCAGGAAAAATATCAGCACCAGAGTTTCTTTTGGTTCTACTAATATACTGTTATAACAAACCTAGACAGTGTTTTAAAAAGCAGAGACATGATTTTGCCAACAAAGGTCCATATAGTCAAAGCTATGACTTTTCCAGTAGTCATGTGTGGATGTGAGAGTTGGACCATAAAGAAAGCTGAACGCCAAAGAATTGATGCTTTTGAACTATCTGGTGTTGGAAAAGACTCCTGAGAGTCCCTTAGACTGCAAGGAAATGCAACCAGTCAATCATAAAGAAAATCAATCCTGAATATTCATTGGAAGGACTGATGCTGAAGCTGGAGCTCCAGTACTCTGGCCACAAGATGTGAAGAGCTGACTCATTAGAAAAGACCCTGATGCTGGGGAAATTGAAGGCAGAAGGAAAAGGAGATGCCAGAGGATGAGATGACTGGATGGCATCACCAACTCAATGGATGTGCGTTTGAGTAAGCTCTGGGAACTGGTGAAGAACAGGGAAGCCTGGCATGCTGCAGTCCACAGGGTCACAAAAAGTCAGACACGACTGAGCGACTGAACAAGCAACAATATACTGTTATGCATGTGTGCACGCTAAGTCGCCTCAGTCATATCTGACTTTTTGCGACCCTATGGGCTGTAGCCTACCAAGCTCCTCTGTCCATGTAACTCTCCAGGCAAGAATACTGGAGATGCCACGCCCTCCTCCAGGGGATCTTCCCAACCCAGTCTCTTATTCTCCTGCATTGGCAGGCAGGTTCTTTACCACTAGTGCCATGTGGGAAGTCCCCCACATACTGTTATAACAGTATTAAATTAATTAAGCAAGATAGCAGGCTACAAAATTGAAGACAAAAATCAGTTGCTAATAATGAACAATCCTAAAAGAAAATTATCCCTGAAAATCTATTTACAATAGCATCAAAAAGAATAAAATACTTAGGAACAAATTTAACTAAGAAAGTGAGAGACTCAGACAATGAAAACTACAGAGCATTGCTAAAAATAACTAAAGAAAATATAAACAAATAGAAATACACTTTGTTAATGTATCAAAACACTTAGCAAGATGTCAGTACTATCCAAAATAATCTATAGATTCAGTGCAATCCCTATAAAAATCCTGATGACATTTTTTTGCAAAAATAGAAAAGTCTATCCTAAAATTCATATGGAATCTCAGAAACCCTGAATATCCAAAAAAAATCTTGAAAAAGAAAAACAAAGCTGAAGGGCCTACACTTTGTAATTTCAGAACTTACTACAACATTACAGTAATCAAAATAATATGGTACTGGCATTAAAACCAATAGAATAGAAAAGAGAGCTCATAAATAAACCCTTACATATACATATGTATTCAAGTTATTTTTTACAAGAATGCCAAGACCACTCAATGAGGGAAAGGACAGTACTTTCAACAACTGGTGTGGAGAAAACCAGATATCTACATGTATATGTGTGAAATTGTACCCATATCCAACACCATATAAAAAACAAAGTGGATCAAAGTTCTAAAACTCTTAGAGGAAAAGAGGTCAAAAATTGTACAACATTGGATTTGGCAATGATTTCTTGGATATGACATTGAAGGCACAGGCAGCAAAGGAAAAAGACAAATTGAACTGCAAGAAAATTTAAAATTTTTATGCGTCAAAAGACACTGTTGACAGAGCAAAAAGGCACTCCATGGAATGGGAGAAAATATTTGAAATCACATATCTAGTAAGAAATTAATATCCAGAACACATAGAAGCTTTTAAATCTCAACAACAACAAAACCCAATTAAAAATGAACAGAGGGCTTGAATAGACATTTGTCCAAAGGAGATATGCAAATGACTTATAAGTACAGGTAAAAATGCTCAACATTTCTGATCATTAAGGAAATGCAAGTCAAAATTACAATGAGATACCACCTCACACCCATTTGGATGAATATTATTTTTTTTAATGGAAAATAACAAATGGAGATGAGAATGTGGAGAAACTGGAACTGTTGTACACTGTTGGTGGGAATGTAAGGTGGTATAGCTGCAATATAAAAAAAATTAAAGATGGAATTATGATGTGGCGGTTCCATTCCAGAGTCTTGAAGAATATTTGTTCACATATGTTCATAGCAGCATTTTTCACAACAGCTAAAATATCAAAGCACCCATGTATTCATCAGTGGATAAATGAATAAGCAAAATGTGGTATATACATACAATGGAATATTATTTAGCCTTAAAGCAGAAGGTAATTCTGACTTATGCCACAATATAGATGAAACTTGAAGACATTATGCTAAGTGAAGTAAGTCAGTAACAAAACAGCAAATACTGAATTACTTCACTTATAGAAGGTATTTGGAGCAGTTAAAATCATAGAGATACTTGGAGTAGTTAAAAGTCATAAAGAAAGACAAATTCTACATAATAGAATTGTGGTTACCTGGGGCTGGAGGAACGAGTGGTTATTGTTTAATGGGTATCGAGTTTCAATTTTACAAGAAGAAGAGTTATGAAGAGGAATGGTGGTGACAGCGTACCACATTGTTGTTACTCAGTCGTTAAGTCGTGTCTGACTCTTTGCCACCCCATGGACTGCAGCACGCCAGGCTTCCCTGTACCTCACTATCTCCATGAGTCTGCTCAAACTCATGTCCATTGAGTCGGTGATGCCATCCAACCATCTCATCCTCTGTCACCCTCTTCTCCTCTTACCCTCTGTCTTTCCCAACATCAAGGTCTTTTCCAATGAGTCAGCTCTTCATATCAGGTGGCCAAAGTATTGGAGCTTCAGCTTCAGCATCAGACCTTGGAATGAATATTCAAGGTTGATTTCCTTTAGGATTGACAGGTTTGATCTCCTTGCTGTCCAAGGGTAAACATATATAATACCACTAAATTGTAAATTTAAAATGGTTAATGTGGTAAATTTTGAGTTACGTGTATCTTATGACAATAAAAAAGTAAATGGTAACTAGAATTAAAGCTGAAAAAGTTGAAGCACTTTTAGGGAAGCAGAAAATAGATGGGTGTTACATATAAATAAGAGAAATCCAGATTGTTGATATCGCAAGTGTTCAGTGTTCTGGACATGATTCAAAAAATTAAAAAGTGAACTCAACATTGTTATCTTATTCACTTTTCTGGTTAGTGATAGAGGTGGTGGGAGGTATGGTGAAGAGGTAGTTGAAAAGTCAACAAGGTGATTTTTTTTCTTTTGCCGAATTCCATGGCATGAAGTATCTTAGTTCCCTGACCAGGAATCAAACTTGTGCCTCCTGAAGTGGAAGCACAGATTCTTAATCAGTGGACCATCAGGGAAGTCCCCACAAGTTGAATTTTTGAGCAGAATTTTTGACAGTCTCTTTGTGAGGAGGCACAGAATTTGTAGACCAGGACTGCCAAGAATGAGGGCATGCTGGTAAATCCTCAGTGTTTCGTGTTGGAAGCCAAGAGAACTTACATACCAGGAGAAAAGTGAATTCAAAATAGACTAGCATTTCCAATGATGAAAAGTCAGTTTCACGTCATCTCAGAAACTGATTTGAGGCAACCCAAGATTTCTAATGCTCCAGTCATCTACCAGAGCAAATGTAAATCATCTCTGAAGAACTTCATCTCAGACTAAAACTTATTTTGAAAATTTTTCTTATACAGCATCCATCACTCAATAAAAAATAGCCAAACTCAAGATCAAAAAAAAAAGCTTGAAAACAAGAGAAATAGCTGACAAATTAGACTCACAAGTGGAGACAAATAATGAAGGTACAGATACAAAGTTTTAAAATAAATACTCTTAATGTGTTAATGAAAACAGAAGACAAAATGAGAATTCAGCAGAAAACTGAAACTTACTTTAAAAGTGTCAGGTAGAGAATTTTAGAATAGAAAAGCACAACCAACTAGAAAATCCAATGAGTGAGTTTAATGAGATTACAAAGATGAAGAGAGAATTAATGAACAGAACAATCAAGAGAAAATACATACATTGAAGCACAGAGGAACATAAAGACCATGAAAGAGAGGATTGGAGACACTGGGAATACAGTGAAAACTCAAATATAATTAGGTTCTTACCCCAGTAGAAGAGAATAGAGAATGAAGTAAAAGCCACATTTGGAGGGAGAGAACAGCTGGAAAGTTTGCAAAATGGGGAAGAAATGGAAAACCACAGATTCAAGAAGCCCAAGCAGAAAAAATTAAAAATAAGGTCACATATAGGCACATAATTGTAAAACTAGTGAAAGCCAGAGTTAAAGAGAAAATTCTCAAAAAGATAGAGAACAAGATTACTTCAAAGAGCAACAGTTGGACTACCAGCCAACTTCTTTGCAGAAAGAATGGAAGACAATAAAATTACAATATTAAAGCATTGGAAGAAAATAAGTAAGAACTACTGATCTACCTGTTGAAACCATCCTTCCACTCAGTTCAGTTGAGTTCAGTCGCTCAGTCATGTCCAACTCTTTGCGACCCCATGAACCACAGCACGCCAGGCCTCCCTGTCCATGACCAACTCCCAGAGTCCATATCCTTCCACAGTGAGAGAAATATAGAACTTTTTAGACAAAAACAGAAAATTGATCACCAGCCAACCAACACTGTATGCTAAAGCAGAAGGAAATAAGCCTAGGCAGCAGGTGGAGATGCAAGAGAAATGAGAATAGAAAATATTAGGGGAATCTAAATGAATGTTCATTGGAAGGACTGATGCTGAAGCTCCAATACTTTGGCCACCTGATGCGAAGAGCTAACTCACTGGAAGAGACCTAGATTCTGGAAAAGATTGAAGGCAAAAGAAGAGGGCAGCAGAGGATGAGATGGTTAGATAACATCACTGACTCGATGGACATGAACTTGAAACTGCAGGAGACAGTGAGGGACAGGGAAGCCTGGAGTGCTGCAGTTCATAGGGTCACAAAGAGCTCGTGTACTGAGTGAGCAACAATAACAAATGAATGTGGGCTGTGCAAAGCAGTGATTATTTAACTTGGGAACAGAGGTAACCAAAGTTAAAGTGTTCTGAAGCCCTTGGATCGTCTTAGAAGAGGCAAAAGCACTAAATGTATATTATACTTTGATAAGTTGAGGGTACATACTGTATTCCTTAATGTTGCTCTGTTTAATATGGTAGCCAGTAACCACATGTGGCTTTTGATGCTTAGAAATGTGACTAATACTAATTGAGAAGTGATATAAATGTAAAATATACATTCAGATTTCAAAGCCTTAAATCTTGCAAAAAAAATAATACCATTAATAACTGCCCAGAATGTCAGGTCACCCTGTGTGAATATTCTCATTGTATTCAAAATTAGACTTAAAAATACCTTCCTAATTCCACTATTTAGGATGCACATTACTGGCATGACTTTTGATCCCAGTGTGGATTCTTCCTACCCTTGCCTGGTTTCCATGCTGGGTAGACCTTTCATGCCAACACCTTCCTCATCCTCTTGAGATCCATGTCCTGCTTTGTGTCACAGGGGGTTCTCTTCCCCTCTCCCCTGGTACACCTGTGTTGCACTGCCCAGCCTAATTACTTTCAGACTGAAATGTTCAGGAGAGAAAGGGAGGAAATAGGAAGGAAGAAACAAAAAGAAACTAACTTTACATTTTTAATTTTCACAAAGAGACATACCATCTGCAGAGGAAATTATTAGTCACTGGCTAAAATCTACTTCAGTATTTTTACCCCAAACTCAAGGAAACATGACCACAAAGCAAACTCAAAAAATGTCCATAAGAAAATGGACTAAAATATTTGAGCACAGGTTCAGACCTTTCTCTCCCACTGCAAATTCCTGGGAATAACAGAAAAGGTATACATTTTTTTAAGGCATACCTTTTTAAAAAAACCTCTAATAGTATCTTGGGAATTTCCTGGTAGCTCAGTCGGTAAGGAATCTGCCTGCAGTTCAGGAGATCCAGGTTCAATCCCTGGTTTGGGAAGATCCACTGGAGAAAGAAATGGCAACTCACTCCAGTATTCTTGCCTGGAAAATCCCATGACCAGAGGAACCTGGCAGGCTACAGTCTATGGAGTTGCAAGAGTTGGACACACTTAGCAACTAAACCAATAGTACCTTAAAAAAAATAGAGATCTTCAATGGATAGAAATTATATGGATGCTTTAAAGAACAGAGGCAGATATGAAGAGACTGAAAGAAAATAAACCAACGCTCTAAAAAAGATTTCATATATAAGTGGATAATGGCCATCCAGTTCCTACTAAGTAGGAGGCAGCTTGTGCAGGGAGCAGCAGAGGCTGTGCATTATCATAGGAACTAGTTGGAATATATCTGTAGCTGGAGCAGCCAACTTTCCTGCTGAAACATGCAGTTGGCAAGATAGGCCCTGTCTTCAGGGAGGAACTGACTGGCCTGGGAAGAAGAGGCAGGGCCTGGTACCATGTGACATTCTTATACAAGAAGACTCCTTCCCAGGAGTCTTCCCACTTACATCTCACCCAAACAGTTTATCCCACATCTCACATGTAATCTGTGGAACCAGGGACTAAGCACTCATCAGTAAGTTAAAGGAAATCTCAAAGATGAAGAGGAATCATCAAGCTTTAGGGGAGACCAACAGCATGAAAAAACCTCCCTAAGCCCAACAAGCAGAAACACAGTAACTAAAGGGAAGATTTAAGACCGTTTAAAGGAATTAAGTTAATGTATGCATTAATATAAAATATATATATATAATTACACCTTTTTTGCTGCACCACATGGAATATCTTAAGTTCCCCTACCAGGGACTGAACCTGAGCCCCCCTGCTGCAGTGAAAGCACAGAGTCTTAACCATTGGACCACCAGGAAAGTTCAATGTTCATATTTTTGACAGGAGAAGACCACTTAGCCTTAAAAAAAGGAGCAACACATTATTTGAAAGAGCCACTTATAGATCTTGGATAGAAACAACATAGCTATCAAAATTACAACCTGAGAGATGGGTGGTGGCCAAGAGAGCAGAATCAGAAGACCCTGAATTCACCTCCTACTACAGGCACACCAGAATTACAGATGGTTACAGAGAAACCATCTATGACAATGACCTGAAGAGTAGTAGAGCATATTTTCCACAACTAAAGACATAAAAGGGAAACCACAACAAAATGGGCAGGGGGCCAGAAATGCAATATAGTCAGGACCCAAACCCTTGGGAAGGTGACCCACAAATGGAAGGACTAAGCACAGCTGCAAAAGTCTTCCCCAAGGATTGAGGGGTCTGAGACTCTACAGCCCAGGGATCCTGCACTGGGAAGATGAGCCTCCAGAACATCTGGCTTTGAAAACCAGAGGGGCTTATTTTGAGAAGACCCAGAGGGCTATAGGAAACAAACTTGACTCTGAAAGGGTGAATGCAAAATCTTGAAAGATTCCAAGCCCAGGTACAGAAGCAGTAGCTTGAAAAGAGCGTGGGTCAGACTCACTTGGTAATCTTTGAAACCCTCCTGGAGGGGCAGAATGCAACTGGGGATCTTCCTGTGGATGGAGGTGCTGACAGCAGCCACTTGGGGAAGTTTTTTCAACTATGATAATAACCTGCAATGGTAAGCACCATTTTGGGATCCTTTCTCTAGTCTGTTGACACCAGAGACCCAGCTGCCTCAAACCATTTAGATAGCCACAGTTAGAATTTCAACAAAGAGAAAATATAAAGAAGACCCAAACAGAGCTGCTGAATATAGTAACTAAATGAAAAAAAATGTACTAGAAGTTGTCCAAATATGAAGAAAGAATTTTTAAAAATGAGGATATTTTAAGAAACCTCTAGGGGCTTCCCTGGTGGCTCAGTGGTAAAGAATCTGCCTGCCGTTGCAGGAGACATGGGTTTGATCCCTGGTAGAACATCCCACACGCTGCAGAGCAGCTAAGCCTATGTGCTACAACTGTTGAGCCTGTGCTCTAGAATCAGGAGGCCACAACTACTGAACCCATGTGCCCTCAGCCCCATGCTCTGCAACAAAAGAAGCCACCACACTGAGAAGCCCCCGCACTGCAACTAGAGAGGAGTCCTCCCTCTCCACAACCAGAGAAAAGCTCCTCCACCAAAGCAATAAAGACCCAGCTCAGCCAAAATTAAATAAATTATTTTTAAAAATGAATGAAGACAGCCTAAGAGACCTCAGGGAAAACATTAAACACACCAACATTCATATTATAGGGGTCCTAGGAGGAGAAGAGAGAGAGAGAGAGAAAGGACCTGAGAAAATATTTGAAGAGATAATAGCTGAAAATATCCCTAACGTGGGAATTAAAAGACAATGGAAAAAGTCTTTTGAAGGAACAAGGGAAAAAACAACAGATAACATACAAAGGAACTTCTGTACCATTATCCACTGACTGCTTAGCAGAAACTCTGCAAGCCAGAAGAGAGTGGCATAATATATTTAGAGTAATGAAAGGGAAGAACCTACAACCAAGAATATTCTGCCAAGCAAGGCTCCATTCAGATTTGACAGAGAAATCAAAAGCTTTATAGACAAGGAAAAGCTTTTCAACAAATGCTAAAGCAACTCCTCTAGGCAAGAAAGAAACCAGCAATTTAAAACAACCTTGTACGTATATATATATTGCTATATCAAAACCTCAAAAACCTCTACTGTACTCTTGGAGGGCTGTTTATATGCAGGAGTGTCCCTGCATAGCTTGTTTGAATTTAATTTTTTTGGGGGGGGTGGGCAGAAAAGCTAATTTTGGTTTGGATGCTTACTATCTCTCCTCAGTGTGTGCTGGCCATTATCCCTGTGGTCGGAGTGGTCAGCCACCTCTGCCAAGGGACCTGAGACCAGGAGCCAACCACTGCCCCCACCTTCCTGGAAGCATGCATGTGGGCTATTGTACCTGCACACCCCCCTGTCAGCACTGATGGTCTGTGTGAGTTTCCCTATGCTTTGCTCTCTACAAACCTGTTGCCACCCTCTCCCCTGAGGCTCCAAAGCTCCTCTGTCATGGCTGATCCCTCTGCTAGTGAGGGGGACTTACCCATGTTTGAAAATCTTTCCACTTTCACAACCCCCTCCCAAGGGTACAGATCCTGTCTCGATTCCTTTCTCTTTTCCTTTTTCTCTTGTCTGATGCAGTTATGTGGAGATTTCCTTGCGCTTTTGGAGGTCTGAGGTCTTCTGTCGGTGTTTAGTAGATGTTCTATAAAAGTTGTTCCACGTGTAGGTGTCTTTTTGATGTATCTATGGGGAGCAGGTGAACTCCACATCCTACTCTTCTGCATTCTTGATCTTTCCCCTTAAGCACTTTTTAATAGATGATTTGGGTAATTTTTCACAATTCTGTATTCCTCAGTAAACACCACTGAGAATAAGACACAGCACATTTTTCTTTCTTCTTTTTTTTTTTTGTGTGTGTGTTGTTTGCAAGCACTACATCTTATAACTCTACTCTAGGTATAATCTTTATTTGGAATCATTTCACCTATAGTTTAAGTTTGCTTGTTTTAAAATTTTGTATAAATGTATCATCCTGTAAATAGTTTATGTCTGACTTCTTTCATTTAGCGTGTTTTTAAGATTCACCTATGCTATTGTGTGTTTCAGTGATTTGTTCACTTTTATCACTGTGTATTTCATTATATAAATATACTAAAGTTGCTTTCTCTAGTCAGTTTTGGTAAACATTTCAGTTGTTTCCAATTTTGACCTATTTGAATAAACTTGCTATGAACATTCTTGCACAAATCTTTTGTAGACAACATGTTTTCATTTTTCTTGTGTAAATACCTGGGAGTGGAATTGCTGAGTTATAGGGTGGAGATATGTTTAAATATATTAGAAACTGCCTAACCATTTTCCATAGTATTTATACTGTTCTATACATAACCACCAACAGTATATAAGAGATTCAACTACTGTACATTCTCATCAATATTTGATTGTCACTATCTTTCACTTTAGCCATTCTCTACACTGTCTAAAAAATATCTCATTGTGGTTCTAAATTTATTTCCATCATGAATAATGATACTGGGCATCATTTCATGTGCTTCTTAGCCATAGTACATCTCCTTTTGTAAAACACTTAAGATTTTGCTCCAAACTCATTCTTTCTGTATAGTATTTGCTTCCATTGTTTGATTGAACTGAAATCCATGCAATTGAATTTCCTATTGATGAATAAATTGTCTCAAATGTATGTTTTTATTAACAGGCATGAAATGATGAACTTTGTACAGCTTTGTGCACCAGTGGGCCAATATTTTCAGTATCCTGCCATTTTAGCCAAATTTTGGCCATTTATAGCATTAAGAATGGATAGTACTTACAGGTTTTCACAAAAAGGGCTCAGTGGTTGGGAACCATTCTGATGCCTGAGTCATAGGTACCCTTATGACATCATTTCTGTCTTTCCTCCTTTCTTCCTACCTGAGATATGGTTGGAAGAGTACAGACCTGAAAGCAATGGAACCATCTAACTCCAAACTATGGGAAATATAAGGGATCGCAGACCTGAGGGATTTGAACCATCTATTTCCAAGTCATGGGGATTCGATTTTGTGTAAGAGAGAGAGCCAGTGCTATCCAAAGTTGCAGTCAGGGAAAGGTGGATTTCACAGTTGTTAAGGATACAAGTCCTACACATAGGGTCTCTAGGCAAGGCAAGAGGTTGAGCATGTGGTAGACTCAGAACTGAATTTACAGAGAGCAACCTACTCTTATCTTTCCCCTCTAAACTCTGATTACAGAAGGATGGCCACGTTTGTCAAATCATAGTAAAAGATGTTGATGAAACCGTATTATTACATGAAGTGAGGAAGAAAGAGGGAAAAAAACCCGTTGAACCACCTCCACCAAAGGTAGGCCAATATAGGTTCTCAAAGTTGAAGGGGACCCAAACCTGCAATGTGTCTAAAGTCACCCAGAGATGACAGTTGTCTTTTTCTGTGGCCCATAGCATGGGATGATCAGAGAATTTGTCACCCTTGTGGCTCAGCTGGTAAAGAATCTGCCTGTGATGCGGGAGACCTGAGTTTGATCCCTGGGTTGGGAAGATCCCCTGGAGAAGGGAAAGGCTACCCATTCCAATATTCTGGCCTACAGAATTCCATGGATTGAATAGTCCATGGTGTCACAAAGAGTCAGACACAACTGAGCAACTTTCACTTTCATTCTCACGTCCATACGTGACTACTGGAAAAAGCATACCTTTGACTAGAAGGACCTTTGTCGGCAAAGTAATGTCTCTGCTTTTTAATATGCTATCTAGATTGGTCATAGCTTTTATTCCAAGGAGGAAGAGTCTTTTAATTTCATGGCTGCAGTCACTATCCACAGTGATTTTGGATCCCAAGAAAATTAAGTCTGTCTCTGTTTCCATTGTTTCCCCATCTATTTGCCATGAAGTGATGGGACCAGATATCATGATCTTAGTTTTCTGAATGTTGAGTTTTAAGCCAACTTTTTCACTCTCCTCTTCCACTTTCATCAAAAGGCTCTTCAGTTCCTCTTCGCTTTCTGCCATAAGGGTGGTGTCATCTGCATATCTGAGGTTATTGATATTTCTCCCAGCAATCTTGATCCCAGCTTATGCTTCAGCCAACCCAGCATTTCACATGATGTAATCACCATGGAAGTTAAATGGCAGGGTAACAATATACAGCCTTCGTGTACTCCTTTCCCAATTTGGAACTGGTCCGTTGTTCATGTCTGGTTCTAGCAGTTGCTTCTTGACCTACATAAAGATTTCTCAGGAGGCAGGCAAGGTGGTCTGGTATTCCCCATCTCTTTAAGAATGTTCCACAGTTTGTTGTGATCCACACAGTCAAAGGCTTTGGTGTTGTCAATAAAGCAGAAGTTGTTTTTCTGGGATTCTCTTGCTTTTTCTATAATCAAGCAGATGTTGGCAATTTGATCTCTGGTTCCTCTGTCTTTTCTAAATCCAGCTTGAATATCTGGAAGTTCTCAGTTCACTTACTGTTGAAACCTGGCTTGGAGAATTTTGAGCATTACTTTGCTATCATGTGAGATGAGTGCAATTTTGCAGTAGTTCAAACATCCTTTGGCATTGCCCTTTTTTGGGATTAGAATGAAAACTGACCTTTTCCAGTCCTGTGGCCACTGCTGAGTTTTTCAAATTTGCTGGCATATTGAGTGCAGCACTTTATAGCATTATCTTTGAGGATTTGAAATAGCTCATCTGGAATTCTATTACCTCCACTAGCTTTGTTCCTAGTGATGCTTCCTAAGGCCCACCTGACTTTGGATTCCAGGATGTCTGGCTCTAGGTGAGTGATCACACCATTGTGGTTATGTTGGTCTTTAAGATCTTTTTTATATGGTTCTTCTGTGTATTCTTGCCACCTTTTCTTAATATCTTCTGCTTCTGTTAGGTCCATACCATTTCTGTCCTTTATTGTGCCCATCTTTGCATGAAATGTTCCCTTGGCATATATAATTTTCTTGAAGAGATCTCTAGTCTTTCCCATTCTATTGTTTTCCTCTATTTCTTTGCATTGATCACTGAGGAAGACTTTCTTATCTGTCCTTACTATTCTTTGGAACTCTGCATTCAAATGGGTATATCTTTCCTTTTCTCCTTTGCTTTTCGCTTCTCTTCTTTTCACAGCTATTTGTAAGGCCCCCTCAGACAGCCATTTTTCCTTTTTGCATTTCTTTCTTGGGGATGGTCTTGATCACTGCCTCCTGTACAATGTCATGAACCTCCGTCCATAGTTCTTCAGGCACTCTGTCTATCTGATCTAATCCCTGGAATCTATTTGTCACTTCCACTGTATAATCATAAGGGATTTGATTTAGGTCATACCTGAATGGTCTAGTGGTTTTCCCTACTTTCTTCAATTTAAGTCTGAATTTGGCAATAAGGAGTTCATGATCTGAGCCACAGTCAGCTCCCAGTCTTATTTTTGCTGACTGTATACAGCTTCTCCATCTTCGGCTACAAAGAATATAATCAGTCCGATTTCTGTATTGACCATCTGATGATGTCCATGTGTAGAGTCTTCTCATGTGCTGTTGGAAGAGGGTGTTTTCTATGACCAGTGCTTTTTCTTGGCAAAATTCTGTTAGCCTTTGCCCTGCTTCATTTTGTGCTCCAAGGTCATACTTGCCTTTTACTCCAGGTATCTCTTGACTTCCTACTTTTGCATTCCAGTCCCCTGTGATGAGAAGGACATCTTTTTTGGGTGTTAGTTCTAGAAGATCTTGTAGGTCATCATAGAACCATTCAACTTCAGCTTCATTGGCATTGGTGGTTGAGGCATAGACTTAGATTACTCTGATATTGAATGGTTTGCCTTGGAAACAAACTGAGATCATTCTGTCATTTTTGAAATTGTACCTAAGTACTGCATTTTGGACTCTTTTGTTGACTATGAGGGCTACTCCATTTCTTCAAAGGGATTCTTGCCCACAGTAGATATAATGTTCATCTGAATTAAATTCTCACATTTCAGTCCATTTTAGTTCAACGATTCCTAAAATGTTGATGTTCACTCTTGCCATCTCCTATTTGATCACTTCCAATTTATCTTGATTCATGGAACTAACATTCCAGGTTCCTATGCAGTATTGTTCTTTACAGCATCAGGCTTTACTTCCATCACCAGTCACATCCACAACTGGGTATTAGAAACCCAAGTCTAGAATTGTGTAGGAGTGTGTTCGTGTTTACATGAGTGCATATATATGAGTTAACAGAAGTTCAAAATGTGAGAACCAAAAGAAGTGAAAGTGAGGAATAAATGAGCAGGGCTCCAAACTAGGTGGAACAGGCAAACCTCTAATCCCATGATCTGACAGAGAAGCCAGCAGGTTGTGCACTAGAGCTGGTGTCAGGCATGAAAGGAGAGCAAAGGATGCCCCTTCTTCAGCCTGTAGATGAGGTCTGAAGGGAAGTGATATGCTTCCCAGGTAGATATCAGGCCCAGGTACAACAGAATAACCTTTTGACTCATAGATCGTAGTGTTCTTGTTCTAGAATAGCCAAACAAGCCCAAGGAACCAGGTGATAGCTAGGGCAGGTGTGCCCCCAAGCAACATATGAGGACTGTGAGACTCCAAGTTCAGCTGTGATGTGTCTGTTAATCAAGAGTGGCAGAGATGGGGAACTTGTCTGGTCTTCTGGCTCCAGCCAATGGCCTGCTCAGTGCTCAGGAACTACTGAGGAATTGACCATTGTTGACGAAGTATCAGGACCCCTTCTAGTTCATGCCAGGGCTGAGGTGGGTTGGGAACCTTTTCTGAGTGTCCCTTCTTTTTCCTTGTAGCCCCCAGTGAAAAAGAAACCCCCAAAGGTGGTTGCAAGCAATGAGCTGCAAGCGATAAAAATCCAGGCATGGTGGCGGGGCACCCTGGTGCGCAGGACGCTACTGCATGCGGCTCTCAGAGCATGTGTCATTCAATACTGGTGGAAACAGAAGCTGGCAGAGCTGCTGGAGAAGAAACGACGGGCTATGCTGCAGTGTTATGCTCGGGAAAAATGGGCAGTGGTCAAGCTACAGTCCTGGATTCGCATGTGGTGCGTCCGGCTTCGTTACTGCCGTTTGCTCCATGCTGTCCGCATCATCCAGGTCTACTGGCGCTGGCATAATTGCCATACTCGTGGATTCTTTAGGGGCAGCTATGAACTCACAGCAAGCCAGCTAGGACTTGAGCTTGAGATCTTTCTGGGATCACACATCTGTCGGATTACGGACTGCATCCCCTTCCCAATAAAGAACTGATCAGGTCGGCTGCAACACTGTGTCACAAAGTCTCTGTCAGACAAACTTCAGGAGGTCCTGTCTCAGTGAAGGGTCAAAGTAAATGATGGCAGATATTGGGCATCTCACAGGTCAGCTCTAAGGTTATCTGGAGTCCCATATGAAGGAAGATTCTAAGAGCCGGGGCCTGGATGGGTGGGATTTGTGGTTAATTAGCAGTGGCTGCCATGAGTAGGCAGAGAAGGCAATGGCACCTCACTCCAGTACTCTTGCCTGGAAAATCCCATGGACAGAGGAGTCTTGTAGGCTGCAGTCCACGGGGTCTCGAAGAGTCAGACACGGCTGAGAAACTTCACTTTCACTTTTCACTTTCATGCATTAGAGAAGGAAATGGCAACTCACTCCAGTGTTCTTGCCTGGAGAATCCCAGGGATTGGGGAGCTGGTGGGCTGTCGTCTGTGGGGTTGCACAGAGTCGGACACAACTGAAGCAGCTTAGCAGCAGCGCAGCAGCCATGAGTAGGAGAGATGGGGTTGCAGGGCTGCCAAATCAGCCAACTCCAGGGAAACTCCTTCATAGTGTGGTCTATAGTTTTCTGTTTTCATTTTGTCAATGGTTTCCTTTGCTGTGCAAAAGCTTGTAGATGATTAGGTCCCTTTTGTTTATTTTTGCTTTTACTTCTGTTGCCTTAGGAGACCGACTGAAGAAAACATTGATATGATTTATGTTGGAGAGTATTTTGCCTATATTCCATTCTAAGAGTTTTATGGTGTCTTGTCTTATATTTAAGTCTTTAAGCCATTTGGTGGTTTTTTTGTGTGTGTAGGTGTGAGGGTGTATTCTAACTTCATCAATTTACATGGGACTGTACAACTTCTCAACAGCACTTGCTGAAGAGACTGTCTTTTCCCCATTATGTATTCTTACCTCCATTGTTGAAGATTAATTGACCATAGGTGATTAATTGATTATGGGCTATCTGTTTGGTTCTCTTGATCCATAAGTCTGTTTTTGTGCCAGTACCATGTTGTTTGGATTACTGTAGCTTCGTAGTATTGTCTGAAGTCTGGCAGGTTATGCTTCCTGCTTTATTCTTTTTCCTCAGGATTTCTTTGGCAATTCTCAGTCTTTTATGGTTCCATATAAATTTAGGATTATATGTTACAGTTCTGTGAAAAATTACATGGGTAAGTTAAAGCTGGGCTTCCCTGATGGCTCAGTTCAGTTAAGAATCCATTAAATCTGTGGTTTGCTTTGGGTAGCATGGCCATTTTCACAGTGTTATATCTGTAAGTCCAAGAGCATTTCCAATTTAGACCAATTCCCAAAGTCCCCCCCCCCCACCTACCTGGGGACAAGAGAAGCACACACAGCCTGGCTTTGGCCATCTAATTCTCTTAGTACCTTCCCTGGTGGTTCTGCTAATATCAAATAAACCCAGCACCCTGCCATCTCAGTGCTTTGCTCTTGTTGCCTCATCTAGAATTTGAATGGTCTGAGTGTGAATCTAATCATGGATTGGTCACCTGAGAGCCAGGTGTGGAATTTTATCCTTTGCCTAGTTCAGCTAGTCAGCAGAACAAAGCCATGGGCAGTCATCATCCATTCCTGACACAACTGCATGAGGAATAGGTGAACTGGTCAGGTCCTTCTCTCGCCCTCCACTCCACTTAGGCAAAGCATATGTCTGTCAGTCTTCGCTCGAGAACAACCTCTGAGCTCTACCTCCTAAAGAAGTGGGCAGTCTTACCATGAAGAGATCCTATCATGGTTGCTGGATCTACAGGAAATAGGGCAATGTTTTTCAAACTTTACCAATGGTCCCAATGACATGGAGGGTCTCATTAAAGCAGATTGTTGGGCCCAACCCATCATTTCTGATTCATTATATCATGTTCCCAAGAATGATTGTTTCTAACAAGTTTCCAGGTGATGCTGTGACTACTGTTTTGGGGTAGAATTTAACTATGTGGTGGCTGTAGATGAAACCAGAACTAAAGTAACAGTGGTTTAAACAAAAAGAGGTTGAAGTTTACAAACAGGTGTTCCAAGCCTGGTACAGTACCCACAGGGCAAGAAATCTTTTCCCCTTACAATCTGTTACTGTGCTACATGTGGCCTCTCATCCCAAGGTCACTTCATGATCCAAAATGGCAGCTTCAAGATCAATAATTAGATCTGCAATCTAGCCAGTAAAGATGAAGGAGAAGGAGAAAGGCATGCTGCTTCTCTTCAAGGACATATCCTTGAATTTACATATGCTACTTTTGTCCACAGCTCAGAAGGTATAAAAGAAGATCTAAATAAAAGGAAAAATAACAGTCATTGATAATATGACTTAGAGTTGTAAAGTTGTCAATTATCTCTAAGTTAATCTGTAAATTAACCTCAGTTCCAGTAAAAACCTCATTAGAAGTTTTTGGGAAATTAGCATACTGAGGCAAAAGTATCATTTTGAAGAATAAATAAATATCCACAGAAAAAGAGACTGGGGAAATGATCAGTCACATAAAATACATTATAAACTTGTAATAATAACATACTGTGAAGTTGAGGCACCAGCTGTTAAAAGAGTCTAAGGTGAGGATTAAACATTTATTTAAGGATTTGTAGAATTTCCCATTCATGCCATTCCCCTCCTTCATGTGTATCATTGGTTGATAGCCCCTCTTCCTCCCTAGCAGAACTTTTTTTCTGGATAAGTTAAAGCAAAGAACATCCAGACTCAAGGATTTCATGCATTGCTGAAGGCAGAAGTGAAGTGCCATACTAACATGGAGGGATTGATTAGAAGTGTATAGGCTGAATAGTGTGTAGGTGAAACCTCAAGCCCTCAGTGCCAACTCAGCTACCTGAAGGCCTGCAGTCAACTTTCATTTCCTACTCTCTGACTCAAAGTGTGGGATTCTTCTCTGGGGAATCAGACCATTATTGTTACAAAATTGCTTGAGTAGCAAATTGTCACAAGCCTCAGTTGTATGCAACAGTAAGCATGTTGACCTAGGCTGCATTCAACTGGGGTGGTTTGACTGGGGAAGCTCTGCTCCATGTTTCTCATCCTTCTCCTCATACCAGCAAGCTACCTAGGCATTTCCTTGTCTTGACAATGGCAAAAATATGAAACGGCAAACATTAATGGACAAAACCTTTCAAAGCCAAAGTCAAACTTTCATGTGATGCTGCTTTTATTCTACTGGCCAAAGCAAGTCACATAGCCAGACCCAACACACAGGAGGACAGATTCCATTCCCTTATGCGAAGAAACTTCAGAGTCCCATAGCAAAAGGTGTGAATATAAGGCCTCTAATGCAATCTACCACAGGCTCCAAAGAATAAAACAAATGAGTACTGATGTTTGAGATGAAACCCAACTCTGCTTTATTAGCCCTTACTGAATGGCATCCTAAGCCCTACCATCAACACTAAGTAGCATTCTCCTGCTATACATAAATAGGCAACTTAACATAAATCATTGATATTTTCATAAAACTGCTCACATGAAAGACTAAGACAAAAACAGAAACAGGAAAAAGGGCTTAAAAGAAATAGAAGCAATACTGGGAACAGAAGAAAAAGGTTAAAAAAGATCCCAAGCTAACAACTAAAACTAGTTATCTAGGCTTATAAGAGATGATAAATCAGTGAAATAAGAATGGTGTGCCAACCTTCAGAATGGGAGAAAATAATAGCAAATAAAGCAACTGACAAAGAATTAATCTCCAAAATATACAAGCAGCTCATTCAGCTCAATATCATAAAGATAAACGACCCAATCAAAAAATGGGCCAAAGAACTAGACAGACATTTCTCCAAAGAAGACATACAGATGACTAACAAAGACATGAAAAGATGCTCAACATCACTCATTATTGGAGAAATGCAAATCAAAACCACAGTGAGGTACCATCTCATGATGGTCAGAATGGGTGCCATCAAAGAGTCTACAAACAATAAATGCTGGAAAGGGTGTGGAGAAAAGAAAACCTTCTTACACTGTTGGTGGGAATTCAAACTAGTACAGCCACTATGGAGAACAGTGTGGAAATTCCTTAAAAAACTGGAAATAGAACTGCCATATGACCTAGCAATCCCACTGCTGGGCATAACACCAAGAAAACCATAATTGAAAGAGACGCATGTATCCCAGTGTTCATTGCAGCACTGTTTACAATAGCCAGGACATGGAAGCAACCTAGATGTCCATTGGCAGACGAATGGATTAGAAAGCTGTGGTACATATACACAATGGAATACTACTCAGCTATAAAAAAGAATGCATTTGAGTCAGTTCTAATGAGGTGGATGAAACTGGAGCCTGTCATGCAGAGTGAAGCAAGCCAGAGAGAGAAATACCAATGCAGTATATTAATGCATACATATGGAATTTAGAAAGATAATAATGATAACCCTATATGCAAGACAGCAAAGAGACAAAAATGTAAAGAACAGACTTTTGGACCATGTGAGAGAAGGTGAGAGAAAAGCATTGAAACATGTCTATTATCATATGTAAAATAGATGACCAGTGCAAGTCTGATGCATGAAGCAGGGCACAAAGCTGGCACTCTGGGACAACCCAGAGGAATGGGGTGAAGAGGGAGGTGGCAGGGGGTTCAGGATGGTGGGACATAAGTATACCCTTGGCTGATTCATGTTGATGTATGGCAAAAACCACCACAATATTGCAAAGTAATTAGCCTACAATTAAAATTAATTAATTAAAGAAAAAGAATGGTGTGCCATTAAAAGAATATTCAGAGAACAGGAAAGAGCTCCTGAAAGTTGACTCTTTTTTTTTTTATTGTTTTTGCCATACAATGTCATGATATCACCTTGGGTTTACATATGCTTCCCCTCCAGAACCCCCCTCCCCCCTCCCCCCCCCCCCCCCCCGGGAAATCTCGCTGCACCAGCCCCGAGCATCAATCCTGGGCTGGCGATTGATTAGACATATGATAATTAACTTGTTTCAATGTCCTTCTCCCATATCATCCCACCCTTACCCTCATCCCCAAAGTCCACGAGTCTATTCTATACATCTGCATTCCTTTTTCTGTCTCGCATGTTGGGTTCTCATTACCATCTTTCTAAATTCCATATATATGTGTTAATATACTGTATTGTTGTTTTTGCTTCTGGCTTATTTTGCTATGGATAATGGGCTCCAGTTTCGTCCATCTGAGTAGAATTGCTTCAAATGAATTTTTTTTAATGCTGAGTAATATTCCATTGTGTATATGTACCACAGCTTTCTTATCCATTCATCAGTTGATGGGCATCTAGGTTGCTTCCATGTCCTGGCTATTGTAAACAATGCGGCGATGAACATTGGGGTACACGTGGCTCTTTCAATTCTGGTTTCCTTGGTGTGTATGCCCAGCAGTGGGATTGCTGGGTCATATGGCAGGACTATTTGCAGCTTTTTAAGGAATCTCCACACTGTTTTCCATAGTGGCTGTACTAGTTTGCATTCCCACCAACAGTGTAAGAGGGTTCCCTTTTCTCCACATCCTCTCCAGCATTTATTGCTTGTAGATTTTTGGATGGCAGCCATTCTGACTGGTGTAAAGTGGTACCTCATTGTGGTTTTGATTTGCATTTCTCTGATAATGAGTGATGTTGAGCATCTTTTCATGTGTTTGTTAGCCATTTTTATATCTTCTTTGGAGAAATGTCTGTTAAGTTCTTTGGCCCACTTTTTAATTGGGTTGTTTATTTTTCTAGAATGGAGCTGCAGGAGTTGCTTGTATATTTTTGAGATTAATTGTTTGTCCGTTGCTTCATTGGCTATTATTTTCTCCCATTCTGAAGGCTGTCTTTTCACCTTGCTTATAGTTTCCTTTGTTGTGCAAAAGCTTTTAATTTTAATTAGGTCCCATTTGTTTATTCGTGTTTTTATTTCCAATTGAAAGTTGACTCTTAAAAAAGATGGAAAAAATCTTCTCGAAAGTAACACAGAAAAGACAGAGTTGGAAGATAATGTAGAAAATATTGAAAAATTAGAGGATTGCTCTATGATCTGACTAATAAGATTTGTATAAGTATTAAAAGCTAGTGACCAGTGACAAGGCCTTGACCTGTTGGCTTTGTGGAAGGTGAATTTCTATGAAGAAATTTCCACAGGAAGTAGTGAAACAAGTAAATGTTTATTGGAAGGAAAAAGTACAAGTGAACCAAATCACATAGGTGGGCTCAGAAAGAGTCCTATCCTCATGGTAGTTTGAGTCACTTATATGGGGCATTTTTTACAGGTTTCTTCTAGCCAGTCATCTTGCTCTTGCCTGGCTCTGAGTCTATATTTGGTTGAACTCAGGGCCCTCCCATGTGTGTGCATGCATCTCTTAGCCAAGATGGATTCTAGTGAAGAGGCCATCCACTATGGGGTGGCGCCTCCTCCCTTTCTGGTCCTCAAGAAACCTTTCTGCTCATGTGTAGTCAGAAAAGTCTCTTTGACCTCTTTATGTGGTCTCTTTATCTTTTGTCTAGGCAGGGCTCAGCTCCTCTCTTGCTCCTGCTATTATCTTCATCTTGGGAGTATCTGTCCACAGGAGACAAACTTCAGCTGCTCAGCCTGGAGCCCACCTATCTCCTGCCTCAAGTTCACACAGCCAGAAAGAATCTATATCAAGACTGGAACCCAGGTACTCACCCTTGAGTCACACTGTGTCCCACAGAAGTCTCACAGACTGTCTCACACTAGTCTCTAGTCAGAGAAATGCAAAGTAGAATAGCAAGGCAACACCACTTTGCAACTTTCAGTTTAAGGAAAATTAGTGATTGACAGAAGTTAGATCGGATCGGCCACTGTGGAGAGCAGTTTGTCAGGATTTTGTGGTGTGGAGGAGCCACCTGTTCTATGACTCAGCAAGCCACCCCGTGTGTAACCCTGGAGAATGCCTCCCACAGCTGCAGAGCAATAGGAAAATGCTCCTTGCTACATTGTCTGTTGTAGAGAACCCTTGGAGGTCACTTAGAAATTAATTCATAGGATAAAAACAGATTATTCTGGGTCATGAGTACATATAGAGTCACTGTTATAAAATTATATATATATTTCTATATAAACATTTTCATAATAAAAAGAGTTTCTATGAAGCTGCATGGGAAGAGAAAGGGAATCAAGAGTGTACTTCATGGTATGACTGTCAGTAGCACTCTTTGTCATGATAGTGTAAACACTAAGTCATGATTGGACCTAAGTTGCAAATAACCTCACAGGGAAAATGAGGGGAGGAAAATGTGGGGTTGTTTGGGATAGGGCAGAAAACCTAAATCATCTTCTTTGGTGGAAAGTTGATAGAGAATACTTTGAAATGAAGAGGCCATGTCAGCCTGTTAACTGAGATCTGGAGAGAGAGAGTGTGAACATGGCTGGGAAGTGACTGTGGAGACAATCAGAAGACTGACAGCTTTTGAAGCAAGCCTGAATATCTAACTTTAAATGACCACTGCCACTACAGGAGGGGTCTGAGCCATTACCTGTCTCCTAGGTAATGATCATTTGGGGAATTCCTCCTGCCCACTGTATTTCAGACAGGAAGAAAGGGCTTCTTTTGTTATAAGGAATGTAACATTGGCCTGCTAAGTGCAACTCAACAGCTGTAGAAGGACAGCAGCTGGAGAGAGGGAGCAGAAATTGGCTGAGGTGCATCCATCCCAAACCTTCCTTGGCCCCTTCTGCTCACCATCCATACCCACACCCTTCCCCATTAGAGGAGGGACTTTCTCACCTGCTGAAGAAGGGCATCATTGCAGAGGAAACAGGAGGGTGTGGAGAGCAGCCTGAGCCTGCACCTTCCTCTGCATTATGGGAGCTGCTCTACTCAGTAGCTGAGGACAGGATGACCTTGTGGGTGGACCAAACCAGAGATCATTCTTGGGCCAAGACACACTCTCAGGGGTTGTGGTTCTACCAATGACCGTGGTGCATCCCTAGCAGGAGGGAAATGCAGGTGTTTCCACTTTATCCAACAAGTTTGAGCCTGGAGAAGGCAACATGGTCCTTGGGTCATAGTTGCCCTTGTGACATCATGGCTATCTCCTCATTACCATCCTTTCTGCCTCTGCCAAGACCAATGAAGCAGCGACCAGAGCGGGATGTGAACACCTGAACCACTGCCCCAAAACTATGGGCAGTAAATGCTGTGTAAGACTTAGACACTCCCTTCCCCAAGGGTGGGGAGCTGCCCCATGGCTGAGGGAACCACTAGATGACTTCAAAGACCCTGGAAAAGAACAGGGAGCTGGGGCTTTGGGAACTTTGCACAGAGACTGGTCCTCACTCATGCTTTCTCCATACATTCTGATTGCAGAAGTCTGAACCAGATAATGACGATCTAGAGAAAGAGAGGAGAAGGAAGGTAGGTGGGGCCCAGGAGCATGTGGGAACCTCAGACCATTGGCCTTCTGACCCCAGGGTCCCTGGAAGTAAAGGCTTCATCTCTAGTCTCACAGGGATCAGCTCAGTGGTGCCTTCAAGTCCTGGTGTATTCCCCCTATTTTCTGGGTGAGGGAGGGAGAGAGACAGTAGAGAAGCAAGGAATCAGGATACTGACAGGCCACATGGAAGGTGAGACACAGCACAGTGAAAACTGGAGAGCTGGAGAAAGGGCATCCTGGGCCTAGAAGGGTATGAGAGTGATTGAGAGAGAGTGAAAGCGTTAGTCGCTCAGCCGTATTCGACTCTTTGCAACCCCATGGACTGTAACCCTCAGTCTCCTCTGTCTATGGGATTCTCCAGGTAAGAATGCTAGAGTGGGTTGCTATTCCATTCTCCAGGGGATCTTCCCGAACAGGAATCCAAGCCAGTCTCCTGCATTTCAGGCAGATTCTTTGCCATCTGAGCTACCAGGAAAGAGTAGTGGAAGTCAAAAGAAATGAGGTGGAGGAAGCTACAAGGGGGCTGTGATGGTGTAAGGCATCAGGACGTAGCATCACAGGCTGGAATCTGGGCTGAGATGCAAGCTACGAATTCAGAGTTTAATCCTCATGAGGACCCTTTGGTTCCTCACATCCATGTCTGGTCTTCTGGATCAGAAAGTGTTTCCACTGATTCCATGAACCTGTGAAGACCACAGGGCTAGCATATCCTCATTTTATGTAGACAAAGACACTGTGACTCAGAGGGTAAGCAGATGTGTTTGTGGGCATAGACAATACAGAGGTAGAGCCAAAACCCCACCCAAGTTTCCTGGGTCCTCAGAACCACCAGGGAAAACGCTGATTGTTAAGAGAGACAATCAGAGGTCCTTTGTGGCAGATACCACAGCTGTGGTTGATGGTGACAAATTCACTGGGAGTCTTCTGCTTTGCTTGGTTAGTTGCTTCTTGCAAAACAACGCCAGATAGCAAGGATAAAGGCGGCTGGGAAGATCCAGGCTTGGTGGCGTGGAACCCTGGTGCGTAGGACCCTGCTGGCAGCTGCCCTCAGGGCCTGGATGATTCAGTGCTGGTGGAGAACAGTCCTGTGGAGGAAGTTGTATGTGCGACGGCAGATCTCATTGAAGATCTACATAGTCCAGGAGCAGGCGGCGGTCAAGCTCCAGTCCTGGATTCGCATGTGGCAGTGCCATCAGCGTTACTGCCAAGTGTGTAGCGCTGTGTGCATACTACACGCTCCAAAGAGCTGCTTCACCTTTCAGACCAGTGATGTTTCACAGGCACCATATGGAGGTCCTTTCAGCCAGCCAGAGTTCCATATTGAGATCCTATCAATCTAAGAGAGTACTGTAGGGTGGAGAACTGGCTCCACCACCCAATAAATGTCTGAGCAGGTTTTGTGTGTTTCAGTGACTCAGGATGGGGACCCCAAAGATTCAGGCCCTGCCCTCTTCTACTCAGGAACTACTTCAATATGGGTATCTCTCCTTCCTACCCCTACTCCCTCCCCTCAGTGCCTGTGGCCCCTGTTTGGACCCACAGTAGCCGTGTGCCACTCCATCCAAATCAGAAACTGCTGCCTGAGAGTGACCTCATATATGCAGAGCCAGGTGTCCCATTCCACAGCTCCATCATCAGTCTTGTCTCCTAAACTAGCAATTGGGAGGCATTGGGCTTTGTATTTCTGAAGACTCTGGGTACCTCCTCATATGAGAGTGAAGCCATGCTACACACTCTCAGCCTGCCACTGGGACCCAGCAAGGATTGCACCCATTGGCTTTGTGTTTGGCAAGCCCCAGACAGAAGTCAGGCACTTGGCTGGCTCTCCTGGGAACAGAGCAGCCCAGAGAAACCATAGGAGGCTGGCCTGAGTGATGACTGGACACAAGGTTTTACAAGCTTCACGCTAATTTAGATTCTATTTTCTTTTTTAAATTAATTTATTTGGCTGTGTTGGGTCTTAGTTGCAGCACGTATGGGGTCTTTGTTGTATCTGAATGCTATTTTCTTTGGGAAATAGCAGATACCATGATCTTAAGGAACCGCAGTACTGCCTCCACCCTGCCCCCATCATTGCAAGCTTCTCAAGGGTGCTGAGCACAAATAGGGCTCCCACTGATACACCTCCACTCTATGTTTGACACCATTCTTAGTGACTTCAACATTGACTGGATGATGCCCCCATGCTTCTTGCCTCTCACCTCCTGTTATTTTGACTTCCACCCTAGCTTAGTCATTCACTCCTGTGATTACACTAAAGACTATTGTTTCTGAGGCTGTGTATGGGGAAGGACCATTTTTTTAAAATGTTCAATCCATCACAGGCCAATTATTCTGTAAAACAATCAAAATAAATTTTGATAAAAATAAATGGAAAAGCATATAGAATACAAGGCTTGTTTTTAATTATTAGATCATACATAAAATTACTATTTCAAATTACTTTTTAAAAGTTTCTAAATGATTATTCTTAATCTCTGTACTTATCTTGATGGTAACAAATGCTCACCACACTTGGCTGGTATTTCCCTAGTGCTTGTGTTACCAAACTTAGGTTCAGCTGCTTGTCATTTAAGAATCCAATACCGAGAGACAAGTGTTGCACAAAAAGAAAGATAGCTTTATTGAGGAAGTTGGCCACCCTGGAGAGAAGGTGGACTCATGTCCCAAAGAACCAATTCCTCTTTAGATTTTGTTTGTAGACAACATATGGAAAAGAAGAAGGGGCTGTATGCTGAGGAGAGGGTTGCAACATACATGGTCAGATCAGGGACACTATTGATTGGTTGGTAGTGAGAAACTGGGAGTAAACATCATGAACCTTTTGGTTTCAACTGTCTGGGCTCTACATACTTGTGCAGCATACAGTTAACTTCTTCTGCTTGGTGGGATTTTCAGTATCTGTAAAACAGCTCAAAGGATATGGCTCAGAACATTATCTATAGCCCTTAAGGAGGAACTAAAGGTCTTTGACTTTGTTAAGGGCTAAACTATTATTATTTTGTCTTGACTGGTTGTCTTTGTTTTTGCATTTTTTTTTCATTTTTCTGATTAAATGTATTCTTTGATTAAAGTTTTTTTCATAAATAAGAGGCCAGCAAAGGACATGGAGAGGATCTGTCCTGGGAAAGCCTCATAGTATCCTGTTTGGTGACACTTGTCATCAGTCAAGACTGATCACAGCAATAATAATAATTTCAGTCACGATGGTCTCTGAGTTTTGTCTTCTATCCTTCATAGCAGAAGTCAGAAAACTATGATCTGCTGTTGAGTGGTTTTGACAGACTGTACACACAACAAGCCTAAGATATAATATGGCCCTTTACAAGTTTGTCAACCCTTGGGTTAGAGCCATTGATTTCTTATGCATCAATACAAATGTTTCTTCAGTACTAAGAACTTCCCAGAGATTGACCTTACCAATATCTCACTACCCATCATGCTATCATACTCTCACCCCTTGTCCTCAACTTAGCTTCACTGTCTGTTAAGCATTCCCTTACAATTTTACCACCATTTGCCCTCTCATTCTCTCCACCTTTGGATGAATGCAACCCTTCACCTATTCATCTTGCACCAGAAGAGTTATATTTCTCTGAAGAAAAGCAAATCACCATATTTCATAGTTTGGGTTTATATTCAGGACAACAGGTATACAGATTTTAAAGTACTTCTCTATAAGCTTACCTCTTTTTAAAAAAAAATTCTATTGGAGTATACATAATTTGTTGTTGTTGTTGTTGTTCAGTCGCTCAGTCGTGTCTGACTCTTTGCAACCCCATGGACTGCAGCACACCAGGCTTTCCTGTCCTTCACCATCTCCCAGAGCTTGTTCATACTCATGTCCATTGAGTCAGTGATGCCATCCAACCATCTCATCCTATGTCATCCCCTTTTTGTGCCTTCTGTCATTCCGAACATCAGGGTCTTTTCCAATGAACCAGCTCTTCGCATCAGGTGGCCATGGAGTTTCAGCTTCAGCATCAATCCTTCCAGTGAATATTCAGGACTGATTTCCTTTAGGATGGACTGGTTGGATCTCCTTGCAGTCCAAGGAACTCTCAAGAGTCTTCTCCAACAACACAGTTTGAAAGCATCAATTTTTGGTGCTCAGCCTTCTTTATGGTCCAACTCTCAATATCCATACACAACTACTGGAAAAATCATGGCTTTGACTAGATGGACCTTTCATGGAAAAGTAATGTCTCTGCTTTTTAATATGCTAACTAGGTTTGTCATAGCTTTTCTTCCCAGGAGCAAGTGTCTTTAAATTTTGTGGCTACATCACCAGCCATAATGATTTTGGAGCCCAAGAAAATAAAGTCTGTCACTGTTTCCACTGTTTTCCCATTTATTTGCCATGAAGTGATGGGACCAGATGCCATGATATTAGTTTTCTGAATGTTGAATTTTAAGCCAGCTTTTTCAATTTCTTCTTTCACCTTCATTAAGAGGCTCTTTAGTTCCTCTTTGCTTTCTGTCATAAGGGTGGTATCATCTTTATATCTAAGGTTATTGATATTTCTCCCAGCAATCTTGATTCCAGCTTGTGCATCCCACCTGGCATTTCACGTGATGTACGCTGCATAGAAGTAAGCAGAGTGACAATACAGCCTTAGTATACTCCTTTCCCCATTTTGAACCAGTCTGTTGTTCCATGTCTAGTTCTAGCTATTGCTTCTCACATACAGGTTTCTTAAGAGGCAGGTAAAGTGGTCTGGTATTCCCATCTTAATTTTCCAGTTTGTTGTGATCCACACAGTCAAAAGCTTTAGCATAGTCAGTGAAGCAGAAGTAGGTGTTCTAGAATTCCCTTGCTTTTTTGATGATCCAACGGATATTGGCAACTTGATCCAGAGATCAAGTTCCTCTGCCTTTTCTAAATCCAGCTTGTACACCTGGGAAGTTCATGGTTCATGTACTGTTGAAGCTTATCTTGGAGGAATTTGAGCATGACCTTGCTAGCACGTGAAAGGAGTGAAATTGTGTGGTAGTTTGAACATTCTTTGGCATTGCCCTTCTTTGGGATTGGAACAAAAACTGGACCTTTTCCAGTCCTGTGGCCATTGCTGAGTTTTCCAAATTTGCTGGCGTATTGAGTGCAGCACTTTCACAGCATCATATTTGAGGATTTGAAATAGCTCATCAGGAATTCCATCACCTCCACTAGCTTTGGCCCTACATGGCCTGGCACATAGTTTCATTGAGTAGACATGGCTGTGATCCATGTGATCAGTTTGGTTAGTTTCCTGTGATTATGGTTTTCATTCTGTCTGGCCTCTGATGGATCATACTTGATTTACAATGTTGTAATAGTTTCTGCTGTACAGCAAGGTGAATCAGTTATACATATACATATATCCACTCTTTTTAGATTCTTTTCACATATAGGTCATTATAGAATATTGAACAGAGTTCTCTGTGCTATACAGTAGGTTCATCTGTTTTAAATATACTAATGTGTATATGTCAGCCCTGATCTCCTAATTTATCCCTCCTCCCATTACTCTTCGGTAACCACAAGTTTGTTTTCTATATCTGTGACTCTATTTTGGTTTTGTAAATAGGTTATAATCTTGCTTCCTGACCTGAAGATTTTATATTATTTCCTGTCTCTTCAAACGGTCAGTTCTCCCTCTTTTCTTCTTAACCTCAAACAATGATATTACCACACACTTGATGGAGGAAACAGCAGCAGACTGGAACCCATCTTGCTGTCATCTCATCGTCCATCTCAGCATCATTTGCACCACGCTTTTTGCCTTCCTTGAGTTGAAATGAACTGTCTTCTCCCTATCTGAGGCTACCCCCTCCACTTTGCTCTTCTTGTGCTCTTTTTTATCTTTTGTTCACTGTCACCTCTTACCTTTGCAATGATGTCATCCTGTAATTTCATTTCTCTGAATCAGTTTCCACCTTTTCACCAAGTCATTCCCATCAGCCTACAAACTCTTCCCCCAAAATTAAAAAGTCCATGCTTGACTATCTCCTATTCCAGGTTTTACATCTCCTCAAAGCAAAATATGTTGTCACTGCCTCCCCTTCTATTGTTCCCATTCTCTCCTAAACTCACTCCAATTGGGCTTTCCTTACCCCCAACTCCATAGAAACAATACTCATCAAAAGTACTCAATGAGAGAGACTGTCAGAAAAAATGATCAAAATTAGGGACTTCCCTGGTGGTCTAGTTGCTAAGAATCTACACTTCCACTGCAGGGGGCACAGGTTCAATCCCTGGTTAGAGAACTAAGATCCCACATACCACACGGTGCTGCCAAAAAAAAACCAAACAGCAAGATTACCTCCTTTGACCATTCACCCAGTCTGTTTAATTCAGAGGAATCCTCTCTGATTCACTCACTTTTACTTTCCTCCATTCATTCCTTTCCACATCAGCCCACCACGAAATGCTGTTGGCTCCATCTCTGCAATACAACAGTATCTGCAAGATAGGAGATGAATGAAGATTAGAAAAACTAGATGTCTCACACATTGCGCATGGAAATATAAAATGGAGTAACTGCTGTGGAAAACAATTTGGTAGTCTCTCAGAAAGTTAATTATGGAATTATGAATAACCCAGCACCTAGGTATATACCAAAGAGAACTGAAAACATATATTCGAACAAAAGCTTCTACAAAATTTCATAGTTAGATAATAGTTAAAAACTTGGAAACAACCCAAACGAGTGAATGACTAAATAAATCATAATACATTCATACAATGATATACTACACAACAATAGAAATGAACAACTGCTACATACAACTTGTATGGACTTCAAGGAAAAGTACAGACCTGACAGTGATCGAACCATCTGCCTTCCAACTATGGGGAAATCTAAGGGATCTCAGACCTGAGGGATTTGAACCAATATTCACAAGTCATGGGTGTTTGATGTTGTATAAGAGAGAGTCAATCAAGTCTACCCAAAGTTTCAGGCAGGGGAAGGTGAATTTCCACAGTTGTTAAGGGTTCAAGTCCTATATCTGAAATCTCTGGGCAAGGCAGGAGGTGGAGCATGTGGTGGACTCAGCCTAGAATTTACAGAGAACAATCTACTCTTATTTTTCCCCTTTAAACTCTGATTACAGGAAAATGTTGATAAAACTGCACTGATGGACATGAAAGTAAAAAAGGAAAAGACAGAAAAACCTCCAGTATCACCCTCTAAACCAAAAGTAAGTCAACAGAGGCCCTCAAAGTTGAGAGGGACCCCAACCTGCAATGTGTCTAAAGTCACCCAGGAGTGACAGTTGTCTTCTCTGTGGCCCATAGTATGGGATGATCATGGAATTTGTCACCCAAAGCAAAGTCTATTTGTGAGTGAAACATAGTGCTAGGGATTATTGCTCAGAAGCAACAGTCGTAAACTGAGAATGTTCCAGTCCAGCCAGAATGAGTGGTTGTCCTGTCCAGAGTTGGAATGAACAGAAATGGACTCATCCTCGGTTATCCTTTTGTCCTAGTTCCTTCTAGGTCTGAAAAGGTGAGTGACTGAGACATGGAGATTTGGATTACAGGGAGAAGAAACCCTGCAAAGTGGGAACCCCAGGCTATGCCAGCTGGGGAGTGGGGTGGTGAGGGCTGTGTTTGGGGGATATATAGTCAACTATAGGGAAACCCAAGTCTAGAATTGTGTGGGAGTGTGTGTGTGTTTACATGAGTGCATGTGTATGTGTTAACTGAAGTTCAAAATGTGAGAACCAAAAAAAGTGAAAGTGAGGAATAAATGAGCAGGGCTCCAAACTAGGTGGAACAGGCAAACCTCTAATCCCATGATCTGACAGAGAAGCCAGCAGGTTGTGCACTGGAGCTGGTGTCAGGCATGCAAGGAGAGCAAAGGATGCCCCTTCTTCAGCCTGTGGATAAGGTCTGAAGGGAAGTGATATGCTTCCCAGGTAGGTATCAGGCCCAGGTACAACAGAATAACCTTTTGACTCATAGATCATAGTGTTCTTGTTCTAGAATAGCCAAACAAGCCCAAGGAACCAGGTGACAGCTAGGGCAGGTGTGCCCCCAAGCAACATATGAGGACTGTGAGACTCCAAGTTCAGCTGTGATGTGTCTGTTAATCAAGAGTGGCAGAGATGGGGAACTTGTCTGGTCTTCTGGCTCCAGCCAATGGCCTGCTCAGCGCTCAGGAACTACTGAGGAATTGACCATTGTTGATGAAGTATCAGGACCCCTTCTAGCCCATGCCAGGGCTGAAGTGGGCTGGGAACATGTTCTGAGTGTTCCTTCTTTTTCCTTGCAGGCACTCCCTAAAAAGGGAGATGAAGAGCAGAAAACTATAAAGATCCAGGCATGGTGGCGGGGCACCCTTGTGCGCAGGACACTATTGCATGCAGCACTCAGAGCATGTGTCATTCAGTACTGGTGGAAACAGAAGCTGGCAGGGCTAATGGAGAAGAAGCGATCATCTGTGCTGGAGTATTATACTCGGGAAAAATGGGCAGTGATCAAGCTACAGTCCTGGGTTCGCATGTGGCACACCCGCCTTTGTTACTGCCGTTTGCTCCAAGCTGCCCGCATCATCCAGCTCTACTGGCGCTGGCATAATCACCATGCCCATGGCTTTTTCCAGGGCCGTTATGACCTCACAGCAAGCCAGCTAGGCCTTGAGCTTGAGATCTTTCTGGGATCACACATCTGTCGGATTACAGACTGCATCCCCTTCCCAATAAAGAACTAATCAGGTCGGCTCCAACACTGTGTCACAAGGTCTCTGTCAGACAAGCTTCAGTTCAGTTCAGTTCAATTGCTCAGTCTTTGCGACCCCATGGACTGCAAAGGACACCAGGCCTCCCTGTCCATCCCCAACTCCTGGAGTTTACTCAAACTCATGTCCATTGAGTCAGTGATGCCATCCAGCCATCTCATCCTCTGTCATCCTCCTCTCTTCATGCCTTCAGTCTTTCCCAGCATCAAGGTCTTTTCAAATGAGTCAGTTCTTCACATCAGGTGGCAAAAGTATTGGAATTTCAGCTTCATCTTCAGTCCTTCCAATGAATATTCAGGGCTGATTTCCTCTAGGATGGACTGGTTGGATCTCCTTGCAGTCCAAGGAGCTCTCAAGAGTCTTCTCCAATACCACAGTTCAAAAGCATCAATTCTTCGGTGCTCAGCTTTTTTATAGTCCAACTCTCACATCCATACATGACTACTAGAAAAACCATAGCCTTGACTAGATGGACCTTTGTTGGCAAAGTAATATCTCTGGTTTTTTTTTTTAATTTTCTTTACTTTATTGTGTTGGTTTTGCCATACATTGACATGAAACCACCATGGGTTTACATATGCTCCCCCTCCAGAACCCCCCTCCCTCCTTCCTCCCAATTCCCTCCCCCTGGGTCATCTCGGTGCACCAGCCCCAAGCATCAGCCCTAGGCTGGCGATTGATTTCACATATGATAATTAACATATTTCAATGCCATTCTCCCATATCATCCCACCCTTGCCCTATTCCACAGAGTCCACGAGTCTGTTCTATACATCTGCGTTCCTTTTGCTGTCTCACATGCAGGGTTCTCATTACCATCTTTCTAAATTCCATATATATGCGTTAGTATACTGTATTGTTTTTCCTTCTGGCTTACTTCACTCTGGAGAATAGGCTCTAGTTCCATCCACCTCAGTAGAACTGCTTCAAATGAATTTTTTTTTTAATGCTGAGTAATATTCCATTGTGTATATGTACCACAGCTTTCTTATCCATTCGTCAGTTGACGGGCATCTAGGTTGCTTCCATGTCCTGGCTATTGTAAACAATGTGGCGATGAACATTGGGGTACACGTGTCTCTTTCAATTCTGGTTCCTCAGTATGTATGCCCAGCAGTGGGATTGCTGGGTCATATGGCAGGTCTATTTGCAGTTTTTTAAGGAATCTCCACACTGTTTTCCATAGTGGCTGTACTAGTTTGCATTCCCACCAACAGTGTAAGAAGGTTCCCTTTTCTCCACATTCTCTCCAGCATTTACTGCTTGTAGATTTTTGGATGGCAGCCATTCTGACTGGTGTAAAGTGGTACCTCATTGTGGTTTTGATTTGCATTTCTCTGATAATGAGTGATGTGGAGCATCTTTTCATGTGTTTGTTAGCCATTTTTATGTCTTCTTTGGAGAAATGTCTGTTTAGTTCTTTGGCCCACTTTTTGATTGGGTCGTTTATTTTTCTAGCATGGAGCTGCAGGAGTTGCTTGTATATTTTTGAGATTAATTGTTTGTCCGTTGCTTCATTGGCTATTATTTTCTCCCATTCTGAAGGCTGTCTTTTCACCTTACTTATAGTTTCCTTTGTTGTGCAGAAGCTTTTAATTTTAATTAGGTCCCATTTGTTTATTTGTGCTTTTATTTCCGATATTCTGGGAGGTGGGTCGTAGAGGATCCTGCTTTGGTTTATGTCGGAGAGTGTTTTGCCTATGTTATCCTCTAGGAGTTTTAATATGCTGTCTAGGTTGGTCATAACTTTTCTTCCAAGGAGCAAGTGTCTTAATTTCATGGCTGCACTCACCATCTGCAGTGATTTTGGAGCCCCCAAAAATAGTCTATCACTGTTTCCACTGTTTTCCCATCTATTTGCTGTGAAGTGATGGACCAGAGGCCATGATCTTAGTTTTCTGAATGTTGAGTTTTAAGCCAACTTTTTCACTCTCCTCTTTCACTTTCATCAAGAGGCTCTTCAGTTCTTCTTCACTTTCTACCATAAGGGTGGTGTCATCTGCATATCTGAAATTATTGATGTTTCTCCTGGCAATCTTGATCCCAGCTTATACTTGGCCCCCTGATGTGAAGAGCTGGCTCATTGGAAAAGACCCTGATGCTGGGAAAGATTGAAGACAGGAAGAGAAGGGGATGACAGAGGATGAGATGGTTGGATGACATCACTGACTCAATGGACATGAGTTTGAGTAAACTCTGGGAGTTGATGATGGACAGGGAAGCCTGGCATGCTGCAGTCCATGGGGTCGCAAAGAGTCAGACATGACTGAGAGACTGAACTGAATTCCAAAAGTCCCCCCACCTGCCTGGGGATTACATAAGCCTACACAGAATGACCTTTCCCACCTTACTCTGTCAATGCCCTTCCTGGTGGCTCTGCTAATATCAAATGAACCCTGTATGCCCCTATCTCAGTGCTTTTCTCTTGTTGCCTCACCTAGAATTTGAATGATCTGACAGTGAATCTAATCATGGACTGGTCGCCTGAGAGCCAGAAGTGGAGTGTTATGATTTGCCTAGTTCAGCTAGTCAACAGGAAGAAGCCATGGGCAGTCATCAGCCCTTCCTGAAACAGCTGCATGAGGAATAGATGAACTGGTCAGGTCCTTCTCTTGCCCTCCATTCCACTTAGGCAAAGCGTGTGTCTGTCAGCCTTCACTTGAGAACAAGCTCTGAGCTCTACCTCCTAAAGAAAGTGGGCAGTCTTACCATGAAGAGATCCTATCATGGGTCTACAGGGAAATGGTCAGGGCAGTGTGTTTCAAATTTCATCAATGGTCCCAATGACGTGGAAGGTTTAATTAAAGCAGATTGTGGGCCCCACCCATCACTTCTGGCTCAGTATATCATGTTTCCAAGAATGAGTATTTCTAACAAATTTCCAAGTAATGCTCTGGCAACTTATCTAGGAACACCACTACAGTAGAAAAATCTATAATTCTTACCCTTCTCAATGGGAAACGTCAGTTTCTGCCTCCTATGAGTCCTCTCCTGTGTGTCTCCTTTACTGCTCATAAAAAAAATGCCTTATATTTGACACTTTTGGAGAACCTTATTTTGGTTCTTTCCCTTCTCAAGAAAAGGGGTTTAAACTAAAAATTCTGTGTTTTAATCCTGCATTGATCTGTTTGATGACCAGCCTCATCATTAGTCCATTCAGGAGCTCTCCCAGAGTCACCACATTAGAACAAAGGACACTTCTAACGCCTAGGAAATCATAAGAATTTCAGGAACTCTGTATCAAAATCCAGTTCAAAGACCAAATATTAGAACAAAAGATACTCCTCATGCTCTTATCACTTAAGAAATTACTAGAGTGCTTCCTAGGACTGTCTAGGCTTCTACCATTTCTCTGTGGTTCTTTTTGTTTCTCCACTCATGCTATTCCTGCCTCTTCCCTTCTGTCTCCTGGATTTAACAAGCTCTCCTGAGACTTAGGCCTCTCCCTAAGCCTCCAAGTGTTGGGGGAAAAACAGTGTCAGCCACATTGACAAGATCAAAGCCATGTTCATTTCCAGTGCAAAGATCGTGAAGCCCAATGGTGAGAAGCTGGACAAGTTCCAGTCTGAAATAAAACCCTCCTGGAGTTGGAGATGAACTCATACCTGAAGACCCAGCTGCCAAGGCCACTGAAGTTCATGCTGGTCAAAAAGCTCTTTAAATCTTTGTTCTTATTCCTCAAATGAAATATTTCCAAAAATTCCTGGTCTGGCTATGGCGTGACTTGGAGAAGTTCAGCGGGAAACACATCGTCCGTTGCTCAGAGGAGAATTCTGCCTAAGCCAACTCGAAAAAGCCATACAAAAAAATAAGCAAAAGCATCACAGGAGCTGTAGTCTGACAACCATGCATGATGTGATCCTGGAAAATTTGGTTTGCCCAAGTGAGATTACAGGCAAGAGACTCTGCAAGAAACTGAATGGCAGCTGGCTCATAAGGGTTCATTTGGATAAAACACAGCAGAACAATGTGGAACTCAAAGTTGAAACATTTTCTGGTGTCTGTAAGAATCTCATGGGTGAACTCTCCAATGGTTCAGTGGTTAGGAATCTGCCTGCCAATGCACAGGACATGGGTTCAATCCCTGGTCTGGGAAGATTCCTCATGCCATGGGGCAACTAAGCCTATGCACCACAACTACTGAGCCTGTGCTCTAAAGCCCATGAAGCGTAACTACTGAAACTCACACTGTATTGAGCCTGCAAACCACAAATACCAAGTCCACACGTTGTAACTACTGAGGCCTGCCCACTCTAGAGTCAGCGTGCCAGCTCTATTTATTATAATAAATAAATACATTTTTGAGCAGCTGATTTTTAAATTATTTATTTTTTTATTTATTTTTGGCCACACTCGGTCTTCATCACTGCCTGTGGGCTTTCTCTACTTGTGGCAAGCAAGGGCTACTCTCTAGCTGTGGTGCACGGGCTTCACTCTAGGGCACAAGCATTGGCTCTGGGGCACTCAGGCTCAGCAGCTGCAGCTTTCAGGCTCTAGAAGGCAGACTCAGTGGTTGTGGTGCATGAGCTTTGTTGCCCTGTGGCATGTGGCATCTTCCTGGACCAGGGATTGAATCTATGTCCCGTGAATTGGCAGGTGAATTCTTAACCACTGGACACCACGGAAATCCCAGCAAACCAACCCTGAGAAATAAAAGTGAAGCTGGAGGAATCAGGCTTCCTGACTTCGGACATACTACAAAACTACAGTAATCAAAACAACATGGTACTGGCACAAAAACAGAAATATAGACCAATGGAACAAGATAGAAAGTCTGGAGATAAACTGTCACTCCCATGATCACATAATCTATGACAAAGGAGGCAAGAATATACAGTGAAGAAAAAGAGTCCCTTCCATAAATGGTGCTGGGAAAACTGGACAACTGCATGTAAAAGAGTGAAACTATAGTACTCCCTAACACCATACACAAAAATAAACTCAAAACAGATTAAAGACCTAAATACAAGGCTGGACACTATAAAATTCTTAGAGAAAAACATAGAACACTCCTTGACATGATTTGCAGCAAGATTTTTTGCTTGATTCGCTTCCTATAGTGATGGAAATAAAAACTAAGTGAGGTCTAATTAAACTTAAAATCTTTTGTACAGCAAAGGAAACCATAAACAAAACAAAAAGACAACCTTCAGAATGTAAGAAAATATTTGCAAGCAAAGCAACTGACAAGGGATTACTTTCCAAAATATACAAACAGCTCATGAAGCTTAATATAACAAAAAAACCAACCCAATCAAAAACTGAGCAGAAAATTTACAAAAGACATTTCTCCAAAGAAGACATACAGATGGCCAAAAAGCACTTGAAAAAATGCTCAGTATCACTAATTATTAAAGGAATGCAAATCAAAACTACAATGAGATATCACTTCATACCTTCAGAATGGCCTTCATCAAAAAATCTGCAAACAATAAATGCTGGCAAGGGTGTGAAGAAAAGGGAGCCCTCTTGCACTGTTGTTGGGAATGTAATTTGATACAGCCACTGTGGAGAACAGTATGGAGGTTCCTTAAAAAACTGAAAATAGAACTACCATATGACCCATCAATCCCACTCCTAGGCATATACTTGGGGAAAACTTTAATTCAAAAAGGTACACACACCCCAATGTTTCCTGAAGCACTGTTTACAGTAGCCAGGAGATGGAGCAACCTCAGTGTGCATCAACAGAAGAATGGGTAGAGAAGCTATCGCACATTTATACAATGGACTATTACTCAGCCATAAAAAAGAACAAAATAATGCCATTTGCAGCAACATGGACAGACCTGGAGATTGTCATATTAAGTGGAGTAAGTCAGACACAGAAAGACAGATATCACATGATATCACTTCCATGTGAGATCTTTTTCAGAAAAGGTACAAATTAACTTATTTACAAAATAGAAGTAGAGCCATGGGTGTAGAAAACAAACTTATGGTTATGAGGCAGTGAGGGGGAGGATAAAGCGAGTTTGGCACTGACATATATACTGTGTGTGTGTGTGCTCAGTCCCTTCAGTCGTGTCTGACTCTGCAATCCCATGGACTGTAGCCACAAGACTCCTCTGTCCATGGGATTTTGCAGGCAAGAATACTAGAGTGCGTTGCTGTGCCCTCCTCCAGGGGATCTTCCCAACCCAGGGGTTGAACCTGCCTCTCAAGTCCCCTGCACTGGCAGAAAGCTCCAATTTGAAAGGTATCACCTTCTGAATCTACCTTGCACTATTCATTTTTGTTTTCTATTTAATTAATTTTAAATTGTTGTTTTTATTCTACTGCTTTCTAGATCCATCTGGTCTCTCTTTCTAGTTTCCTACAGTGCACTTAAGTACTAAAACCTGAATCCAGGGAAGACAGGAAGTGCTAAGTCTGAGGAGACACACGAGAGCTGAGTGGAGCTGTACTGTCATGGTCCCTCTTGCCCTCCTGTGTGACTAGTTTTAAAAGAGGATGTGGACGGGCCTCACTGGAGGAATGGTACACAAATGCCCTATCTTTCCACTCTGAGCTCTGATTCGTTTCTTACAGAAGGGAAGTGGACAGGCAATACAAGTTCCCATGAATCTTGTTTCTGAGGAAGACTCAACCTGTATGCAGATATCCTAATCCTCATGTCATAAAGCAATTGTTAACTCAGGGCTTTCCCCCTCATATGACTCATGCCAGACCTTGGGAAGTAGATAAATAAAGGAACCATCAAGAGACAAGCCATGGGGGTTCAATTTTGTGTAAGAGATGTGTTCAGATACTCTAAACAGGCTTGAGGTTGGGTGGAACTCACCCAAGACTTTATGGGTTTGGGCAAAAGGGGGAATGCTGAGGCAGTAGGTAGCATTTGTGCAGAGCCATAGAGAGAAACAGTCGTTTTCACTCTCCCTTTCATTTCCCCTTTATCTCTGATGACAGAAAGACGGCCATTTAATTCTAATTGTCATTGAGGATTACGAAGAAATAACTAGACTGAGGATGGAAAAGCAGAAGAAAAAAGCGGTAGGTGAAATCTCTGTATAATGTACAGATATCCAGGACATTTGTGTCAGTGTCATGAGGATGTGGAATTGTGCCTCTTAGGCCACAATTATCTTAGAGTTTAAGATAGTCAGGAGTCAACTCAACATTGGCTCGTTTTCCCTCCACTCCCTTCACAGCATGAACTCTCTGGGTCTGGGTTTGACTGTGACGTGATGAGTGAATGGAGTAAAGGAAAGCCATCAAGAAATGCATGAGCTGGGAGATGAGACTGTGACGACTCTGAATTAGAAAAAATGTTCTCAATATGTAGAAGCTGGGAGTAGAATATGTGATGAGGATGTTAAAAACCAACCACTATATTGAAATATACTGTTGTGGCAGGAAGCAATCAATCAATAGGACTAGAATTAGCAGAGAATACAAGGCAAAACCAAACCTCCAAAACCCAATAAGCACTCATGGGGTAGAATATGACTAACAAAGTCCCTCATACCCCTAGTGCTTGCTTCTAGTTACTAATGGTTTTTCCCTTCATCCATGCACCTGAGAGGTAGTCAGGAGGAGGATGCTGTGACTCTGAGGGCAAGGGGATGTGTCCTTAACAGCAGAGACAAACTCAGCACCTAGGGCCTCTTGACCAGTGTCCTGCTCTCTCCCCTGAACTCTCCAAAGTAGGGATATTAAGAGAACCAGACCCTTTCCAGAAATATCCTACAAATTGGTGGCGAGCAGTTCTCTGAGTGGTCTCCCTTATCTTTGCCTAGAAAACTATAAAAGAAAGAGAAAGAGTAAGAGCAGCCAAGAAGATCCAGGCCTGGTGGCGTGGCACCCTGGTGCGCCGGACATTGTTGCATGCAGCTCTAAGTGCTTGGATCATTCAGGGCTGGTGGAGGCTGACAATGGACAGGCTGCTGCAGAAGAAGCGGAGGGCAGCCCTGATTGCCTATGCACACACAGAGAGGGCAGTGGTCAAGCTCCAGTCTTTGGTCCGTATGTGGCGCATCCACTGGCGATACTGCCAGGTACTCAATGCCATCTATGTCATCCAATACCACTGGCAAAGCCACAACTGCCACACCTGTGCCCTCCTCCGGGGCCACTGTGTAGTCACAGCCACTCACCTGCAGTTTCACATTGAGATCATTAACCCCTAAGGGATGGCAAGAAGGAGCACACAGTGCCTAACCTGACATAAAGGTCTAACCTGACATAAAGTATGTCTCATGGTTTCCCCTCTGCTAATGGAAATTTTAGGAATTAGGCCATGCTGCCTCCTCTTCTCCCTGAAAAAGAACTTCAGTGAGGTTCTCCCTTTGTACCCATGAACCCTGTTCTGGACTGACAGTCCCATATGCCACGTACTTAGTTGTCAAAATAGAAACTGAGGTCCTAGTCTACCTATATATATAACAGAGTCAGAAGTCCCAGGTCCCATTCCCAACCCCATTCCTTTCTTCTCACTGGGAATCTGAGTATCAGGTAAACTGCATCTTCCTGAAGACTCTGGGTACGTCTGCACGTGAGAATGGACAGTGAGGCTTTTCTGTGTCCTCCTGGGGTTAGGGGGCTCTCAGATGCCTTAGGCAAGGTGTCTTTGGCAATCACCTAGTGAAAAGGCCAACATGTGGCTGACTCTTCTGGGAGGAGTACAGTGCAGCCCCAGGTGAAGGACAGGAGGCCAGCCTTAGTGTAGAGGAGACTGGGCATGCTGATGATCAGGTGATGACCCTGGGGACTGGCAGGAAACAGGAGTTCATGACACTTCAATTCCATCTTCACAGTTCCCTTACCAGAATTCCTCTCCCTGAGGGCTGTACAACAAACAGGGCTGCCTCTGATTTTACCCCATCCCTACTCTCGGAGAAGGCAATGGCACCCCACTCCAGTACTCTTGCCTGGAAAACCCCATGGACAGAGGAGCCTGGTGGGCTGCAGTCCATGGGGTCACCAAGAGTCAGACTCAACTGAGCGACTTCACTTTCACTTTTCAATTTCATGCATTGGAGAAGGAAATGGCAGCCCACTCCAGTGTTCTTGCCTGGAGAACCCCAGGGACGGTGGAGCCTGATGGGCTGCCGTCTATGGCGTCGCACAGAGTCGGACACGACTGAAGCGACTGAGCAGCAGCAGCAGCTACTCTTGTCTCCATTCTCACTCCCATGGTCACACTAATCCAGTGCTACTCAGTAGAAATTTTTGTGATGATGGAAATGTTCTGTACCTGTGCTGTTCAGTGTGGTAGCCAGTAGCCATACATGGTTGTGAAGGACTTGAAATGTGCCTGGTGCAACTAAAGAATTGAGTTTTAAATTTTATTCAAATTAATTTAAGTTTAAATAACCATATATGGCTGGTGGCTAGTCCATTGAATAGTGTGGCTCTAGACCTTACCATTACCAATAATTGTACTGTTGCCCAAATTGCTTTTTCATTCCATTCTTTTTTATTTTATTCTCTTCTTCCAGTTCATCTTTCAAATATCACTAATAGAATGTTTCTTCAGATGTGATAAGATCTTCCAATCCATGCATACCATTTTTTATAGCCATCACCCCTGACCAGCCCTTGTATCTATCTTTTTCCAGTTCAGATTCTATAGTTAATTATTGTAATCTCTCCCCTGAACAACTTGACTTCCTTTGACCCTAACTCTGCAAAGATGTGTGGAATGAACTTAATCATCTACCTGCTTTGTGCCTGCAGAAGGGTAGTATGACACTCAGGTCACATTCAACCATGACACATGGTCCCAGTTCATATTCATTACTGCAGATCTCCACTGGACAGATTTCCCAATAAATTTCTCTGGTGTGTTGGCATCTCTTTTTTTATGAATTGAATAATTCATAATACCTCCTCTCCAAATGCCCAGTTCTACTTCTCCCCTTGAACTCCAAAATGACGATATATGTTACCGCATACTTAATTGACAAAATGGGAACACTGGACCCCCATCTTCCTACCACCTCCATATGGCTCCACCTGGACCATACTTGCTGCCTTCCCACCAGCTGAAATAAATGAAGGTCTTTGATCCCATCAAAAGTTAACCCCTCCACTATCCTGCTGCCATCTCGAGGTGTTTGATCCTGCATTCGTAACCCTATTGTCCAAAGTATCAATGTCTACCTCTTCCATCTTTTAAAAATGTCATCTTAATTTTTTTCCAGCTCTCTGTTTCTCCTAATAACAAAACATGCTATCACCATTTCCACTTCTGTTCCCACTATTTTCTCTTCAACCCATTCCAATCAGGCTTACCCCCCACTCACTTCACTGAGACTGCACTGATCAACATCACCAACATTCCAGCTGACCATATCCAGTGGTCATTTCTCTGTCCTTATGCATTCTCTCTACGTCAGGCTACAGAGTCAGCTACTCCCTTCTTGTTTAAATAATTTTTAAAGGCAAGCAACAAAAATCATGCCACTCAATCCATAAGTACTTTAATATATGTCTTTAATAGGAGACCTTTGTAAAACATATAATGTCAGTATTATCATATCTTAACATATCATAACAGTCACAATAATTCCTAGATAGAATATATATGTACCCAATAACTGAGCTTCTAGATACATAAAGTGGGATTCTTCTGTGCCCCTTTGTACTCATCCAGTACTCTCCACCAGACTCTAGTAACTACTGATCTGTACTCTGTACCCATTGTTTTCCCTTTTCCAGACATCATAAAAGGAATAATATTTGTAGCCTCTTGAGTCTGGCTTCCTTTCATTTAGCAAAATGTGTCTGAGATTTCCCTCTGGTATTGTGTGTACTCATTTGTTTTAATTGCCGAGTGGTGTTCCATTGTAATGAATGTTATCAGAAGTTTTTACCAGCTGAAGGATTTAGAGTTGCTTCCAGTTTGAGTGGTTACAAATTAATCTGCTATACATATTTGGTTTTGTGTGTGTGTGTGAACCTAAGTTTTGCACTCTATTTGGCTAAAAACCTAGGAGTGAGAGCTTCCATTTCTACAAGATGGTGTAACTCATTTTTCCCTTCTCCTCTCCTCTGAATACAAACTAAATACTCTGGAAATAATTCAACAGACAGTCATAAAAGGACTCTGAAATGTGGAAAGATGGCAGATTATCTAGGAATCTCAAGAGTTTTAAACGTACACCTCGATGAATTCCCTGGGTTTTGTTTTCTCTGCCATACATCTCAGAATGGACATCAGATATGTCTGCAACCTAGTACTAACAACAGGCATAGGGAAAGCAAAACAAAGCAAAGTGAAAAGCATGCTCAAAATAAGGGAAGCCCAGCAGAGACTCAGCAGGGAAATCCGTGTCTAGTGGCAACAGCAGACTGAATTGCCTACAGAAGTGACTCCAGTACCCATATAAGCCAACCCGTCCCATGCCCCACACTCGCCGGTAGCAGTAGGCATAATCTGCTCACAGCAACAGTGGAACCCAGGCTTACCCATCCACGCTACACCCCGTATTTGCTAGCAGTGATGACGCAGTCTGTCCTCAGCAGCAGCAGCAGCACAATCCACGTGGGCTAACCCACTGCATTTCTCATCTGCTAAGAGAAGCAGGCTTGATCTGCCCACAACAGTAACAGCAGAACCTGAGTAGGCCAATGCATCTCCCACCACAAACGAGATGGGAAGGGGGAGTGGGGTCCTCCTGTACCCAGCTCCAAAAGGCCTAGAATCTCCTGGCTTTCCACTCAGTGGCAGAAGGCAATCCAGACCCAGCAGCCCCTGGCTGTCCGTCCAGCCACAGAAGATCCATAATAGGAGCCTCCCGGCCCTCTACCCAACAGCAAAGTGTAGTCCAAGTAGGCCCTTTTCTCATCTAGTAGCACCAAGAGAGACAGAGTGGGAAACCCATTTGGCATCAGCTGGTCAGAGGACAGGCCAGGGTATTGCTGTCTACTTCAGAAGTCCAACATCTTAAACCCTCCATCTAATGACAAGAAGGAACCTAGGAAAATCCCTTCCACCTTGCAGATGGCCCCAGAAGGGATCCAGTGGAACCAAAAGAATAAAGCAGACCAGAACTGCTTTGAAGGAACTCAGAAAAGAAAGTTCTCATTGGAAATAGGGCCCACAAAAGTAGGCCAGCATCTACATGCTAAACCTAAATAGGATGCTGACTTCTAGAACAGAAGATTTAAATAGCATCAAGAGCCTCCTAATATAATATCCAGAATGTCCATCATACAGTAGAAAATTACTCACCATACCAAGAAACAGTAGAAGTATGATGTTAGATTTCTTTTTATCAATTTAAGGTGATTTCCTGTATTCCTAACTCACTAAGAATTTCCTTTCTATCATGAATAGGTGCTGGATTTTGTCAAATGGTTTTTCTGACTATATTAAATAGTCATATGATTTCTCTTTGGCCTGTTGATATGGTAGATTAATTTTTGAATGTTTAAAGTAGCCTTGGGGCTTCCCTGGTGGTCCACTGGTCCCCTTCCAGTGCAGGGAACACGGGTTCAATCCCTGGTCAGGGACTCAAGATCCTACATGCTAGGGGACATCTAAGCCTGCCACACTGCAGCCACTAAGCCTGTACCACAACTATTGAGCCCATGCACTCTGGAGCCCACATCACAACTACAGAGAAAAGCCAGCATACCACAACTAGGGAGAAGCCTTTGTACCACAGTAAAGAACCCGCGTGCTGCACTGAAAGATCCTACACGCCACAGCTAAGACCCAATGCAGCCTAATCAATTATTTAAAACCTTCACTCTCTAAAAATAAAGAAATAAAAGTGAAGAAGCTTTGTTTACCTGGTATAAACTTCTACTTGGTCCTGGTGCATAATTTCTTTTGTACATTGTTGGATTTGATCTGCTAACATTTTGTTGTGGATTTTTACTTCTAAGTCCCACTAGCAATGTACAAGGATTCCCTCATCTCCACACCCTCGTCAACACTTACCATTTATGTTTTTGATAATGGCCATTCTAACAAGTATGAGGTTATATTTCACATGGTTTCGATTTGCATTTCCATTTTTAGCGGTGTTAAGTACTTTTTCATCTGTTAGCTACTTGTATGTCTTCTTTGGAAATATGTCTAATCAGGTCACTGGCCATTTTTAAATCAGGTTTACTTTTGTTGTTGTTTTTACTTTTCTTCACTATTGGGTTATTTGAGTTCCTTGTATATTTTAGCTTTAACCCCTTATCAGACACAAGTTTTACAAATATTTTCTCTTGTTCTGTAAGGTGCTTTTTCATATTACTGATTGTTTCCTTTGCTGTGCAGAAGCTTTTTAATTTGCTGTGTCTCACTTGGGTTTATTTTTCTTTTGTTGCCTGTGCTTTTGATGTCACATATAAAAAAAAATAATTGCCAAGACCAATGTCAAACAGTTTTTCCCTTCTTTTCTTCTAGGGGTTTTGTGGTTTTAGGTCTTACGCTTAAGTCTTTGATCCACTGAGTTGGTTATATGTGATGTAAAAGAGTGGTTCAATTTCATTCTTTTGCATGTGGATATCCAGTTTTTCCACCATTTACTGAAAAAGAGAATTCTTTATCAATAGTATTTTCTTGGCACCCTTGTCAAATATTGCTTTACCGTACATATATGTATGTGTTCATTATTGGACTCTCAATTCTGTCCCATTGGTCTATGTGTCTGTTTTTTTGTTTTTTGCCAATACCATGCTGCTCTGATTATTATGGTTTTGTAATATAATTTGTAATCAGGAAGTGTGATGCCTCCAGCTTTGTTCTTTGTTCTTAGCAATACTTTGACTGGTTCAAGGTCTTTTATGGTTATATGCAAATTGTAGGATTATTTTTTTCTATTTATGTGAAAAATGCCATTGTAATTATGATAGGGACTGCTCTGAGTCTATTGATTGCTTTGGGCAGTAAGGATATTTTAACAATATTTACTCTTCTGAGCCCTGAACATGAGATATCTTTCCATTTATTTATATCTTCTTCCATTTTATTAGTTTTCAATATATAGATCTTTTACCTCCTTGGTTAAATGTATTTGTAGATATTTTATTGCTTTGATACAGTTGTAGATGAGACTTAATTTCTTTTTCAGATAGGTTATTTTTAGTATATAGAAATGCAGCCAATTTTTGTACATTGATTTTTATATCCTGCAACTTTGCTGAATTTGTTTATTAGTTCAGTTTACTGGTAGTCTTTAGGGTCTAGTTCAAGGCATAATTCCAGAAACTTGGACAGTAAATTGTGGCTAATTTTGGTTAATTTCAGCTCTTCTAATGGTATGGGCTATCCATCCCTGACCCCCTGACCCCCAAGATTATGGCAGGCAGCCATTAATGAGTTCTAGAGAAATATGTACAAAGCTTGCAGAATCCAAGGTGAGCAATAAAGAGTTTGTGCTTCAATATTGAAGATCTGTGCTCAGATTGCTGATGGCTGCTTCTTATCACATACGTACAGAAACAGAGGCAAGGGCTACTGTTTCAAGTCCCACAGACAATTGTTGCAACACCCTCTCCCTCCACCTGAAGTGACTTCCAGGGGATTTAAAGAGAACCTTTTCTTCCTCCTCCTCTTTTCTCTTTTTCCGTTTTTGGAAGCCAGACACTCAAGGACTAGGACACTTAAAAGCAACCACATATAAAGGAGAATTTAAAAAGTTACCATGTATGCCCAGGGAAATGTGCAGGCCTGGAAAAACCCAAAGATGACCTTAAGTTTACACCTTATTTTGATCCTCATCACAGAGACTCCCTACAACAAACCAACAAAAACAGCAAAATCAGGGAAAGAATAAAAATCTGACGTTTAGAAGAACTACATTGTGAGATTTAAATGTCCAACCTTTTTTTAACATTCATTTCATGTATTTATTTGGTGCACTGGGTCTTAGCTGTGGCATGCAAACTCTTCGTTGTGGCATGTGGAATCTAGTTTCCTAACTAGGGATTGAGCCCAGGCTCCCTGCTGTGGGAGCATGGAGTCTTAGCCACCAGGCCATCAGGGAATTTTCCTCAATTGTCCAATCTTCAACAAGAACTACAACAACAACAAAAAAACCTACAAGGCATAAAAAGAAAGGGAAAACTATGGTCCATTCAAAGGGAAAAAGTAAATCAACAGAAACAGTCCCTGAGAAAGACAAGAGGGTAGCATTAATATATAAATACTCTAAACAACTGAACCTTTAAGACCTTATGCTAAGTGAGATAATCACAAAAGGACAAATATTGTATGATTCCACTCATACAAGGCATTTAGAGTAATCGAATTCATAGAGACAAAAAAGTAGAATAGTGGTTGCCGGAAGTTGTGGGTACAGAGTTTCAATTTTGCAGATAAAGTTCTGGAGACAGTTGTGATAGTTGTACAACAATGTGAATATGCTTAATGTTACTGAGCTCTTTACTAAAAAATGGTTAAAATGGGATTTTTTATGTTGTATATATTTACCACCATTTTTAAATAGTAGTTTTTAAAGACTTTGGGGAAAAGAGCAAAAGATGACACAGGCCTCCGTGTCACACTGAGGCATCATTTACATAGACCACACACTGAAGGGGCCTCCTTGGAGTTGGCCGGCTTGGCAGCCCTCCAACCCCAACTCTCCCAGCCATAGCAGCAGACATTGCCAATCAACCACAGACCCCACTCGTCCAGCACCAGACCCTTAAAATCCTCCACACCGAACCCCAGGCAACCAACCCCTGTCACTTCCTCAGAGCTGATTTATGAGATGCCAAGTATTTGCCATCCTTAGCCTAATGACCTTCTTGGAGTATGTCTGACAAAAGAGCTGGGGACACAGATATAGCAGACCTGGTTATTCCTTTATTGGAAGTGGTATGCATTGCTGTACTCTACAAGCTTGTGAACCCAAAGAGATTTCAAGTTGAAGATTCAGTTGGTTTTCTTTGAGGTCATAACGGCCCTGAATAAAACCACGGGTATGACAACTATGCCAGCGCCAGTAGACCTGGATGATGCGGACCGCATGGAGCAGACGGCAGTAACGAAGGCGGATGCACCACATGCGGACCCAGGACTGTAGCTTGACCACTGCCCATTCTTGCCTTGTGAAGGCTTCTAGGGACATCCGTCGCCTATTCTGCATCAGTATCACCAGTTTCTGTTTCCACCAGCACTGAATGATCCATGCTCTGAGAGCCGCATGCAGCAGCGTCCTGCGCACCAGAGTGCCCCTCCACCAGGCCTGGATGAAAACAATCGCTTTCTTTTCTTCAGTGATCACGATTCTGACTTTGGGGCCTTGAAAGAGAAAACAGGGGACACTTAAGAAACTCATACATTTTGGCCCTAAGTTGTGGCAGGAAGGGGCCGGTTTCTCTAACATTCAAGAGATCTGTTGTGAGCAGCAGCTGCACCTTGAGATCAACTAAGTCCTAAGTCCTGCTTCTGCCACTCTCTGGTTAATGGACACGGGCACCTCATCTTGTCCTCTGGGTCTCAGGATCTCCGTCTGTAAAATGGAGGTACACCTGCACTTGCAACCTCAGCCAGTTTTGCTTGGACCTGATTGACCATCTAGAGCAGGAACACCCTGATCTAGAAGTGAGAGAGATAGACATTTCGCCTGGACCTGACCACCTACCTGAGAACCATGACTCTTCCCTTCAGTCACCTCTCATCTGCTGGAAGAGTGGCATTTTTACTCTCCCCGCAATCTCACCTCTGACTTCAGGTTAAACCTGCCTGCTGCCTCCCTCTGCCTCACCAAAATGTTAAAAGATTCCTGCACCTCACGCACTTTAAGCTCTTAACACCAGTTAACACATACATCATTACAAAGATACATGTGCATATGTGCATGCACACACACACCCCAGTCTTCCTGTACCTTGGCCTTTGCATTGCCCAAACATAATCCTCACTTTGAGTCTCGCAACCCTGTGAGGCCTGGATTCACACTCTTTGCCCTCCTCGTTAGCGCACACCTTGGCTAGACTCAATCTAAGGAAGAAATAGGGGGAAAAGACAGCCAAGGAGGAGTCAACCCCTCTCCATTTCCTCCTCTGTGTGTGGTGGCCATTCGTCCCAGTTTGCCTAGCATATCCTGGGTCTATGCATATTGTCTTGGTGTGATGTTGATAAGTGCCCCTTTCACTCCCTGAGGCATCTGTCTTTGGAAAATAAATTAGATGGTCACAGACCTTTGAGTCACTCCACTGGGCCACAAGGGCCAGAGATAATCACAAGTCAAGGCTCTTCCCAACACAATATCCCAGATCCATCTACTCAGGGAGGGGTGGGAGGGCAGTGGCAGTGGTGTGGGTAGGATGTTAGGTGGAATCCCTTGCTCTCGTCTCCTTTGCTCCTTCAAGCTCTGTTCTATCAATGAGACTTCATCATAACCTGTGATTATAATTTGGAAGGTTCGCTGTCCTTATCAGAGTTTAGAGAGAAAAACATGAAAGTAAGGGTGTTCCCCCCACCACTAGGTGCCAAGTCAGCCACACGCGAGGCTTCCTGGACTTTCGTAGGATCTCAGACATGAGAAGGGATCCCATCCTGAGGTAACTATGGGAGATGTACCCAGCTCCAGAAAGCTTGGGTAAATCTATCTCATAAGACATTAAATGCCCATTGTTTGGGTTCGATAGTCAAACCCCCTTAAGTCTTCACTCTACTAAATTACCCATGGTTAGGGGCTAGATGTTCCCATTGCTTTCAGGTCTGCTCTCCAGCCAATGCTCTGGCCGGAAGAGATGGAGGAAGGAGAGAGCATGATGTCATAAGGGCACCTATGACTTAGGCACCAGAATGACTCCCAACGGCTGAGCCCCTTCTAAGGAAAACTTAAGAACCTGTCCTTTCTTTCCTAGCTAAATGAACAGAGTTCTGGTTACAAAGAACACCTCAAATACTGAGCCATTGATGCAAAGGTATATAACGTCGCTCATTAAAGCCTGCCTGGTATTCATTAAGAGGGTTTTGGTTCATTTATTTTTTAAATTTATTTTATTGAAGTAATTGATTTATAATGCTGTGTTAATTTCTGCTGTACAGCAAAGTGGTTCAGTTATATATACATTCTTTTTCAGATTCTTTTCCATTATGGATTATCATAGGATATAATATATAGTTCCCCATGCTACACAGTAGGACCTTGTGTTTATCCATGCTATACATAGTAGTTTGTATCTGCTAATCCCAAATTCCCAGCCCATCTCTCCCCGACTCTTCCTCCTCTTTGGCAACCACAGGTTTGTTACCTATGTGAGTCTGTTTCTGTTCCATAGATAAGTTCATTTGTGTCATATTTTAGATTCTACATATAAGTATCATATGGTATTTGTCTTTCTGACTTCGCTGAGTATGATAGAATTCAATTCATTTATTTTAATGGTTATTTTTATTTGTTTGTTTGTTTGGCTGTGCTGGGTGGTAGGTAGCTGTCACACTTAGGATCTTTGATCTTCATTGCAGCATTCGGGATCTTTTAACTGTGGCACGTGGGATCTGGTTCCCTGACCAGGGGTGGAACCGGGCCCCTTGCATTGGGAGTGCAGGGTCTTAGCCAGTGGACCACCAGGGCAGTCCTGATTTCAACTCATTTAAACAATGGTATACCAGATAACATTTATATGTGATGAGTGTGCCCTCTATGTACTGATATAGAAGAGTGTACAAGATTTAGCAAGATTAGCAAGTTCATCAAATCAAAATAAACTAAATAAAAGCATAGATTTATACACATATCTTGTAAAGGTATTATTTTAAAAGGTGATAGAAATTAAGAAGATATCCACAAAAAATAACAATGATCATCTCTGATGAGGATATCAGAGCTGGGGGAACAAAGTAAACTCCCTTGCTGTGGCTAAACTTCCTATGTCTTACCTATCTGTAAGTCTCCTGGTGATTAGGTCCCTGGGAAAGCAAGAATCACACAGGCCAGAAAACCCCTAAGACCTCAGGACCAGCCAGGACCCACATCTCAGGCTCAAGTGGCCTCAAGCACTCTTCTATCTTCTTCCTTCCCTGAGGACCTCAAGGTCGCAGTGAGGAGATGGAGGTCAGTCAGACCCTGCACAAGCAGGCCTGTTCCTGGCCTCTGAAGACCCACTTGGCTATAATGAGGCCATGGTCCCTTCAGGGTCATAGCCCCAGGAGTCACTCAGAAGTGCATTGGAGTGTGAAGAGGGAGTATGGAGGAAGTCGGTGTGGGGCTAGGGGGAGAGCAGTTAAAGAGAAGAGAGGAGGCCATTGAAGGCTGAAAGGGAGTGTCAGTGTGAAGTTAATGAATGGGAGAGTGGAAAGAACAAGAGTAAGTTGGAGAATGGGGAAATAGTGAAGTACAATGCGTGGGACAGTGAAGGTAGAAGAAGCATCCATTTGAAGATAAAAGATGTGGGCCAGACCCCTGGGAGACTCACATCAATTTAACACCCCCATTATTCTGCCTCCATAGTCTAGCCCCTAGTCTCCACGGTTGCTGATGACATTCACCCCACTTCACAGATGAGGAAACTGAGGTGCTGAGACCTTACAACTGATTAGGGAAGAGGCCAGGGACTGGGGTGTTGGTGGATGTGGTGACCCTAGAAGCAAGGAGGGTATTGGGGTTTTGAATGCAACCAGGACCTGCTCAGACCCAAGCCAGTGAACAGGGAGGAGCCTCCTCAGGGGCTGAGGAGCAGAGGGGTAACATCATCCAAGGGGAGTTTTTGCAGCTGTTCTGGCTTGGTCATGATGAGGATATATCTCCTGGGGCTGGAGTAAGGGACATAGCACAGGACACAAAACACAGGCACCCCTCAGGACCACTATGGGTGACCGACAGAAGTACCAGCATTCTGGGGTCTCTCTGCATTCTCCTACCCTATCCCCACCATCCTCTGCCACCTCTACCAGAGTTTCCTCCTAGAGGTTCTCAGTCGATCCCTTCTGGGAGGGGCAGAAAGAAATAAGGAGGAGTCAATGAGTGTCAGTGGGATCAGCCCCTTGAAAATACTCCCAGCCCCAGAGCCTGAGGGGAAGGAAAGCAGGTCTGCTGGTCCTAGGGGCCTCACAGAGGTCCCCAGTATTATATGAATGGGTCAGCAATTCAACTCTTCTCACAGAAGACATAAGAGATATGAGTTTGATCCCTGAGTCAGGAAGGTCCCCTGGAGGAGGGCATGGCAACCCACTCCAGAATTCTTGCCTCCAGAATCCCATGAACAGGGGAGCCTGAGGGGCTACAGTCCATGGGATTGCAAAGAGCCAGGCAGGACTGAAGTGACTCAGCACGTACATGCACTCCTAATGTAATTATTGGTGGCAGTTTAATGTATATACCTTGTTCCTTCTTTTTTAAAAATTTTGTAATTTTATGTATTTCTTTACGGTTGTGCTGGGTCTTCATTGCTGTGCAGGTTTTTCTTTAGTTGCGGTGGCTTCTCTTGTTGCAGAGCACAGGCTGTAGGACACTCGGGCTTCAGTAGTTGTGACATAAGGGCTCTGTAGTTGCAGATCTTGGGGTCTAGAGCACCATCACAGTAGATGGTGCACCGGCCTAGTTGCTCCATAGCATGTGGGATCTTCCTGGACCGCAGATCGAACCCATGTCTTCTGCACTGGCAAGCGGATTCTTTACCACTGAGCTACCAGGGAAGCCCCAGATATTTGCAATTGATTTTGATGGTAGGGAACCTTCGGTCTTAATTGGACTAAACATTATTCCCCTCCCACTCTGACTGCCAGTTTTTAAGGTGTATAAATGTAACCTTCTTGTTCTTTTGCTAAGGCTGAAATTTTTATTCTACTTGACATTCACACTGAAAGATGAGGATTATTAGCCCCACTTCACAGCTCAGGAAACTGGGGCTCAGATAGGAAAAATGACACATTCATGCCACACAGCAGTGAGTGGGGAAGCCACGTTGGTGTGACTTAGCTTGGTTTGGTTCCAAAGTCCTTGCTGTTAACTCTGAGTTGATGAACACAAGAGAGGAAGGGAAATGAGGGAGAGGGGACAGAAATCCTTCAGAGCAAGAGAGACCAGAGCCTGAGCAAGACACAGGGGCAGGACACAGAGGGACAAAAAAGTAGGAAAGACACAGCTCAAGTCCCAGGGCAAGACAGAGAGCTGGAGCAGGAGACCTCTGGGAAATGTGAGCTGAGGGACCCACTTGCCAAGGCAGAGGAGATGGAGCTGGGATGGAGGTAGGACTTCTGAGCTTGCAGCTTGGATGGGGAATAACCCAAGACCTCAGACCACTTCTCTCTGCAGGAAACCGTGAAACAGCAGTGCCTAGATGAGCAGAAGGACAGCCTAAGCTTGACCTCTTAATTGGCCCTTTATCGTCACTTAGGCCTCAGTCTAACCCCAGGTGGCAGCTTGTCACAAGAAGGGACTGTCAGAGGACCAGTTCTTGCAGAAACTGGGGAGAGGGAGAGGGAGACCCAGTTTCTACCTTCTCAGCTCTGGGTCTGATCACCTAGGGGCTGACACTCACCAGATGGTTCAGCTAGAAGTGGAATGCCTTCTTTCCCCACCCACTCCCAAGCCTGTGGAACCTCCCACATCAGTAAGGTCTGGAAGAGAATGAGTCCAAGCCTCCATTCAGGGTCAGAGAGTGAGGGACAGAGTTTGAGGTAGGAATGAGGTCAGGGGCCATGCACTCTAATCATTTTCAGTTTGGGGTTCAGATTCTAACTTGGAGGCCAAGTGTGAAGTTACAGCCCCTAAAGTGAGCAGGGAGCTATTGGAAGGGGTTGTTGAAAAGACATACTGCCGCTGACACATAAGATAGATCTGGGCAATTGGATGCCTGTCACCCCCCTCCATTTCCTTGGAAGAAAAGCTGTGACCAACCCAGAGAGCATATTAAAAAGCAGAGACATTACTTTGCCAACAAAGGTCCATCTAGTCAAAGCTATGGTTTCTCCAGTGGTCATGTATGGATGTGAGAGTTGGACTATAAAGAAAGCTGAGTGCTAAAGAACTGATGCTTTGGAACTGTGGTGTTGGAGAAGACTCTTGAGAGTCCCTTGGACTGCAAGGAGATCCAACCAGTCCATCCTAAAGGAAATCAGTCCTGAATATTCATTGGAAGGATGATGTTGAAGCTGAAACTCCAATACTTTGGCCATCTGATCCAAAGAACTAACTCACTGGAAAAGACCCTGATGGTGGGAAAGATTGAAGGCAGGAAGAGAAGGGGATGACAGAGGATGAGATGATTGGATGGCATCACTGACTCAATGGACATGCGTTTGAGAAAGCTCTGGGAGTTGATGATGGACAGGGAACCTTGACGTGCTCTAGTCCATGGGGTCACAAAGAGTTGGACACAACTGAGCGACTGAACTGAACTGAACACTGCCTCCCTTGTCCTTGAAGTGTATGATCTACCCGCCATTCCCACAGTGAGAGGCATTTTCAAGGATGCAGCCTTGAGAGTAATGTTATTGAGAACACCTGGATGGTATATGTGGCTGAACCCCATTAAGGCCTCTATATAAACTTTCAAAATGCTGGCAAGCAAGTGCAGAACAGAGATCTACTTGTCTGCAGCTGCCCAAGACAAGCCTTGTAAATAAGTTCCCTTGCTTACCAAACCCGGAGAAGGCAATGGCACCCCACTCCAGTATTCTCACCTGGAAAATCCCATGGATGGAGGAGCCTGGCAGGCTGCCATCTATGGTGTCGCAGAGTCGGACACAACTGAAGCGACTTAGCAGCAGCAGCAGCAGCAGCAACTTACTAAACCTGCCACCTACTGATCTGAGATAGTCTGCCTCTTCCGTCTTTTCTCGTCCTCCATTTACAGGGGGTGGGGTGGTGGGCGCAGTTTATGAAACAACAGGAGCCAGGATCAAGACCTTGGGGTGAGTGGGCTCCCCTCAGTCATGAGGATGGGAGATCATGCCTGGAGCAACTACACTGGGGTGAATGAATTCCTGGCAAATGTGCTGCTGTGGGACAACCCCACCCCTGCCCCAGGCTTCCGCTATACCCAGCCTTAGGGAGAGGCACCATTTCCATTGACCAAACATGAGTGATGCTCTCCAAGTTGGCAACATGGCAGATCTGTACTCCCAACTTCCCTGCCTATGTCAGACATTGCTAATCAATCACAATCTCTGCTCAGTCTGGACTAGGGCTCTGAATCCTCTTCCTCAGAAAACCTCAGTGCCTCAGACAACCCGTGCCAGTTCCTCAGAGCTAGCATGTGAGATGCTAACTGTTTGCCACCCTTGGCCCTGACGTCCTGGAGTTTATCAAGCAGAGGGGGGCTGGGTAAAGACCACTTTACTGCTTTATTGGAAGGGGAATACACTCCGACACAATGCAAGGCCCTGAGCCCAGCAAGATCTCAAGTTCGAGATGCAGCTGGTTGGCCGTGACTCTGTAGTAGCCCTTGATGAAACCCCGGGAAGAGCAGGAGTGGCACCTCCAGTAGGCCTGGATGATGCGGGCGGCATTGAGCAGACGGCAGTAGCGCCAACGGATGCGCCACATGCGGACCCAGGACTGCAGCCTGACTGCTGCCCACTCCTTCCGTGTAAAGTTCTCCAGAGCTGCCCGCCGCCTGTCCTCTTGCAGCCGCACCAGCTTGACCCTCCACCAGGCCTGAATGATCCACACTCTGAGCGCCACATGCAGCAGCGTCCTGCGCACCAGGGTGCCCCTCCACCAGGCCTGGATCTTTACTACTTCTGGATCACTGACAGAAGGCTTATTTTGGTTTTTTGCAACCTAACGAGAAAAAAAGAGAAGATATTGAGAGGATATTCCCCACCCACTTCAGCCCCAGGGTGATACATCATATTGACCTCTGAATCTCAGAGCACCCATCTGTAAAACGGGAGTATATGTGTCCTGGCTACCCTATATTTTTAATTAATTAATTAATTTTAATTGGAGGCTAATTACAATATTGCAGTGGTTTTTGCCTCACATTGACATGAATCAGCCGTGGGTGTACATGTGTTCCCCATCCTGAACCCTGCTCCCACCTCCCTCCCCTTCCCATCCCTCAGGGTCATTCCAGTGCACCAGCCCTGAGCACCCTGTTTCATGCATCGAACCTGGACTGGTGATCTGTTTCATATATGATAATATACATGCTTCAATGCCATTCTCCCAAATCATCCTACCCTCGCCTTCTCTCACAGAGTCCAAAAGACTATTTACATCTGTGTCTCTTTTGCTGTCTCACATATAGGATCATTGTTACAATCTTTCTAAATTCCATATATATGCATTAGTATACTGTATTGGTGTTTTCCTTCTGACTTGCTTCACTCTGTATAACTGGCTCCAGTTTGATCTACCTCATCAGAACTGATTCAAATGCATTCTTTTTAATGGCTGAGTAATACTCCATTGTGTATATGTACCACAGCTTTCTAATCCATTCATCTGCCAGTGGACATCTAGGTTGCTTCCATGTTCTGGCTATTGTAAACAGTGCTGCAATGAACATTGGGGTACATGTGTCTCTTTCAATTCTGGTTTCCTCGGTGTGTATGCCCAGCAGTGGGGTTGCTGGATTGTATGGCAGTTCTATTTCCAGTTTTTTAAGGAATCTCCACACTGTTCTCCATATTGGCTGTACTAGTTTGCATTCCCACCAACAGTGTAAGAGGGTTCCCTTTTCTCCTCACCCTCTCCAACAGTGATTGTTTATAGACATTTTGATAGTAGCCATTCTGACCAGCATGAGATGGTGCCTCATTGTGGTTTTGATTTGCATTTCTCTGATGATGAGTGATGTTGAGCATCTTTTCATGTGTTTGTTATGGCTACCCAGTATTACATGGGTCAAGTTGGCCAACCTCAGGCCAAAATTCCATGATCAAAGTGTTATCAAAGTCCACCTGAGACTTCCCACCCAACCATGACCCATGCCTCTTCCCTTCAGACCCCACACACCTACTGCAGAAATGGCTTCTTCTGCCGTCCTGCCCTTTCACCCTTGGTTCCAGTGCCAAATCACAACCTGCTCTCTTCCTCTGCAATGTCATAGTGTTTAAAGTTTCCCCCATCCCATAAAATACTGCCTCTCATCTCTTCCTCATCTTCACTTCTCTTGACTTTCAAACTTTAAATCTTAATTAGCAAGCAAACATATATGCACACACGCTCAAACACACACACACACCCCACTGATTAAACCCAGCTTCTGAATAGAATATTGGCCATTCCATCCCACAAACACAACTCCCACATTCGCACTCGCAGCCCCATGTCATCTGGGTGAGGGATCATACTACTCCTGATCTCTTATCAGCGTCATCCACTCCCTTTGTTGCTGCTTTATTCTCTTGTTTAGCCTTAAAAAAAAAATGGGAAAAGGGGACAGACAAGAAAGTTTATTCCTGTTGTTGGCTCTGGAACATACCAAAGACACTAGCCGCAATATTAGGACACAAAATCCAGAGACATCCAAGTCAGGACTCCTCTTACCTCTGCCTTCTTTAAAGTCGGCGATGGTTCTGAGGGTAAACTTTTCTCCATCAGCCCCTTATTCTCCTGAGGCTCATTTTTAGTGTTTTCATCAACTGTCTTAGGCTGGTCTGTCTCCTGCAATCAGCAGATAGGGGAAAAGCAAGAGTGAGGCTGCTCTCCCTCTCTCTCCAGTAAGCAAGCCACACATCCCTAGTGCACAGGGCTTCCCAGAGTAGTCAGAAGTTAGGGGGAGTTCTCTCACCCCGAGATTTATGGGGACATCCCCAAAATGCCTAGTGTGTCAGTCTCTGTCTTACTCACCATTGGTTTCACATGGATTGGGTGTAGATGGTTCAAATCCCCTCAGGTCTGTGTTCCTCTAGTCATGGCATGGGAGAAAAGAGTCAGGGTGGCAGACCTGTGATGTCATAAGGGCAGTTATGACTCAAGCACCAGGATGGCTCCCGAGAGTTAAGCCCCCTCCAAGGAAGAGGCAACAGTGCTGTCCATTCTCTTCTGCTGAAAGTGGCCAAAAGCAAGACACCGGAAAGAGTGGCCCATTGATATAAAGGCGTATAAAGATAGTCCTTGGTGACAGCCCCAGTTGGTAAAAGTGGGCATTGATCTAATGGTTTATAGTCCATTTATACTATAGGCTATAACATAACTATTGAAAAATAATTAATTTTATCTATATGGACTGATGAGAAAGTGTATCCAAGATGTATTTGTAAGTGAAAAAAGCTGAACATCATTATGATCCCATTAGATGAGATATAAAACCATCTCATCAAGATGGTAATGGTAAAAAAAAAAGCCATCCAGATGTATAATTATACATATATGCTATAAATGCAGATAAAGAGGGAGAAAGGAGTGTACACCAAACTGCTACCAGTGATTACCTTAGGAGAGAAGAGTTGAATTGCTGGCCCATTCATACAATACGAGAGAACTCTGTGAGGCCGCCAGGACCAGCAGACCTGCTTTCCTTCCCCCTCAGGCTCTGGGGCTGGGAGCATATTCAGGGGATTGATCCCATTGACATCCTCACAGACCTCCTCCTTTCTTTTCTTCTTCCCAGTCTTCTCTGAAGAGGTCTACTTAGGACTTCTGGTAGAGGTGGAGAAGACTGATAGAGAAGATGGGGGCTGGAGAAGGAAGCTCACCCCATCACGCCTGCCCCAGGCCCCTTGCTTGAATAGTGTCCCCGGTCTGCTCCTTGGCGCCCAGGGCAGCTCCTCCCTGCCCACTGGATTGAGTCTGAGTCAGTCCCGGTGGCATTCAAAGCACCAGTACCCTCCCTGCCCCTAGGTCACCACAGTCACCAGCACCCCATGCCCTGCCCTCTCTCCTGCTGGAGTCTCCCTCCACCCCGAGACTCAGCCTCCTTGTTTACTGGGGCTCCAGATGTGCAATCATGCCTGTGTCCTTAGAGTGCAGGGACTTTAATTTCTCTCCTTACTCCTCAGATGCTCACGGATCCAGCTATGAGGAGCATGTGTTTAGTGACCATTCGTTTATCTTCTTTTATGAAGTATTAGTTTAAGCCTTTATTCCACTTTTACTGGGTTGTTTGTCTTCATTACTGAGTCATAGAAGTTCTTATATTCTGGATATGAGTCCTTTGTCAGATACATGTATTGTAAATGTTTTTTTCCCCAGTCTGTGACTTTTTAAGTGCTGTCTTTTGATGAACAGATGGTTTTTAATTTGGATGAAGTCCAGTTCTATCAATATTTTATACTTAATGCTTTCTCTGCCCTAAGAAATCTTTGTCAACTCCAGGGTCACAAAATATTTCTCATGGGTTCTCTTCTAGAAGCTTTATGTCAGCTTTGCTTTAGTTTTTGTTTAAGTCTAGGATCCATCCATTATTTTTTGGCTATGATGTTAGATAGGGGTCAAGTTTTCTGTTCCATTGAAAAATACATTTCCTTTCTGCATTGACTCAGCTTGGTACATATAAAAAAATCAATAGACTGTGTAAATGTGTGTCTATTTCTGGCTTCTCTATTCTGTATCATTGATCTGTTTGTGTCTTCTTACATTTTTCTTACCTATCCTGATTACTGTAATTTTATAGTTTTTCAAGACAATAAGTCTTGAAATTAGATAGTGTATCTCCTTCAACTTTATAATTTAGTATCAAGAATTTCACAACTGCTCATACAGTTGATTTCTGTATACTATAACTCTTGAATCTTTCAATTTCAGATGTGCTTTTAATTTTTATTTATTAACAGCTTTGTTAGAGTGTATAACGGAGAAGGCAATGGCACCCCACTCCAGTACTCTTGACTGGAAAACCCCAGGGACAGAGGAGCCTGGTGGGCTGCAGTCCATGGGGTCACTAAGAGTCGGACACGACGGAGCGACTTCACTTTCACTTTTCGCTTTCATGCATTGGAGAAGGAAATGGCAGCCCACTCCAGTGTTCTTGCCTGGAGAATCCCAGGGACAGGGGAGCTTGGTGGGCTGCCGTCTCTGGGGTCACACAGAATCAGACACAACTGAAGCAACTTAGCAGCAGCAGCAGCAGAATGTATAATAATACAGATGCTATACAATTCATCCCCTTAAAGTACATGGCTCAGTGGTTTTTATTTTTTTAAATGTTTTGTCTGCATCAAGTCTTAGTTGTGGCACACGGGAACTTTGTTGTGGCATGGGGGCTTCTCTCTAGCTGTGGCTCACCAGCTTGAGAGTTGCCCCACAGCATGTGGGATCTTTGTTCCTTGACCAGGGATCAGACCCGCATCCCCTGCATTGGAATGTGGATGCTTTTTTTTTTTTAAAGTTTCACATACTTATTACTGAGCAAACGGATCGCTAGTGAGGAAACGCCCACAGCCAAACATTCCACTTCTCCCATAAAATACTCATGAACTGCACAGACAGTTGTGATGTTCTCATTGCTGTGATGCACGTGACCTTGACACAGCATAAATGGTTGCCACTTCACATGTGAGACTCCTTATATCCCAATCTTGGATCTTCTCCAGCGTCCTCTCTTGGAGCTTTGCCTGATTTAATTACCAGTTTTCATTTGAATCCACTAGGGGATGGGATGATTCTGTTTTTGTTTCCTGGCCAGGAATCGCTTGATCCTACAACTCTTGTGAGAAGACATAGAGAGGAGCAAATTCAACTGAACGTAAGATAGGATGGTGGAGAAAAGACTGGAAGGCGGATTCTTAACCACTGGATCACCAGGGAAGTCTGTATTCGATGTTTTTTTGGTATATTCACAGATTCAATACCATGAGTATCTTACATGCCTACTAAATTTCCTTATTCCTGTATTTTTGGGGGGTAGACTAGGGCTGCCTGTAGGCAAATTGGGGGATCCGGAGGTGAGGCATCCTCAGTGACATGGGCAGGCTTCCTGATGGAACCTGTGAAGTGGTTAGTGGGATGCGCATCCCTTTGACATGTTTTAAGCCCTGCCTGCTGTTCTTTCAGCCCCTCCCTTCAGTCATGCTGCTCACCTCAGTGTTTTAGGAATGAGAAACTCACACTTCAGTGACCCTGGGGCTGTGATCTGAGGAAGTCCCAGGGCCTCATGAGGACCAGGTGGGTCTGCAGAGGACAGAAATAGGCAGAGCCAGGAAGCGCCCCACCTGGTGTCTTTTGCCTGGTTCAGAGCTACAAACAGAGCCAAGAGTTGCTACAGTGGCTCACCTCACCCTCACCTATGGCCTTGAGTCCGTCAGGGGTGGAAGAAGACAGGAGAGCTCTTGAGCCCATTGGAGTGGGAGGTAGGAGGCATAGTGCTGCACCCCTGAGTCACATGGCTTTGTATTTGTTATAAAACGTAGAGCACTGAGCTCACTGCCTGCTCAGCTTCCCTGCAACTACTGGACACTGCAGGCTAAAGTCTTGATGCTCTTCCTTGATCCTGCTTTCCCCACTTGGTCTTCCTCATCTTCTTGTCACCACTGTCTACTATGTTGCCACCTTCATCTCACTGCACAATTAACACATCAATAAGATCTGTTAACTTCTCCAAACACATCCCAAACACAGCTGTCTCCCTGTTCCTGCTGCTGGGCCCTCTCACACCTCCATCACCACCTACTTGCTATTACTATAGCTTCCTAAGTGGCCATTTCTTCCCCCAAGCCTCTACTAATTAATTCTCCACACAGCAGCGAGTTGTTTTCTCTTTATTGTGAACCAGCTCATTATAGGTTTTTGCTTTCAACCCTCTCATGGCTTCCCATTGCCTGGAAGGAAGGGAGCGAGGAAGAAAGGGAGGGAGAGCCCAACTAGAGAGTCTCAGGTGACCAAGGCCGAGAATAGAAGCCATAGGAGGGATTATTTTCCGTTTCAATTCCAAGGGCATTTATTTTCGTTCTTCCTGGGAATGTGCTAATGGAAAAGGGGTTTGTGGATTAAGCGGCATCTCCATATTACTTGCAATATTGTTCAGGAGGTATGTGTATCCCATTGTTGAGCTCAATTTAAGGCGGGGACATAGGGAGTGTATTCTAGTAACACCCTCTGATCCATAACAAGATTTTCAGGGATTCGGTCTGAACCTGACCCTTCAGGCCCCAAGAGAATGAAAGGAGTAGCTCTGTCCAAGGGGGAGGCCTGTGGGGGGGCCGGGGGGAAGCCACTGCCGCTTGAGAACCATAGGCTCAGCTGTTGGGACTCAAGGCATTAAAGGAAAGGTATGGGCAGAATCCTTAACATTCCCATCTTCCACTGAGGAAAGGCGGCTTCACTACCTCTTGTCAAGCCTCTCTACCTCCTCTTTACTCCACCCCATGGCAGGAGCTGAATTATCCAGTGAAATCAGGAGAATGAACATTTCTTTGACATGTTTGCCTGGCAGGGGCCTTGCTGCAAGGAGTCACACAGCCTGACTGTCATTTGGACCAAGGGCAGAGCTATTTCCACCTCTGACCCTTGTCTGCAAGCAGTTAGCAATGCAGGGTTCCACCTCCACCCCGACCCCCACCCCAAGGGCAGTGTGGCTCCTAAAGCTTCCTGATCTGGCCTGGGGGGGAGCAGATCAGCCTGACTTGTAGGTCTGTCTTCCTCTTTTAAAAAAAAGTCCACGATGGTCTGTTGGGACAACAGTTTAATTTTTATTTATTCTTGGCCGTGCTGGGTCTTCGTTACTGTGTGGGCTTTTCCCTAGTTGCGCCAAGCAGGGACTACTCTCTAGCTGTGGTGCTCAGGCTCTTCATTGCATCAGCTTCTCTAGTTGAGGAGCACGGGCTCTTGGGTGAGCAGGTTTCAGTAGTTGCGGTCCCCAGACTCTAGAGCACAGGCTCAATAGTTGTGGTGCACAGGCTGGAGGAGCGCATGGTAACCCACTCCAGTATTCTTGCCTGGAGAATCCCATGGACAGAGGAGCCTGGCAGGCCATGGTCCACAAGGTCACAGAGTTGGACACGACTGAAGTGACTAAGCAGGCATGCACACACGTACACACAGGCTTAGCTGCTCTGCAGCATGTGGGATCTTCCCGGACCAGGGATTGAACCCGTCTCTTGCAATTGGCAAGCGGATTCTTTACCACTGAGCCACCAGGAAGCCCCTGAATGTCTTCCTTTCAGTCCTCAGACCCCACAGCCAGCCCTTTACATACACTGGACAGCCACAGCTTCTTAGCTGAGGGGTCAGCAGCTTCTGACCCCAATGAGCCCACAGCAGTGGGTGGGAAGCTGGCCAAATGAGGTCGCAAAGGACACTCAGGGTCCAGGAGCCAGAAGCCAGCTGAGGGTCCCATCCCCAAATTCCCTGGAAAGGCTAAAGTCCCTAGGCCTTTACTAAGCCATCCCTGCCCCTCCCCCCACAAGAAGCTGAAGGAGACAAGGCCGAAAAGAGGAGACTTTTAATACAAAGAAAGCAGGGGGTGACCTGGGGAGAACTTAAATAAAGGGGATGAGAGTGTCAAGAGCCAGCAGCCGGCGGCCTGGGGGCCCTGCGGAGAGGGATGATGCAGACAGAGTTCCGGGCCTCTTTGATCCGCCACCACCGGCCAAGCCTGCGGGAGGGAGAAATGCCGCTGAGGCCAGGCCCAGCCCACCGCAGTGTCCACCTCTGTTCCCACCCAGCCAGTGCCACCTGTCCCACCCTCGGCCCCCAAGGCGTGCCTCATACCTGTGCTCCTGCCCTACCCCAGCCACCAGGAAGTCCCCAGCACTGGAGAACTTGAGGCTATTGATAAAGCCCACCTGAGAAGAGGGACAGACAATGTAGTGAGATGAGAAGAGACCCTCCACCACAGCCCCAGCATCACAGTTAAAGGTCCACCCTGCTCTGCCTTCACCTGTCTGGGCCTCAGCCTCCACATCTGTGAGATGGGGAAAGTAGCTCGAAGGCCTTGCAGAGAGCTTACGGGGATTAAGGAGACACTGTGCACCAAGTATGGCCCGGCTCCTGGCTCAGGAGGCTCCATGACCAAGCCCTGAACTGCCACTCTGCCCTAGGCTGCCCCAAGTCCACACGCTAGCCTGGCATTCAGCCCAGCACCAGTCATGCAGAACCCATCACAGGGCCAAGCCCTCTGTGCTCTGCCCACACTTCCCTGCCTTGTACCCCAGTACCCAGGACAGAGCCTGGGACTCCTTTGGGAGGGGAGTGGAGGCGGAGAACAGAGGGTTTCTGCAGGCCCTGTATTAGGAGCTGAGGCTAGAAAGAGAAGTCACAGCTGGCCCTGCCCTAAGGAACCACCCTTCTGGCAGGAAAAGACTGGTAATGGACTTTGGGAGAGTGGTAAAGACAGGCTGGTATTCAAGCCCCACTCACCAGGGGGATGTCATAGAGAAGGTCAAGCTGCCGGAAGCCCTCTCCACATTGCCAGAGCCGCACAGAATTGTTGTGGGAGCCTGGGAGACAGGGAGACTGTGAGCAATCCCCTCAGCACCGCCCCCTGGGATACCCTCCTCTCTGCCACACAGGGCACCCACCTGTGGCCACAAGGTCTGTGTTGAGCAGGGCTGCCACTGACGACACCCAGAAGGGCTGCTCCAAGCCCGGCTCCCCCCGCAGCCCATGGGCCTCACGCTGCAGGGCAAGTGGCCGCTTCTTGGAGAGGCCCCACAGGGCCACAGAACTGTGGACAGGGAGCAGGGTCAGTGAGAGGTCAGGGGCAGGGTAGAGGGCCACATGGCAGGAAGGGACCAAGTGCACACCAGCCACGTGACGCAGGCAGGGTGACCTGCACACTCTGCCTCAATGTCCGCACCTACGGAAAGGGGCTACTCCAGCTCCCGACCAGGGGGACTTCCTATGCAGCAAGCCCAGGGGCAGGGGCGGGAGGCAGCCCTTACCCATCGTCTGCGCCCGACACCATGTGCTCCTCATTGATGAGCTGGATGCTGTCGATGGAGCCCCTGAGAAAGGAGCCGTGAGGGGCATGGCCCAGCCTCACCCCCAGCCCACGCAGCCCCCCACACTGGGCACAGCAGGCCGCCTTACTGGTGGCCATAGAAGACAAGCTGGGACTCCTCAGGGATCTTCCATACACGCACAGTCCCATCCCGGCCCCCGGCGGTCACACAGCACTCCCTGCTCAGAGCATCCAGTGCAGCCACGGCGTCCTGGTGCCCGAAGCTGGAGGAGGGGACAGACAGAGGATGAGGTCACCCGTGAACCTGAACACACATGTCTGCGTGCCCTCTCCCCGAGCACACTCACAGCGTCTCCACGTAGGAGTTCTCTGCCACATTCCACACCTTCACAGAGCGGTCGTGGGATGTGCTGTAGAGCTGGTGGGTGCCTCTGCGGAACGCCAGCCCCTGGGGGTTCATGGAAAGAGGGAAGAAGGGGATCTGGGCTACAGCAGGTGAGACAGAGGTCAGGCCCAGGGAGGACGTCCTGAAAAGCAGGTCACGTGGCACAGGGAGCCAGCCCCCATCTAGAGCACTCTGTGGGGCTCTACGTGGAGCCAGAGGTACACTCGCTTGCTCTTGCCAAGCAAGTACAGACTCCTCCGAGGCCTCCTTCTCCCTAGGCAAGCTCAACTCAATCTCCCCCAGCTCTTCCCCATCGCTTCCCCCTGTTTCTGTCCTATACACCAAAGTGCAGGTTCTATGAGGATGGGGACCCTCTGCCTCATTCATGCCATTCCCTGGAGCCCAGCACCAAGCCCAGCCCACTCAGTGCTCGAGAAACGTCCACTAAAGGAGGCCCAGCTCCTTACCGACACAGCGTCCCGGTGTCCTGTGAAGGTGTACAGGTGCTGGCAGCTCTGGGCCTCCCAAATGAGAATGAGCTTGCTGCGGTCGCCTGAAGCCTATGGGGACAAGGACAATGACCACAGGCACCCACTGTGTGCCCACACCTCTCACCCACTCCTGGGGCCAACGCAGCCTTACCAAGTACTTGCCGTCAGAAGAGATGGCCATGCAGAGGACATGGCTGCTGTGGCCGGGGGGTTGCCCCTCAGCGCCCTTCTTGGCTCGAGGAATCACATGAAGTTTCCGTCCACTCTCCACGCTCCCTGGCACCAAGGGGAAGACAGATGCTACTAGGACTGGGATAGGTGTCTGGCAGCCCCCTTCAAGGGCTCCATGGGACCCTGGAAAAAGTCCTGGCCTCAAGTCAGAAGATCTGGCTCAGCCACTGTGAGCCCCTGGACAAGTCACCTCAGTTTCCTCATCTGTTAAGTGGTGCCAGTAATCCCAAAGCTCTTCCCAAAGCCCAGAAGACGAGGGACAGGAAAGTGCTTGGGACTGATGGTGCGAGCTCCTTCTGTTACTACTGTGGGAAGAGGAGGCAAGCCCTCAGCAGTCAAAGGCTGGGAACCCAGGAGGACCAGGAACTCAATCCCAGGGCTGTGTGGAACCTCAAGCATCCTCTAGTCCAACCACCCACCTGCAGCATCAATTTCCTATTAAATCATCATCCTGCCTCTCCTCCATCATCTCCGATGACAATGACACGGTGCTCACAAAGCCCCACTCCTGGGCAGACACTTCCACCGCCACCGGGAAAACACCTCTCAGGGAGCAAACCTGCCTCCAGAAGCTTTCCCATCAGGCCTCCATTTTCCCTGCTTATTCCCTCCTCCCCAGACCAGCCCTCCCGGATGATCCCTCAGGGCTGTACCCCAACCCAGGCACTCACTCACACTTAATAATGGTGCAGTCTTTGGCAGCAGAAAAGATGGCCAGGTCGTCAGGGGTGACAACCAAACATGTGATAGACAGCTGGTGGCCCCGTAAGATTCGAATGTCAGCCGGGTCTGGGGCCTGGATCTAGGCAGGCAGGGGCTGGGTCACTGCAACTGGGGGCAGGAAGGCCCCCTTCCACACACACACACCACCCTTTCCCACCACACTGCCAAGAAGGAAAGCCAAACCCAAGGTTGCAAGGATTAGACCCTTACCTGACCCTGTCTGGCCAGGTGCCCAGTACGTTTCACAGCAAAGACCCCCCCAGCCTGAGTCCCCATTTGGGCTATCTGCCCACCGACCCAGGTGATCCCCTCCAATCTGACACCAAAGTGCCCTGCCCACTCACCTCCTTTGCCACTGACTTCTGCAGCCTGCCCCTCTGCTCGAGCTGCACGCAAAGAAGAGGAATGAGAACCCAGAAGAAGACCAATCCTATCCCTTCCCTCTCACCACTCTCCCTCTTCACTTACCACATCCTCCTTCAGCCTCCCTGCCACCTGGTCCTCCTCAAATTCGCGGGCCTCAGCCTTCTCCTCCTCTGTGTAGGACAGAGAAGCCCAAGTCAAGTCCCCACTTTTCCCTTCCCATCCCAACCTGCTGCCTCAGTCCTGGGCCCTGAACACTTGGGCTATGTCCCATGGACGTTTAGGCCACTTGGGGCAAAGGCGGGGGGGAGAGTGGGAAAGGCTGGATGATCTGTTGCCCACCCTCTAGCTTTGAGTATCAGATCAGTCTAAAGCCTCATGAAGCCTGGCCCGCCCAAGGAGGTCCTTTAAGAGTTCGGGGCCACCCTCCCATAGGGCAGCCAGTACCTTCAGCCCCGGCTGCCCACCAGGTACCTATATCAGTCACCCGCCAGGGGGCACAGGCTGTGCCCCTCACCTACCCAGCCCACAGGCTCACCTTGCTGCCTGAGCTGCTCAAGGTAGACCTTGGCCAAACGCAGCTTCTTCTCCTGTGCGGTCTCCTCCAGCTCATCTTCCTCCTCCTCCTCAGTTCTCCTGGGAGCTAGACTGTGGGCAGGAGTAGGCTAGGTTTGAGGAGGTTTGGCCTGCTCCTCTGGCCACTAGGACTCTGCCTCCTCACTGTTTTCCCTGCCACCTGACTACCTCCATCCCTGCCAGCACTCATGGCCAGTGACCACACACACAGAAAACTGAAAAAGGATGTAACTTACCAAACTGAAAGGGCCCATCCAGGGACCAACATAAGGGTGAAAATAGACCCCAAACCCAAAGACATAACTGTGAAATCTCTCAACTCTGGAGGGAAAGAGAAGGTTCTATAGGTCCAAGAAAAATAAGATCATGTACAAAGGGTCAAAAATCAAAATGACTCCAAACATCCCTCAACACCAACCCTGAGAGCAGGAAACAAAGGAGCTGCACACACAAAATTCGGAATAAAATGCTAGCCACTGGAATGGCATGCCAAATTAAACCATCAATGATGAATGAAGATATTTTCAGGTATACAAGGTACCACATAATTGGTCCTTTCTCCTCCTTTAAAGGATAGAGGGTGTGCTTCCCAGTCAAGAAGAGTGACCTAAGAATGGGGAAGGTGTGAAAGTGTTAGTTGCTCAGTCATGTTCGACTCTTTGCAAACTCATGGACTGTAGCCCACCAGGCTCCTCTGTTCACAGAATTCTCCATGAATACTGAGAGTGAGTTGCCATTCCCTTCTGAAGGGAATACCGAAGTGGATTGGGAATACTGAAGAATGCTGAAGTGGGTTGCCATTCCCTTCTCCAGGGGATCTTTCCGACCCAGGGACAGAACCTGGGTCTCCTGCATTACAGGCTGATTCTTTACTGTCTGAGCCAGGCATGGGAGACACGAAACAGAAGAGACAATGTGGAAAGCAGAAAAGGTAGATGTCAAAACAACCACCATCCCCAGAAACAAGGGAGCTGCCAACACAGATCTGACATGAGGAACCAAGAGGCAGACATATTGGGATTATCACTGCTCCATCCTCACTGCCAAAGCACCATCCTCTACCTTGAGGTTGGGATTCCAGGTGAAGCTTAACTGGGTCTGGCTTGATCTTATGAAGATCTTGATTTCCCCTCCATAGCCCTCACTTAAGATGAGTCCTATGCTGACTTGCTCCTGGGAGCTGGAGGTAGGTCATGGGAACTCAGAAGCAGAAAACCCAGGGCCACCTGTTCCCTCTGATCACGTGCCTGTAGATATCTAGTCCCTGTCAGGTACTCCAACTGTTTCCAAGACTCATCCATGACCTTGCCCACAGCTACCCAAGAAGGGACAGTGGAAATTCTCAAGGAAGCCAAGGCCTCATGCTCTTGAGACCAGTTAGTACCCAGCACCCAGCAAGTCTTCAGCCAACAGAGTTGGTGCTCCCCTTCCCTCGTAAAACCAAAGTGTACACTTCTACTCAGTTTACCCAAAGGAATAAATCTTTGTTTAGGGTTTGCACATAGGAGACAGAACTCTAAAGAAAATCAAGGGAAGCATACACCATTATAATTCCACTCATATAACATTTTGGAAGAGCAAAATTCTAGGGACAGTAGTTACCAGGGGAGAGAGAGAGAGAGAGGAACTGACTACAAAGGAGACAGGGGGAATTTTGGAGGGTGGTAAAACCCTTCTATATCTTCATAGTGGTGGCAGTCTATATGAGTCTGTTACAATTCACAGAAAGGTACACTAAGAAACAAGTATCAGTGTATGTAAATTACACCTGAATCAGAAAATGGGGGGAAAAAAGGAGATAAAGAAGAAGGAAGGAAGGAAACCAAAGAAATTATTAACTCAAGTCAGGAATGGCAGTTGGGTCTTCTAAGTTTCTGCACAGGTCTAGTTCTGGTGGGTGCACAGAGGTCCATCATTTCATCATTACTGTCTATGGTACAATTACATTTCATTAACTCTTCTGTAGCTAATAAATTTTACAACACATTTTAAAAATATTTAAAAATGCTTCACACAGGGCCTGTCACACACTTATCCACAGTAACCTCGGGATTACAAAAAGTATATAAAGTCCTTCTGCGAGCAGGTTAAGACCAACATGTATTCAATATTTAGAGGCAGAATTTCTAAAGGAAACTTCGAAAAAAAAATAACGTAACATTTTTACTTATTTATTTTTTGGCTGTGTTAGGTCTTTGTTTCTGTGCATGGGCTTTTTCTAGTTGTGGTGAGTGGGGACTATTCTCTAGCTGTGGTGCTTGAGCTTCTCACTATGGTGGCTCCTCTTGTTGAAGAGCACAGGCTCTAGGTCGTGTGGACTCAGTAGTTGTGGCACACAGTCTTAGTTGCCCTGTGGCATGTAGAGTCTTCCCAGACCAGGGACTGAACCCATATTTGCAGGTTGATTCTTAACTACTGGACCACCAGGGAAGTCCTTTAAAGCCAACTGTTAAGGAAGACACCAGGATTTCCTGGTGTGACAGCTTCCATTCCACAAGGTCAGGCCTGACACCTTGCTAGCCCCCTTTGAACTCCACAGTATGTTTCACCCCCATCACCTGCAGAATGAAGGAGGTACACAAATCCCTTTACAATCTGGATGCACGCACCGCCTGCCCTTCCACCCTCTCCATCTTCCATTTAGCCAGTTTAACCCCTAGACTTTTCTCTGATCCCTGAATGCCTTCCCTACCTCTCCATAAGGAAGCCCTCCTGATCTCTTCAAGCCCTATTTAAACTCCCCTCCTCTGTTCCCACAACACACAGCTCTAAGATACACCTCCCATCACAACACTCTGTCTTCACCTGCCTGCTCACCTCTGTTCTCAAAACAATGAAACTAGTGCCTGACACGCTCAGTAACTGAAATTGTGAAGAACTAGCAAGCATTTCTTGTATCCTCCCCTTGCCTGGAGTTCAGCTTCCTGTCATAAGCCAGGAAGGTTCAGCAGGTCTCCCATTGGGACTGGGGGTCCTCCCCACACAGAGACCCTGCAGAGAAGGAAATGACAGTTCTCAGGGTCAGAAAGTGGAGGAAAGAGTCAAGACCTGAGATCCTGGGTTCTGGCCCAGTTCTAGCACCCCTTCAACTGAGGATTCCTTCCATGCACCATGGGTCCCAGGGTTCCTTTCCACTAGGTGGAAAAAAAGAGCTCACCTCTCACTCTCCGAGTCGCTCGAGATCTCCTCATTCATCTTGCCGCCACCTTTGGACTTACCCTTGTCCCCAGAGGAGTCGCCCTGGGAATTATATAATACGTTTTTGGTCAGGGGTCCCGACCACTCGGGCTCTTACCAAGAGTCCCTTAGGGTCCCTCGAGAGCCACTGGGAAAGGCGGTGGCCCCCGGCTCAAGTGAAAGGCTTTTCAGGATTTGACGTACGGAGAAAGGGACGAAGCTGACTCCAACCCAAGTCCCGGGGGCGAAGGGACCGGGGCAGGGACCCCCGGATGAGAGTAGGATAGATCCCCGCCTGCCAAAGCGCCATGCTCACCTTTCGCCGCCGCTTGCCGGCCCCCGCACCAGCCCCGGCTCCTGAGGCCAGCTTTCCCCTTTTACGAGCCGCCCCTGTCGCCGACATGCTGCCCACTGTGCGTCTTGGAGTAGCCGCTGGAGAACTCACGTGGCAGCTAAACCCGGGCAGTCCCACCAGACTCTCCGCAGGGATAGGCTCCCACCGCCCTGTAGCTCCCGCCTCCCGCAGCTCTATTGGGTCCTTAGATAAGTTCTGTCACGCCCCCAAGCGCCCATAGGGTAAATGCCTGTGGCCCCGCCTCCTAAAGCTCCTATAGGCTCCCGCGCCCTGCCTCAGACGGTAAAGGAAGCAAGCCTCTTCCCGGCGCTTCCGGCCAACGACTGTGGCGCATGCGCCCCGCCGCTGACTGACTTCTGAAGAGGGGTCGGACTCCGATGCCTTCTCTGTGTTTGCGCCCCTTGGACGCTGGGGGGCGTCAGAAATGCAGGGTTCCTTTCTCTGGACCGTGACTCCTCCCCGTGAGGGGCGGGAGCCAGGGTGAGTCTGACTCCCTAGCAACGGGGGCAGAGAGAGCCAAGCAGTCCCTGGGAGAGGAAGGCAATACCTGCACGTGCGGCCAAGGTCACTTGACAAACCGGTGGACACGTATTGCACGGCTCAGGTGAGATGTGCAACGCTAAGGATGCGTCAGTCCCCTGGGCCTTGGCTGTGTCCAGATCAAGTGTCCACCCATCCATGGGAAAGGCTGCCCCGGCTAGGCCTGCCCAGCCTCTGACTCACCAGACTGGTGACCAAATAACTGGAATCCTACCCACACCCAGTTCATCCCCGCTCGCCTAAGGCTTACAGAGGGACTGTAAGGCTGCCTGCCTAGGAGGTCCTGACCCGGTGGCCACCACTTCTCCCAGGTCCCTGCTTCTCTTAGGTGAGTGCCCTATGGCCCTGCCCACAGCCCTCCACAGGGCAGGGCAGGGCAGGGTGGGTGTGACTGGCTTTTGCCCTCTGGCAGTTCAGTGCCACTGGTCTAGGACCTGGATTGGCATCCCAGAAGTCTTGAGTGTGCTGGGAAGAGTTTCTATGCTACTGGGTCCCAAGCTCTGGAGAGACAGACCTAGGCTCAGGAGTGCTGCCCCTGGGAGCCACTGCCCACTCTCCTCCATAGCTGGGGTGACGCAGCCCAGCAACCATGCCCGGTCCAAGTTAGCTGAGAGGGGGGAGGAGCAGAGAGTGCTCTGCGAAGAGGAGCCCAGAAGTGGGACGGGGAAGATTTTCCTTTCACTTTCCCTTCCACCTCAGTGCACGCTAGAGAGGGTAGAGAGCCCCTCTTCCTTAACCAAACTGGGAAGACTGTACAGAGGCCGGGCCTGGCCCCAGTGGCTGGAGAAAGGGTTGTATCCAGGGTGCAGAGATCTGGTTTTAGTCAGGGACCAGGGGAGGGAGGGGGAAATGGAGGCAGAGGGAGGTTACCAAAGGCAAACTCAGGGTGGGGCAAGTTGGTGCTGTGCCAGCCAGGTCAGGTACAAAGGCTATGGAGGTCTGAGGGACTCCTCTGTGCCACAGAACAGCCATGGCTCCAAAGCGCAGGCTCCAAGTGCAACGTGAGGGTCCTGAGAAGAAGAAGGGGCGACAGGGGGCAGAAGAGGAGGACAGTTTCCATTCCACTGCTGAGGCCCTCAAGGCCGCACCCACAGAGAAGTGCATAGTCCGAGTGGACCCCTCATGTCCACTCAGCTGCAACCCTGCAACCCAGGTAAGTTGTAGTCCCCGGCCAGTCCCGATGCCTGCTCCCTCCCGGGTACAAGGACACTCAGACCTGCTCCCCACCCCCTTGGCTCTGGCCAGGTGGTTCCAGGCTCCCAAGAAAGCTGGGGTCAGGCAGGGCTATAGCCCATCAGATCCAGGCAGGTCATGTCTGCTCTTCAGACCACAGGGCAAGCCCCTGAGCTTCTCAGGCTTTCCCCTACCACATTTAAGGCAGGGTTCCTGGACAGGGTCTCTTCTGACGCCCCAGTGCAGTCTGATTCCTGTCAGCATCCAGCCAGGTACCCCTGGGGTGGCCCGAACCAGCCTGCCCTCCCTGCACCCCTCTGGCCACAGGTGCATGAAGACTACGACTGCCCCCTGAACCAAACCAACATTGGGAGCAACAACAACAAGTTCTATATCATCCAACTGCTGGAAGAAGGTGACTGCTTCTTCTGCTGGAACCGCTGGGGACGCGTGGTGAGTGCCACCCACCCATCCTGGGCCCACCTCCTCCTCACCTCTCCCTGCTCAGTGCATGCCTCCTGCCCCCAAGGGTCTCCACAGCTTACTCAGGCCGAAAGGCCACAGCCACTGACTGTGGCCCTGCCCCACCTCTGACGCCCAGGCCAGCACAACAGAGGCCAGCAGGCATTTATGGTGGGCAGTGTGGCTGTTGCTTACAGGGAGAGGTGGGCCAGTCAAAGCTTAGCCGCTTCGTATCACTGGAGGATGCAAAGAAGGACTTTGAGAAGAAATTTCGGGACAAGACCAAGAACAGCTGGGCAGAGCAGGACCACTTTGTGGCCCATCCCGGCAAGTATACACTTATCGAAGTGCAGAGAGAGGACGAGGCCCAGGAAGTCGTGGTGAAGGTGAAGTGGCCAGGGAGGGAGGGTGCGCCTGGGCTGAGGGAGGGGACCACTACTGCCTGGCTGTGCACCCTCAGGACAGACCTCCCTCTCTAGCCTCGACCTGCTCTGGCTGCAGGTGCCCAGCCCAGCTGCTCCTGCCCAAAATCGTCCTCTACCCCTAGGTGGACGGGGGCCCAGTGAGGGCCGTGGTTCAGCAGGTGCAGCCCTGCTCCTTGGATACAGCCACACAGAAGCTCATCACCAACATCTTCAGCAAGGACATGTTCCAGAATGCCATGGCCCTCATGAACCTGGGTGAGGAGTGGGGGACGGGTAGGATAGTGGGGGCCTGGGGGGGGGTGGCAAGGCTGCGGGCGGTCTCCCCACTCTCTCCATCCCCCCAGATGTGAAGAAGATGCCACTGGGGAAGTTGAGCAAGCAACAGATCGCCCGGGGTTTCGAGGCCTTGGAGGCAGTGGAAGCAGCCCTGAAAGCCCCCGCAGATGGTGGGTGCAGCCTGGAGGAGCTGTCCTCCCACTTCTACACCGTTATTCCCCACAACTTTGGCCACAGCCGGCCCCCACCCATCAACTCCCCAGAGCTTCTGCAGGCCAAGAAGGACATGTTGCTGGTGAGGGCTGGCAGGTTACAAAGCAGACAGACAGGGCAAGGGAGAGGGGGGACGGAGAGATGGACTGGGACGAGCAGGCCAAAGGACAGAGGAGGGGCAGGCCAGGCAGATAGATGGGGTGCAGCTGGATAGGTGGATACACAGGTGGGGTAGCCATGGTCCTAGTCAGGTGGGAGGGTGAGGGAAGGTCGAGGGGACAGCCAAGCTGCCAGTGCCCATCACCTTAGGTGCTGGCGGACATCGAGCTGGCCCAGACCCTGCAGGCAGCCCCTGAGGAGACAAAGAAAGTGGAGGAGGTGCCGCACCCACTGGACCGAGATTAGCGGCTCCTCAAGTGCCAGCTCCAGCTGCTGGACCCAGAGGCGCCTGAGTACAAGGTGTGCTGGGCCCCGCAGAGGAGCCGAGCTAGTAGTGGGCACTGTTCCTCTGCCCGTCTGCCCTCCAGGTGCCCAGAGGGGTCCCTCGCCCTGGGCCTTCTCTTGCTGTGTCTCCAGGCCCTGAGGAGAGACCTGGGACTTGGGGACAAGAGGAGGTTGGTCCACATGTCTCTTGCTCTTGACACCCAACTTCTGCTGTCCCTGCAGGTGATACATGCCTACTTAAAGCAGACTAGCAACAGCTACAGGCCCCCTGCTCTTCAACACGTTTGGAAAGTGGACCGAGAAGGAGAGGTGAGGGAGAGTCCCCCCATCACCACTACCTTCTCCCTGAGGGAGATGACCTTGGCTTACCCACCCCTTAGGGAGTAGGCTGAGCCACTCTGACCAGTTTCCACCAGGCCTAGGTCTTGTGCATGTGTGCGTGAGTATGTGAGTGGCCAGGGGGCCCTTGGCCTTGGTTATCTCCTCTGATGGCAGCCATAAGCACCTGAACTTGGGCAGGCATGACTCTCCTGGTTCCCACCTCCCCCCATCCCAGGGAGATCGGTTCCAGGCCCATGCCAAGCTGGGTAATCGGAAGCTACTGTGGCATGGCACCAATGTGGCTGTGGTGGCCGCCATTCTCACCAGTGGGCTCCGCATTATGCCACATTCTGGAGGCCGTGTTGGCAAGGGCATCTACTTCGCCTCAGAGAACAGCAAGTCGGCTGGCTATGGTAAGGTGTCCCTCAGAGTCAAGTCCTGAGTGGGCATGGGGACACTAAGGAGCACGGGGCCCAGTGCTTGTCCACTTTGTGGACCCAGGAGAGGATCTCTTGGATGCTTACTGACTCGAGAGCTCAGTGGGGAATCCTGGCGGTTGGGGGACTCAGGAGGCATCTGGTGCTCAGGACAGCTTCCTCGGGGAGGCCATGTGGATAGGATGAAGGTGTCAACCTGGTCTGGGGAGGGGGTGGTGACAGAGGAGCCTTTGAGGTAAAGTAGCCTGGGGGTGGCATGAAGCCTTGGAGGCTGCAGCAGGTCAGCATCTCTGAGCACAGCCTGATAACAAAGCTTAGAGAAAATGCCTGGTATGGGTGGGGGGCTTGGGGTCCAGGACGATCAAAGGAACCTATTCAGAGAATGATGGGGGATGCAGTTGAACTTGGCTGCAGCCATAGGGTTGGCTAAAGTCAGAGGCTGCTTGGAGTCTGTGTTCCCGTCTAGGCCAACTATGATGGACGCCCAGTCCAGGGCAGTGGAGGTGGAGGAGGAGAGAAGCCAGGAGAGGAGTATGTGAGAGGTGGGATGAGCAGTGTGTGGGAAAGGGTGGGGGGTGTCTCTGATGACCCTCAAGTTTCTGTCCAGAGGCATCCTCACTGAGGTGATCTCCCTATACTGGCTTCTCAGTCCAGGTTGACCGCATTACTGGAGACCACGACCTGCCCCCATTCAGGAGAGCAAGGTCAGAGGAGTTGTCTAAGAACAGATGGGGCTGAAGATTGCTCAAGGCCTGGGAGCCCACTAGGAGGGCAGAAGAGCCTAAGAAGGAGAGGAGGGTGGCCTCAGGAGATCTTTGCAAGAGGATTCCAGGATAGAGGGTGAAGGAGACCACTGGCAAAATCAGCAGAGCAGGCCAGAGGAGCCCCTGCCCCAGATATGGTCACTGAAAGGCCATTCCTGACCTTGGTGAGGATGGCAGAGGCCTGGCCTCAGGGAGCTGAGAGGAGGAAAGAGGCAGGAATGGACAAGGAGCCTGGAGAAATGGTGGGAGGAAGGATGGAAGAAGGATGGGCACTTTTCTGGGCCCAGGCAGCAAAGCCAAAGGAGATAACAGTGCAGCAAAGAGGGGCCCAGGGAGTCAGGCAGAGGGCCAGTCTGCCTACCCTGAGCCTCCCTGTGTCCCCCAGTTACTGGCATGTCCTGCGGGGCCCATCACATTGGCTACATGTTCCTGGGTGAGGTAGCACTGGGCAGAGAGTACCACATCACCGTCGACAAGCCCAGCTTGAAGCAGCCACCCTCTGGCTTCGACAGTGTCATTGCCCGTGGCCACACAGAGCCTGGTGAGTCTCAGGAAGCTGGACAGGCCTAAGGATAGAGGTGAGGCTGAGATGAAGTAGGATGCTTTCAGGGAGAAGGTGAGCAGGAAAGGGACTGTGAAGGACAAGAAGAAGCCGGCCTCCTCACCATAGTCCTTTTCTTTGTCATTCAACAAATGCTCACTGATTCAACATCCAGGAGGGCTACAAAGAAGAGGTGTCATTGACTAAGCATGGAAAGATGAGTAAGCATTTCCCAAACACAGAAATAGGGGAGGAGATTTCAGGCAGAAGGCCCACCCTGTGTAGCAGTTTGGAGAGTGGCTGGGGGGAATGAGTGGGCACTCCCTGTGACAGAAGAGCATAGGGGGTAGGACTAACTGGTAAAGCCAAGGACCAGTGGCCCTTGGGTCACCCATGGCCCTTGCTGTGCTCTGCAGATCCAACCCAGGACACCGAGCTGGAGCTAGATGGCCAGCGAGTAGTGGTGCCCCAGGGCCAGCCCATGCTCTGCCCAGAGTTCAGAAGCTCCAACTTTTCCCAGAGTGAATATCTCATCTACCAAGAGAGCCAGTGCTGCCTGCGCTACCTGCTAGAAATTCATCTCTGAGCTGTCTGCCCAACCGCCCCCCACCCCGCCCCCTGCCAGGAGCTCAACCATCATCCTCAATCCCATATCAGCTTCCTGCTCTCACATCTCCCTCCTGTGTTCCAGTGATCACCTCTCCCTCTGATCCTTGTTGGTTCTGGCATGGCTGTGGCCTCAGTCTCACCTCCCAAGGTGATGGGTGTGATGGACTGCAACAGGAATACAGCAGCCTATTCAAGGCTGTGTAGTGAGAGGGGCACAACCTGAGAGTGGGTGGGTCCCACATCCACCCAGGCCATCCACTCTGGCCTAACTGTCCATCCAAGAGAGGTGAGATGATGGGTTTCCCTGGCGGTCCAGTGGTTAAGACTCTCCTTTCACTGCAGGGTGCACAGGTTCAACCCCTGGTTGGGGAACTAAGATTCCACAAGACGTGTGGCAAAAAAATAAATGAATAAACAAGAGAGGTAGGCTTCACATCAGGCATGCACAGGCAAGTTTATTAAATATTGTATTGGCTTACTCCCTGGCCTCTGCTTGTCTGTGCCATAGCTGCACCAGGCCCAGGCCTCCTTGCTCTCCATGGCAACTCGCCACACCACACAGCATTTCCAGCCCCACTCCAGGGAGTGACCACTCACATGGGTGAACACCAGTCACACACAGACTCCCACCCACTGTGGTCACAGTCTATGTTGGTCATTGCAACAGCTGTCCTCCTCTGATCATTGAGCCTCTGAAAGGGACCCTTCCCATCCACTCAGAGCTGTTAATCATGTTGGGGACCCATCTGGTGATTCTTCAGTCCAGACATGGCCAGGCAAATTAAGCATTTCTCATGTCTTGCCACCAAACACCCATGTGTGTCTTTTATCTATTATAAATGAGTTGAGAATATTTGTGAGGGGTTCAGCTCTGCTGTCATGAAAGGAATGGTAGTTATCACCCCAGGTTACCCTGTCCACAAATGAGGGGAGCAGACACTAGACAGCAGGTGAGGATCCAGTGCTGGGTCATATCCCATCTTGGGTGATGTAACTTTGATTGCTCAAAGTCATGTCCACCAGGTTGTTCCACTGGGAAGTTATGATTTCCCCCATTTGTAATTGATCAGTAATCTGTGGGGAAATATTTTGAGGTGTAAATGTCCCATTCCTTATCAACTTTCACCTGCTAGCTTTTACATTCAATGACGATTTTTACCTGAAATTGATGATTTTAATGAATTTTTGCTAAGATGGTTGCAAATTTTTATCTAATTCCATCATTTCTGCTATATTTATTAATAACAGTCACCTTTCTTTCCTTATTATCCGTATGGACCTCTGGGTTCTGATTATATTTTCAATGGGTTCTAATCCATTACGGTTACTATTTTGATCCTCAAATTGTCCCTACTTTGGCCAGCAGAAAGTCCTTCAGGCTAACTCCTGTGTCTACATCATTTTGTGAGCACTTCCTTATGTTCTGGTTATCACATGATGTTCCAAGCTCATCTTGTACAAACCTAGAATCAGCCATTTCTCCACAGGGGTTCTCTAGAGCAGGAGATGATACTGAGTAGCCAAGATCTGGGCAGAGGTAGGCTCTTTGGAACTGCATGTCATTGCTTTTAAGTCCTGGTAGCAAAGAGGACTCAGAAATATGTACACGTAAATAAACACATCTATCTCTGTCTGTTTCTCCAATTCCAATGTGTCCTTCCAATCTTCCCCAAATCTATAATTATACTCCCTTCCCCTATAGTCAGAACCTTGGTTAGCATCAACCTCAAATCATTTACTTATTTGCTTAATCCCACACACACAAAAGCAGTTTTAGAATTGCTGTACCCATAACCATTGTGAAAAACAAACTTGCTAAGTATAGTTCAAGATTTATCAAAACTTATTCAAGCTAAATTTTTTGTCTTTAGACAAAAGGTTGACCATTTGACCACTGAAGGTCAATGGTCAAAGCAACAGTTGGAACACAGGTTCAGATATTACTTGGATTAGTTATTTATTTCCCTTCATTGTGGTGGTTATTCATTTGAAATGCAGGTAGGTTCATTTGTTTCTATAAATATTCACTTTTAGGGGGCTTTCTCATCTTTATTTTTATTTTTTTCAACACAGAGACCATCAATATGGTCCTCCAAAGTCCAGTCTGTCCAAATCTGTGCTCATAAAAGTGTCCTTCTCCTAGCCCTCTCACTCCATGCTCCATGCCCACCAACATACTGTAATTTCTGGTTTATCCTCCCTGCATTTCTTTCTGGAAAAAAAAAAAACGATGATAAACTACAAAATGTTTTCAATGTTAATTTAGTTGAATGATTTTGGAGGGAGAATGCACTCCCCAACCCACCATAGTCCCCATCCCTGCCTATTGCTTTCCCCAGGCCCCTGTTCTCATCTGCTTTCCCATCTGGTCCTGCTGAGTCCTCCCTAGGCCCTACAGGCCTAACTGGGCAGTGGGAAAGCCAATGCCTTCTCCTTCCTCTGAACCAGGACCTCAAATTCACCTCCTAGAGGCAAATACTCATATCAAAGTTGTGGTCAGGTACAGGAAGTAGTGACTGTGTGGACAGAGCGTAAGAAGCAGGTGACCTAGACTCCAGGTACAACTCAGCTGGGTAATCTAGAACACACTCCTTCCCTCTCTGAGCACCAATCTCATCCAAACAACAGAGAACTGGACCAGGGCGCTTCAAATTCCAGCAGCAGGTGAGTTGAACCCAGAGGTCCCTGCCCTGTTGCCAGCCCCCAAGATCCGTGCCGGTGCATACTGTGTGCCTGTGAGGCAGAGGCACAAGCAAGACACAGATGAGGTCCCTGCTCCCAAGGGGCTTGCATTCTAGTAAAACAGGCTCTAAGCAGCATGTGCGTAGACATGAAATACAATTTCAAGTAGAAAACGGGCCAGTAAGAAAAATAAAACAGGGTTAAAGAAGTAGGGATGGGAAAGTGGAACAACTTTAGGAAAGATGGTCACCGAAGGCAGAGACCTGAATTAAGTGAGAGAGCAAGCCATGAAGAAATCTGAGGGAAGGGTGTTCTGCCGGAAGAAACAGCACATGCAAACTTCCTCAAGGGGAAAGGAGTTTGACATGTGGGATCAGCACATGCATGGCTGGAAGTATGAGAGGCAAGGAGGAGGCGAGTGAGGTCAGAAAGGTGAGAAGGCAGTCTCAGCACAGAGGGGCTGAGATTCTGCTTTGATGACAGGACGCTCTCGGAGAGAGAACTGCAGGATCATCACCTGATCGGATCTGTCTTTAGAGAGATCCACTTTGGCCTGCTGCATAGAGAGTGGATTTATGTCATCAGTCAAGAGTCAATCAACAAAACACAAATCACTCTGTGTATTCCAGACAAGAGGAATTTGATACCAACAAGGAGCTGAACCTACCAGAGGGTCTGGTGAGTCAATCCCGGGATTAGCAACAGCAGGAAGTTGCTACCATTCTTAGGTTGGAAGGATAATGGAATTCCAGTGCCCAAGACTGGTCTCCCCCAGCAGGTGCCAGAACCCCAGAGGGGGCTGCCTGAAGGGAGCCAGGGCTATGGGGGAAGATGAGGTCTTCCACAGAGGCGGATCTAGAGGTAGATCCAGGCTGAGCATGAGAGGAAAAATACTCTGGCTTCTTCCCTCCTGCCACCCTCCAGTTCTGCTGGTAACTTCCATTGGCCACTGTTGCTGCTAAGCTGCTTCAGTCGTGTCCGACTCTGTGTGACTCCATAGCAGCCCACCAGGTTCCTTCGTCCCTGGGATTCTCCAGGCAAGAACAGTGGAGTGGGTTGCCATTTCCTTCTCCAATGCATTAAAGTGAAAAGTGAAAGTGAAGTTGCTCAGTCATGTCCAACTCTTAGCGACCCCATGGACTGCAGCCTGCCAGGCTCCTCTCTCCATGGGATTTTCCAGGCAAGAGTACTGGAGTGGGTTGCCATTGCCTTCTCTGTCCATTGGCTGAATATACCCCAAAACCAACTGACAGAGGCGTCTGGGAAATCAGTTTCTTGGAAGGCAGAGCAGCGCTGGGGAATATGGGAGTGAATCTAAGGGCAAACAGACAAATGACCATGAGGTGCAGGAACGAAGATCAGGAGATCAGTGAGGAAGACACTGCAAGGGTCCAGGTGAGGAGCAGCAGTGCCTGGGAACATAATGGTGGTGAGACATGGCTGAATTTAGACAGGTTGATTGTTTGGATACGGGGCGAGTGGGAAAGGGAGGTGTCAATGGAAACTTCTGAGACGGCATTTACTAAGAAGGGGAAGATTCTGGGGAGAAAGTTGGGGTCAGAGGTCATGAGTCAGGTCCTGTGCTGGGGTATAGAACTTTTGAGATGCCCAGTACTTTCTGTACTGGGAATGATGTTGAAGAGGCACCCAGGTACCCAGACTGGGGTTCACGGAGAGGAAGGAGCTTCAGACACAAAGGCAAGCTATCAGGGTATAGATGGGGTTTTGCCGTGGGACTGGGTGACATGACCCCACTGAAGTCACACATCTTCCCCTGAATCAATACCTTGGTCAGGGGATGCCATACCATGGCTAGGGCTGGGTTTTGTGCCTGTAATGTGATATGAAAGGTTAGGATCTTACCCAAACCATGTGTCTTGAGAGTTGGGGAGAGTAGCTTCCTAAAGAAAACTCAGGGTGTTCTTAGCAGAAGCGGACTCAATTGCTAACAGCAAAAACAACCAAAAAAAAGCCTTTAGTTGCCTTTAAGGCTTCCTCTCATGAATTCCACAGTGTCTTGAAGCACCTATTCTGTGCCAAGCTAATACCAGCTCAGCAACCTATTATGTGCCAAGTCCTGTGCTTCCCCCCTCACTTTACCTAGAGAATTAGCCCTCCTGAGGACCAGAGGGTACTTAGGGGTCTCTCAAGGCTCCAGCTCTTCTGTCCCTGGTACCTCAGTTTCCCCTCAGTACCAAGGCTGAATGGTCCAGTTACCCTCATTGAGGGGGATGGCACAAGAGAGCAGATTTTCTACCTGGAAAAGGCACAACAGGACCTGGCTGACTCCAAAGCCTACACTCTTAACGTGCTCAGTCTGCACTCCAGCCTATGCCTGCTCTGGGCCCCCTTCCTCAGGCACCCCCAGCATTCCCACAGCACAGCCTCCAGCCTCCAGCTGGCAGCTGCTAGGACCCAGGGGGCCGGTGCCAGGCCCTGCCCCTCCCTTGCCAGCTCTGTGTATCTCCAAAGGGCAGCATCAGAGTGACAGCCGGTACCATCTCCAGCAGGGGCTGAGTCCCTGGTGTGGAGGAGACAGCCACAGTCCCCAGCTTGCACCCTTCCATGGGGCCAGCCAAGCCCCCAGAAGGATGGCAGGCCGGGCGTCTGAGCCAGCGCCTGGGCAGCCTGTGAGGTGAGAGGCCAGAGGAGCAAGGGATAGATGGTGGCTGATGGGAATGAGGATACTAGGGGGCGGGGAGGGGAAGCTCTCTCTTGCGCGCTCTCTCTCTCTCTCTCTCTCTCTCTCTCCCCCTCTCTTCCTCTCTCCCTCTGCCTCCCAGCACAGGGCGAAACCTGAGCGCTCGAATGGCCAATGCCACAGGGCTGAGCGCCCCAGAAGTCTCAGCCTCGATGGGGTTGATCCTGGCGGCTCTCGTGGAGGCGGTGGCACTGCTGGGCAACGGCGCGCTGCTGGTGGTGGTGCTGCGCACGCCGGGACTGCGCGATGCTCTCTACCTCGTGCACCTGTGCGTCGTGGACCTGCTGGCGGCCGCCTCCATCATGCCCCTGGGCCTGCTGGCCGCTCCGCCGCCGGGGCTGGGCCGCGTACGCCTGGGCCCCGCACCCTGCCGCGCGGCGCGCTTCCTCTCTGCGGCGCTGCTGCCCGCCTGCACGCTCGGCGTGGCGGCGCTCGGCCTGGCGCGCTACCGCCTCATAGTTCATCCGCTGCGGCCCGGCTCTCGGCCTCCGCCCACCCTCGTGCTCACGGCCGTGTGGGCGGTGGCCGGGCTGCTGGGCGCGCTCTCCTTGCTCGGGCCGCCGCCCGCACCGCCCCCGGCCCCGGCTCGCTGCTCGGTCCTGGCCGGGGGCCTCGGGCCCTTCCGGCCTCTCTGGGCGCTTCTGGCCTTCGCGCTGCCCGCCCTCCTGCTGCTTGGCGCCTACGGCAGCATCTTCCTCGTGGCGCGCCGGGCCGCCCTGCGGCCCCCACGACCCGCGCGCGGGTCCCGGCCGCGCTCCGACTCTCTGGACAGTCGCCTCTCCATCTTGCCGCCCCTCCGGCCTCGCCCGCCCTGGGGCAAAGCAGCCCTGGCCCCGGCGCTGGCCGTGGGCCAGTTCGCAGCCTGCTGGCTGCCTTACGGCTGTGCGTGCTTGGCGCCTGCTGCCCAGGCCGCAGCGGCCGAGGCGGCCGTCACCTGGATAGCCTACTCGGCCTTCGCGGCTCACCCCTTCCTGTACGGCCTGCTGCAGCGCCCTGTACGCCGGACGCTGGGCCGCCTTGCCCGCCGAGCGCTGCCGCGGTCCCCGCGAGCCTGCACTTCGCGGGCCTGGCACCCGCGGGCCCTCCTGCAGCACCTCCAGAGACCTCCAGAGGGCCCTGCCCTTGGCCCTTCTGAGGCACCTGAACAGGGCCGGGATTTGACAGGAAGGGAGAGCCTGAGCATGTCAGAGGCCACGTGAGAGATGTCTCCCAGGTGAGCCGGGACTGGAGAAAGCAGGGTGGTATCGGGAAGGGCCCGTCCAGCCTCCAGCACAGCTTGTGGCAGGTGCCCTGCCTGGACTTCTGACCCTGGAATGGGAGAAAGGTGGCCTGTAGCCTGGTGAGGCCCAGATTCTTCTGGGAGGAATCCTGAGTTCTGGGCCCAACTCTGCATGGCCTTGTACACATACATACCCTTCCCTAGGCCTCAGTTTTCCCATCTGTACCCTGGACTGTGTCTAAGGGCTCCTCCAGCTTGAGTGATCTGGACACTCACAGATGGTCCCCAGGCCAAGGAAGAAGCGGAGGTGGGCAGGATCACAGAGAAGAGGGCCCTAAGGGCTCACAGCCAAAGGGAGTGGGCCAAGCAGGGCAGGGTCTGGGTTACAGCCACAGCAGGAAGAACGAGTGGAGGGACATTCGGAAAGACCTCTGCGACATATGCACCAAGAAGAGGCTGGACAGAACTACTGAGCCTCCTCCCATCAGCTTCTAAAAATGCCCAGAAAAAAAATGGATCATTTTGGTGCCAGAGACAGGAGGCTGGACGACATAACCCCCAAAGAGCCCTAAAGCCCCAGAACTGGCATGTGGAAGGGGCTGAGGCCCAGCTGGGGCTGATGGAGTCATAGATGGGGGTCCTCTGGGACCTCAGCTGCACCCATTTTCTGTAGATTTTTGCCAACACCCACGTTTCACAGCTTCCTGGTCTCTGAGAATATTTATTCAAAAACAGGAATTGAAAAAACTGTACAGAGTATCTGCTGCTGAGAATTCGGCCCCTGCCCCCATGCCACTCCCCCAGCTGCCTGGCAGTGCCCCCTCTTCAGGCTGCCCTCTGCCAAGCCCAGCCAGTCCATTCCAGTCAAAAGGGTATCAGTGGAAGCAGCAGGAATCTGCAGGGAGGTGGGGAGAGAAGCAAGGCCCCCAGCCACCCCCAGGCCTCCTCCCTGATCCCCAGGTGGGGACAATAGAAGGGAAGCCCTGAGGGATGGGGAGTGCATGAGTGACCCCCTAAAGTGGGGGCACTTAGGATGCTCCCTGCATCCAAGCACAGAGCTAGAGGGGGTCAAGCCCCCTATCCTGGGGCTGCCACAGCTCCCAAAACCCTGGGCCAGAAACCACCCCCACTCCAAGAGCAGGAACTCCCACAGACCGGGGCAGGGTCAGGGGGGGTGCATCCATGCATCTGGGCATTAGCGGCGTTTGGGACCCCCTCCCGGGGTGGAGTCCTTGGGCAGGTAGCAGAGGCAGCCCCCTGCCGGCGGTCCTGCCTGCCCCCGCACCTGTGCCTCAGCCAGCCTCAGTAGGGGGAGAATTTCTGCCGCTCAGCTTTCTTGCTCCCATTGGCCGCTGCCATCTTGGCAGTGTAGGCCGCCAAGCCCGGCGGTGGCCCTGGGGAGGCAGGTGGTAGAGCCAAGAAGGGTACGGGCTTGAGGCCGATGAAGTTGGAGAGGGAGATGGCATAGGGCGTGCCCAGCAGGCCTGGGGGAGCGGTGGGCAGGGCCGTCAGGGGTGGCGAGAAAGGGGCAGGCAGGTCTGTGGGGGCCGAGCCGGGTGTCCCCCCAGAGGTAGACTTGGCCGTTTCTAGACTGGAAAGAGGGATAGAGGGGGGAGATGAAGGGAAGGTGGGAGGGTGGTGAGAAAGGGGGCAATGAGGGCAAATATAAGGGATGAGATTAGATGAAAAACAGGAATTGAGAACAATGACATAGGTGGGTGTGTTTGGGGAGAAGATGGGACAGGTTGGAAGGGTGGGGACGGGATACAAGCAGATAAGGACAAGATAAGGACAAGCTGATACAGCATAGGGTAAGGGAAGAGATAGAGACCAGAGACCAGAGTCCCAGGGAAGAGAGACAGGTATGGAGACAAAAAGACATGAGGGACAGACGCAGGGGGAAGATGGGGTAGCGCGGATGAGTGTGGCAGGGTTAGGGAGGCAGAGGACAGGCCGGAGAGAAGGGAGGCCCGCTCTCTCCACCCAACAGGTGCCTTTCTTAGGCACAGAAGCCCCATGACCTGTGACACCCCCAACCCCGACTCACCAGGCAGTGATGAGGTACTGGGCCAGGGCGATGGAGACGGGTGAACCAGTGATGGTCACGTGCCGCTCACCAGCGCCCTCGGCTTGGTTCCCGATCTTGATATGTGCCCCTGACATCTGCCGGATCTCACTGATCTTGCTGCCCTGGCGCCCGATCACGCAGCCAATCAGCTGGGGAGAGGGTGGAATTCAACCCTAGGTGAGGCCCAGACTCCCCCCACCAGGCCCCCCTGCCCTCCCCCTCAAACCATCCCATCCCATGCTCACGTCGTTGGGAACCAAGAACTCCTGTGAGCTGGTCTGTGTGCTAGGATCCAGTCCTGCGGGCGGGGAGAAGAGGGACTGGGCGTGAGTCTGGGTCCTTCCTGCCTTCCCTCGTCCTTTCCAGAGGGGGCAGCCTGTCCCCCTGGGATCTGCCCCTGCTTCCTTCCGCAGGGACCGCTCACCTGGCACCATGCTGGGTGAGGCGAAGGGGACTGCGTGGCCCGAGAGCTGCTGGAGCTTGGTGACCTGTGCCAAGAAGAGAGGTCAGGAGTCAGAGGGGGGCTCAGTCCTGGAAGGGATGCCATGGGCTTTGGGCACTTACCTCAGCTGGAGTCACAGCGCCATACTGACCCTGGACCGAGAACCCCTGTGAAGACAGAGGGGGTCACTGTAGTAGCGCAGTATGGCCAGAGTCGCCCCTCCCCACCTCTCCCCAGACCCCCAATTCCTTCCTCTGCCTCCCTTGCTTCTCCAGTAACACGTCCCACCCCTCCTGCTGTTCCCCCTCACCTGGTTGGTGGAGAGAAGCACAGTACCTAAGGAGAGGCTTGGATGGTATGGGATAGTGGCTCCTTTGGGTGGGGACTGGAAGGTACAAAAGGGGAGGCTCGGTCAGGACCTTCTTAGGCTCCCCTGCCCTCCTCAAGGGCCCTGTATTCCCAAGGCCCTCCCTGTAAGCCCCAGATAAACACAGCTCGATGTCCTTGAGCTTCTCACATCCATCCCCACAGCCCCGCCCTACCCCCACCTGGTGCCACAGACATAGGCTTGGGGGCCTGACAAGGCAGCCCCAGGGTCCAGCCCCTGGGCCCACCTCCAGGATGACAGCACAGATCTGGCGCACACACAGGATGATGGCATCAGGCACCCCGGACACAGTGACAGCACGCTCTGTGGAGTTGGGGAGCAGGTCCCCTGCCACCTGCACCTGGGCACCTGTAGTCTGTGGGCAAAGAACGGGGGCCACTTCTGGCTACTCCCATAACCCAGAGCAGAGTGCCCAGGCTCATAGCTCCCCAGGGGATAGGAAGCCGTAAGCCCAGCTCTCCCCTTGAGACACCCCTCCCCTCACCTCTCTGATCTCCTTGATCTTGGTGCCCGCCTTCCCAATCAGCGAGCCACACTGGCTTGCAGGGATGACAAGGCGCAGGGTCACTGGAGGCCTGGAGACATTCCCTCCGTTTGCAGGAGCAGCGCAGAGGTCCTGGCCAGGAAGACTCAGTTGGCCGTGCATGCCTCTGCTGCTCCCCCACCCCTGGGGCAACTTCCTGCTGTGGGGGCAAAGGAAGGAAGCCTGCCCACATCCCACTTGGCCTTCCATCCCACCCGTAGCCACTCTGTGGATCAGAGTCCCGTTCCTCCTAGGGGACCACCCTTGGTCTCCCTCCAGCTGGCCACAGACCTCATCCAGCTTGAAGGCAATCATGGAGACTGCGTGGAATACGGCTGCTGTAGACCCAGTGATGGTGGTGATGCGCTCAGGGCAGGAGCCCTCAGAGATGGTGATCCGGGCACTGCTCTGCGGGTATAGGACAGGCGCCGGGCAGCGGGGCTCCTTCTCTCTTCCTGGCCAGGAACCTGCCTGCCTCCCACTCACCAGGCCCCAGCCAAGGCTAGAAGTGGCCCCGTTCTAGGGGCACTGACTGGTGATCCTAGATGGTGGGTTCAGGGACAAATTGGGGCAAGCATCTCCCCTCCCCTCCAAACCAGGTACCCTGGGCTCCTCTCCCAAACTTCATCCTCACCTGTTCCCGGATTCGCTTTACAGTCTCTCCTTTCTGCAGGAAACAAAACAGAGAATGGCTCATAGGCCAAGCGGTTGTTGCTTCCTTTCCTAGGCTGAGGTCTCAGGTTGAAGGGGACACAGAATAGAACGAGGCACCTACCTTCCCAATTATGCTGCCCACCTCCTGCAAACCAGACAAGAGTGAAGTCAGCAGCATACCCATACCCCAGGCAACGCCCTTTCCCCCACTGAGGGTGAGGGTGGGTTGGGCTCCACAGGAGACAGGATACCCAAGATCAAACTCCCTCCCCCACAAGCTGGCCAAGTCTTGCCTCACCTTCCCCTTTGCCCCCTCCTGAGCCACAGGGAAGCCCCCTCACCCCTCACCCCTGCCCCCACCAGGCCTCACCTTCCCATGCATCAGCATCCGCAGTGTGAGGGTGATGCTGAGCTCTGGCTCCTCCTCCAGCCCCGCATCTGAGCTGCTCATCCTGCCAGGCGGGGCTGGGGCTGAGGCCGCCTGGGAATGTGTCCACACTGTAGCCTGGCTGGCTCTGCGGGGGCAGTGGGAGAGGGGTTACAGAAGAGCTCCACTGTCTTTCAGGTTCCCTGTCCTTACGTGGGAATCCCAAAGCCAAGCTAGACCAAACTTCCAGAGCAGGGAGACAGCGTGAACCACAAGTTTCAAGTGTCGCACTGACCAGTTTACTGTGTGCGACTCACCAGCTTTGTAAGCCTGGCCAGCATCTATAACGCTTCTGAGCCTCAGCTTCCCCATCTGTACAAAGGGGATACCAAGTCCAATCCCCAGAGTTAATGAGAATTAAAATGAGTTGGGTGCCTGTGTCTCCACAAGTATTCTTCCCTTTCCCTGGTACATCGAAAGAAAGAATGAGCTCGGAGGCCTGTGGGGGTCCAGAGAGAGCCTCCTCCCTGACTTCCTCGGAGAGAGGACCCCTGTGGATTGGGCCTTGAAGGTTGGGTTCAAACTGAAAGGTTACTTCAAACAAGAGGCACTTGCATCCAGGAAGCAGAGCCCCCACTGGCTAGTGCCTGGTGGAGCAGCTGAGAGGGAGCTGGAGCAGCCACGGGCAGTCTTGAAAGGTGGGTGGAAGTGGAGGTAGCAAGACTCCGGGAGGGTGGGCTGCGCCTGTCCACTAGGAGTCATGAGAGCAGAGGCTTCTGCGACAGCTGTGAGCAGGGTTCACTCAGCACTGGGGGTGGGTGTGGGGTGTCTGGGGACCAGCAGTGTGCGCGATGGCTTTCTGAGCCCTCTCCTAAGTCCCGAGGAGGTTAGAAGTGTCTAAGCTGGCGGTGTTCCCAGCCTGGAGCACTTTCTACTGTACCAGAAACAAATTACTTGGACTTTAAGTCTCAGTGTTCTCACCCATAAAATGGAGGGACTGCTTCCCCCTTGGGACTGGGTGATGGGTAAGAACGGGACTGGGGGGTGGTGGGGGAACGTCAAGGCTGTTAACTGATGGAGGAAGGAGGAGCCAGAGATTAGCTGCTGGGATTAGCCTGGCCGCCAGCCCTCCCTACCCGACCCCTTTCCATGCCCCAACTTAATCCTGAACCTTAATCCTGCTTGGAAATCCCTCTCCTTCAGCGGCTGTCGCCCGCGCCGAGGCTCAGCCTTGATAGGGAGCTCATGGGGGACCAGAACCCAAGCAGGAAGACAGAGAGGGGACCACCTGGTGCCCAGTCTGAGCCATAAGCAGGCCCTAACCCTAAAAATCCCTACCACCAGGAGGGGCAAGGGCTTGAGTGCTACCAGAGACCTCTGGGCACCTTTCTCCCCAGCCCCCTGCCCTATCCTGCCTCCAGCATCAAGGGTATAGAGCTCTTCTGTCCAGTGTCCCCTTCAGAAACCATCCCCCTGCTAGCCTGAGGTTGGGCACGGAGGAGGAGGGGTGGGTCTCCCAGCCTGGCTGACTCAGGAAGCCACTGTATGGCCCGAGACCTCTGTTTCTTCATCCATACTATGAGGGTGATACCCTGACTCCCCAAACACCCAGTAACTGTTGCCTCCCTCTGTTTGAGTTCTGTCCATAGGCTCTCCAGACAGTGGATGCAGGGCCGGTGCTCTATGAGCATCCTGGCTAGCGTCATGCTGGCTGCCCTTGCTGACATTCCCCCAGCTGCCAGCACTTCCCCCAGTAAAGCACTCGTGATGACGTGCTTAGTTTCGGTTACCCTGGCCAGCCTTGGAGCCCCTTAGAGCAGAAGCCAAGACTGCCACCTTCTCCTTGTGTTCCGGAGCCAGGCCAGAGAAGTTACTCAGAACACCCTGTTATCTGAATGGAAGACTTCACCAAACAGAAGGGGAGCCTCGTGCCCAGAGAGTGTAACCTGCCCAAGGTCACAAGAAAGGTGGGGTCTGCTGGGACTAGCAGGGTCCTGCCTCCCTCTTCTCTCTGGGTCTGTCTGTCCTCTTTGGGGGTGAGGGAAGGTTGCAGGGGCGGCTCTTCAAAGGAGGGGGAGCAGGCTTTAGTAGTCCCTGAGATCCCTACCTGGTTAGTAGACATGGGTTGTGTTTGGAAAAGACTGTACTCGTCCAGAGTCACATCTTATGCTTTAGAATTTTCTGGGGCTCACAGACCCCTTTGGGGTGATAACCAGTGGAGACCTGACATTTCCACATCATCTCTTGTGTGGCTCCTGGGAAAGAGCCTTGTGGCAAAGACTCTTGGGAAAACAGGGCAGAAGGGCTGAGATGTGGCCTAAACTAGGGCTCCTGCCCTGAAAAAGATACCTGGGTCTATAGCAGAGCCCCACTGCCTCCAATTCAAGTGACCTTGGCCAGGCCTGCACCTGACCTGGACCTCAGTTTACCCACCTGTGCTACATGTGTGTGTTTGTGGGGGCTGGGGGGACAAGGGGAATGGCTGGTCTCTCTGTGTCCTCCCTGTTCTGAGGGACCCTCAAGGTCTTTCCTGTCTTTTGGGGAGAAGAAGGGGTCTTGATACAGGTCTCTAATTCTCCCAGGAGCTCTGAGAACAAGCAGCCCTACTAGGCATACTGGCTCCCCTTCTGCCCTCAGGGGCTCTAGGGAATTGTTTGCTGCTCCAGCCTGGTGGCCCCTAGATCCCTGCTGGGCCACCCACATGGCAGCTACATATCATGCCACAGTGACCTCCAGCTCACCTCTGGGGGTGCCCAGCCCCCTCTGGTCAGCAGGGCTCCCTGGCAGAACATATGAAGCTCAGACCAGGCCTCTGACCTCGGGCGTTCCCTCCTGCTCTCCAGACCCCCGCCCCAGTTCCAGTGCCCACTCCTTCTGTCCCTGGCTTCCTGCCACTCAGGCTGCAGGGGGTTGGGGGTGGGGTGACAGCTGTGTAAGCCATGGCGGCTGCCCCTTCCTGCCCCTCCCCCCCCAGCTGTCTCTCTCTCTCTCTCTCTCTCTCTCTCTCATGACAGCTGCCCAATCAAAGGGCCGGGGGCTTAGCCAGCTCCCCCCCCCAACATGCAGGGATCAAGTGTCCACCCTGGCTTTGTTCTGGAGCAAGAACAATCCAGGGGAAGGGAGGGCTCCTGGGGCCAAGCGACTCAAGTGGACTGGCCCGCCCCTTGGGGGATTCCCTTGGCTCTGTTAGCCAGAGTGTCTGTCCCAAGTAGAGCTTGTAGACCCACCTGGGTTGGGAAGAGAGAGAAGGGTCCAGTCTCCAAGTTCATCCCCGCCTCACATCCCAGCATCCCCTTCCAGCCCCCAACCTAACAGCCCTCCTTCTATTCCTACTCCAAAAGCAGCCATGCTGGCCACACCCAGTGATGCTGAGGAATGGCTCAGGGCATCAGGCGAAGCAGGGCGTAGTAGGGGTATGGGGGGGTTGACACTGGGCCTAGAGGGGATCAGTACTGAGGGACCCTGATTCCCCTGCCTGTCCTTTTCTCTGGGCACACTCACCCTTTACGATTAGCTAGGCCTCCACAAGAACAGCCCCAGCACCGTCGGATCCACATGCCCAGCCTCTCAGTCTTAACAGCCTCCCAGGATGGCCATTCATACCTACTTTTGGGGAGCGTCCAGGGAGGAGGGGCCTGCAGGGGAGCAGCCTGGGGTCCTTGAGCTCCAGCCTCTGGTTTCTTGACCTAGAACTGTCCTGTAGACTCAGTACTAGGCAGAGAAGGAAATCTCTGACAAGCTGGCTAGTGCCAGAAATGCTACAGTCTTCCTTACAGCACCATTAGGCAACACCCCTTACCCCCATGCCTACCACCCTCCCCTGCCCCCAAGAGTCCTCAGATGGCCAAGGGAAGCAAGGCAGGCCCAGGCCCAGACTGGACTCAAGGAGAACAGGCACAACTTCATGGCGTAGCCCCACCCACTGGTACCCATCCACTCACTGTCTCACCCTAGTTGAGAAAGGTCTCTAGGTTCTACTCTCCACCCTGGACACTGGGTCACTCTGCCACCCAACAGCCATCCTTGGTTCCCCAGTCTCCAAGGAATAAAGCCTGATCTCCACAGACAGGCCATCAAGGCCCTTCATGATCCAGCTTCTGCCAGCTTCTCTTGTCTCATCTCTACCCCATCCCCCCCCCCACACCAGACTACAAAACATGCCTAGCACCTCCAGGCCTCTGGGCCTTTGCCCAGGCTGATCCTAGCTTCAACTGCTCATCCTCCCCACTGTCTGTCCAAATCTTTCTCAAATGCCACCTCCTCTATGAAGCCCTCCCAAACCTTCCAGTCACTCAGGCCTCTTTGCTCCTCAAAGATGCCTGTCACTAAGAGCCCCATTTGGGCAATTCTGAATCTGCCTTTCCACTATGCAGAGTTCCAGGAGCCAGGACCAGGCTCAGTATGCAGGGAGAAGAAAGGACTCAGGGCTCGAAGGCATTAGAGACCAGCAATGAGGCTAAGGATCCTAGAGAAAACTGTGAGAGTGGGGTGAGAAGACTCAGGGTGCAGGGGACCAGCCGCATGGGAGAGTCAGGATCTGCCTGGGCAGGACTCCCAGTTCCCATTCCTCAGCACCCCAGCCCTTGCTCCTGCTGTGTCTTTGAGTCTAAGTGGTCCCTGGGTATATCACTGGGATAGGGGATTTATGCTTTGCTTTGAGACTTCTGGGGACCCTGAGTGAGTTTCCCCATGGAGAAGGGAGGCTGAAGGAAGAGCTGCGGTGTGGGATAGGTTTCACAAAGTCGGGCTCAACCTGCCTTAGCTGGAAGGGCCTTGCCAGACAGGAACCTGAGGCCCTGAGAAAAAGGGACTTGTCTGCAAAGCTACAAGAGAATGAGGCAACTGGCAGAGCTGGCGGAACCGCGGGGTCCACCTGTGCGGCTCAGAGCTCTTTCCTCAAGAGGCCAGTGCCACCAGGCAATGGTGATGGAGGCTGGAGGGGGTGGGGGGCAGTGATGGGAGGAGGGAGGGTAGACAGAGCCTGCCTGGGGACACAGGGCGGGGCAAAGCCAGCCTCCCTGTGGCCTGGGCCTGCCAGGGTGTGTGGGCCGCCTGCTCCCAGCCCCCCGCCCTGAGCATGCAAGAAGAACAATCCCCTTGTGTTTGGGCGGCCTGAGCCTGCATGCTGATGAAGGCTAGGGGGTGGGGGCAGGGATGGGGGCGCCTTGGAGTTTGAGGGGGTTCCAGGGCCCAAAGGGGCTAGGGGACTGTCAGATGGGGAAACAATAGGGTCCCAGGTGTGGCGCTGAAGCAGTGAGGGTTACCCCAGGAAAGAGTGAAGGCTGGAGTTGATGTTTAGGGTCCTGGGGAGTCCCTGGGGTTTAAAAACTCTTTGTGGGAGAAGAGCCCCTGGCGACACATGCTATGTTGGACCAGTGTGAAGGTGATCATCCTGGGCTTGGTAGGGGACTAAGAGACCAATTCTGGGAGGAGGGAATGTACCTGGCCCTAAGTGCATCCCTTTGAAGACCACTCCCCAAGGCACTGGAGCCGGGCGGGGCACTGGGTGCCACAGGTCCCAAGATGGCGGGCCTGGGATAGGGGAGTGAGGAGGCGGGCACCTCCCTCTCCTGGCCAGGCAGGCTCCAGGACCAGGCTCAAGTGAGTAGCCAGAGCCCCCGCACCTCCTAAGACTCCAGCTAAGAAGCTAGGTCAGAGCTGAGGGGCTCAAGAGCCACAGGACACCAGGGACCATTCTGAGCCCCCAGCTGACATCTCCACACACCCCTGGCCTGGAGGTCTGTGTCTGGCGCCCCCAGGGACTGCAGATAATGGGAAGGGGTGTGTGCTGAGCCAAGAACTGCAGGGGAGTGGCTGATGGGGACAGAGGTGGAGCAGAACCAGAAGCCAGGGCAGGAGGTCTAGAGAAGAACAGGTCCAAAGGACAGAAACAGCAGGTGGGATGAGGGCCTCAGACCTGGGGTATGGGGTCCAGAAACCCCTCCCTGGTAACTGGGGGCTCCTCTGGCCGACCAGCGCCCCCCACCTGTGCAGGCCTGGGCCCGTGTGGGACAGGGAACGTGTTCCTCGCAGTCTCCTGGTCTCCTAAACCCGGGACCCCGGCCTGTGGACTCTGGTGCGGGCTCCCCGCCCCCCGGCCGAACCCCCAAACTTCGCGACCGGCGGTGCCCCGCCCGGCCCGCGCCCTACCTCGCTGGGGCTGTCCTGCGGCGGCGGCGGCGGCGGCGGCGCGGCGGCTGGGCCGCTCAGTCCCACATTGTCCCCGGGAGAGGCGGCCGCTCACAACTGCGAGTGACATCAGCTGCGAACAATGAGGGGTTTGACAGGCGCGGAGCCCGGCCGGCCCGGAGCCCGGCTCCGCGCCCCCCCCCCCCCCCCCCCCCGCCCGGCCCGGCCCCTCCCCGCCCCCTCCCCGGATCCGATTACAGCGCGGCGGGCCCGCCCCAGCCGCCCCAGTGCCGCAGCCGCCCGCCCCGCCCCGCGCGCCGCGGTGCGCCCGGAGCGGCGGCCGCTTCCGGGAGGGCTGGAGCGACCCTCCCCCGGCGGCTCCTCCAGCCCCTGGGAGTCGGGGGACGAGGGGCGATCCGGCGTGGAGCGCGGTCCCGGTCACGGCTCTGCCCGCGCCGCCCGCGCTGCGACCCGCTCCCAGTCCCTTTGCTCTCGGCCAGCTGGTCCTTCCGTCCTGAGTCCCCTGCACCCCCATCTCGGCCTCTGCCCCGCTCCCGCTCGGATCCCTCGGAGCTCAGGTTTCGACCCTCTCCGGGGCCGAGTTTCCGGCGCGCCTCGCTTCTGCGCCATCCATCCCCGCGCGGGGCTCTCGCCCACCACCAAGCCCCACAGCCCTCAGCCACCCCCAGCTTCCGCCAGGCCCGGCCCTCGTGCGTCCCGGACAGGTTACCGGACCAGCTGGAGGAGGGGCCTGAGAGCGGTGTGACCCGGTGCACCCGCCCCGCGATTCCCCCCAAAGCTACCCCCAGGATTCCTTTTGGGGCTAGGGTCGCGGCGTAGTTGAGTACTCCTAGGGAAGGGATAAGAGTAGGCGAGGGGAGCTGGGCGGTTCCCAAGCTCTCGCATTCCCCGCACAGCGCCCCAGGCCGACGCGCCCCCTGGGGCTCAAATCTACCTCCCCTTCTCCGTAATCGGCTCAGCCTGGTGCCACTGACCTCCACCTCCCCTACAGCTGAGTCTCTTGGCACCTGGGTGTGTGGGGGTGGGGAGAGGAATCCAATCTCCCTTCCCCTCCATCTGGCCCGGTGGACAAAGGGCAGGGGGACCATCTGGTCCCGCTAGGGTGGGGGAAGGGCGTGCAGTGGCGGTCCCAAGGGATGGGGGAGGGGCGGCGCTCTGGAGACAGCGAGAGCCTGCGGGTCTAATTGCATCACTTTATTTCATGGACCTTCACTCTTGGTCTCCCCACCAACCAAACCTCAGAGCAGGAAACTAGCTAGGCCGAGAAGACCCAGGCCTGGGGAGCTGTGAAGCACCCAGCTAGGAGATCTGAGGGTCGAAGTGGTGCTCCCCGTCTTTGGCAGCATTTGTGATCGGGGGCCAGCTGCAACCTGTGGGTGAGTGAAGTTCAGAGCTAGCCATACCCTAAGCCTGGTAGAGGGTCTCCTGCAAGGGCTGGCCTCTTGGGATCCCTGCCTTCCCAGACATGGGGTGCTGCCTGGTTGGGGAGGGCAGCAGTGCCTGTGTAAGTATTTGTGTGGTGGCAGAATGTGTGTGTGTGTCTATGCAATGCAACACTGCCGTGAGTGTCGTCAGCTCAGAGCTGTGTGTATGGCCAAGTGAAGGGTCATATTTGGGAACATAGATGACTCTAATGCGTAAGCATGCATGTGGGCATGTATATTTTTGTGGCCTAAGAGGCGGAGTTAGGGGCTGTGCTACCCAGTGGAGCAGCCAAAGGAGGAGGTGGTAGGTGGGGAGAAGCTGGGCAGAACAGAAGGAATGCAAGCTAAGCAGGAAAACTTAGAGGAGAAGTTCATCTAATGGATTACCCTCCATCAGATTATGTCCCTTGATTCCTGAAATTTTTTCCTCTTGATTTCACCTCTTCAGCCTGTCCCTGCAAGAGAAAGAGGAAAAGACAGACCCTAAAAGAAAAGAACCCAGATAGACAGACACACCTGTTGCAATATACAGGATGAGAAGGAAACCCCAAAGGGAAAGAGATAGAATGCGCAAGAGCGAGACCAGGGCAGGCAAGCAGCCCATCCCCATCAGCAGGGCTGCTCCTCAGGCCAGGCCCCGCAGGAAATCCAGCAGCCCTGTATGCCACTCCTCCGGTTTATCAAGGTAACAGGGGTGCCCCGCCCCCTCCATGACCAACACTCGATGGTTGGGCAGCTGCTTCAGGTGCTCAAAGCTAGTCTGTCCCATGGGGTCTTGGTCTCCATAAACAATAAGAACGGATGTCTAGAGAAAGAAAAAGAGGCAGAGTCAACAGGGACCACCCAGCCTCCTAGAGATCAGCTCCAGCCCTCCCCATCACTTTGGTCTCTCCGTGGGGTCACTGCAAATGATGGGCAAATGTTGGCCCAGTGAAGGGATCGTATGGAGAGGCATACATTTGTGTCTGCCCCAGGACACAGCACAGGGCTTGGCATAGTAATCTGCTGTCAGCTTACCCCAAGGGTAGAGACAGGTGGTTCAACTCGTCTCAGAAACTACCCCTTTGGTTACCCGGTCCCCCTGGGGCCCCAGGATGGACTCTTCCTTGCTTCTGGCAGGGGCATCTCAGCCTCCCACACAGGGGTACCTTCACTCTGGCATAGTCGGCAGCATTGATTTTGTCAGTGCAGATGGGAGCCACTGGCACGTAGCCCCGGAGCTGGGAGCCAGGGGCCGTGAGGAAGGGCAAGGAGTACATGCCACTCAACGATGGGCTGATCACGACTGGGGGTCCCAGATCCAAAGCATCCACCACAGCTGCCAGGAAGCTGCTGGGGACCAGCTCCCCAATAGGGGCAGGCGCTTTTGCTTCTTTGGAGTGCCCCAGACCTGCAGGGAGGGATTCAGGTGTGGGAGAGACAAAGGTGATGAGTAGGAAGACAGCAGAGAGAAGGTCCCTTCCTCCAGAAAGCCCTCCTAGGTCAGGCTCTGTGTCAGGTTCCTGCAACATGCATGTAGTTATTCCTACAGCAACCTAGGTCTGTTGTACCTGTGGCAGGCCTAAGGCATTTCCCTCCATGTTTGTGCCCACCTCCACTAGAACAGTGTCCTCAAAGAATCAGGCTCTGAAGCCCCACATGGCTGGATCCAAGTCCCGGTGATCCACTTACTATGTAACACTGGGAAAGTGCCCCCAGCCCTCTCTCCACTGTTCAGTTTCCCCATCTGTTAAAAGGAGGTAACAAAAGTATCTGCTGTTTGAGATTGTTGTGAAAATTAAGTGAGTTAACTGCTTCAGAGGCACCTGTCCCAGCGCTGGCAGGGTAGATGCCTCCAGGACAGGGGATGAGGGGTGGTCTCTGCACACATATCTCCCCTCTGGTTAGTCAGTCCCTACCTTCTGCAGAAGGATTAGTTCATGGCCTTGGCTTGGAAGTTCAGCCCAACCCACTGTCAGAACCAATCCTGTCCCGTCCTGGAGGCCCACCCTTGGGCACTGAAACCAAACCAGCCATGGCCAGAGGTGGAAACAGGTCGGCCATGCTGCCCATTTCACACTTGGCACCGCAGGCTGGGGCCTGCCAGTCGAGGTTATGACTGGCAGTCTGGCACTGCCCTTCCCTCCCTCAGGACCTGACTTAGGGCTTTGTAGGTGGGATCATGACCAGGGGCTTAGCTATCCCCAAAGGTGCCAGGGGACACTCCTTAGGGCTTCCAACAGAGCCCGTGGTTACGGCTCTTTCAAAACATTTTACTTGCCATCAGCTGAGTACTAATTATTCTGTGTTACATACTGGTCACATACATAGAGCGTCTCAGTCCATTCTCATTAAAACCATCCTCCAGAATGGGTGTGGTTATCTCTTTACAGATAAGGAAACAGGCTCAGAGACACTGAGACACTGCACCAGGCAACACAGATGCAGCTGGGCAGTGCCCAGACTGTATCTGGATGGACTAGAGAAGCTTGAAGGCCTTTGTAGTGTGCACTCCGACCTGTCTAGCTCAGGGATCAGCCTGGCTACCTCCCCCCAGTCCCCCAGCCCTGGGTCCCCAGTGAGGCCCCCACAACCCCGCCCCCCGAGTTACCTGGCAGGTCAATGGCCACAGCCCGGTAGCCAGCCTGGGCCAGCCTGTGCAGCGTGCCCAGGTTCTGCCAGGTCTCAGAGGAGAAGCGTATGCCGTGCAACAGCAGCACGGAGAAGCGGGCGGCCTGCCCACCGCCTGGGCGAGCCTCTCGGAAGAAGAGGCTCTGGCCCTGCACCTGGATGGTGCCCTCGTGCTGCTCCACGCCCGCCATACCTGCTGCTGTGCTGGTGCCACAGAACACCCTGCCCACGTGGAGCAGAGAGGCTGCCCCAGAGAGGGCAGGGGTCTCCTCTGCAGCAGCAAGGAGGCTCCCAGAACTCTAGGCACAAGCCTTGGATGAGGAAAACATGGGTGTTATTTCTGCCTCTGCCACTATCTAATTGCCTTCGTTTCCTCATCTGAACTATGGGACATGAACGTCCACCTCAAGAATGTATGAGTTAAAAAAAAAAACAAACTGGTAATTGAGTGTGCCTGCCTTTGGGAAGAACTCAATACCTGGGGCTCCCGTTACAATTATTGTTCCCATTGTTGTTATCTTTTCCTACCTTGGGGATAATACAATAGAACTTAACTCCTAGGTGGTAGATAGGATTAAATGAAGCCAGGCGTGTAAAACATTCCCAGTGCCTAGCACACAGTAAGCATAGTAAACGTATCAACAGTAAGTAGCTGACTATTCTGCTTATCAGCCTTTTCCTCCTCCAGGCTCTGCTATAGGTCATGGATTGGCACTGCAGACCCAAGGGAGTCGAGGCTGGAGTAAAACAAAACAAAACAAAATCTATTTTCCGGAGCCGGAAACCGGAGCGCTGAGCGGGGAAAAGCTTTGGAGTTCCGGCCCACGAAGCCCGCGAGGTGCTCAGCGCGTTGCCGGCTGAGGCCCAACACACGGTCGCCGAGGCCAGGCAGTCTCTGGCACCGCCACCTCCGGCTCTGTCCCGTCCGAGGACCTCGGTTGTGGATAGCAGGGTCTGGTGAGGTGCATGCAAAAGCCGAGGGGGGCAGACCCGAGGAAGGGGGCCTGGGAGCCAAGATAAGAAGGGGAGAAACTTTGCAGTGGGTGGGGGTGGGTTCTAACTAGAGAAAGGAAGAGGGTCGGAGGGCGCAGGATAGGTACCTGGGGAGCTGCGCGAGGAGGCAGGCGAGTGCAGGCGGCGACTGGGGCCGGGGCGGGAAAGCAGGGAAGGGGCTGGTGCGGGGAAGGAGGGAGGTGGCCCGCCCGAGGGCTGGGGGCTGGGCCGTGCTCCAGGGCGCCCGCTTGTGGCCGCAATCCGTCGCAGGGAGGTGGGTGCTGCTATGCTAGACCTATCTTCTCACAGCGGTCTCTATTTTCCCATGTCCCTCGACCCCATGTACCCCAGACTGGGGCACACAGACCCTGAGCAACCTGCCCCAGGTGCATATGATTTGTCTTGAGAAGAAGGGTTCCTTTGGGGTCTCATCTCTCCTGCTCCCTCCCCACTTTTTTTTTTTTCCCTCCCCAGCCTGGGCTGCCCAAGCCCAGAGTTTTCAGTCTGGAACACAGTGGAAGCCAGACTGATTAGAACGCGAAGTTCTGCCAATATCTAGCCTTGGTCGATTTCTCAACTGCCCTGAGCATATTTCCTTGCCTGTAGAATGGGTGTGATGCTGCCTACTTGACAGAGTGCTAATAAGGAGTGAATGCTGCCTGTTCCTCCCATCCTCCCTGTTCCAGGCCTGGCCACACAGGCTAGGGACAGATCAGATGTTGGTCACATGTCACTAACCAGGATAGATGACTTATAGAGACATGAAGGAGCCTAGAGGCCGCCAGGGCTCTGGCTGAGTGCATGCGGGCGTGTGTGTATTTGCAGGGGTCAGGGAAGTGGCTGACGGGAGACCTGGGGCTGCTTCATAACAATACTAATATCTGGCAGTTACACAGCGAAGCTTCCATTCCAGACAGTAGGTCCTTAAGACAACCCTCTGCGGTGGTGACAATCCTTTGTGGGCCTAAAGACAACCCTTATCCTTAACCCTGCCGTACAGACCGGAGACTAAGGGTGGAGACACGCTGGTGGGAAGAAGTCGGGTGACTTCTCTTTATGCCCCAGCTCTTAGGCCGAAAAACAACCTGGAAAATCTGGACAGTGGGAAGTGGGGCCGGGCCTCTGTGCTTTGGGGTGCTTCCGCCCAGTGCCCCTTCCAACTTGGCTGCCAGGCGCGGGACTGAAACCGCGGACTGCGCAAGCGCACCGAGGCTCTCCGCCACCTAGTGACCGCAGCGGCCCGCAGAGTGGTGGAAGCAGCGCCAACGTCGCGGCGCTGTTTGACCGCTGGTTGCGTCCGAGCAGAGCCCGCCCAACGGTGGCAGTCCAGTCATCCCGGTTGGCTCGGTAAGTGTCCCCGGGGAGTGAGGCCAGCAGGTTGCCCGGGCCATTCTTGCCCCGCCCCTTGCCCCCGGAGCCCTGGGGCAGAGTCCTGCCGGAGAGGCCGTGCTGGGGCAGCCCGTGTGCTTGTTTGTGTTCCTTTGTCACGTGTGTGCACCCGCTCAGTTGCTGGCCCTGTGTTCTTGGGGGTCTGGGTGTATGTGTGTGTGTGTGTGATGTATGTCAGTTTTCCTGCGTGCCTGGGCTGGGGGGCAGTATGTCAGTCTATCTGCCCACTTGTGTCTGTGTATGTCTACTGTATTTCTGTGTGCTGTGTGGCTTTAAGAGTGTATATCTACCTGTATGTATGTGTATTTTTGAGGGTCTGTGTTTGGGTGTCTGTCTGCGTGTACCTCCAAATACACGTTCTTGTGTACATGTGTAGTTTGGGGATTGTACCGCGTGCTTGAGATATGAGGGTCTGAATATGATTTTAAAAGCGTGTGTGTGTGTGTCTACCTGTGCTCTGCCTTCCTGATAACTGATGTATGTGTGATTTTGAGGGTGTATTTCAAGGTTGTACACAGGCCCACGCATGCTCAAGGAGGCTGTGTGTCCATGAAGGGACTAGCTTGTACAAAGGAAAAGTGTTTGGGGACAAGAGTTTGTGTGCATGTCTGTGTATCACACCTGTGGTATTGTTGAAACGTATGCCAAGGACCTCACGTGGGTACCGTGCCTCCCATCCCCCTCTTCCATCTCTGTAGCATACTGTTGTCTAGTGCTCCAGCTGCCTGGGTTGCCATAGCAACGGCTGCAGTCCCATTCCTCCCTACCTGGAGAGGTGCCCCGGTGCCCCAGGCCCACCACAGGAGAGGTTCAGCGTGGATACTCTGCTTGGTGGGAACCTAGGCTGATGTGCTGGATGCTCGCATCCGAGGCTGGTGGTGGGCAGAAAGAAGAGAAGACTGTATTCTTCCTCCATACAGCTCCTGGTTCTGCTCCAGAGGGGCTGCCACTGCCCAGTCACCACCTGACCGTGGAGACTGGGGCTGGGGGCTTGGGAAACAGCCCCAAAACTTCTGGGAGAGGTGGGTGGGGTCCAAGGCGATTCCCCAGCTCAGGTCTAGGGCCAGCGCCCAGCAGGCACTCAAATAAAGATATATTCACTGGAATCCAGGAACAAGGATTCCTAGACCCAAAATGATGATAGGCTAGCCCTTGGTCAGGCCCCCTGTATTATTGAAATCTCACAGAAGGCTTGGGAGAGTAGCTGCAAGGTTATTTTCTCCATTTTACTGACAAACAAGGTACATAGCTAGGAATTGGCAGAGGAGTCTCAAAGTCAGGGCTGACTGCTCTGCCTGGGTGTGGGTCCTAAGGTCTGTCGTCTGGGCTGGCAAAGACTCAGACTGGAGGAGTCCATGAAACAGGTCACTTGGCATAAAAGCTGGGGGGTAGGCAGCATTTGCCTCTCTAGCCTCCTGCTGCCCTTTCCATTTGTAAGTGTGCCATACTTCTTGCTAGCCCCATACTCCCTCGGGCCTAGGCACTTCCTCCATCAGGGATATGCTCCTTGAGTTCTCTTCCCACTTAATATCAGTTGGGGTATGGGGTAGAACATTAAATATTCCCGTCACATTCTGGTTTTAGCATTATTGTATGCAGTCTGATAAAAAAGAGCCATTTGCAAACATGCCCTTAGTGGGACATTGCTTTACCCTTTGATGTCTTTCACCTTTGATGACCCTCACCACTCCAACCACCAGTTCATCCATCACCTCTCAGGCCCAGTTTCCTCCTTGGCAAAAAGAGTGTGGCCTGGTGGTCGGGAGCCCAGTACTGGGCTGAAGTGTCAACGCTGCCACTTGATACTCTGCACATCGGGCAAGAGACTCTACCTCTCTGAGCTTCAGTTTGCTCGTTTATAAGAAATCTATAATCATATTTGTTCCCTAGCATTCTTGTGTGGATTCATGAGTCATTATACGTGAAGGGCCTACCACAGGGTTTGGCTGTCATAAATACTTGATGAATGGAAGTGGTTTTCGCTGACACAAGGATGGTGGTGGCCACTGATGCCAGGGGGACATCTCAGATGCTCCTCACACTTATGGGGTATCTGAGCCCTTGCCCTGGCATGTGGAGTACTTGGGTGTGAACCCTCAGACACTTGCCCAGAGCATAGGAAAGGGAAAGGGCTGAGCTTTTCCTCTGCTGGGAACTCCTGGGTGGGATTTGAGGGGGGTTTGTGGGGGCTCAGCTCTACCCTCTTCTCCATTTCCTCTCCTCCAGACTGTGGTACAGACCTCCATGAGCCGGTCCCAGGTTGCCCTGCTGGGCCTGGGCCTGGGCCTGCTGTTCATGCTGCTGCTATATGTTGGGCTGCCAGGACCCCCTGAGCAGACCTCCTGGCTCTGGGGAGACTCCAATGTCACGATCCTGGCTGGTCTCATCCCTGGCAGCTCCCCCATTTTTTACCGTGAGGTGCTCCCATCCCACCGGGCCCACAGGTAGGTGCTGACCCTCGGGTGAAGTAGAAGGACTAGGCTCAAGGAGAGGCCCCGTGTGGGACCCGCCTCCCCCAGCTCAAGTCAAAGTGCCCAGGGCTTGGGAGGGCAGTGGGAGAAGCCTTGGAAGAAAGAACCCCCAGGACACACACACTTCCCCGTGTGCCCACAGGGTGGATGTGGTGCTGCTCCATGGAAAGGCCTTTAGCTCCCAGACGTGGGAGCAGCTGGGCACACTGCAGCTGCTGGCGCAGAGGGGCTACCGGGCCGTGGCCCTTGACCTTCCAGGTGAGCCCTCGCCCCTGGGTCCAGGGAGGTAACATGCAGCAGGGACAAAGGGACAGCATGCCAGAGGGTAGAACTGGAGGGGTAGGAAAGCCCTAAGGTGTGGCTGGGGATCGTCTGGACCTCAGGGTCTAGACAGGCCAGCGAAGTCACAACACAAAGGGGCCACATGAAAAGCTCTGTGTTTTTATTTTCCACCTTGAAAACTACAGTGTGGATTGTTGTATGTCACAGAGCACTTAGAAACACGGCCTTAAAAAAACAGAAAGAAATAGAAAGAACCATGACCTGCCTCACAGGAGATCACATGGGGAGATCTCACTGTACTTGTTAATGACAAACTAGGTAGCTTTATGTTTTTCTTCAGTTTTACAGATGATTTTTGCTGTTATTCTTGTCATTAAAAAATCAACCAAGAATGACCTCTCTCAGAGATCCGTGCCACTTCTCTCCCTGTCACTTCTCTAAGCAGTTTGAGGGTGCCAGATCCCCTTTGGGTGCTTTTGCACCTAGAGATGCAGGGTTTTGTGGTGGGGGTTGTGAACATGCCTGGTGTCCCGGCTGCTTAGCGAATCTCTCTGTAACCTGATTTTCCTCCCCTCTGCCGTGTCTCATGGGTCTCATGGGTCATGTCAGGCACTGTAACCGTTGGAGGGATGAACAGGTTTCACTTGGCCCCTCCTCTACGGTGGCTCTGTAGGCTGGTTTAGGGTTTTCAGTGTCAGTCAAAATGCTCAAGTAAGGAAACTGAAGCATCTTTGGGCATGCCTCTTCTTTTCTTTTTTTTTTTCCATTACTTATTTTATTTTTTGGCCATGCCACACAGCATGTGGGATCTTAGTTCCCTAACCAGGGATGGAATCTATGCCCCCTGCATTGGAAACACAGGGTGTTAAGCACTGGGCGACCAGGGAGGCCCCTTAACATGCTTCTTTGAGCATATGGGCAAAAATTTCTGTAGCGTAGCCATCAGGGACAATTAATTTGTCAGAGGACACACTTTTTAAAATTTCTTGACAAATATTATCTTACCCTCCAAAAATGCTATATGGATTTACTCTCCAATCAGTCATGCATGGAAGTATCCATTTTCCCTCATCTTCCCTAACACTGTGTATTATCAAATTTTTTTTTTAATTTGGTTGTGCTGGGTCTTAGTTGTAGTACACAGGATCTAGTTCTCTGAACCCAGGCCCCTTACGTTGGGAGCATAGGGTCTTAGCCACTGGACCACCAGGGAGGTCCCTATCAATCTTTAGTTTTGCCAATATGATGAATGAAAGATGATTTTCTTAACATCCCTATCACCTTACAAAAACATAACTTCTGGGGATTTGGGGATAGCAGATGTCCACTGGTCCCCATCTCTTTGACCACTGTGGTGAGCAGGAAGTCCTGACCACCTTCCCAGCCTCCCTCAACTGGTGCCTTCTGCTGTTCCCAGGTTTTGGGAACTCGGCACCTTCAAAGGAGGCAAGCACAGAGGCAGGGCGGGCAGAGCTGTTGGAGCGAGTGCTGCAGGACCTAAATGTGCAGAACACCGTGTTGGTGAGCCCTTCACTGAGTGGCCACTATGCCCTGCCCTTCCTGATGCGAGGCCACCACCAGCTGCGTGGATTCGTGCCCATTGCACCTGCCTCCACCCAGAACTACACCCAGGAGCAATTCCAGGCCGTGAAGGTACTGGGAGGAGGGTCCCTGAAAGTCCTGGCTTACTGTCCCTGGCTTGGGTCATGGGGGGAAAAGACATAGGCTATACTTGGAGGACACATGGCCCCATCCTTGATCTGGATGGAAGAGATGGGTTGTATCAGGAAGATGTCCTAAGGAGGTAGCTTGAGGGTCAATCCCCCTCAGGCCCCAGGATCATGGCCCCTTGCCTTGCCCTGCAGACCCCAACTCTCATCCTGTATGGGGAGCTGGACCGTACCCTGGCTCGGGAGTCACTGCGGCAGCTCCGCCACCTGCCCAACCACTCAACGGTGAAGTTGCGCAATGCAGGCCATGCCTGCTACCTCCACAAGCCACAAGACTTCCACCTCGAACTCCTTGCTTTCCTTGACCATCTGCTGTGAGCACACCCACTGTCCAGGCCTCAGGCCTGGCTTGAACTTGGAGAGTCTGGACCAGCCCCTACCAGGGCAGCAGCCTCTGTGATTAGAGGGCAGAGGCCAAAGGGCTAGACCCAGTCAGGACCTTTCATTTTATCTCAGAGGCACAATAATTAAAAAAAAAAAAAGCATTTTTGTCATACTTGAGGAGTGACAGGTCCTGTTTGCTGGCAATGTTGACCTTTCATTTTATCTCAGAGGCACAGTAATTCAAAGAAAAAAGCATTTCTGTCATACCTGAGCAGTGACAGGTCCTGTTTGCTGGCATTGCTGACAGGTCCTGTGAGAGTTGGAGCCAAGTGTGGGGCTGCTCGGGACTGAGAGCTGGAGGGAATGCTCCAGCAGCCTGAGATGGCTAAGGACATAGGCTGCTTACGAGATGGCTGCTGAGTGGCCAATCTGTGATTGTTTCCTCATCAGTAAAATGGACATGATGCAACACGTAGTTACTCTACTCAGAAAGTGGTTTTAGGATTGAATGAGTCTGGGTAAGCAGAGCACTTGGCCACACAGGGCTGGCAGGTGGGACTGTCATTGAGAGGGGTCGTTATTCCTGCTAAATGATCACTGGGACAGATGAGAAATCCAGGATCTGGTGGCTGAGATGAGTGAATCAGGATGTAGGTTCCATGGCCAAAAGGGGCAGGATGTGTAGAGGAGGGGATGGGGAATGTGGTTTATCTTGTAACATGGTATTGGGGAGGGGGAAATTTCCCCCTCTCCCCATCTTGAGTTCTTGGTTGGACTAACAATAAAACTGACACAAAACAGATTAACAGGAGAAAAAGAAGTTTTAGTTGTGTGCAAGGAGGTCTCATAGAAATGAGACTCAAGAAGTGACCAAAGCAGGCAGCTTTTATACTTTTTAGACAAAGAATAAATCTGTGAGCATTTGACAGGACAAAAACATATTTTGGATGCTCAATTAGTAAAGAATCTCTTAATAAACAGAGTTTGGGCTTGGGGGTAATAAATTAAAAGAAGTAACAAAGTTGGCTTATAGAGGCTTCTCGGCCTGCATTCCCTATCCCTGGAGATAAAGGTGTCCTATCTCTAGATTCAAGGAGTGTACCTTTCACAGAGGTTTCTTTCCTGCTTTCAGGGAGACAGAAAGGAGGGTCAGAATGTCCCTCCTGCATTGGACATTTCTTAAGTGACTTTAATTCAAAATAATCGACATGCCAACAATAACATTGCTGGTGAACCAGCAATCCTGCTTGTGTCTGGGAATGTGTGGGTCAGCAGCTGAACTTAAACCCCAGGACGGTTGGATGGACCTTACCCTACCTTCCTAGCCTGCCTCCCCTGTGCCCAGAGATTGAAGTCTTCAACCCCGCCCCTCCCCAAGCTGAGTCACCCTCTGGAACAGAGGGTAGAACTGGCTGAGAGTACAGAGGACAGCCAGATACACAAATGGGCAGCTACAACTGTGTGCGGCCTGTGGGTGGCCAGCAGGACACCTGTGTCTCTTATATTGTCCTCCGGTGGCTGCAGAAGAGCCAAGGAACCTGGCACAGGATCAGCAAAGAACGTGCCACACTTATGCTTCTGTGCAGTTTCCTACCTCTCCTTCTGTCTACAGCGTCACGATTACCTCCTCTCAGCGTGCCATCCTCTGTCACATCCACCGTCTCACACTTACACGGTCATACACAGTCACCCACTGACACACAGCTGTGCCCACACAGCGGTGCGATCACACAGGCGCTCATGCGTTCATTTATCCTCCGTGCCTGGCACGCCGTCCGTCTGCTCTGTGCCCTCCCAGGGACAGGATCCTGCGGGTACATGGACCAGCCTCCTGGCGCTCACAGATTGTTAACCAGGAAACCTCTCCACACAGGGAGCGTTGAGCCCGTCCCTGAGGAGGTGAAGCGTGAAGAGGGGAGAAGTAGAGACTCGCGGGAGCGGGTGGTGGAGCAGGTGGGGACCAGCTCCAGCAGGACTTAGCGGGGCTGAACCCTGAGAGCTAGGGGGCGCCCGAGCGGGCAGCTGCGACGTTTCCAGTCGGTGCCCGCCCTCTTCTTTTCTCGCCCAATCGGGAGGGTGCAGGAGGTGGGGCCGGCTACCCAGAACCAGGGGCGGGGCCGAAGGCGTGCCCTGCTGGGCGGGGCTGGGCCTGCCGGGGCGGGGTCGGGCCGGAGCTCGCCTCCGGGTGCGGGGCGGAGCTGGCGGCGGAGGCAGCTGCCCCGGGGCGGGCTCCTGAATCCTAGCCGCAGGTAACTGGTGGAGGCTGCAGCCACTGGCGGGCGGAGACGCCCTCGCCGACTGGGCCTTAGAGTCTGGGACGGCCCTGATTCGCAGTCTTTGGTTCCGCCCTGCGAGGTCCGGCCACGTGGTGGGCGGGCCAGGGCAGTTTTGAGACCTCACAGGACCCCGAGTCCCGCCCAGAGTCCAGGGCGGACGCCAAGCGGCGAGCGTGGGCCAAGACCGGCCGAGAGCGAGGTGGGGTGCTTTGAGGAGGGGTGGCGGGATCTGGAGCTCCCTGAAATGAAATCCAGGCAATGGGAAAATTTCTTTTCGAGAAGGGCGGCGGGAGTCAACGTGTGGGTTCAAACGTGGCTCAGTTACTTTCTAGCTGTGTCTGAGCCTCTTTTTGCTTTTTCCTCTGTAATGTGTGCATTCAGAGGCACGAACTTCATGGGGCTCCTTAGGGGGATTAAATAAGGAACTGTGTTGAAAGTGGCCAGCACAGCGCCTGAAACAGAATGGGGGCTCTGTAACGGGGGACGTCCGGGGAACCGCCCGGGGTAGGGGCGGCGTGCAGATGGAGTCCACCTGCCACAGGTGCGGGGAGGAGTAGGCAGCCACTCGCTTTGCCCCCAGCTCATCACGGCAGGGCAGCGCCATGGCCAGCCAGGATAGCGAGGGCGAGCACCCATCCGTGACGCTCTTCCGTCAGTACCTACGCATCCGCACCCTCCAGCCCGAGCCCGACTATGGTGAGAACGCGGCGTTTTCAGGACCTGTGGTGGGGCTTCAGGGGCGGGCACTGTGCTCTCAAGCAGGCAGCAGCCTCTGTCACCAGCTGAGCCTAATCTGCTGCCTCAGATGGCTCCTCCACTGCTTTAAGTCGTTCCCTGGGTCACAGACTTCTCAGCAGCCCCTCCAGTCTGTGCTGCTCCAAAAGTTACAACCGGCGTTTAGATAAGGAACATCTTCCCCTTCATTCCCCAGGACTTGCGGTTGGGGAGGGGAAGCAGAGGCTCCCGGAAGTCTCCTGGGGTTGAACAAAGGCCACAGCCCTTAAGGAATCGCTTGGTGCCAGAGAACTGTGTACCTAGGTCCAGTCCAAATCCCAGCTGGTGAGCCTCGTGTCTCTGAGTCAGTTTCGCCAAATTAAAAAAAAAAAAATTATTTAGCTGTGCCAGGTCTTACTTGCCATGTGTGGGAGCTTTCATTGCACCATGTGGGGATCTAGTTCCCCAAGCAGGGATGGAACCTGTGCCCCTTGCATTGGGAGCCCAGAGTCTTAACCACTGGACCACCAGGGAAGTCTGTTTTTTCATCTTTAAGGAGGGTAATGATGACACCTGCTTCTCACCCTGGACTCCCCACCTGGCTTTCTATAAAGGGTCACTGGCCAAAAAACATCTTCCCCCTTGGGGACTGAGATGCAAAGTTCTCTTATGGATGAGGAATTGTGTGGAGGCAGGTGTCTGCTCCCCTCACTGGATGTCCCCCCATCTCTGCCTGGGTTCGTGGGAGGTGAGAATGGGTGGGGAGGCAGAAGCGGCAGCCAGGCTCTCTGTGTCCCCAGGGGCAGCCGTGGCCTTCTTTGAGGAGAGAGCCCTCCAGCTGGGCCTGGGCTGTCAGAAAGTGGAGGTGAGTGTGCGACACTGCATGGAAAGGGGGAGGTGGGCCTGAAGCAGCTTCTCGCCCTGCACTGACTACCCCTCCTCCTGGCCCTCTCTAGGTGGCACCTGGCCGTGTAGTGACCGTGTTAACCTGGCTAGGCACCAACCCCAAACTCTCCTCCATCTTGCTCAACTCCCACACGGATGTGGTTCCTGTCTTCCAGGTGTCTTGGGGGTGTGGGAACACAATGTCCCACAATGGAACAACCCTTATGGACAAAGTACAGACCCACCCATTCAACTGCAGGGAGCCTACAATGCTGGTCCTGGCACAGACTTGACCTCATATAGCATTACTCCACTCTGACAGCCTCTGCCCAGTAGCCATTCCATGCCAGGGTGGGTTGGGGTGGAGGTGGGAGGCAGAGATTAGGGATGATGGCTGTCAGCAGCCCTCTTCAGGGCGGGACTATAGTTGAGCAAAGCAGGATAATGACTACATTTGGGGCTTGGGTCCCTCTTCCTGCCCCTGCCCCCAGGAATATTGGAGTCATGATCCCTTTGAGGCCTTCAAGGATGCAGACGGCTACATCTATGGCAGGGGTGCCCAGGACATGAAGTGTGTCAGCATCCAGTGAGTGTCCTTCAAGGCCAAGGAACATCTTGACCCCTTACCTTGGGTGGGAATTCCTGCTAAGACCATTGCCTGGATGGTGAGATGGGGACAGAGACTTGCTGGAGTCACCTGCTAGGCTGTGGCAGAGCAGGGCCCAAGCCTGCAGCCTGCCTGCTCAAGCATCTGACGGCTCCCCGCCAACACCCAGCTTACACCCTCTCCCTGCCCCTCAGATACCTGGAGGCTGTGAGGAGGCTGAAGGCTGAAGGCCACCATTTCCCCAGAACCATCCACTTGACCTTTGTGCCAGGTAGGAGTGGCTGGTGGGGGACACCTTCACGGGCAGGGAGAGCGTGTTGGGGGTACCCACCCTATCTCACATTCCTACTGCCTTTACAGATGAGGAGATTGGGGGTCACCAAGGCATGGAGCTGTTTGTGAAGCGGCCTGAGTTCCAGGCCCTGAAGGCTGGCTTCGCCCTGGATGAGGGTGAGCAGGGTGGCAGACCACTGAGCAGCCAGCAGAGGGTAGGGAGGCTGCTAGTGGAGGCTGGGCCACTCCACCCTCTGAACTGCCTTTTCCTTCTCAGGCCTGGCCAATCCCACTGACGCCTTCACTGTCTTTTACAGTGAGCGGAGCCCCTGGTGTGAGTATGCACTTGGAAGGTGGGAATCACTGTGCAGATGGGAGGCTGGGCCCGAAGGGACAGGGGTCGTCCGCCCAGGGCTCCCCAGCACGTTGGAGCCTGAGTAGGCCTTGAACCCACGGCCTCTGCCTCCCAGCCCCTTCCGATCCTAGCGTCTCTTTCCTGAGCTTCTGAGTGGAGGCCCTAACTGTGGGCAGAAACCAGCTCTACCCTGTGCATTCTGAGGGGAACAGAACCCTGCCTGAGGAGTTTGGAATGAGGGGGAAGGCTATGGGCCCATCTCGGGGCTGGTTGCTCTTCCAACCCATCCCATACTGAAGCCACCCTCTTCCCCTGCCTCTCCCAGGGGTGCGGGTCACCAGCACTGGGAAGCCGGGCCACGGCTCACGATTCATCGAGGACACAGCAGCGGAGAAGCTGGTGTGTGGCCCACGGGGAGGGAGTGTGGGAGTTCCCAAGGCTCGTCCTGGGGCCCCTGTCACATGTCACCTCACACTCTCCTAGCACAAGGTTGTGAGTGCCATCCTGGCTTTTCGGGAGAAGGAGAAGCAGAGGTGAGGCAGCCTGGGAAAGGGCCCGGGGCTCTGGGAGGTTATGCAAGGGAGGAGTTGGCGTTGAGCCACCTTTTATCTGTTCCCCCTCCTTGTTGCCGGCTGCCCCTGCCGCCTCACCACAGGCTGCAGTCAGACCCTCAACTGAAGGAGGGGGCCGTGACCTCCGTGAACCTGACTATCCTAGAGGGCGGCGTGGCCTATAATGTGGTACCTGCCACCATGAGTGCCAGCTTTGACTTCCGCGTGGCACCGGATGTGGATCTGAAGGTGCCACCTCCACCTGGGTTTGGAGAAGGGAGCCTGGGTCCTCAGCCCAGTCCTCGGGGTCAGCTCATCTCCCTTCTCTTAGGCTTTTGAGGGGCAGCTGCAGGACTGGTGCCAGGCGGCTGGCGAGGGGGTCACCTTCGAGTTTGCTCAGGTATGGATGGGGGTGCCTAAGATGGGGGAGTCATAGGAGCTGGGGAGGCTGGGTTTGCTGCGTGTGTCACTGTACACTTGGTGTGCCTGCGTACATTCTGACATTTCTTTAGCTGTGAGAGACGTTTTATTAACAAGCATTAGTTGTAGAGGACACTGGGGAGTGGAATTAAACAAGAAATTTTGCTGTCAGTTCTTATAGCATGAAAAGAGGAATAGACATGAGTCAAATAATTCTTTTATATAAGTATGAACACATGTGATCCGGGAAAGGGTGGGACCTTACTGTGTGGACCTGTAATTGGAGTCTTTGACCAGACTGAGGTCTGGGACCACCTTCTTGAGCAAGGGGCACTTGGGCTAGGATCTGAGGATGGATGGGAAGTGAAGGGCAGAGGTCCCTGGCCTGTGGCCTCTGAAGGACTGAAAAAGTACCTGTTGCTGGACTGGCCAGCTGGATGTCTGGGTAGGTGGGTGGGTGTGTGTCCTGTGCCAGGCACAGCCTACACTATGAATAGGGCAAGATGCCCAGACTCTGTCCTGATCCCGCCATCCTTCTCCCCACAGAAGTGGACAGAGCCCGAAGTGACACCTACTGATGACTCAGACCCTTGGTGGGCAGCATTTAGTGGGGCCTGCAAAGACATGTGAGCTCGCTGGCCAGCCCTCCTCTCCCCTTACCCTCTTCCACCTTCCTTTGCCCCTTCAACCCTTCCCTTGCCCTCTGCTTCCACATTCACCCTCTACAGGAACCTCACCCTGGAGCCAGAGATCTTCCCTGCTGCCACGGACAGCCGCTATCTTCGCGCGGTGAGCTGCTCGCAGTAGGGTGGGCAGTGGCGTGGTTCCTGGGTGCTGGCCTTCCTCTTAATAGCCCCCCTCGTTCCCTGCAGGTAGGAGTCCCGGCTCTGGGCTTCTCACCCATGAACCGCACACCTGTACTGCTCCACGACCACGATGAACGGCTGCATGAAGCCGTATTCCTCCGTGGGGTTGACATATATACTCGGCTGCTGCCTGCCCTGGCCAGTGTGCCGATCCTGCCCAGTGAAAGCTGAGCCCCGTGCAGTCCAACCTCCACCCTGGACCACTGCCAAGGAGCCCTGTTCCCTCCTGCCCTACAATAAAGTCTCTGTGGACTGGGGCCACTTCCAAAGCACAAACAGCAAGGATATTCGTGGAGCAGGGTTTCAAAGCTAACAACTACTTCAGAGATGAGGGACAACACACCACACCTGTTGCCCCGGTATATCAGTAACTCCTTTTGGGCCTCCCAATGCCCCAAGTGACCACCATACTCAAATGGCGGACTACAAATGACCACCGTACTCATAAGCTAGTCTTAAGATCGTGTGACTGTGAATGGCGCTTCACTGGCTGCTCTGGGGACTAAGACAGCAGGCTAGACAGCTGCTCTAGGGGGCAGAGAAGACAGCACAGTCATACAAGAAAGATAGTGCCACCACTGCTTGGCCTCCTGGGGACCCATTCACCTCAAGAGTAGTGAATACTGCCCAAGCCTGCTAGGAACCTGGAAATCCTCAGGCCAGAGTGAAGAATTCCTCTTTCTTTTAGGTGAGCTTGAAGACCTGACAAAGGTGTTTGGGTTTTTTCTCTTTCCTCACCATCCTGCCCAGTCCAGCAACCTGTGTGTCTCAATATCCCAGAGGCACCCATCCACTCACTCACTAGGTCCCATTCTTGCCCTTCAAGGCCGTATTTCCCAACGTTACCATCCAGGAAGGCTAAAACTCTACTCTCATGTAAAACATTGGTACCTACCCGACCCAAACCCTGGTTCCAGCCCTGGGATCACAGACACAGGCTGACTGACAGATCCTGTCTCAGATTTATTTGTACAAATAGCACAGGAGGACACCAGCCCCATGCAGACAGCAGCCTGGGGGTCACACCAGTTCTTCTGTCCTCACACTGGCAGATGAAGATCTCTACTCCGGAGCTTTGGTGGGGGCCTGGGCACCCTTGGCAGCTGGAGCCGCAGCTGCAGGTGGCTTGGCCTTGGTTGGAGCCTTGGCCTGGGACTTTGGCCGGCAGAACCTGAGACCCTTGGCGATGCGGGCACGAGCACGTTTCCCGAGCTTGGGGTGAGCAATGTAGGCAAGTCGGCTGAGCTTGCGGCTGCCGCCTGTTGGCATCTTGGGCTTGACCTCCTTGGGCTTGACGAGAGCCTTGACAGCCTCAGCACGTGCACTCATGGCCTTGGCATTGTTGGCCTGCATCTTCTTCAGGCCCTTCTTGTTGTGCTTCTTGGCAAAGCGCATGTTCCTCAGGAACTTGGGGTCTACCTGGCAGACAAACGTACAGACAGCTGTAAGTGCAGCATTTAAGGGCCAAGTCACCCTTGGTCCCCCTCTCTATAGCAGCACCTTGGAGACTATCAGGCCTGTTGGGAGTCGAGACAGCATCAAGTCAACCTTAAATGCAGAATTAACTTGAACCTTAGAAACTATCTGCAGGGAAACATGGACCACCACCCCAAAAGTCAGTAATGCTACCCTGCTAATGCTACACAGAGAACACATTTTCAGGGCTCCATGTCCAGAGCCCAGCAGAGTTCAAATGCAGGTGCAGAAGGAAAGAAATTCCTACAGCAGGACTTTGGTCGTGTCTTTACGGAAAACCCCCTTAGGGACACCCCACCCCCTCCTCCTCAAAAAATGTCAAATACCAAGGTTGGTACAACAGATTCACTGCAAACAATGAGACAAAGGGAGGGAAGAAGGGTAGGGGGAGAGACCAATGGTACGGGGGAGAAGCAAAGTGGAGAGGACACAGTTCTGCTCAGGCCCGACAGCATCAGCCTTCTTGGCTAATCGTTAGAACTCTCTAGCACATGAGCTGCCCACCCCTCCCAGCCTCGCACTGGGTCAGATCAAGTCATATGGGTGGTCAAAGTGGAATGCAATGCTCACAACGTACCAGGCACAGACAGGCAAGGCCATCCTTCCCCTTGAAAGGCTCTGGGTGACCAAGGGAGATGATCAGACTGCCCTCAGGTAGCATGTTACCACCTGACCAGGGGTTATACCCTAGGCCGATAAAGGCCAAGTAAAACTTTATTACTGGCCCGGCAAAGCTTGAAGTCCAAGTAAAACGAAGGACAGTTTAGCACACAAATGAATGAAAGACCCTGTCCACGCAACTGGAGCCAAACAGACACACTCATGTGACTCGGTGCACACACTCACCCCCTTAAGAGATTCATATCGTTGTGATCGAGGTTTCTTGATGCCGTTTCTATGCCATTTTCGGGCTGTAGGAAAGGAAAGGAATTAGACCAAAGTAAAAGACTTCCTCTAATATGACAACTATCAAAACTGGCAAGCGGGGGAGAACCATAACTTCCCATTACTTAATACTCGTTTAAGAAACCCTTTATCACTGAATGCAAATGGGTATCTTGAGGTTTGTAAATCTAAACCCCAAAGGTAATGCTGAAAGTAGATCAGCCCCATGCCCACAGTAGAAAATGTGCCTTCTTTCCCTAGCCAGTATCCCTAATTCTTGCTAGGGCCTGGGGCATTAGATGAAGGCTGGACCAGAGAACTTACACTGGTTGTGCGTGGTGTGGTTCTTAGACTTGGCCATATCTGCACCTGGAGAACGAGAGTGGTGATCAGAGCTGGGGGCTCGCCAGACTGGGTCTGCCTTTTCGCCCTGATCTACAAGATCGTGCAGCCAGAATGAGGGTGCAGCACAGACGCATGTGCCTCGATTCACTCTGCACGACCTGACGCCAGTCTCCCCCTTTCAAACTCAGGTAATAGTACCTTGAAACCAACCCCTAACCGCAAGATTGCGCTCTCCCCCTAAATCTGAATTCTCTCCACTCCCATCCACCCGGTGAAAACCCATGAACACCGCCCCCTCCCCGCGGCCTCCCCGCCCCGCGGCCTCCGCTCCCCACAGCCAGGCGCCGGTCTCCCAGTCCTCCCCAGGTCTTGCGCCCCGCAGCCATCCAAGAGTCACGGATGGCTCCGGATACCGCGCAGCTAGCACTCACCCGGGACCGCAGATACCAAAGAGCGCGAGACCGGAAGAGAAAGAGGAAGGCCGCGGTGCAGCACGGGAAATAGGCTCCTCGCAGCAGGAAGGTACTACTGGAAAAGTTTCCCCAAACGCTGTGAAGAAAGGTTCCTAAGCCCGGAGGATACAATCCAGACAGGAAGGCGAGGCTAACAAGCCGGGCCGGCTCTTCAGGTTTTGCCTCCTATTTTTCTTGGACTTGAGTCTCAGGTCTCATTACAGGTTTTAAGGCGACAGGAGTCCTTGAGGAACACACGTTAGGCGGGAAGTGACAGGAAATTAGTATGCCGAACAAAGTACCTCTGTGTGGAGAGTGAACTGTAGGGGGCAGAGGAGAGGCGGCAGAGCTGTGAGGAATCTGGGACAGGAGTTTACCTGGAGCTGCGTGGGGACACGAGGGGTGGCTAGGAGTGGATAAAGAAAAACAGTAGACTGGGCTTGGGATGCAGAAGGTTGGGGAGAGAAAAGAAGGCCAGTGTAGCCCTTCAGTTTCTGGCTTGAACAAGGCGGTGAAGATGGTACCTTCTACAGAAATGGGCAAGAATGGGGGAGGGACAGGGGTCTTGTTGCTTTATTCTGAAGGAGCCAATGGCTTGGGTGTTTATTTTTTAAAAACCTTTTTATTTATAATGGAGTACAGCCGATTAACAGTATTGTGAGAATTGCAGGTGCCCAGGAAAGTGACTCAGCTATAGGTATACGTTTATCCTGGATGTTTTCTTTTTAGATACATCAAATGTGATATGTCTGTTGATACCCAAAATGAGTAAACATTGCCTCCTGATAACTATTGCCCTGTCACAATAGAGCTTTTTTTCCCCACACAGCTTTTTTTCCACACAGCCGTGGGGTCTGAGGGCCCTTTTCTTTATTTTCTGGCCACACCATGCACCATGTGGGATCTTCCCCCAAACCAGGGGTTGAACCCCTGTCCTCTGTACTGGGGGTATGGAGGCCTAACCACTGGACTGCCAGGGAAGTCCCTGAGGGTACTTTTTTTTAAGATACAAACCAGATCTTGTCACTTAAAGTCTGCAAGGACTTCCCCTTGCATTAGAAATGAATTCTTTACTTCCCCTAATCCTGGCAACTCATCATTCACTTCTCTCCACCTCCATGGACTTCTTTCTTTCCTGCCAAGCACAGATACTTGTTCCTGCTTCAGGGCCTTTGCTATTCACTCCTCGTGGACTGCCTTCTTCCTGCCCTTTGGATGGTGTGCTTGCTTGGAGAGGCCTCCCTAGACTGCCCTATCTAAAATAGAGACCTTCCGCCCCATCTCCGCAGTTACTCTGTGTCCTCTCATTCTGTTTGCTTCCTTCATAGAACTTTCCCAGCCTCTAATTACCTTTTTTATTTACTTGTGTATGTGTTCATTGGCTCAAGCCCCATGAGTTCAGGACTGGTTTGGTCACTGTCGTTTTCCATTGCCTGGCACAGCAGGTGATGTAGAACAGGAGCTTAAGAACCCTCCACCCCCGCCCTCCTCCCACCCCCACCGCCCTTAATGGACACTCCTTGCTCTCCTTGGCGGGCCAGTTCATGGACTGACCAACACATGTTGCAGACAATTGGGGAGTGAAAGGGAAAGGAGAATGTCGGGGCTGGACACACAGGCGACTCCTTACTGAAGCATTCCTGAGAAAAGGGAGAGAAATTTGGCAGGTGTGAGTTAGGAGAATGAAGAGCAGGCTCAGATGCTCCAGGGGTAACCAAGTGCCAACAAAGAAACAATTGAAGGTCTTCCCTAGCAGTCCAGTGGTTAAGACCCCACACTTCCACTGCAGGGCAGGGTGCATGGGTTCAATCCCTGGTCAGGGAACTAAGATCTCTCATGCTGTGTGGGATGGCCAATTTTTTTTTTAAGAGAAAGAAAAAAAAACAGTTGAGGCCAGGAAGAAAGGTGTCTACAGAACCTAAGTCCTTGAGGGGTGCTGAGAACAGGCAGATGAGCTGGTGGGAAGAGGTGGGGACTACAGGGTGTGGGAGAGGTGGGGCTGGAAGTTGGGGCAAAGAGGGGAAGGGTTTTTTTTTTGGTTTTGGGGTGTTTTTTGGCCATACTGCACCTCTTGTGGGATCTTTATTCCCTGATCAGGGATTGAAGCCACACCCTCAGCAGTGAAAGCACTGAGTCTTAACCACTGGACTGCCAGCGAATTCCCAGAAGAGAAGGTTTTTGACTCCCACACCTTGAGAAAGGGAAGCACACAGGGTAGGGGCTGGCAAAGGAGGCTGTGGCAGCTTTAAAGGAACCAGGCTGCCCCACTGTGTGGCTTTCCAACCGGCTGTGGCTTTCACAGCTCCTAGAAAGTGATCCGTAACACACACTGAGGACTTGTTGCCGGGTTGTCTTGACACTGGCAGAGTGAGCGGCGAGCAGAGAGCCATAGCCGGACGGGGAGGCAGATTCAGAGGTAGATGAAGGCCATGCAGTACCCCTGGAGCTGCTGTGGGGATGGGCCCAGGTGGAGTCCCAGCTGAAAGGCAAGGGAGGAGCCAATGACAAGGGTGAAGAGCTTTGGCTGTGATCTGAGGGGACCATTTGGGGGGCTAAAGGGAACCATGATCTGGAGCCACTGGCCTGCCATGCTTTTCATAGTGGGAAAAGATGGTAGGGCCAGCCATGGTATAAAGAGAGAGTTTTCCTACCTACCTACCTTCCTTTGTTTTTCCCTTTCCCTCTCTCCTTCCTCCTTTCTTCTTCCCCTCCTTTCCTCCTTCCTCCCTCCCTCTTTCTTTCCTCTTTCTTATTTTTTCCTCTTCCTCCTTTTCATTCTCCCCTCCCAATCTGTCTCTTTTTCCCTTCATAAATGTACAAAGAGCTTATACAAGCTCTCCTGTAACCTGATTTTATTCATTCAGTCGTAACCTGTGGACATCTTTTCCTCTTCATGAAAATCCTTTGTAGTTTTATTTTATTTTACACAGTTAAAAATCTTATTCTGAGAGGAAGTCAATAAACATCACCAAATGTCAAAGGAGTTTGTAACACAAAAAAGGTGAAGACCTCTGTTGTTTCCCCAGGGACTCACCCTCTGTCTGTGCGGAGGCTTCTGTGGCATAGCCTTGGGCAGAGCTGCTAGCTGGACTCAGCAGAACGTCTGTCAGTCAGGTCCCTTGTGCCTTGGGCACCAGACAGACATATGAGGCCCTTATGACCCAACAAACCTTGCTCTGGGTGGGACTGGATGTGATGCGCCTGAGCCTGTGGCCTGCAGAGGTGCAGTCTTGTCCAGGCGTTGTCCAGCCACAACCCAGCCCACAGCCTGAGTGGGATCCACTGGGGCCTACTTACTGAAATTTACAGGGTCAGAGACATCTGGGGTTATTTTTGCTGTTCTTGGCACAGTGCCAGGGTACCTGTGGGGACCTGATCAATGTTTGAGGAATTAAATGTAAATATTTCACAAATCCAGGCAGATGGCTGAATCAGTGGGCAAGACATCAGTCAGCCTGGAGAGAGTTCACAGAGACAAGTCAGGTTTTTTAAAAAAACTTATTTCTCATATTTCTGGCTGTGCTTCATTGCTACCTAGACTTTTCTCTAGTTGCAGAGTGGAGGCTACTCTCCAGCTGTGGTGCATGGGCTTCTCTTATTGTGAAGTGCAGGCTCTAGGCTCGTGGGCTTCAGTACTTGTGGTACTTGAGCTTCTTTGCTCTGTGGCATGTGGGATCTTCCCGGTCTAGAGATCAAACCGGTGTCCTTTGCATTGTAAGGCAGATTCTTATCCCCTGGACCACCAGGGAAACCCTATTTGTAGACTTTTGGATGATGGCCATTCTGACCTGTATGAGGTGAAACCTCATGGTTTTGATTTGCATTTCTCTAATAATTAGTAGTGTTGAGCATCTTTTCATGTGCATGTTGGCCATTTGTATGTCTTCTTTGGAGAAATGTCTATTTAGGTATTATGCCCATTTTTTTTGATTGAGTTGTTTGTGTGTTTAATATTAAGTTGTATGAACTGTTTATGTATTTTGGAAATTAACCCCTTGTCAGTCGCACTGTTTGCAAATATTTTCTACTAGTCTGTAGATTACCTTTTCATTTTGCTTATGGTTTCCTTTGCTGTGCAGAAGCTTATAAGTTTATGTCCCATTTGTTTCTTTTTGCTTTTATTTCTATCACCTTAGGAGACTGACCTAATAAAATATCGGTATGATTTATGTCAGAGAATGCTTTGCCTATGTTCCCTTCTAAGAGTTTTAGGGTGTCATGTCTTATATTTAAGTCTTTAAGCCATTTGAAGTTTATTTTTGCATATAGAGTAAGGGTCTGTTCTAACTTCAGTAATTTACATGGGGTTGTCCAACTTTTCCAACACCACTTGCTAAAGACACTATGCATTTTCTTGCCTCCTCTGATGAAGATTACTTGACTACAGGTGTACAGGTTTATTTCTGAATTCTTTATTCTGTTCCATTGATATATGTGTCTGCTTTTGTGCTAACACCAGGCTGTTTTGATTACTGTAGCTTTGTAATATCATGTGAAGTCTGGCAGGGTTATGCCTCCAACTTCATTCTTTTTCCTCAGGATTGCTTTGGCAATTCTGGGTCTTGTGTGTGTGTGTGTGTGTGTGTGTGTGTAATAAAGTTTTATTAAAGTATAAAGGAGATAGAGAAAACTTCTGATATAGGCATCAGAAGAGGGCAGAAAGAGTACCCCACTTCTGGGTCTTTTATGGTTCCCTGTGCATTTTAGTATTATTTGCTCTTTTCTGTGGAAAATGTCATGAGTAATATGATAGAGATCACATTAAATCTGTAGATTGCTCTGAGTTGTATGACTGCTTTAACAGTATCAAGTCTTCTAACACAAGTGTATGGGATATCTTTCCATTTCTTTGACTCATCTTCAGTTTCCTTTATCAGTTAAACTGGATAATTGGAGTAAATCACTGAACACTGTGCCGAGTATACAGTAAGTGTTTACTCATTGTTCATCCCAGCCACGCTGTTCCCCATAGGCTCCTGAGGAGGCAGACATGGCTTAAGGGAAAATGTCAGTGTCAAGTGAATGCTAACAGTGAGCACAGGTTCCAAGGAAGGTTCAGGATGGAGGGCCACCACAGTCCTCGGGGGTGCTGGGTCCCCTCAGTCCTGAAGTTACAGAAGGACAGAGACTGCCAGTGTGCCCAGATAGGAGGAACTGGAGTGGCTTGTCAGAACCACATTGTTTTAGGAGAGAAGACTGGGAGTCAGAGAGGAGGCCCCTGAGCACCGGGTTAGGCTTGGGATCTGGCTGGAAATTTCTGTGAGAGACCACCTGGTTCTTGTGGCCCCAGAAAGCAGAACTATGGCCGAGGGAGGCAAATACCAGCTCCATGGATCAGGGTCATTTTTGCAATCAGAATTTCTTCCACACCATGGGCTGCTCCCAGAGTGACAAGCTCTCAGGTGTCACTCATTATTCCCAGTAATGAGAAATTACTGGGAATAGAGGTTGAAATATGGGATGGAGGGTTGGAAAAATACAGCTCTCAAGTTCAGTTTCCTCCAAAAGTCTGAGGTCCTAAGCTCCTGGAAGAAGGAAAGGTGGTGGGTAGTCTGCAGGGCCAGGCTGGGGCCCAGGATCTGTCAGGAGGCGAGAAGACAGACTCCACAGAAGCTTGGGGGTAGCACATTCCTCCCGTCGCTGAGACACCTTCACAGCCCCAGGTCACACATTCCTTCTGGGGGGTTCCTGGCCATGAAGTGATGTGACATCTCCAGCCAAGAATGTTAGCCTGTCTCCACATGGGGGCAGCACAGAACCGCGGATGGAATGGGGCTGCCAGTCGCCGCCTGGAGCACCCCTCCTTTGGGAAGAAGCCCTTTGAGCCCTCAGGACCTCTCACACCCCAGCTTCTAGCACCCATCACCCCCACAAGCCCCCCCCACACACCCATTTTCAGCAGGTTCTCTGTGTAGGTTGAATCTTCCCTGGCTCCAGGTAGTGGTGGTATATAGTGTCCCACCTATACCTTGATCCCAGAGAGGGCTCAAGGCAGAGAAAGTGGAGCCTGTGGGTGTCCTTGGGCAGCCCTTGCTAGTCTATATCCGAGTTACTGGAGGTTATGCCTGTCGGGGGTTAAAGGAATAGGTTTCCATATCGGATTGACTTGAGTTCAAATTCTGACTGCTGCTCCCCAGTGGAGTGACTTCCCCTCTCAGAGCCTCAGTCTCTTCACCTGTGACAGTGGGGGGATGCTGAGCAGGCAAGAAGCCTCCTAGGGTCTGGCTGAGCATTTCCTTGGGAAGTGCTCAGAGCCTTGGCAGCTGGCAGGGTTCTCATCACCCTGTTTCACAGACAAGGAGATGGGGTCCTTGGGCCTGACTTGCTAGAGGCCCCACAGCCAAATGGAGAGCTGTGCTAAATCACTTCAGTCATGTCCAACTCTTTATGACCCTGTGGGCTATAGCCCGCCAGGCTCCTCTGTCCGTGGGATTCTCCAGGCAAGAATACCAGAGTGGGTTGCCATTTCCTTCTCCAGGGGAATCTTCCCGACCCAGCAATCGAAACTGCATCTCTTATATCTCCTGCAATGGCAGGCAAATTCTTTACCACTAGTGCTACCTGGGAGAGCTATTGTGGTCCAGATGCCCCCACCCCAGCACCAGAGGAACATGAAATGGTATGTGCCCAGTGAGGTCATGGAGGAAACCCTGTGATACTGACAGGTGACCTGGGAGAAACCCTGGCCTCTGCAGCCAACAGATGCTCAGAGTAGGGGTGTCCGCTGTGCTGGCCCTGCTTCTACTCAGACCCACGGGCCCCTCCCAGAGGATCCCTAGAAAGGAGGGGGTATTGGTGGTGGTGGCAGTGTCCCAGTGAGGAGGGTAGGCTCCTCTCCTGCCAGCTTGGGCCAGGCTGGGTTCTGTGGGTCTCAGGCACAGGGACTGGCCGGGTGTGAAGGCGGAGATGCTCAGCAACACAGAGACCTGACCTGCCACAAAGGGAGGGATGGAATAGGTGGGCACGAGACGGGGCCGGACAGGGCAGGACTGTATTCATAAGAGGCTCCCCCAATTCTCAGCCCTGTTTCTGAGGTGAAGAAAGAGCATCTGAAAAGGAAGAATGAAGCTGAGGGCTGGGAGGGACCCCTTTCCTTCCCCACTAGCAGCCTCCAGTAGAGCCAGCACTGCAGCGCCATGGCAACTGTGACCTCTCCAGCTCCCCTCTCCTTGAGCCCCATCATGCCTGGATGCCCCTCCAGCCTGTGCACGCCTTTGTAGCTTGGGCTAAAGAGAAGCTGGGGTAGGGGAAGCTGTTACAGCCCAGGGGCTGAGTCCCAGGGCCACCCTAGGCTCAGGATCACGTGGAAGATTCTTTAAGGGGCAAGAGGGAAGGGTGAAGTGGCCTTTGCAAGAATTCTTCTGAGTGAAAGAAGAATGAATGAAATCACCTCCCTAAGGTTTCAAATCCCCAACTCTCAAAGTCTGTACTCTTTCCCAGGTCACAGAGGCTGCAACCCAGGAGCCCCTGGAAAGGATGAGAAAACCAGCGCTGGGCCAAGGGTCTTGAGGATCACCTGGATCCCCTCTCCAAGCCTATAGGTAGGGAAGCTGAGGTCTAGAGATGAGCAGGGACTTGCCCAAGGCACAGAGAGAGTATGTGGCCAAGGCAGAACCGGGGTGGTCAGAGTGGGGCAGGGCAGAGGGCATCCTTACTGTTGGCTTGCAGAGCAGGCAGTGAAGACCAGGAGGCAGGGGGTGGGGTGGTTCTGGGCCTGCCTTGCCTGCTCCCCGTTTAGTGCTTCACTAAACCCACTTCCAGCCTCAGGGCACAATGGACTGAGTGAGGGAGGAGGCCTGGCTCTGATTAGGGAGGAACAAGGGCCACCAGATAGAGCAGCAAGGAGCTAGGGATCCGAGGAGGGGCACAGGGGAGCTGGAGCCCACAAGGTTCCACTGAGAGCCCCTGAGCGAGAAGCCCTCTGGCCCAAGTGCTGCCCTTTCCAATCTCTGGGCCCCTGGGTAAATCCCCCAAACTCCCACCGTCTGCCCCTCACTCTCCCCCACTCCAGGTAAAACAGGGTCAGCCCACAGCCTGGAGGGAGATTCCCTGTGACGGAGCAAACAGAAAGAATGACCCCTGGCTCCACTTGGGAGATGAGTGGCTGGGCCAGGGCTACTATCACGATCACCTGGAGCATCTGTGAGGTGCAGAACCTGAGGGCTGAGACAGGAGGAAGCTGTGGGCGCAGCACCCCAGGATGCAGAACAGAGAGGGTCCGTCTAGGCAGGAGCCTCTGGGGTTTGGAAGAAAGGCTTTGGAGCCTTCCTGGGAGAGGAGAGGGGCTGCCGGCGTGCAGGGGCAGGCCTTGTGAGGTCAGGGAGAGGTGGGGATGGGGTGAGGAGGGCTGAGCAGGCTCAAGCTGGCATTTGCTCCCTATGGCTCTCTGGCACTGGACCCCAGCTGATGAGGGCCTCCTGGAGCTGTCGCCATACCCCCGAAGCCCCCAAGGCCTGGCCCACAGTGGGTGTCCTAAATCCAGGGCCTGGGCAGGAAAGGGGCGTTCTGCTAGGGCCGGGAGCCAGGAGCTCTGCATTGGTCCTCGCCACACCTACAGACTGGCTTCTGTTAATCCTGTGTTACAGGTGAGGAAACAGAGGCCCAGAAAGGTAAAGTGACTTGCCCAGGGTCGCACAGCTATTTCTCTGTCAAGACCACTCCTGGAAGCTCTGCTGGGCTTGGATGCTGCCAGAGACGCATGCCAATGACAGCTTGGGCGACAGAGGGCCACGTCCTAGCTGAGGAGCGAGCCTCCGGGAGAGCGTGCTGTGGTGGCCACCGCAGGTGGGTCCCAATGCAGCATCCCTCCTCCGCAGCACCCTCAGTCCTTCCTTTCGTGTCCCCCCCAACGCTTGTTCATTAGTGGGTCGTCACATTCTCAAGCACTCACCGTCTGTCCACTGGTGAAGGCTGGAGGGCATGACCCTGTTGCTGCCTTGACACTCAGCAGCTGGGTGACCTTGAGCAAAAGCTCCATCCGCTTGTAGCTCTGTGACCTCCTCGTGAGACACAGATGAGCGTGCCACCTACGACACTGTGGGTTATGGTGAGGCTCCCAGGATCCTCACAGGGCCTGGCAGATGGGGATCTGTCCCATTCGCTAGCCCCTGGGGACAAGGCTTGAAACAGCCAGCAGGTCAGGCTGGTGATACCAGGCTCCCTCCCTGACCCCCATATCTCCCCTGGAAACATGTAGGCTGCCCACCCCCAGAGCACCCCGCCCAGAGGGGGCTGGGAGAGTGGGGATGGCTCCCCAGATGCTCTCTTCACCTCCCAGCAGGCAGGGATGATGAGATGACGGTTGGGGGGATGGAGCCAGGAGAGGGCGGCTGAGGACAGCTCCTGAGTGGAGGCAGTGCGGGCATGTGCGGGACCCACAGCACAGGGAGCCCGTGGGTGAGAGACCCAGGGTTGTCGCTCCGCCCGCCACAGCGCTGGCCCTGCCGGACTGGCACGAGTCCTCCAAGTACTGGTTTTAGCCGATCTTTTTTCTGCAAGAACCTCCGAAGCTCCGGGAGGCGCGGGGGCGGCTTCCCCTTGACTTGCGTCGCTTAGAGGATGCGGCTTGGCTAAAAATAACTTGAATTACTGTGCTCCCGCCCCCGGCGTGGAGGAGGGGCCCGGGGGCCTGCGGGGGCGGGAGCCTGGAGGGGATGGAGCTGCAGCCGGGATGGGGTTCCCTGAGAGGAGGAGAAGAGCGGTGCTGGCCTGGTGGGAAGGGGTGCGGTGCTGGCCTGGTGGGAAGTGGGCCGTGTCTCACCCACTTCTCTTCAGGCCGGCTCCCGGAGCAGAGCTGGGGGGCAAAGCTGGCCTCGATCTCTAGCCGCGCACCGCGGAGGGGGCCAGTCTGGCTGGGTAGTAGCAGCGGACTCCTTCCAGCAGGAAGTCTGTGTTTGAAGGAGACCTCCCTCCACTCCGCTCAGCGCTATTGAATGCAAGCAGTGACAGCAGGGGGCGCTCCTGGTTTCCGCTCGCCTTCCCTGTGCTGGGACATGGAGCCCCAGATCCCTATCCAAAAGCTGGGTGCAACTGCAACATGAGGCTCTAGACTCCTGGGCAAGCTGAGGCCTCCTCTCGCAGCCCCACCTCCTCCGTCTGTCTGCAGAGGCAGCATCAGGCCTCTCCCATTACCCCCTGGGTACAGGGCTGAGACAGCCCACGTGTGACCACCCCTCAGAGCAGGCTGGGGACTGTGGTAGAGTCCAGGAGGCCCGAAGCCAGCAAGACCTGGGGTCCTCGCATGAAGGAGGGCTGGTCCGGGAGGGTGGGGGCTCCAGTGCCCATGAGACGGGGGAGGTCACTGTGGGGTCCAGGAAGGAGCCTGAGGTGGTGCTCCACAGTGGGCTGCCAACCCTGCTGGCCTCCTGATGCTGCCCTCTCTGCCCTCCCCAGCTTCGTACCCCAGGGCAGAGACAGAGCATGAGACAGAGCACAGGAGGCTCGATGGCAGGGCCAGGGTCTCATGGCGGAGAGGGGACAGCATGGCTGTCCTTTGTACACACGCAGACCCAGCAGAGGCAGTGCAGGACACACTCGTGGGGGGAGCAGTCAGTCCTGCAGGAGGAACGGGCTGGGACCTCCCGGGGCATTGGGTGGGGGCCCTTCATGCTCTGTGTCTCAGCTTCCTTATCCGTAAGGGTGGTGGTTGGGTGCCCTGGCAGTCCTCTTAGATGGAGAGCAAAAGGAGCCAAAGTGGAGTAGGGAAAAGGGAAACTTCCCCTGCCCTCCTCTCACCTCTCAGCACTCGCGGGGCTCTGCAACGTTCTGTCCTAAAGTCACCGTCACTTTGCACACAAGGAAACCAAGGCTCAGAAAGAAGTGACTCACCCGAGGTCCTAGGGCTTGTGCATGATAAACTGGGCCTTTATTTGGTTGCGACACGTGGGATCTTTAGTTACGGCAGGTGGGATCTAGTTCCCTGATCATGGATGCAACCCAGTGCCCCCCTGCATTGGGAGCATGGAGTCTTAGCCACTGGACCACAGAACTGGACCTTTGAACCCAGGACTGTCCAGCTACACAGTCTGTTTGCTCATTTCATCTTGTTCTGAATATGGAGCCAGATGCACTTATGAGGTTGAGTCGAAGTGGGGTGCACGGGTGTGGATCCAGATACGAGATGCACGTGTCATGTAGTTGTGGATGCCTACCCTGACCCACCCATCCCCTACCCTTCTAGGGTTGGCTCAGGTCATGGGGCGCCTCATTCTGGGGCACCAGTGTGCCTGGGAAATGTCCGTGTGTGCAAGGGGGTCAGGGAGAAGAGGGAGTGTATATCCTGGTGGGATGGGAACATTATCATCAACAATAATGATAATACAGTTCACCCCCCAGGATGTTTTTAGCAACTCTGTTCCTGAGGAGAAGCTAGGAACAACACAAACATCCAGTAACAGGAGAATTAAGAAATCAACCGCGGCTCCCGCAGCAGCAGGGGTGAACCCTAAAGCATAATGTAGAGGGAAGAACACAAATTGCAGGAAACTACTCAGTTCAAAGCCATTTTTATCAAGTCCTCCACCAGAGTGAAACTACACAGTACTGTTTTAGATGTTCACGTGCGTATGATCAAGCTCTTACAAAAGAGCAAAAGTGATAAACCAGCATTCTTGGTATGCTGGGAGAGGTAGGAGTCAGGTAGGGGTGTCACACACAGGGAGATTCCCCCGATGAAATCTGTTGCTGGCTCACAGGGTACCAGGTGCTGTTTGTGGTGCTGGGAGCAGGGTAGGTAGGCACAAGCAAGACAGACATGAACCCCAGGTCTCACGGTGCTTACAGTCTTGCGAAGCACACTTCGATCCTGTCCTTGTGTTGCACGGTAGGTCACCAGCGTCCACTGTGTTATTATGTATTGTCGCAGCATTCATTTGTTGTTGTTGTTCAATCACTAAGTCGTGTCCGGCTCTTTGCGACCCCATGGACTGCAGCACTCCAGGCTTCCCTGTCCTTCACTTTCTCCTGGAGTTTGCTCAAACTCATGTCCATTGAGTCAGTGATGCCATCCAACCATCTCCTCCTCTGCCGTCCTCTTCTCCTACTGCCCTCAATCTTTCCCAGCATCAGGGTCTTTTCCATTGAGTCAGCTGTTTGTATCAGGTGGCCAAAGTATTGGAGCTTCAGCTTCAGCATCAGTCCTTCCAATGAATATTCAGGGCCGATTTCCTTTAAGATGGACTGGTTGGATCTCCTTGCAGTCCAAGGGACTCTCAAGAAAGCCCCTTATGTTATTACCTATTGTCATAGACATTCCTTTACATTAATCAAATATGATACTTAAAGAGGCAAATAAGAACCGCAAAGGTAATTGAACTCGCCCTCAAAAAAACCCACCCAAGTGGGTGAGGTGTGGGGCTGAGCTCCTCTCCCCGCCTCTTCTCACTGATACACCGTCACATTCATCCAGGAGTCCCAACCATTGCACCCACATCCCCCGCAGGCGTCCAGTTCCAGCTGAATGTCCCTCAAGGTTACTCCTTCTCTCATCAGCAGGTGATGGTCAGATTGGCTTGGAGTGCAGGGTTGGTGGCGGGGGAGGGTACCCAGCTTCTGAGAGAGGCAGAGCCAGTTGGGGAGGTGCAATGCAATGGAGAGAGGTGAAGAGCCTGGGGAAGATCCCCCCTCTTTCTGGCCCAGGGCTCTTACATGACTAACAGAGGTGGAGGGTGCCAAAGATGGGGAGTAACAGGTCGGCTCTGTCTCAAGCTCTGCACCTTCACCCGGTGGGTGTTAGTCTGCCATCCATCCATCCATCCAACCATCCATCATATGTCAGACACTGGTGATCTACCACACAACACAACAACAGGAACATTATGTGCTTTGTGAGACTGTAAGCTGCACGAGGCCTGGGGTTCATGTCTGTCTGGCTTGTGCCTGCATCCCCAGCCCCCAGCCCATGTCCCCTGCACAGCCTCCTGGGGCGGGGCCAGTCTAGCCACCCTCCCTCAATGGCCTGGTGCCTGGTGGATACTTGCTGAGGGGTACCCTGCCTCTCTGTCACCACTTTCAGCAGAAAAGGGTGCACCTCCAGGCCCTCATGTGTGCTATGCCCCCCGCCTACAGTAGTGCACCCCCACTTGGCTCAGCCTAACCATCACTGCTGCTGGGAGGCCTTCCAGGACCGCCCCAGCCAGGCCAAGCCCTTCTTTTCACACCTTCTGCAACACCACAAGCTCTACCCTGGGCCTTGTCTAGGTCCAGCTCTCCTGAGTTGGGGCACTCCCCTAGGTCAGGCCCAGGTTCCCCAGGGCTGGGCCAGGGGGCCCCCCCAGGAGGGCTCTCAGCTTCATCCCCTCTGGCATTCCCACTCCTGCACGAAGTCTGGCATTTTTGCCCTGGAGGAGCCAGGCATGAAGGGGAGGTCAGTTTTTTCACCAGCCCCCACACCTCTTGGACTCCATTCTCTGGGTCTTCACCCCTCCTCCCAGCAGTCCACCCATTTTTCCCTGAGGGCTACCAGGACTCCACGTGTCCATTTCTTTTCTTCCAGAGCTGCCGTTGGCAGGAGAGATAGTGGGCGGGCAGGGTCCAGGGCTGGGGAATGGGGTGACAGGAAGCTCCCTGAGAACCCTCCCCCCAGCTCTCTACCTCCACAGCCTATGATGGATGCAGGGTAGGGGGTGGGAGAGATGGCAGTGACTGGTCCCCATTCCAAATCCAGGTCACTCCCAGCCTGCTCAGCAGTCATCAGTAATTAGGGGCCAGCAGGACGTGGGCAGGCGGGTGGCAGGAGGCCTAATTGTCTGATTTTTCAGGTAATTAACGGGAGGCTGTCTGGCCTGTCCCCGCGGGGCCCAGCATCGGCCACCCCATCCCCTGGGCAGCCCCAGCCGCCTAATGAGGCCAATTATTGAGTGGTGCCCTGGCCCTCATTAGCCACCTGGAAAGGTCATGTGGGAATGGCACCGGGGGCGGGGCTCAGCCAGCCATGGTGGAGTCTGGGAGCCTCCAGTGATTGAGGCTGGGGATGTGCTGGCTGTAGGTCTCTGTGGCCGCTCACTGAGGAGTAGCCCACCCACACTTGGGACTTCACTTCTTGTCCCTGCTCTCAGGGCAGGCAGGAGCTTTAGGTCCGATCTTGCCCCCTGCTACTTCCCAGCCATGTGGCCTTGGGTGTGTCCTCTGATCAGACCCTCTGTTTCCCTAGTCAGAGACAATGGAGGTAAAACTCTGGGGGCACAGTGGGTTCCCAGTGCATAGGTGCTCACCTTCTTCCCACAGGGTCAGCTCCTTTGCTTCACTCTTGAGGAAATGTTGGCCCAGAGCCAGCAGGGCCTAGAGTCATTGGTGTGTCCGAAGTCCACTCTGCAGAGTGTCTGGCGGCTGAGGGTATGCAGAGAGGTGGCCCTCTGAGACTCACTCTAGGGACCTCAGCTACTGGGTAGGGAGTCCTGGAGGAGTCATAGAGGTGATCCAGCTTGGGAGAGGGGGGCCCTGGGAGCAGCTGGACTTTCTGGACGCTTGAGCAGAGTGGTGATGGGGAAGCAGGAATTCTCCAGGAAATGAGGGGCTGTAGAGATCATGATGGAACTGGAGGCCCTCCACCCGCTCCAGGACACGAGACAGTGTTGCAGCCTGCTGTCCAAAGGAGGGCTCTGTTCTTTCTTGGTTGGTCCACACCATTCTTGGCCTAGGAGATCACTGTGCTTTCAGATGTTGAGTTTTTTGGCTTCCGTGGCTCCTCTATTTCAATAATTCTGTGACCTAATTCCACGCTGACAAATTCCATGCTGTTCCGGCTCCTGTAAATCGTCAGCTAATGCTACTTTTGGTCCTATGGCCAGCCTGGAATCTGGGTCAAGGGTTTCAAAACTGTGTCCCCCAGGAGCCCTAGGGTGGAAGCGGAAGTGAGAGGCCACTGACCTTCCAGTTGGAACAGCTGGACTTCGATCTTTGATAAAATATTAGTAGCTGCTCCTCTGTGAGCTGTAGCCATGTGCCAGACATGCACTGGGCCTCTGCCTCCGCATGTGTCCTCAGAAAACCCCATGAGGAAGGTAGCGTCACCTCACCATCTTATACTTCGGGTCGCTAACACTGTCGGGAGGCTGAGACCAGGTGGCACGCCTCAGGGCTCACGGCCTGTGCAAAGGAGTGCCGGGACTTGGACCCAGTTTCCATTCTGAGCTGCTGGGAATGTGGGTTCTGCAGCTAGGAAGAAAACTAGGTGCAGGACTTGAGGGGAGTGTCCCATTTGTTGTCACTGGTTTCTTCCTGATTGGAGAGTGTGGGCGCACCTGACCTCTCTGCTCCGGAAGAGCGTGGCCCCAGCCCCAGGTCACCCAGGGCCTCTGCGCCCCACCACGTGGTGTCTGGGTGCACTAGGGCCCATCTGCCCGTCTGTTTCCCTTCCCTCTGCCGTGGGTTCTGCTTCTCCGTGGTCCAAACAACAAGCTCCAGCCCAGAAATAGCATATGTTTCCAGCCTCTGCTAGTCCAAGTCATAAATCGCCCAGTGTGATGTGCTCCTTGTGTCAGCTTGCTTCAGAACTCGGCATGGGGGTGGCTGAGTGAGTGTGAGGAGCGTGCAGGGCCTCCTCCAGGCTGAGAAGCTGGGGGCCGGGGTGAGTCCAGGACTGAGGCTTGGGAAGGCAAGCAGGGACCGGAGCTGGCTTGGGGGCTCAGCCTGGGGTGGGAACCAGCGGGTGGTGGCCCTGGTGTCAACCTGGGCCTCAGGGCTGAGACTTAAACGGGAGCTGAGGTCAAAGGGTCGGGCATCAGTCTCGTCCAGTGGCCAGAGGTCCAGACTTGGCTTGGAGTCAGAGGTCAGAGGGTAGGGGCTGTGACTCAAAACTTCGTGAGAATGGAGAGCTAAGCTCAGTCTGGGGTTAAGGTCAGACTTCAGGCTGAGGTAGGGTCAGAGGTTAGAGGTTAGAATCCGTCCAGTGTCAAAGACCACGGCTAGCTGAGAAAGATTCAGAAGCCGTCCTAACTCTGTCTTGGAAGTGACTGGTAGTGGGATGGTGTCAGAGGGATTCCTGTGATAAATAAGACAGGGCTTCCAGGGACTGACTGTAACCATGAAAAGGAGAGGGCGCTGATGTTGTATACAAAGCCACTAGAGCAAGGCTGGGGGCCTGGCCCCCAGTCCCAGTCCCCTGCCTTCAGGATGGGAGCCTTGGTTGCTGACCTCTGAAACGTGGAGGGTCATGCCCCTGCCTCCGTGTTGCTCACGCTCTATCAGTGTTGCTAATTTCTATTCTCTGGACTGTAGGCCCTGGAGTAGGGAAAGGTAAGCTAACAGGGTAAGGGGCAGTGGCCACGGCAGGTGCGTGAGGTGCTTCCAGGGCACCGAGTAGGGGTCTCGCGAGGAACTGTGCCAAGGCCCTGCGTCCCCTGTCACCCCCCAGGGCCTTGTCGCTCCCAGGCTGCCCTGAGAGGTGGCCATGCAGCCAGCACAGGCCGCTGCGGCCCGCCCTGAGCCACGTGCAGGCAGCACTGTCTGGGCCTCCATTCTGTCAGCTGGGTTTTCTCACCTCTTCTCCATTCTGGGCCCAGCGTGGCCGGAGATGTGGGGACAAGCCCGCAAAGTAGCCAGTGAGGGAGCTGAGGTGGAGGAGGCAAGCAGGAATGAGAGGCTAGCGGGCAGAGGAGAGGATGGATGCCAGGGAGGAAGCCTTATCACAGGCCGCTCTGTTCTCATCTCCCACGGGGCCTGGTCATGAACCAGCCTCGGCCATTCACCCACCGCTGACCTCAGAGGTCACCCCCCTCCCCACAGGGTAGCACAGAGAGGTTCAACAAGGTGGGGCACCAGACATGTGTGAGGGTCAGGGGCTGGAAGGAGGTGAGAGAACCTCTAGGAGACAGGAGTGGTGGGGAGCCAGTGGAGAAACGTGGACAACAAGAGGGCTGCCCTGCCCGCCCAGGATGCGAGGCCTCCAGGCTTTGGCTGTGAAAGTCCCGGTCACCTCCCCCGGCTGAGCTATTAATACCCAGCTGGGACCCACGCACCCTTTCTGGGAGGACGCCGAGTTCCTTGGGGGCTAAAAACGGTCTGCGATGGGGGTGGGCCCAGTGTCTTCCCTCTCTGCTTGTCAGAGGAGCTGGGGCCAAAGTTCAGGCTGGACTGGAAGGGGGCCAGAGCCAGGGTGGGGATGCAGAGGTGACTGAGCCCTGGAGTGGCCTGAGGATTCCAGGCTGGAGCAGGAAGGCACGCAGCCAGTCCAGTCCCCGAGGGTGGGGGCGGGGGGCTTGCCAGTGGTCCCACCTGGGAGGGGACCAGCACCTGGCCCTCCTGGCTCCTTGCCCCCATCTGGGCCTTCTCCCTCCCCTCTGACCTCAGCTCGGTCTGCCCCAGGCTGCAGAGGGGCTGGAGACTGAGGGCTGGCTGCTTGTCTCCTTCTGCCAGAAGACACCTAGAAGAGAAAGGGGGCTCCAGTGGGATCCGGGCGCCAAAAGCAGAGCCTTTCATGCTTCAGCCTCACGTGTGAAATCTTGATTATTCACAGCATTCTCTCAGCAGTAGGTAAATGGCGGTACCATTTTATAGATGAGGAAATTGAGGCTTGGTCATCTCCTCAGAGCCCAAACTGGACAGACCCGGTTTGTCAGAACTCCAACTCCAAACCCCTGTTGGAGTCATGTTGCCCCATTAATGTCACTGCAAAAGGAGATTTCTTGGTTTGTTTCAGGGATCCATGTAGCAGATATTTCCATCAAAATGGACTGATCACCATAGTGTCCCTGGTCTACCCTGATGGCCAGACAAAGAATGAAGGGCCTGCATGGGCAACTTTGTCATACACTGGTGAACCCCGCTCCCAGGGATCATCAGCCCCTTCTTCCCTCCTTCCTGGGGCTCAAGGGCACATCCGGGAGCTTGTGCTAGTCTTCTGGGCTCAAGGCCACCCGAGGCCACTCGCTCTCTGCTATGTCCCCCTCCCTTCCCATGACAGATGCTCCAAGATCCAGAGCCGACCCTGGAAGAGCAGAGACTTGGCAGGGAGAGTCCAGATGAGAAAGTGACTGAGAGGTGTCAGCCCTGGAGGCCCCCTGAGCCGGAAATCCCGACAGCTGCCTGGCTCACGGGTCCTGGGCACTGGGCCCTGACCCAGGGCAGGCAGCGGCCGTGTCAGGTGTCCAGAGGAGTTGGGGGAGGTGCTGGCTGGAGCCAGGGACAGTCTGCCTGTGGTTAGCGAGGCTGTCAACACCTCCTGGGCTGTGAAGACAAGAGTGAAGCCAGGGACCTGGGGGCAGGGTCCTCCTTTAGCCTGGAGGGTCCGAGGGGAGAGACAGGCCCTGTCTTGAGGATCTGGGAGAGGAAGCACAGCCCTGTCCTAAGCTGAAAGAAACCTGGCCCTGCCTTAGAAATCTGAGGAGGGGGACAGATCCCCCATGGGGTCTGGTAGAGGGAATGTGTTTCCTAAAGGCTGGTGGGGAATAAGGTATGGGAGCTTGTCCCAGCCTGACACCAGGGAAGCCTGCCATATTATGGGCTCAGGGGGAAGCTCTGAATCTGCCTGCCTCCAGGTCCTGTCTGGGGTGCACGGCTCTGCAGGACAAGGCAGAAGGCCTCTGCCCAGGCTGACCTCACAGACAACCCCAGAGTTTCACTTCCCCAGGAGAAAAGGAGAAGCCTAGCTTTGCCTGGATTTTCCTCAGCCTCTGAGGAGGCTCTTCACCTCTGTGCTGGTGGAGATGGGAGGCGGGCTACCTCAGAGAGCCTGATCTAGGGGAATCCTCCCAGGATGGGCCCCTCTGCTCATTTGATCCAGGCACCTCCGCTCTCCTGATGCCCATGTGCTCTGCCCCTCTGGAGACACCTCCCCAGGTAGTCTTCCTGGACTGATGAGAGATGAGGAGGCCCCATGTACCCACTCCCATGCCAGGCCTGCAGTGTCCAGGGCCACCCCATGTCCTTTGGGCCCCCACCCACAGAGCCTGACCGCATGAGGCTTTGGGCCTCCACCTCTCTTCTCTGACTTTCCTTTCAACACTCCCTCTCTCCCAGCTCTTTCCTAGACCCCCGGGCCTCTGGTTCTCTGACTGAACCAGCTCCTCAGCCACACTGGATCTGGGGTGCTTTCCCATCTCACCTGTCTCTGCTGCTCAGTCTGGGGCTTGGTCCTGTGCCCTGGGTCTCTGTCTCTTCTCTCTGAGTTTATCTTCATTCTCTGGGCTCTGACTCAGACCTGACTATCTCTCTTGTTTTAGTCGCCATCTCTGACCCCTCTCTGTCTCTGTTTGGCTCCTGGACCCACTCTTAGATATCCCAGCCTTCCTGTCATTGTTGCTCCCGGACCCAGTCCTGGCAGCGTCTCCTCTCCCCACTGGGCTGGGGCACCTGCTCAGACATCTGCTCTGCCGTCTGCTCACCGGGCCCCACCAAGTGCTCAGACAACACTTGTGGTCTCAACTCTGGCCAAAGTTTCGGGTGAACCACTGTGATTCCCGGAAAGTGGACTAGGCGGGGACAGACCAGAGGGCCCTATGCTTGCCTGTCCCTTGAGAGACTCATGGCCCTTGGCTTCCCTCTGCTTGGGCCACTGGCCATGGTCCCTACCACACACAACTACCAGCACCACAGGCTTCACATTTCACTGCATCGCTGACGGCTCAGGACTCTGGGCAGGGTCTTGTTTTGTGTCCTCTGGGGCCAGTAGGGCTGACTTGAGTAGGTGTCAGAGGAGGAAATGTCCGTGGACTTGGTGGGCACTTGGCACTGTCCCCAGCATGCAGAGGTGCTCCATAGAGTCCCCATGACTGCTACTGTGACTGTAATTCGCCAGGGTCCCCAGAGTCACGATAGGTGGCGTGGGGGATAGGCTGAGCTGCTGCTGCCTGAAGTGTCCCATGTTCACCCACGTCTTACCCACGTCCCTTCCGCTGTTGGACAGAAGACCTCTCCCCACACCTGGGACCTTCCCATCCTCAGAGTCTGTCTGAATTGCACACTGGCGCTCACTAAGTTAATTACTGCTGTCTTGGGGATATATTTTTTTAAGAAGACATTTTTTTCCAGGGGGAAAAACATGCAGGAGTTATAATTAGTCAGGAAGAGGAAAGAGGAGCGGAGCGTGTGAATCACCAGCCCCGGTGACAGACGGTTAGAGCCGAGCAGAAGTTTTGGGAGAAGCTGCTGGGGTGTGGGTGAGTTGGGGCCGGGGTGCTGCCCTCAGGCAGGCTGGGGTCCTCAAACACCAGGTGCGTTTGGGGATGGGGACTTCACCTGTCACCCGGAAGTCTTTATGCCCACCCCTCAAGGCTCTGTCCCCCATCACCATTGGTGTTCCAGCTTGTCAGCTCCCTTGCAGGTCCTGCCTGCTGTGACTACCCCCTGGGCCTTCTGTCTACTTCATCCCAAGGCCAATGCCAGTCTCTGCTGGCATGTACCTGGGCAGAGAGCCTTGTAGCCTGAGTGAGGAGAGAAACTGCTGAGGGTTTGATTTGAATCTAGACCAGCTTCTCCTTCATTCGCCCACGTGTTCACTGAGTACTGAAGTCCTGCCGTGTGTGTGGTCCACAGAGAGGCAGACCGAGGCCCAGGGAAGTGCCGCTTCTGGCCCAAGGCCACACAGCAGTCAGTGGGGCAGCCTCTCTGCCCGCCCTGGCAAACCATCTCTGATCAAACCAGTCCCTGAGCAGTGCTCTGGACCACCAAGGTGACCACAACCAGGTCCATACTCTGAGCCCATATTCTGAAGGGGAGGCGCCTCCAAGGCAGAACACCCAGTGCCATGAAGTGGGAAGCACAATGGGAGTCCAGAAGTGGCTCTTGATCCAGCCTGGTGGTCAGAGAAGGCTTCACAGGGGAGGAGGTGAACAGTGTCCAGTGGCTGGAAACGGCATGCTGGCCCACCATGCTGGAGGGATGTTGAGTGACTCTGTGACTGGGCTCAGATAGCAGCAGGAGTGAGGAGTCGCTGGGGAATGTGGCTTCTGAGCCAGGTCCTCATAGTCCCCATCTCCCTGCTATTTCTCTGGAGTGGCTGTCTGGGGAACTCTTGGACCCTGGTCCTTGCTGACCCCCTGCTAGTCCTTTTTGGTGTCTGAGGCCCACTGACAAAGGTAAGCCCTGTCTGGGCAGTCAGTGGCCAAGGGGACTGGACCCCAGGGTCTCCCTCTCTCCTTCTCCTCTGGCTGAGGGCTGTCTACCCAGTGCTCTGGGGGCTCCGCCCAGGCCTTGGGGTCCACTGGAGCAGCATGGCCTATGCTTGAGAGCAGAGGAGAGGACGCTTCCTCCCCTGGGAGGGCGTGGCATCATTCAGCACACAGAGCTCTCCCTTCCAACCCTGGACAGAATTAGCCTTCCAAATTACAGGCTGTATGTCCTCCAAATTGGGGATTGGGTAGGAGAACAGAGGCCCAGCTCTCCTTCCTGCTTCCTGCTCAGAGGGCTCTTGGTTGGCCCATCCCTAAATAACAGGACCACATTAGGAAAGAATTCTGAGCCCACACACCCTCCCACCCCAGGGTGCAGGAAGTCCCAGTCTCAGACCTACATCGAGGTTCAGGGTGAGGCTGTGTCCTCCTGGGGTTTGACAACAAGCTTAGAACCAGAATATCTAGTTAAGGCCTGTATGTTATTCTGAGGGCACTTGGGGGATCATTCATTCATTCATCAAACACTTTCTGGACACTTTCTCTGTGCCAGGCCTTGTGCTGAGCTCTGAGACACTGAGTGGCAATGGAAGTGACACATATGTGACCAGGAAGTACATGTCAGAATGAGCAGGCCTGTGGCAGGGGGTGTTCCCAAGTGGCCCTGGGGACCCTTGATGAGGTCAGGGAGAGCTTCCTGGAGGAAGGGGTATATAAGCTGAGTCCCAAAGGAAGCATATGTCCTTAGCCAGGGGAAAAGAGTTCCAGGAGGAAAGAACATCAAGTGAAAAGGCCAGGAGCAGAGAGTGAGGGAGGGACATCAAGAAGTGGGTGGAGGCATTGGTTTGTTCAGATCCAGGGGCCTAGTCAATCATGCTCAGGGATTGGATTTCATCAGAAGTACAAGGGGAGAGGAGGCCTGTGATCCTGGGAGTAGAAGAGGATTGTGTGTGTGTGTGTGTGTGTGTGTGTGCGCACGCGCGTGTGCACAAGCGAGCAGAATCAGAGCTGGACCCATGGCCCCACCCTGAGGGCTCCGATATAGGTACAAAGGGGTGTGGGGGCAGAGGAGGGGGTCCTGGGACTTCCCACACTGGCCTCCCCCCTCTTGCAGACAGCCTAGGGCCTTTGAAGAAGCAATCTGTTTTACCACAAGGAAAACATGGGAGCCTGATGGTATTTCTTTGTGTCCTGAAATTAAGGTGCCTTCCTGTGCTTTCACTAATTGGTTTGGAACTTTTCATGTTTTTGTTTTAGAAGAAAATCATTATGGATGTCGAGCATAAATGTGATCCTTGTGTGGTGCTGAGAGCAGAGAATGGAAGGGAAACACCTCCGGAGCTCGCCCACGCCTGTGTCACAGAAGAGGCAAGTGAGATTGGTGGGGTGGGTGCCGAGGCCACACAGCCACGGTGGTGGTCCCCTGGGAGCAGGAGGGGTGGCTTTTGGGGCTCCTTGGAGAGAGGATGCTTGGTGAGGGGTTCTTTCAGCAGGGCGGAGAGAGGACCTGGGGGTTCTTCCAACTTCTGGTCTTGCTTGCACACCTCCGGAACAGAGAGCTCACTGCTTCCTGTCTGCCTGTGCTGAGCTGGCCCACTGTTACCTGGTGGGCAGTTCTCCCTGCGTGGGCTGTGCTGTTCCCTTCCAGTTCCACCCAAGGTTCCCTGCATTCTGACCTCTACCTGACCTGGGACCTCTTATCTCCGCCTCGGCTATGCGAGGTGACGCCAGGGCCCCAGGTGGTCTCGGCAGGCAGGACTCTGGGCCTCTGCAGCCCGCCAAGGCTGGGTCTCATCTGGCCCCAGTGTGGTGCCTGCAGTCCTGAGCCTGATGCTGGGAGGGCTTCCGGGCTGGAGCTTCCCCGGCTGGCAGCCAGCGTGGGAGCGTGAGGAAAGGCACGGAGCCCGCTTCCTGGATGTGTGACCTGATGTCCAGCACGTCCTGCAGGGCCCGGCCCTGCTCGGCCAAGGACACGAGCCAGTGGGTAGAGTCAGGGCCTGGCGGGCAGTTCCACGGGCCATGCTGGGCAGACGGGTGGGGCTCCAGGTCGGTGCTCGCCCTCACTCAGGAGGCTTCTGTTTATCCCTTGCCGTATGTCTGGCCCTGTGATGGCTGCTGGGCTCTCAGAAATGAATTAGACATCGACCGGTCCCTGCCTCCGAGAGCCAGTGGTCTGGACAAGCAGGAGGAGATGACAGAGAGCAATAAAAAAAACCCTGCCTCCCTGGCCATATCAGCGAGATTGACTCCAGACTTCGGTTTTGTGAAATCCTACATCACCGACTTCCAGCAGCAGAAAGGGACCTCTCAAAGTCTCCTCTGGCCTCCTGCTCGTTCTGCTTGACCTGCCATGCCTCCCTTTTGCTGGCCTCCAGACGGCCTGTGTGCTCTGGTCCAGCCTCCCCGGGAACTCGGCTGCAGGGAGCACTCAGGGTTAAATGACCTCTCTGGCCATCTGGCCTTTGCCCAGGTTGTTCTGTCTGGAAAACTCCCCTTCCTTTTCACTTGCTGACGCCTACTCACTCTTTAGAGTTGGCTTCCCAGCTTTCTCTCTGGGTAGCTTTCCCAGGCTCCAGATCAAGACAGCCCCCTGGCGCCTGTCCCTGTAGCCCCCTACACTGCTCCTCAGAGCACTCATGTACCCTGTAATTAATCGTGTGCCAGTTCCACTGATGGTGGCCCCCAGGACCCAGAGTGGCCGGGTTTCTCATAGCCACCGCTGGATCCCACGGTCTCACCCCATATGAGCCCAGAGCATGAGCTTAGTCAATGTATGTTGACTGATGAGTAAATGTAAAAACCAGTGTTTCTGTTAATAGAAATTTAAGTTCAGGCACAGACATCAGCTAGTAAGAGTGAAATGCATTCTCATACCCGATGATGCAAAGATGATTACCTTGGACCCTAAAAGGTAACCACCCCCACGCCCAGTCCCCAGAGTCATTGGCAACAGCCAGTTCAGGGCAGCTCTGAAGTGAACGGCAATAGCAGTGACCCTGGCCATGTGTTGGGAGCTACCTCAGCATCAAATTGGTGCAGAATTTTTTTTCAATGAAACATTATATTTGGATGCCAGAACCTAGAGTATCAAAGATGTGTGTGGAGCCAAGATTCATTCATCAACAGACATTTCTTCAGAGTCAGCTACGTGCCAAGGGTTGGCTGAACACTGCGGATCTGGCCATTGACAGACAGCCTGCCTTTGCTTGTATCAGCGTCAGGCTGAAGCCAGAGGAAGCGCTCGATCAATGGACCCACGTTCAGCTGTGGACCAAAGGGAAGGGAAGACATTTCCTCCATGTGTGCTCTTTGAGCCCATCTCTGTCAGCAAAGGGGCGCAACCTGACCCTGTCCTGCGGGGCCCTGGAGACTCTGGTCGTTCTGCTGGGGGCCTGGGCCAGTCGCCCCCGCCCCTCCCCAGGACCAGTCTTCAGGCAGCTCTTCTAGCTGGGAGGCCCCAGAGGACCCAGCAGCCATGTCCCTGCTTATGTCTGCCCCTCTTCAAAGCCTGTACGCGGGATCCAGCGCCCAGCCAGTGTCTGCCGACGGTCACATTAGGGTCATGTACGGATCAAAGCAGCCTGTCTCTGCTGCCAGGTCACGGCTGCGGTGTCCCGCTGCTATGCGCGTGTCAGGTGGGGGGCATGCTGGGGCTGGGAGCCCTAGGAGAGGATGGTGAGTGCCTTATGAGAACAGGGCCTTGCCTTCTCAAACTCACCAAGACCTGGCCTTTCTCACGCTTCAGACCAGAGTTCCCCCAGAAAGATAGCTGGCAGCGAGACAGCCGCCTTCCTGGGGCCATAGCCCCCAACCCACCTGGCAAGACTTGGGTCACTGGCCTGGGATCTCCGGCCTCCGTGCCGACGTGCCAAGGCCCAGGTCCTCACCGACCGGGCCCTGCCGGAGCCACGAGGGCTCTGAAGGACACAGACAGCTCTTCCTCTGGCAGGACAGTGGGGCCATTTATCAGGGAGATAAGCAGTAGCCAGAGGGCAGAGCTGGCGGAAGGAGCTGTCTGGAGGAGATAATCTAGGGTCACTCAGAGGGCAGAGGATTCGGAAGGGCTCTGTCCCCACCCCACCCTCTGCCACCCAGACCCCGCCCCTGTGCCTGCGGGCTAGGCAGGCATCTGGCTGTCTTACCTGGTGGGAAAACCTGATGCCCTCCGGGAGCAAGGAGCTGGGCTTCATTGGGCATGGAGTGAAATGGGCATTTCTTGTTCACGTTCTGTGCCATGGCAGGGCGCCTGTAATTCTGTCTTGCCTCTTCACAGCTGGGGAAATCAAGGCCTGGAGGAGTGGACTTTGGGCTGGTTTCATCAAGGAGAGCGAGCACGGAGTCCTGACCCTGTCTTCAGCTTCCTGCACAGGGTGGGAGGGGAAATCCACTGGGGTGCTGGATCACTGGGCACTCTCCATGTCCCAGGAGCTGTCTGCATGGCCTCTGTCCTGTCCCCTCAACCTTGGGGACCAGGCATTACCTTGTCCTCCTCTTCCAGAGGGAGGCAGTGCCCAGAGAGGAAAGAGCACCAGTTCAAAGGCATAACCGCTAGGAAGTGGCCCAGGGAGGGTTTGAATGCAGGGTTCTCAGAACTGTGTCCAGAGCACTGTCTGCCCAGAGGGGCTTTGGGTGCCTGGCAGAGAACAGAACAAACCCATTGGGTGGAGGAAAGCTCTGGGTCCCTCTGGCCAGCTAAAAGTTGGTATCCCCAAACTGTCAGAAACCCCCAGGCTGCTCACTTACCCCACCTCCCTACCTTGGCGCTCGTGTGTGTTAGTTGTTCAGTCATGTGGCACCCTTTGTGACCCCATGGACTGTAGCCTGTCAGTCTCCTCTGTCTATGGAATTCTCCAAGCAAGAATTCTGGAGTGCATTGCTATTTCCTTCTCCAGGGGATCTTTCCAACCCTGGGATTGAACCTGGGTCTCCCACATTGCAGGCAGTGGCGCTCAGTGGGGCTCAATATACATTTCTGAACAAATTATTAAGTCTAAAACAAGCAAACTGATGAGCAGGAATAATGATATGTCCCTTCTGTGAGTCCCTGGAGCTGGTTAGGCCCTCTCTTGGGCCTGGGCACACTGGTCTCGGTATCTCCCTACCAGGGACACCTCTGCACACTGCTTACTGGCTTTTCATGATGGTTCCATCTGAAAAGACAGTATCACCTTTGGGAGTGTAGAGAAGAACCCAATTCTTGGACTGTAGAAGGAGGAGGGAGGGGGAGGATGAAGGAGTGAGGAGATCTATCTTCTGGGCTGGAAGCCTACTGGTCCTTGCCCTACTGCGTTCACTTCAGCCCTGCAGCCCTCCCCTTCTGTATCACTGAGGATTGTTGTGTTCACAGTGCTGCTGGGACCAGGGACTGGTCTGGGAGATGAACCCTGGATCTCCTCTTTCTGCCCTAATGTCCAGGGCAGTAAATTTGACCCAGAACCAGCCAGAGGCTTTTCTGGAAAGTATTTGCAGAATATTTTCTGCAAATGGAAGGTAGCGGGGTGGGGGGCAACCTGGGAGCCTTGGAATTCATCTGGCAAGCCCAGGGGTGCTTTTGAGAGCCTTTTTTGCCCATGACCAGCTTCAGGGGTTCTGAGTACTCTTTAGCCTGGGCCATGCTGGGCAGGGATAAGGGTCTGGATTGTGCAGGGAAAGGCTCCAGGGCCAGGGGGAGGAGCCAGTGAGCATGAACACTGGTGCAGATAGGAGCCCCTGGGGGCTTTGTTGTGGCAGAACAGGAGGACAGACGGGCACAGCTGGGTCGGCCCCACCACCGCAGCCCCTGGGAGCCCCCACACCCAGAGGGCCCTGACCTGGGTTTGGTTTGGGGCATTGTGACCTCAGGTGTGGAAGGGTTTTTACCCTCGGATACTGGGTCACCTCACATCAACCCAGGGGGAGATGCACAGAGACCTCCAGCCCTTAGGAGATAAGCACCTGGCTGCCTCTGAACCAGTGCAAAGCAGCCCTGGGCAGCCTTCCACAGAAAGACCCTCATCCTAGGAAGTCCCTCCTTGGTGGTTTGTAGGGGGGGTGCATTGCCAGCAGTGGGACCCCACACTGAGCTGGCCTAGCCCCTTGGGGGACAGAACAGGCACATGACAATTTTAGCAACCCCAAAAGAAACCCAAGAAACACAGCTCTTGCTATGCCCCAGACAACACTGAGCTTGGCCTTCTGGGCAGTCTCCCACTGCCTTTTATTCTCCTGACCCTATGAGATGTGCGTGGTGTTGTTCCTTGTTTTACAGGTGAGGAGCCAAGGCCCAGAGCCACAGAACATCCATGGTCCTAGCAGCGGACGTGCATGGCACTCCCAGAGGGGCCTTGATGCACTCCCTGGGTATGTCCCTCTGCTCATAAGCGTCCTCCTAGCAAGAATCCTTAATGGGGGGGAGGTACTGGGTGACCCGAAATACCCACAGTTGATTGCATGCGCAGGACCCCAACGAGGTGGATGTGGAAGCTGGCATGGGAAGTGGATCAAGCCTGTGGTTGGGGGGAGGTTGTTGCTGCTGGTGCAGATGGATCCCATTTGTGTAACACATGTGTCACAGATCTAAAACCTGGGGTGATGCAGGGGCAGATGGGGCACCCCAGTACACACATGCTGGGGGGCACCCACACAGAGCCCAAGGACCACACCTCCCCTACCTTAGCATCCAGCACTCACATAGACCAGATCACAGCAACCTGCCAGGGCACTCTTGCCCTCTCTGTTTCCTTCTCTCTGCACCTGGGCCTCTCTGCCCACCTGGCTGGGATCAATGACTGGAGGTGGGTTGGGCCTTGGGCTCCAGGCCTGGTCCAGACATTAGGCGGCCGGGAGTCTTGGCTTAGCCCCTGCTCAGCATCCTGACTCCTCTCCTCTCTTCCCCTCTGCCTCTCTGTCACTTGCTTCACATTCCTCTCACATCTTTGGGGTTCTGAGGGGGTCCTATCCTCAGTGGTAGCAGATACACTGGGGACACGTGCCCTTTTTCCTGCCCTGGAGACCCACGCTGCCTCTGGGCATCGGCCTGGGGTCAGGCCGACCCATGGTAGTTACAGTTTCCCTCAAGTTGTACTCCCAGCCTGGCCCTGCTGCACTTGAGCTGGATGGAATAAAGGAGCCACTGGCCTCCATGTCCCTGCCCACGCCTCCCTGCAGCAGCCCTGGGCCCAGTGAACTCGGGGGTGGATGAAGGCTTCTGAGATGGCGGCAGTGCCCAGAGTGGGTGTTGTGCCCAAGGACAGGGAGGGTGTGAGGATGGAGGGCTGAAATGAGGATGGGGTAAAGCGGGGACAGAGCTGAACACTCACAGGCAGGCCTCCCTGGGGCAGGTCTGTTCTTTACCTCTGCCTCGAGCCCATTGCCTGCCTGGTTTTCCCTGCGGGCCCAGGACACCGAGGGGCAGGAAGCTAGGCAGCTTCTGGTGCAGACTTCCATGGCCTTGGGCCAATCAGGGTACCGAGCCAGGCTGTTTCCCAATCTGCCATCTGGGGCAAGGTAATGGCAAGGGGAGGGGAAGGCTCAGGCCTGGGCATCCCCACGGGCCTTTGTCGTCCGTGTCTCTGGTGCGGAGTCACCCTGGCGCCAAGTACTCTTGCTGTGCAGGTGGATACCCGCCCAAGGCCACACAGATGAAGGATGCTGGTGTCAGGATTTGAACCTGTCGCCTCTCTCAGGCCTCCTGCTGTCTGAGCAGAGCAAGAGGCTGCCAGACACTGGCCCAGGATTGGGGCTGCCTGGTGCCAGAGGAGGCACCACACATCCCCTGCCTGCCTGTCCACCCAGTCCATCCTGCTCCGAGCTGTTGCATGTGGCTAAGCTTGACGAGGCAGGACCTCGCCCACCCCCACAGAGAGCCCACTGAAAACGGGCTAGAAGTCCAGCCGTTGCCCTGTCTCAGCAGGTGTCCTCAGAGCCCGAGCCCAACCCACAGGCACTTCCTGCCCCTTGTTCTCCCCCGGTGGCGTTGCCCTTCTCTCCCTCTCCTCCACCGAAGCTGGTCACCCTGTTGCAGGAAGGGGAACCCTTCCAGGGCCCGAAACGGCTCTTGTCTAACACTCGGAAATGAACTGTCTGAGGAGACACATGTGCTGACAAAGCAGGAGATTTTAGTGGGAGAGGGCACCTGGGTGGGGAGCAGTAAGGGAAGGCGGAACAGCTCTGCCACACAGTTGCAGTCTGGGGTTTTATGGTGATGGGATTAGTTTCCGGGTTGTCCTTAGCCAATCATTTGGAGTCAGAGTACTTCCTGGTGGTGCACGCCTTGTTTAGCCAAGATGGATGTTAGAGAGAAGGATTCTGGGAGGTGGTTGGTCATGTGGTCTCCTTTTGACCTTTCCCCCAACTCTTCCGTTCTGTGTTCCTTGGCAGGACCTCCTGTCGTAAAACAACTCATGCAAATGGTTACTATGGTGCCTGGCCAGGGTGGGTGGTTTCAATTAGTGTGCTTCCTCTAACAACCTCACTTGAGCCGTCCTCAGCACTCCTTGATCCCCATCCTTCAGTGGGTCTAGACTCAGTTCCCATGCCCAGAATTCCACCTCCAGGCTTACAGGGGCCTGGTGGGACTCCAGATACTGGCCAGCCATGGGACCAAAGAGGACACCACCCCAGTGACAGGAGTGGAAGCGCTGGAGGCAGGAAATCCCTTCCCGCTAAGACTTACCAGTAAGTCTCTGCTTCGTGTCCCACAGGATGGGAGGTGGGGGGAGAATCCCTTCCCGGGAGGCTGAAATGAGAGGACGTGTGCCTAGAACAGAGCTCCCGTGGGGAGTTTCCTCTTCCTTCTGTGGGCTGGCCTGTGAGCTCCCGAGAGGTAAGTAAACGGCCGGTGCAGCCCACTTACCAAATCACCACGCCGTACTTGTTGCCCAGTAGCTTGTGTTTCTGGCTTTTGGACTCACTCAGAGCACACAGGCCAGAAGTTCCACTTGCCTCTTGTTGGAAGGTTTGCAGGCCTCAGGGCCTGGCGGCAGGGGAGGGATAAATGGCCCCGAGGGCCTGTGCAGCCCTGATTTTCCCAAGGCCTAGACAGGTGTGTCCAGGTGTCCCCCTTAATGCTGTGTTGAGGTTGGGGACTCTGAGGGGAACCCTATTTGGGTCCCTGTGGGCTATGTTGTCCACGTGCCCAATAGCCTGTCCTAGAGAAGGCCTCAGCCTCATGCCTTCCCAGAGACCCTTGGAGTTTAGCAGAGCGTGGTAACCTAGCGCTGCGTGAAGAGCCCATTCCAGCCCAGCCCTGATTAGACTCCACGAGGAGGGCAGAGGCCTTTCACTGTTGCAGGAGAGGGAAGTGTCACGTCCTGGGACCCGCAGGAGTCCTTAGGACAGACCACCGCCAAGTGAGGGTCCTTGCTTCTTCTCAGGAGAGAATTCAGGATGGAGCCAGAGAAAAGCAGAGGCAAGTTTATTTAGCGCAATGCACACACTCCCATAGGCAGAATGCTGACCCTCGGAAACTGAGAGCAGCCCGGGGGGATGGGGGTCGTAGATGTTTATGGGCCAAATAATTTCGTATACTAACAAGTGGGAGGAATATTGTTGCTTCGGGGAAGGGGGGATTTTTCCAGGAATTGGGCCACTGCCCACTTTTTGGCCTTTTACAACCATCTGGGAACTATCATGGCGTAAGGGGGAGTGATTTTGAGTATTACAATGAAAGTATAATGAGCTGAAGGCCAATGACCAGGCCATTCTCGAAGACTGCTTGATTTCAGCTGGTTCCAGTTGATCTTAATCGCATCCCAACCAACAGCTGCACCCCTTCAATATCTAGTGGTTGTGTGCTGCCCTTTGCCTCGTATCTCCTTCTCCATCAGAGATTTTCTCCTATATTCTTTTTTTTTTCAATTTCAAATTTGTTTTAATTGAAAGATAATTGCTTTGCAGAATTTATTTGGTTTCTGCCAAACATCAACATGAATCAACCGTAGGTATACATAAGCCCCCTCCCTTTTGAGCCTCCCTCCCTCCTGTTATTTCTTTGGCTGCACCAGATCTTAGTTTTGGCATGTGGGATCTAGTTCCCTGACCAGGGATCAAACCCAGGCTCCCTGCATTGGGAGCACGGAGTCTTAGCCATTGGACCACCAGGAAAGTCTCTCATAAATCGTTTTGATATCCATCTCAATCTGGCCTGAATTGTTGATATGGGTGCAGTAGGTTTCGTTTATGACCACACAGATGCCACCCTGCTTGGCCAGCAGGTGATTTAAGGCTAATCGATTGTCCACAACAACATTGGCCAGTGACTTGAAAGAAGTTGAAAGTCTACTTAGGGCATTGCCAGTGGTCTAGGCTGGGTTGCCTAAAGTGTAGGTTAGGTTTTCTAGGGTTACCTCATGGTAGGCACAGCCTCTCAAGCAGCTGCTAATCCACCTGCCAGTCCTGTTCCTGTCAGTATTAATCCAATAACCCTCCTGGGATGATATTAAATATTATGTATTGTGACAGTGAATAGAACCAAATGTCCTAAGGTACAGGCTCCCCTGTGCACACGTTTTATAAGGATAAGTATGTATAGGGGTGAGACTACCCTGGAGTACCTTGTCTTTGGGCGCTTACTCTGGGGAGTGCTGTTATCCAGACATATCCTGAAGGTGCAATCAGAGGTCTGAGAATAGGGACTTCCCTGGTAGTCGATGGTTAAGACAATGAACTTGCAGCACAGGAGGCGTAGGTTTGATCCCTGATCAGGGAACTAAGATTCCACATGCATGCGTGCTTGTGTGTGTCACATGCTGCATGCCAAGAAAAAAAAATGGGGATAGAAGAATTTAGCCAGGAGGCAGGCATCTAGATCCATGGAAGGGACAAATTATGAACGCAGTGCAGAGACAAGGGCCCATTAGTATATGCAAGATAGTTAAGTCTGGGAGTATTCCATGCTCTTGGCTTGGATGAGATGATGTAGTGAGACGTTCTTAACCCACAGCTTCCATAGAGCCTAACGATTTCCAGCCCCAGGTTTAGTCCATTCCATCCCTATCTTGTATGCACCTGGGGTCAGGGCTTCATTCTAAGCACAGATTGGAATCATCTGTGGGAATGCAGTTCGGGTCTGGCTTCCAAAACACTGTGGCGATGTCACCATCTGGTGCTCAGGGATTGTTCTTAAGAGGCTCACCATAGCCAAGAGAACCAGTGGAGGTGTAGTGGCACTGCCAGCATGACCCCCTTTTTTGTGTGTGTAAAAGATACATATTTTGTTGAAGTATAGTTAACTTACCATGTTTCAGGTATGCAGCAAGGTGATTCAGTTATGCAAATACACAAATATTTGAAATTCTGTTTCATCATAGATTATTACAAGATTTTAACTATAGTTCCCTATGCTATGCAGTAAATCTTTGTTGCTTGTTGCAATCTCTTTTTTAATTATAAAACTAGTCTTCTATGCATAGTAAGTCAAACAAGTGGAATCAAAATATAATCTTTTTAGTTAGGCAAAAATTCATCAGTTTTCTGAAATATATACATTATACATATTTATGTATACAAAAGCTTTTCTACTACACTTGATAAAGTCTTGAGAAAGAACATCAAAAAAACAGAGAGATGGAGAAATTGGAAAACATAAACTAAATGAAATGGAAGCACTGAATATGAAATAGAAAATTGAAACAAGCTAGATAAAAGTAAGAGATTATCATATGGTCCAGTTATTTTTAAACATGACTGCTCATTAGAAACACTTCGGGAGCTCTGGAGAAAAAAAAAGCAATACCTATTTTTTTTTTTAAATTTCGAGATAATTCTGATTTGCATCTGGATTTTAGTCAGTGATTACAGGTTTTTCTGTTAGATCCTAGCTTTGGTGATATAGAGTTCTGTTATTTTTCTGTCGATCAATCATGATACAAAGGTATTAAGTGAGTAATAGTTACATAATCACAATAGTGGAAGAAAGATGTTTGTCAGTTTTCACAATCAATACCCAGACAAAAAATAAAAGATAATTGCAAACCATAATGGAACCATGATTAACATAACAAGATAAAATAATTGCATGCAATTTGAGGGGGGTCAAGAAGAGTGATGCAGTAAGTGGAAGTGCATACATGCCCATGTTTTCATTCACCCAGCTGTCTATGTCTTTTGGTTGATGCATTTAATCTATTTGCATTTAAGGTAACTATCGATACATATGATCCTATTACCATTTTCTTATTTGTTTTGGGTTTATTTCTTGTAAGTCTTTCCCTTCTCTTGTGTTTCCTGCCTAGAGAAGTTCCTTTAGCATTTTTGTTGTAAAGGTGGTTTAATGAATTCTCTTAACTTTTGCTCGTCTGGAGAGCTTTTGATTTCTCCATCAAATCTGAAGGAGGGTCTTTCTGGGTAGAGTATTCTTGGTTGTAGGTTCTTCCCTTTCATCACTTTAAATATTATCAAGCCATTCCCTCCTAGCTTGTAGAGTTTCTGTTGAGAAATCAGCTGATAGCCTGATGGGAGTTCCCTTGTATGTTGTCATTTTTCCCTTGTTGCTTTTAATGTTTTAGCTCTTTTTAATTTTTGTCAGTTTGAGTACTATGTGTCTCAGTGTGTTCCTCCTTGGGTTTATCCTTCCTGGGACTCTGTGCTTCTTGGACTTGCTTGACTGTTTCCTTTCCCATGTTAGGGAAGTTTTCAGATATTATCTCTCAAATATTTTCTCAGGTCCTTTCTCTCTCTTTTCTCCTTCTCAGCTCATCTCAGTCGATCAGTCATGTCCAACTCTTTGCGACCCCATGAATCACAGCACCCCAGACCTCCCTGTCCATCACCAACTCCCGGAGTTTACCCAAACTCATGTCCATCAAGTCGGTGATGCTATACAGCCATCTCATACTCTGTCGTCCCCTTCTCCTCCTGCCTCCAATCCTTCCCAGCATCAGGGTCTTTTCCAGTGAGTTAAGACTTCGCATGAGGCAGCCAAATTACTGGAGTTTCAGCTTCAACATCAGTCCTTCCAATGAACACCCAGGACTGATCTCCTTTAGGATGGACTGGTTGGATCTTCCTGCAGTCCAAGAAACTCTCAAGAGTCTTCTCCAACACCACAGTTCAAAAAGCATCAATTCTTTGGCACTCAGCCTTTTTCACTGTCCAACTTTCACATCCATACATGACTACTGGAAAAACCATAGCCTTGACTTGACAGACCTTTGTTGGCAAAGTAATGTCTTGCTTTCAATATACTATCTAGGTTGGTCATAACTTTCCTTCCAAGGAGTAAGTGTCTTGTAATTTCATGGCTGCAATCACCATCTGCAGTGATTTTGGAGCCCCGAAAGTAAAGTCTGACACTGTTTCCCCATCTATTTCCCATGAAGTGATGGGACCAGATGCCATGATCTTAGTTTTCTTAATGTTGAGCCTTAACCTTACTTTTTCACTCTCCTCTTTGACTTTCATCAAGAGGCTTTTTAGTTCCTCCTCACTTTCTGCCATAAGGGTGGTGCCATCTGCATATCTGAGGTTATTGACATTTCTCCCTGTAATCTTGATTCCAGCTTGTGCTTCTTCCAGCCCAGCGTTTCTCATGATGCACTCTGCATATAAGTTAAATAAGGAGGATGACAATATACAGTCTTGACGTACTCCTTTTCCTATTTGGAACCAGTCTGTTGTTCCATGTCCAGTTCTAACTGTTGCTTCCTGACCTGCATACAGGTTTCTCAAGAGACAGCTCAGATGGTCTGGTATTCCCATCTCTAAGAATTTTCCACAGTTTATTGTGATCCACACAGTCAAAGGCTTTGGCATAGTCAATAAAACCGAAGTAGATGTTTTTCTGGAACTCCCTTGCTTTTTCGATAATGCAGCGGATGTTGGTAATTTGATCTCTGATTCCTCTGCCTTTTCTAAAACCTGCTTGAACATCTGGAATTTCACGGTTCACATATTGCTGAAGCCTGGATTGGAGAATTTTGAGCATTACTTATTACTAGCGTGTGAGATGAGTGCAATTGTGTGGTAGTTTGAGCATTCTTTGGCATGGGCATTCATAATATATAAGTATTATATAATAATATTATTATGTAATATTAAAATTATTTATAATACTGTATATTAACATATAATATAAACATAATATATTTATATATTATAAATTAATATATAATATTATAATATATTTATATATTTATATATGACCAGTGCATTCTCTTGGCAAAACTCTATTAGCCTTTGCCCTGCTTCATTCTGTACTCCAAGGCTAAATTTGCCTGTTACTACAGGTGTTTCCTGACTTCCTACTTTTGCATTCCAGTCCCCTGTAATGAAAAGGACATCTTTTTTGGGTGTTAGTTCTAAAAGGTCTTGTAGGTCTTCATAGAACTGTTCAACTTCAGCTTCTTCAGCATTTCAGGTTGGGGCATAGGCTTGGATTACTGTGATATTGAATGGTTTGCCTTGGAAACGAACAGAGATCATTCTATCATTTTTGACATCACATCCAAGTACTGCATTTTGAACTCTTTTGTTAACCATGATGGCTACTCCATTTCTTCTAAGGAATTCCTGCCCACAGTAGTAGATACAGTGGTCATCTGAGTTAAATTCACCCATTGCAGTCCATCTTAGTTCACTGATTCCTAGAATGTCAACATTCACTTTTGCCATCTCCTGTTCAACCACTTCCAATTTGCCTTGATTCATGGACCTAACATTCCAGGTTCCTATGCAATATTGCTCTTTACAGCATCAGACCTTGCTTCTATCACCAGTCGCATCCACAACTGGGTATTTTTTTTTTTGCTTTGGCTCTATCCCTTCATTTTTTGTGGAGTTACTTCTCCACTGATCTCTAGTAGCATAGTGGGCACCTACTGACCTGGGAAGTTCCTCTTTCAGTATCCTATCATTTTGCCTTTTCATACTGTTTATGGGGTTCTCAAGGCAAGAATACTGAGGTGGTTTGCCATTCCATTCTCCAGTGGACCTCAATCTGTCAGACCTCTCCACCATGACCCATCTGTCTTGGGTGGCCCCACACGGCATGGCTTAGTTTCATTAAGTTAGACAAGCCTGTGGTCCATGTGAGCAGACTGACTAATTTTCTGTAATTATGGCTTCAGTGTGTCTGCCCTCTGATGCCCTCTTGCAACACCTACCATCTTGCTTGGGTTTTTCTTACCTTGGACGTGGGGTATCTCTTCACGGCTGCTCCAGCAAAGTGCAGCAGGCACTCCTTACCTTGAATGAGGGGTGTCTCCTCACGGCCGCCCCTGCTGACCTTGAACGTGGAGTAGCTCCTCTCAGCCCTCCCGTGTAGCTGCCACTCCTTGGACATGGTTCTCCTTCTGGGACCCCTATAATGCAAATGTTAATGTGTTTAATGTTGTCTCATAGGTCTCTTAGGCTGTCTTCTTTTCATTCTTTTTTCTATTGTCTGTTCTGTGGCAGTGATTTCCACCATTCTGTCCTCCAGGTCGTTTATCTGTTCTGCTTCGGTTATTCTGCTGTTGATTCCTTCTAGTGTATTATTTATCTCTGTTTGTTTGTTCTTTAGTTCTTGTAGGTCTTTGGTAAACCTTTCTTGCATCTTCTCAGTCTTTGTCTCCATTCTTTTCCCAAGACCCTGGATCATCTTCACTATCATTATTCTGAATTCTTTTTCTGGAATGTTGCCAATCTCCACATAATTTATTTATTTTTCTTGAATTTTGTCTTGTCTCTTCATCAGGGACATACCTTTCTGCTTTTTCATCATGATTAACTTTCTGTAATATGGTTTTTGTTTCAGCCGCTGTGAGACTGTGCTTCTTCTTGAGTCTTCTGTCTGCCCTCTGATGGATGAAGCTAAGAGGCTTGTGTAAGCGCCCCTGCCCACCCAGAGGAGGCCCTCCAACAGTAGCAGGTAGTTTTGATTCAGTCTTCTGTGGGGTTATTTGGTGTGTGCAAAATTTTGTTTGTGCCCTCCAAGACTGGAGTCTGTCTCCCCCAGTCCTCTGGAAGTCCTGTAGTCAAATCCTGCTGACCCTCAAGGGCAGATTACCTGGGGCTTCTCAGTCCCTTTGTCAGATCCCCAGGCTGGGACACCTGATGTGGGGTTCAGAACCTTTGCAACAGTGTGAGAACTTCTGTGGTATTATTATTTTCCAGTTGGTGGGTGACCTACCTAGTGGATATGGGATTTAATTTTATCATGATTGCACCCCTCCTACCATCTTGCAGTTGGCTTCTTTGTCTTTGAACCTGGGGTATCTTTTTTGGTGGGTTCCACTGTCTTCCTGTTAATTGCAACAGCTAGTTGCAATTTTGGTGCTCTCAGAGGAGATGAGCACACGTCCTTCTATTCCGCTATCTTAAACTGGAAGATGACTGCTTTCTAGGTAACAAAAGTAGCCATGATTGGGACTTCCCTGGAGGTCCAGTGGTTAGGATTGTGTGCTTCCAATGCAGGGGACATGGGTTTGATCTCTGGTCAGAATACTGAGATTCCTACGTATAGTGCCACCAAAAAAAGTGTAGCCATGGTTAACAAAAGTTATGTCACTTTTTTAGAAAGAGATAAATGTCGGCAAGGTATTGGGCCTGACAGAGGTATTGCCTGTTATGCTTGTATTGGTTGGGGTTGGTGGGGAGATGGTTTCCATGTATTGGAAACTCATGGAATTGGTAAAACTCTTGTTGTATGTACCTGTTGTACCTGTAATGATGGTTGTAAGCCAGGGCTTTTATGGTAGGCCCAACAATTAAGTAGGTTTTCTCCCCGGGTGACTATTTTATATTTGTTTATTAAAGCATGATTTTCTCATTCCTCTCGAGCCATGACCATCATCAGAAGTCCTACCAGAAATATTATGGCTTTTGGCATCATTATTACTCTATTTTTTGTTTCAGACCTAGCAGAGGCAAAGACATTTACTGGGGGGGGGGTGTGCTCCTGGAAAGTGGCAGAATAAGAGCATGATAGTCAAGAAACACAAGGATGACTAGGCCAACCTACCACAGCCACAATAAGTCACTTACCTGTTCTCTTGAACAGGTGTCTGAAGTTTTCCACGGACTCGCAGGAGTAGGTCTTTTCTGGTTCCTGTTGGGACTTACAAGATACAGGTTTTGTTCTAGACAGATGAACCCAAGTAGTAATTCCCCATAGACTGACAGCAGATGGGGTACTTTGGAACACTTGATATGGTCCCTTCCATTTTGGTTGTATCTGGTCCTCAGGGACCCTTCCTTCAGGTTTTTAGTAGGACAGAGTGCCCTGAGTGGATGGAGACCTCAACCTTTCCCATTTTTTTAACTTTAAAGATTTTTTTAAAAAATTTATTTATTTTTAATTGAGGGATAATTGCTTTACAACATTGTGTTGATTTCTGCCATGTATCAACATGAACCAGCCATAAATATACTTATGCCCCCTCCCTCTTGAACCTCCCTTTCACCTCCCACCTCTTCCCACCCCTCTCAGGTGTTACAGAGTCCCAGTTTGCGTTCCCTGAGTCATACAGAAAATTCCCACTGGCTATCTATTTTATATATAGTAGTGTATATGTTGACTTTTCTCTGTGGGGTGGGCAGCACTTTGGTTCCATATTCTTGAAGGGTGCTTTACTTGGCTCAAGACGAATTTGTGGCTTTCCTCATCAAATGAGATCTGAACTCACAAGGGGCTTCCCATAGGTCATTTCAAATGGGCTAAGTATTAAAATTCCCTTTAGGGCCATCCTCGTCCAGAGAAAGGCTACAGGCAGAAGGGAGACTCAGGTTTCTGAAGTCTCTCGGCATAGCTTAGCAAGCATCTTCTTTTTTTCCCCTTGGATACCTTCTTTTTAGAACGTGATTTGCTTTTTCTACCTTGTCTAAGGATTGGGGCCTCCAGGAAAAGTGGAGGTGGTCATGAATACCTAGAGCTGAGGAAGCCTATTGGGTCACCTTAGCGGTGAAAGAAGGTCTGTTATCATTCTGTAAGCTTTGGGATCTCACAGCTCTCTCTGTAAGCAGAAGCTTGGATACGTCTGTCCCCTTTGCAGTCCTGATAGGGAAAGCTTCTGTCCACTCTGTGCAGGTGTTCTGTGGATGCCAATAGGTGTTTCCATCCCCTGTTCCCCGATGATGTATGGGCTGCGTGAGGGGAGAAGGGATGCGGTAGCTTCTTAAGGCATGGCAGCCACAAAGCTCGCAAGACCTGGTGACATTTTTAACAGTTTGGGACAGTCCCTTGCCCAGGAGCACCTAAGTAACCAGTTTGGATAGGGAGTCAGTCCCACCCTAAATGGGAGGACTTATGGAAGTGCTTAATTATTTTCCATTCCTTGATGCAGGAATGAGAAGCTCTTTTCTGTTGTCAGCCACCCTGAGGGGGTCTCTTTTCAGCTCCTTACATTTAGTCAGCCCACTCGAGTCCTTCCACTGTACAGGCTGGCACTGTCAGGAGAGAGGTGCTGTCAGGCCTGAGAGCTGCAGCTGTGCCTTGGTGGCCTTGCTGGCCAGGGTGTGTCTCCTTGTGAGGAGGTGTTGCCCCCTTGGTGACCCTGCAAGCTCCTTTGAAAGATGGAATGCTTCTAGGAGTTCTACAATCTCTGGTGGTGTTTTATAGGGACTCCTTTGTTAGGAATCTTCTTTCTTCCCACATGACAGCATGCACATCTAGCAGTAGGAATCCTTACTTGGAGTCAGTGTGTGTGTGTGTGTGTGTGTATTTATTATATATATATATATATATTTAGAATTTTTGTTTTATTTGTTTATTTTTGGCTGCACTGAGTCTTCATTGCTACAAGGGCTTTATTCTAGCTATGGAGATTGGGGGCTACTGTCTGGTTGTGGTGCACGGGCTTCTCATTGCATAGATTCTGTTGCAGAGCACAGGCTCTCGGGTACAGGCTTAGTAGCTATGGCTCACGGGCTTAGTTGCTCTGTGGCATGTGGGATCTTCCCTTATCAGGGATTGAACCCGTGTCTCCTGCATTGGCAGGCAGATTCTTTACCACTGAGCCACCAGGGAAGCCTCCTCAATGTTTATATTGACTCTATTTAAATTATTGTGTAAAAAAATTTTGTTTTTGGCTATGCTGGGTCTTCGTGGCCACTCTGGCTTTTGTCTGGTTGTGGGGCACGGGCTTCTCATTGCGGTGGCTTCTCTGGTTGAGAAGCACAGGCTCCAGGGTATGCAGGCTCGGTAGTTGTGGCTCCCGAGCTGTAGAGCAGAGGCTCAATAGTTGTGGTGCACGGGCATAACTGGACTTCCCTGGTGGTCCAGTGGTTAAGAATTTACCTGCCAATGCAGGAGACGTGGGTTCGATCCCTGCCTCAAGAAGATTCATAGAGGAGGAAATGGCATCCCACTCCAGTATTTTCACCTGGGAAATCCCATGGACAGAGGAGCCTGGTGAGCTACAGTCCACAGGGTCGCAAAGAGTTGGACATGACTGAGCACAACGCACGCATAGGCTTAGTTGCTCCAAGGCATGTGGAATCTTCCAGGATCATGGAGCAATCCTGTGTCTCCTGCATTGGCAGGTTGATTCTTTACCACTGAGCCACCAGGAAGCCTGTATATTGACTCTTTTTTAAAAATTGTTTTTATTTATTGTGGCTTACCATATATTGACTTAAAAATTTTCTGTTTTATTTTTGGTTGTGTTGGGTCTTACTGTGCATAGGCTTTGTCTGCTTGTGGCAGGTGGGGGCTACTCTCTGGTTGCGGTGCACAGGCTTCTCACTGCAGTGGCTTCTCTTGTTGTGGAGCATGGGCTCTAGAGTGTGCAGGCTTCACTAGTTGTGGCGTACGGGCTTAGTTGCCCTGTGGTGTATGGGATCTTCCTGGGCCAGACATGGAAGCTGTGTCCCTTGCATTGGCAGGTGGATCCTTAACCACTGGACCACCAGGGAAATCCTATATTGATTCTCCTCTTTTTTAAAAAAAAATTATTTGGTTGCACTGAGTCTTTGTTGCTGCGTGCATCTAGTTTTGGTGAGTGCAGGCTACTCTTTGTTGCAGCGCGTCAGCTTTTCACTGTGGTGTCCTCTTTTACTCTGGAGCACAGACTGTAGGTGCATGGGCTTCAGTAGTTACGGTCCATCAGCTTAGCTGCTCTGTGGCATGTGGGATCTTCCCAGACCAGGGATGTATTCCATATCCCCTACATTGGCAGGTGGGTTCCTATCCACTGTACCATCAGGGAAACCCTCCCATGTTGATTCTTAATCCTTTTCCTAGCTGGAGTGCTCTGGTCAAGGGGATCAGCTTGGCCTTTTGCATGGAAGTGTCAGAGGGTAGAACTCCAGGCTCAGCAGTTGTTCACAGACTGACTATGGACATAGCCAGATGGCCTTACCCCTTTGTGTATAAAGCTGCTTCCATCAGTAAATCATTGTTTCTTAAATTAATTCATAAAATGATTGTTACTTAATTTTTATTTTATACTGGAGCATAGTTGATTTTCAACATTTGTTAATTTCAGTAGTGATTCAGTTTTATATATATATATATATACTTTTTCAAATTCTTTTCCCATTTACGTTATTACAGACTATTGAGTAGAGTTTTCAGCACTATACAGGAGGCCCTTGTTGGTTATCTTTTATTTTGTAATTTTATTTATTTAATTTTTTTAAATTGTTTTTTTTATTGTTTTTGCCATACAATGTCATGATATCACCATGGGTTTACATATGCTCCCCCTCCAGAACCCCCCTCCCTCCTCCCTCCCCCCCGGGAAATGTCACTGCACCAGCCCCGAGCATCAATCCTGGGCTGGCGATTGATTAGACATATGATAATTAACTTGTTTCAATGCCCTTCTCCCATATCATCCCACCCTTACCCTCATCCACAGAGTCCACAAGTCTATTCTATACATCTGCGTTCCTTTTGCTGTCTCGCATGTTGGGTTCTCATTACCGTCTTTCTAAATTCCATATATATGTGTTAATATACTGTATTGTTGTTTTTGCTTCTGGCTTACTTCACTCTGGATAATGGGCTCCAGTTTCGTCCATCTGAGTAGAATTGCTTCAAATGAATTTTTTTTAATGCTGAGTAATATTCCATTGTGTATATGTACCACAGCTTTCTTATCCATTCGTCAGGGCATCTAGGTTGCTTCCATGTCCTGGCTATTGTAAACAATGCAGCGATGAACATTGGGGTACACGTGTCTCTTTCAATTCTGGTTTCCTTGGTGTATATGCCCAGCAGTGGGATTGCTGGGTCATATGGCAGGTCTATTTGCAGCTTTTTAAGGAACCTCCACACTGTTTTCCATAGTGGCTGTACTAGTTTGCATTCCCACCAACAGTGTAAGAGGGTTCCCTTTTCTCCACATCCTCTCCAGCATTTATTGCTTGTAGACTTTTGGATGGCAGCCATTCTGACTGGTGTAAAGTGGTACCTCATTGTGGTTTTGATTTGCATTTCTCTGATAATGAGTGATGTGGAGCATCTTTTCATGTGTTTGTTAGCCATTTTTATATCTTCTTTGGAGAAATGTCTGTTAAGTTCTTTGGCCCACTTGTTAATTGGGTTGTTTATTTTTCTAGAATGGAGCTGCAGGAGTTGCTTGTATATTTTTGAGATTAATTGTTTGTCCGTTGCTTCATTGGCTATTATTTTCTCCCATTCTGAAGGCTGTCTTTTCACCTTGCTTATAGTTTCCTTTGTTGTGCCAAAGCTTTTAATTTTAATTAGGTCCTATTTGTTTATTCGTGTTTTTATTTCCAATATTCTGGGAGGTGGGTCATGGAGTATCCCGCTTTGGGTTATGGCAGAGAGTGTTTTGCCTATGTTATCCTCTAGAAGTTTTATAGTTTCTGATCTTATGCTTAGATCTTTGATCCATTTTGAGTTTATCTTTGTAATTTTAAATATAGTAGTGTGTATACGTCAATCCCAAATCCCAATTTATCCCTCCCCTGGGCCTTTCCCCTTTGGTAAACGTAAGTTTGTTTTCTAAATCTGTGAGTCTGTTTCTGTTTTATAAATCAGTTCATTTGTATCATTTCTTTTTAAAAGATTCTGCATTAAGTGATGTCATACGTTATTTGTCTTTATCTGTCTGACTGATTTCACTTAGTAGGAATATCTCCAGCATGGTCCATCCATGTTGCTGCAAATGGCATTTCCTTCAGGCTGAGTAATATTGCATTGTGTGTATATCTGTCTATCTCTATATATCTCATATCTTTATCCATTCATCTATCCATGGGCATTTAGGTTGCTTCCGTGTCCTGGCTGTTGTAAACAGCACTGCAGTGAATATTGGGATGCATGTATCGTTTTCAACCATGGTTTTCTCTGGATATATGCCTAGGAGTGGAATTGCTGGGTCATATGGTAGCTCTATTTTTCATTTTTTAAGGCACCTCCATACTGTTCTCTATAGTGGCTTTACTGATTTATATTCCCATCAACACTATAGGCAGGGTCCCCTTTATCCACACTCTCTCCAGTATTTATTGTTTGTAGACTTAAAAAAATAATTTTATCCATTTATTTTATTTTTGGCTATGCTGGGTCTTAGTTACTGCATGAATTGTCCTCTAGTTGAGGCAAGTGAGAGCTACTCTCTAGTTGCACTGCCTGGGCTTCTCACTGCAGGGGCTTCTCTTGTGGCAGAGCACAAGCCCTTGCACATGGGCTTCAGTAGTTGCAGCTCCTGGGCTCTACAGCACGGGCTCAGCAGTTGAGCTGTATGGCTTAGTTGCTCTGCAGCATGTGGAACCTTCCCTGGCCAGGGATAGAACCTGTGTCTCCTGCATTGACAGGCAGATTCTTTACCTGAGCCACCAGGGAAGCCTGTTTCTAGACTTTATGATGATGGCCATTTTTTCGCATTGGGGTGAGGTGATAACTCATTGTAGTTTTGATTTGGATTTCTCTAGTAATTAGTGATTTTAAGCATCTTTTCATATTCATCTTGGCTCTCTGTATGTCTTCTTTGGAGAAATGTCTGTATAGGTCTTCTGCCCAGTTTTTGATTGGATTGTCTAGGTTGTTATTTTTATTTTTTGACTGCACCTCATGGCATGTGGAAGTTCCCTGACAAAGCGTGGAAGTCTCGCCTGCTGTGGTGGGAGCACAGAGTCTTAACCACTCGTCCACCAGGGAAACTCATTTTTTTGTTTTGTTTTTTGATATTGAGTTATATGAGCTGTTTGTAAATTTGGGGGATTAATCTCTTGTTGGTTGCATCATGTGTAAATATTTTCTCCCATTCTGTGGGTTGTCCTTTCCTTTGGTTTATGGTTCCCTTCGCTATGCATAGTTTTTGAGTTTAATTGAGTCCCATTTGTTTATTATTGTTTTTATTTCTGTTACTCTAGGAGACCAATCAACAGTTTATTTCTGAGTTTATTTTTGTGTATATTGTTAGAGAATGATCTAATTTCATTCTTTTACATATAGCTGTCTAGTTTTCCCAGCAGTATTTACTGAAAAGGTTGTTTTTTCTCAGTTGTATAGTCTTGCCTCCTTTGTCACAGATTTATTGACCATAGGTGTGTAGGTTTATTTCTAGGATTTCTACCTTGTCCCATTGATTTATATTTCTGATTTTGTGCTAGTACCATACTATTGTGGTGACTCTAGCTTTGTAGTATAGTCTGAAGGCAGGGAGCCTGATTCTCTGGCTGTTTTTCTTTCTCAAGACTGCTTTGGCTATTTGTCTCTCAGCTATATAGAGGAGAAAGGGTTTTTTTAAATTTGGGAGACCTAACACAGAGCTAGTCTGTAATTTTTATTTTAGAGCTAGGAACGCCTGTTAGCAGTTTTCATTGCAGTTGAGAGGTTTGTGGTCACTTCCTTTTAGGGTTTCATGGAGAGGCTTTGCTATGAACCCAAATCCTGAAAAATCCTGCCATCCCCAGAAAGGCCCTCAGTTGCCCCTTCGTTGGGGGTCGGTGGGTGGGTGAGTGGGTGTTGGAGGGTTACAGTGACTTCCTTTTGATCCTCATCTGAAGGGTGAGCTGTTTCCCCATGTACTTAATCTGTTGGGTAGAAATCTGGGCCTTGTGAGGAAAGATTGAGTATCCTCATTTGCCCAGGGTCATAAGAGCTCATATATTAAGAACCTGGTTATTAAATGCTGGACCTCATTGGGCCTCGGGTCTCTAGGGATACTGTTTTTGTTCATGAGTTCCAATGAAACCTAACCAGAGGCACATTATAGCTCTTCCAGGAACCTCAGTGTTCCAGAAAGAGGGGTTTATTTGAGAAACAGTATGGGGTGAAGGGGAGACCTCCTCTAAGGGTGACTGAGGAGGGCTTCATGGCCAAGAATAGTGATTTCTCCTGGTGGGTGCCTTCTCTGAGGGTGTCTCCAAATTGAACAATTGTCTGGAATTGAGTGAGCATCTCCCTTCTCAGCATGGGGTTGGGGCACTCAGACATGAGCAGGAGCTGGTGCACCAGGGTCAACTTTCCTAGTAAGCAGCTGATGGGTGGTGTGAATCATTTGGCTTTGGGCGCCATCAATCCCTGTTACTATACAGGATGGGGAGAACAAGGGTCCAGGGAAATCAGCATCACAGTATAGGTGGATCTGTTAATAACAACAACAAAAAAAACCAACCCTTCCCCCCTGCCATGCCAAGTATTACCCAAGGCTCCCCCCTGATGTCCTCTGGGAGCCAGGGCGGGTCCTGGGCCCTCAGTGCTCTCAGCCAGCATCAGTTTGGGAGCCCCGAGTCCCCTTCAGGACTGGGGGCAGTCGTGCTTCCAGTGGCCCTCTGGTTTGCATACCAGGCAGAGTCCCTGCAGATTTTTCCCATAGAGGGGCATTTGTCCTTCCAGCGGCCCTCCTGGCTACATTTGTTTATTATTATTATTTTTTAATTAATTATTTTTGGCTGCACTGGGTCTTCATGGCTTAGCAGCCTTTCTCTAGTTACCACGAGTTGGGGCTACTCTTCATTGCAGTGTCAGGACTTCCCATTGTGGTGACTTTTCTTGTAGAGCATGGCCTCTAGAGCGTGCAGGCTTTCAGTAGTCAGGGCACAAGGGGCTAGTTGCCCCAAGGCATGTGGGATCTCCCTGGACCAGAGACTGAACCTGTGTCCCCTGCGTTGGCAGGTGGAATCTTAACCACTGGACCATCAGGGAAGTCCTTCTGGCTGCATTTAAAACATCCATTCCCAGCTGGGCAGTGGCCCTGACCCGGATTTTCTAGTCCTGCCCCTGCCAAGGGCTGTCTCAGGGAGGTAACCCTGAGGAAAGGTGGAGGCTAGGGCTGCCTCCAAGTTTGGGCCTCTCCTTGTTCCTGAATCCTGTTTTCCTCCTCAAGCCTATCTCTCTCCCATTCCATACTTTGTCTTTTCATTTTATTTATTGCTTTCTTTGCTTTGCAAAAGCTTGTAAGTTTTATTATATCCCATTTGTTTATTTTTGTTTTTATTTCTATTGCCTTGAGAGACTGACCTAAGAAAACACACTTGTACAATTTATATCAGAGAATGTTTTGCCTATTCTCTCCTCTAGGAGTTTTATGGTGCTATGACTTACGTTGAAGTCTTTAAGCTAATTTGAGTTTATTTTTTGAGCATGGTGTGAGGGTGCGGTCTAACTTTGCTGATTTACATGTGGCTGTCCAACTATCCCAGCACCCCTTGCTGAAGAGACTGCCTTTTTTTTTCTATTGTATATTCTTACCTCCTTTGTCAAAGGTTAATTGACCACAGGTACATGGATTTGTAAAGAATCTGCCTGCAGTGTCGGGTACCTGAGTTTGATCTCTGGGTTGGAAGATCCTCAGGAGAAGGGAATGGTTACCCACTCCAGTATTCTTGGGGCTTCCCTGGTGGCTCAGATAGTGAAGAATCTGCCTGCAATTTGGAGACCCTGGTTTGATCCCTGGGTTGGGAAGATCCTCTGGAGTAGGAAATGGCAACCCACTCCAGTATTCTTGCCTGGAGAATTCCATGGGCAGAGAAGCCTGGTGGGCTACAGTCCATGGGGTTGCAAAGAGTTGGACACGACTGAGTGACTGTCCCTTTCACAATGTGGATTTATTTTTGGGCTCTCTACTGTGTTCTGTTGATCCGTATGTATGTTTTTGCACCAATGACACACTCTTTTGATTACTGTAGCTCTGTAGTATTGTGTGAAGTCTGGGAGAGTTATATCTCCTGCTTTGTTTTCTTTTTCTCCTCAAGATTGCTTTGGCAATTCTGGGCCTTTTATATTCCATGTACAGTTTTGGATTATTCTATTTCTGTGAAAAGTGTGATGGGTACTTTGATAAGAATCATATTAAATCTGTAGATTGCCTTGGGTAGTATTGCCATTTAACAATGTTAATTCTTCCTATTTTTCCATTTCTCTAAATCTGATTTAATTTCCTTTAGTAATGTATTATAGTTCTCAGTGTCTTAACCTCTTTGATCAGATTTATTCCTAAGGGTTTGTTTTGTTGCAGTTTTATTTAATATTTCTTTTCATTTGTTTATTCGGCTGCACCAGATCTTAGAAGCCACATGTGGGATCTTCAGTTGTAATTGTGGCATGTGAACTCTTAGTTGCAGCTTGTGGGATAGATCCCATAAACCCTGACCAGGGATTGATCCTGGGCTCCCTGCGTTTGGAGCATGGAGCCTTAGCCACAGGGCCACCAGGGAAGTCCTAGTTGAATTTTAAAAGTTATTGTTTTTTTACAGTATCTTTCTGATATTTTATTATTAGTGTAAAGAAATGCAACCAATTTCTGAATGTTAATGTAGCTTGCTGTTTTGCTGAATTTGTTTATTAGATCTAGTAGTTTCAGTGTGGAGTCCTTAGGGTTTTCTATGCATAGAATTATATTATCTGTATCTAGTGACAATTACCTCTTGCTTTCCAATTCGGATACCTTTTATTTCTATTTATTTTTTGATTGCTGTGGTTAGGACTTCCAATACTATGTTGAATAGAAGTGGTCAGAGCGGACATTCTTGACTTACTACAGATTTTAGTGGGAAAGCTTTCAGCTTTTCACTGTTTAGTATTATTTTGACTCTGGGTTCGTCAGAAATGGCTCTTCTTATATTGAGATGTGTTCTGATTATGCCGTTTGGTAAGACTTTTTATCATGAATGGATGAAGAATTTTGTCAAATGCTTTTTCTGCATCTATTGAGATGGTTGTGTGGTTTTTGACCTTTGCAAATGTGTTGTATTACATTGATTGATTTGGAAATGTTGAACCATCCTGTGAACTGAGGATGCATCTCACCTGGTCATTATGTGTGACCTTGCTTATGTGTTGTTGGGTTCAACTTGCTTATACTTTGTTGAGAATTTTTGCGTCTGTATTCATCGAAGATACTGGCCTGTAGTTTTCTTTTTTGGTTTTTGCCTGGTTTTGGTATCAGGTGGCTTCATAGAGTGTATCTGGGAGTCTTCCTGCCTCTTCAGACTTTTGGGAGAGTTTGAGAAGAATCAGTGTAAGTTCTTTGTTTGTTTGGAAGAAGTTGCCTCTCGTCCTGGAGTTTTATTTGTAGGGAGTTTTATTTATTTGTAGGGAGTTTTATTTGTAGGGAGGTTTTTTGTTTTTTAATTAGAGATTCTTTTTCACTTCTAGTGTCCAAAATTTCTATATATTCTTTTAAAAAAATTTTATTGAAGTAAGGTTGTTTTACAGTGATATGTTATTTTTTGCTGTGCAGCAAAGTGAATCAGCCATACATATCCATATTTCCCCTCCTTTTTGGATTTTCTTCCCATTTAGGTCACCATATAACACTGAGAATAGATCTCATTAGCATCTATTTTGTACATAGTAGTGTATGTCTGTCCCAATTTCCTGATTCATCCTACGGCCACCTTTACCTCCTTGGTGTCTATACCTTTGTTTTCTATGTCAGTGTCTCTCTTTCTACTTTGCAAATAGGTTCGCCTATACCATTTTTTTTTAGATTCCATATATATGGGTTAATGTATGATATCGGATCTTCTCTTTCTGACTTATTTCACTGTGTTTGACCTTCTGTAGGTCTGTCCATGTCTCTGCAGATGGCATGATTTCATTTCTTTTTATGACTGATCAATATTCTGTTGTATGTATGTGCCATATTGGTTTTTTTGTTATTTATTTATTTAACTCTGCTAGGTCTCAGTTGTGGCATGTAGGATGTTTAGTGGTGGCGTGTGAATCCTTAGTTGCAGCATGTGGGATTTAGTTCCCTGACCAGTGATTGAACCTAGGCCCCCTGCATTGGGAGTGTGAAACCTTAGCCACTGGACCACCAGGGAAGTCCTGTCATCTCACCTTTTTATCCATTCTTCTGTGATGGACATTTAGTTTGCCTCCATGTCTTGCTGTTGAAAATAGTGCTGCAGTGAACACTGGGGTGCATGTCTCTTCTGAATTCTGTTTTTTATCTGGGTATATGCCAGGAGTGGGATTGCTGGGTCATATGGTAGTTCTATTTTCAGTTCTTTAAGGAACCTCCATACTGTACTCCATAATGGCTGTGCCAATTTACATTTCCACCCACAGTGTACAAGGGTTCCCTTTTCTCCACACCCTCTCCAGCATTTATTGTTTGTAGATTTGTTGTTGATTGCCATTCTGACTGGTATGAGGTAATACATCATTTTAGTGTTTTTTAAAAAATAATTTTATTTGTTTATATTTGGGTATGCCGGGTCTTTGTTGCTGCAGGGTTTTTCTCTAGTTGTGGTTAGCAGGAGCTGCTCTCTAATTGCAGTGTTCCACCTTCTCATTGTGGTGGCTTCTCTTGTTGCAGAGCATGGAATCTAAGGTCCATGGGCTTCAGTAGTTGTGGCTCCTGGGCTCTAGAGCACGGGCTCGATAGTTGTAGTTTCTCCACAGCCTGTGGGATCTTCCTGGACCAGGGATCAAACCTGTGTCTCCTGCACTGGCAGGTGGATCCTTTACCACTGAGCCACCAAGGAAGCCCTCATTTTAATTTTGATGTGCATTTTTCTAATATTTAGTGATGTTGAGCATCTTTTCATATGCCTATTGGCCATCTGTTTGTCTTCTTTGGAGAAATGGCAATTTAATTAAAAATGTCTTCTGCCTATTTTTTTTCAGTAAGTTGTTTGTTTTAAATTTTATTTATTTAGGCTGCCTTGGGTCTTTGTTTCTGTGCCTGGGCTTTCTCTAGTTTCAGCAATCGAGGGCCAGTCTCTAGCTGCAGCATGTGGGCTTCTTTTTTTTTTTTTTTTTATAGCGTGTGGGCTTCTTGATTGTGGTGTGCAGGCTTCGTTGTCCCATACCATGTGGAGTCTTCTGACCAGGGATCAAACCCGTACCCCCTGCATTGGCAGGTGGATTTTTAACCACTGGACCACCAGGGAAGTCCTGTTAGTTTTTTTTTTTTTGATACTGAGCTGCATAAGCTGTTTGTTTATTTTGGAGATAATCCCTGTCAGTTGCTTTGTTTGCAAATATTTTCTCCCATTCTTTTTTATTAAATTTTTCTTTCACATGTAAACACCGCTTTGTTTTTTTTGGGTACACTGAATCTTCTTTGCCGCATGTGGGCTTTCTCTAGTTGCAGAGAGCAGGGGCTCTCTCCAGCTATGTTGAACGGGCTTCTCATTGGGGTGGCTTCTCTTGTTGTGGAGCAGAGGCTCTAGGTGCTTCAGTAGTTGCTGCGCAGGGCCTCATTAGCTATGGCTCACAAGCCCTAGAGTGTGCTTGTTGTTGTTGTTTAGTCGCTAAATCGTGTTTGACTCTTTTGCGACCCCGTGGACTGTAGCCTGCCACACTCCTCTGTCCAAAGGATTTCCCAGGCAAGAATACTGGAGTGGGTTGCCATTTCCTTCTGCAGGGGATCTTCCTGGATCAGGGATCGAACTCACGTCCCTTGTATTGCACGGTGGATTCTTAACCACTAGACCAACAGGGAAGACCCAGTCCTTCATTTTATTATTGATTTTTTTCTAATCTATATTTGTTTTTTAATCTCTATTTGTTTTCTCCCACGTCCTTAGTATTTCATCCTTCTGCTCACTAGGTTTTGTTTGTTCTTTTCCTAATTGTTTTAGGTAGCAGTTTGGCTTCCCGGATAGTTCAGTTGGTAAAGAATGCACCTGCAACGCAGGAGACCCCGGTTCGATTACTGAGTCTGGAAGATCCCCTGGAGAAGGGATAGGCTACCCACTCCAGGATTATTGGGCTTCCCTAGATTTCCCTGGTGGCTCAGATGGTGAAGCGTCTGCCTACAATGCAAGAGACCTGGGTTCGATCCCTGGGTTGGGAAGATCCTCTGGAGAAGGAAATGGCAACCCACTCCAGTACTCTTGCCTGGAAAATCCCATGGACGGAGGAGCCTAGTAGGCTATAATCCATGGGGTCACAAAGAGTCAGACACAACTGAGCGACTTCACTTACACTTTTGCTTGTGTGGCTCAGCTGGTGAAGAATCCGTCTGCAATGCCAGAGACCTGGGTTCCATCCCTGGGTTGGGAGGATCCCCTGGAGAAGGGAAAGGCTACCTACTCCAGTGTTCTGGCCTGGAGAATTCCACAGACTGTATAGTCCATGGCATCACAAAGAGTTGGACACCACTGAATGACTTTTACTTTAGGTCATTTATTTGAAATTTTTCTTGTTTGTTTTTTTGAGAAAGGCTTGTATCTTCCCTCTAAGAACGTCTCGTTGCATCTCATAGATTTTGTATGGTTGTGTTTTCACTTTTGTTTGTCTCAAGATACTATTTTTTTTTTACCTTTTTATTTTCTATTGGCCTATAGCTGATTAACAATGTTGTGATAGTTTCAGGTGAACAGCAAAGGGTCTCAGCCCTACATATATATGTATCCATTCTCCCCCAAAATCCCCTCCTATCCAGGCAGCCAGATAACACTGAGCAGAGGTCTATGTGCTATACAGCAGATCCTTGTTGGTTATCCAGTTTAAATATAGCAGTGTGTACATGTCCATACCAAACTCCCTAACTATCCCTTCCTCATCCTTCCCCCCGGCAATCATAAGTTTGTTCTCTAAGTCTGTGGGTTTCAAGGTTTTCTTTAATTTCCTTCTTGATCCATTTGTTTTTTAATAGCATGTTGTTTAGTCTCCATGTAATCATCTTTTTCTCATTTCTTTTCCTGTGGTTGATTCCTAGTTTCATGCCATTGTAGTCAGAGAAGATGCTTGAAATAATTTTTGTGCTTTTAAATTTCTTGACATTACTTTTATGCCCTGGTATGTGGTCAGTCCCAGAGAAGGTTTCATGTACAGTTGAAAGGATTGTGTATTTTTTTTTAATGTAATGTCCTGAAAATGTCAATTAAGTCTAGCTGTTCTACTATATCGTTGAGGATCTCTGTTGCCTTATTGATTTTCTGTCTAGAAGATCTGTCCATTGGTGTGAGTGGGCTGTTGAGGTCTCCTACTGTTACTGTATTCCTATCCATTTCTCCTTTTATATCTGTTGGTATTCATTTTATGTATTCAGGTGGTTCTGTATTAAGTGCAGGGCTTCCCAGGTGGCTCATGTTAGAGAATCTACCTGTAGTGCAGGAAACCCAGGTTGATTTCTGGTTTGGAAATACCGCCTGGAGAAGGGAATGGCTACTCACTCCAGTATTCCTGCCTAGAGAATCCCATGGACAGAGAAGCCTAGTGGGCTCTAGTCCATGGAGTCGGAAAGAATGAGAACAAAAGAGCATGCACACATGCATGTTAGGTACATATATGTTGACAGATGAAAACTCTGTTCTTGTGTTGATCCTTTTATCATTATATATTGACCTCCTTTATCTTCCTTTATGGCCTTTGCTTCAAAGTCTATTTTGTCTGATACGAGGATTGTAACTCCCACCTTCTTGTCATTAACGTTTGCATGAAATACCTTTTTCCATTCCCTCTCCAATCTATATGTGTCCTTTGCCCTAAGGTGGGTGTCCTGTAGGCAGCATTTTGTAGGAGGGTTTTGTTTTGTTTTTTAATTTGCTGCCACTCTCTTTTTTGGTTGGAGCATTCAGTCCATTAATACTTAAGATAATTATTGATACATATGTATTTATTGCTATTTTAATATTTGTTTTTCAGTTGATTCTGTTTCCTCACTGTTCCTTTCTTTTACTTTGTAATTTGATTAGTTCCTTTTATTTTATGCTTTTGTTGTCTTTTTGGTTTTTGTGAACTTATTGTATGTTTTTGATTTGTAGTTGCCCTTTTTCAAGTATGTTTGTCCCTTCCTATATCTGCTTGCATTGGTTTGATGGTCATATAGGCTTAGACATGTTAAAAAAAGAATCTGCATTTTCTTACTCTCCTTCCCCACATTTATGATTTTGGTGTCCTTTTTTACATCCACATGTTTACCACTTTGATGTTCCTTGTGTTTGTCATAACTTTCACAAATAGGGTTTTTCTCTTTTTGACCTGTATACTGACTAAATTAGTGATTTACCTTAAGTGATTTTTCCTTTCCATATCTTCTTGTTCTTTTTTATTTAGAGATGGGTTTAGTATTTACTTTTCTGAGAAATTCTTTATTTCTCCTCCTATTCTAAATGATAATCTTCTGGGTAGACTATTTTAGGTTGCAGATTTGTCCTTTCAAGACTTTGAATGTATTTTGCCACTCTCTTCTGGCCTGCAGTGTTACTATAGAGATATCAGCTGATAGCCTTATGGGGGAATCCCTTGTAATTAACTCTTTGTTTTTCTCTTCCTAAGGGAAGAGAGGGAGGATTAGAATCCTTCCTAATTTTGCCATTTTTATTATCATATGTCTTGGTGTAGGTCTCTGTTGGTTCATCTTGTTTGGAACCCTCTGTGCTTCCTGTCCCTGGATATCTGTGTCCTTCTTTAGGTTTGGGGAGTTTTTAGCCATAATTTCTTCAGATATATTTTCAATCTCCTTTTCTCTTTATTCTCCTTCTGGAATTCCTACTATGTGTAGATTGGCACACTTTATAGTATCCCATAGATCCCTTTTACTGCTTTCATTTCTTTTGTTTTTGTTTTTTTGATTGGGTTATTTCCATTCTATCTAATAGTTCATTCATTTTTTCGTCTGCATTATTCATTCTGCTATTCATTGCCTCGAGCTCAGCTTTTGTGTCAGCAAATGAATTTTCTAATTTTTATTGGCTCCCCCTTATAGTTTCTATTTCCTTTTTTACAGTCATCTGCATTTCTATCAATAGTCTTTCTTAATTCCTTCAATATTTTCATTACCTCCGTTTTGAACTCCGTATTAGACTGAAGGGATCTCTGTCATTGTTCTTTCAGGGGAATTCTCTTGGTCTTTGAACTGGGAGTTATTCCTCTGCCTCTTCATTTTTCTTCTATTTCTCTTACTCTGTGAAAGTGAAAAGTGAAGGTGAAGTCGCTCAGTTGTGTCCGACTCTTTGCGACCCCATGGACTGTAGCCTACCAGGCTTCTCCATCCATGGGATTTTACAGGCAAGGGTACTGGAGTGGGGTGCCATTTCCTTTTCCAGGGGATCTTCCCGACCCAGGAATCAAAGCCAGGTCTCCTGTATTGCAGGCAGATGCTTTACCCTCTGAGCCACCAGGGAAGCCCTCTTACTCTGCGAGTTTGGGAGAAATAGTTATCTTCTATAGTCCTGGACGGTTTTTTATATGAGAGAGTGCCTGTGGGTTGCTTGTGTGAGTTTCATATTTTTTTGCCATGAGGTTACTGGTTTGGGTGCTTGCCCTCTCTTTCCTCAGCGTATGCTGGCCATTATCCCCCTGATAGAAGATGTACAGGAGCGTGACCTGCACAGGCTCCAAGAAGGCGGGGGCAGCAGCTGGAGCCCGATCCCAGGACCCTCCCCCGCAGTAGCAGTCTGGGTTTGCCTCTGGAGTCTGAGATGGCAGCAAAGGCTCACACCCACTCCTAGAGCGTGTGTAGGTGGTGCCCTGCTGCCTGAGAGCCTGCCTGGGAAAGGAAGCTCCCGTGGCAGTCCCGCCCCCTTCTCATTCTGACCCCCCCACCCCAATAATAGCCCAAGCTCCTTCCCACACTCCCCCAGTTGTGGTGACCACACTCTAGCCCCCTCAGGCTGTCCCCACACAGCCAACCCCAGTCCTCTCCTGGGTCTGACCTGTGAAGCCCGAGTCTCAGCACCCAGCCCCTGCTCGCCCCAGGGCAAGTGTCTCAGGCTGGAGAGTGGGCTTCCCGGTGTGCAGAAAGCTTTCCACAGTTAACATTTCCTCCCAGAGGCTCAGGACCTGTCCTGATTCTTTTCTGTATTTTTTATTCCCGTTGCACGGTTACATGGAGATTTTCTCACCCTTTTGAAAGTCTTGGGTCTTCTGCCAGCATTCAGTAGATGTTCTGTGAAAATCATTGCATCTGTAGATGTATTTTTGATTTATTTGTGGAACAAGGTGAACTTCGTATTTTACTTCTTGGCCATCTTGATCCATTTTTTGTGTCATATTTTAGATTCAGCATATAAATGATATCATAATTATTGTCTTTCTCTTTCTGACCTACTTTACTTAGTATGACATTCTCTAGTAGTATCCATGTTGCTGTGAAAGGCAGGATTTTATTCTTTTTTGTTGTTGTTGAGTAGTGTTTCATTATATGTGTGTACCACATCTTCTGTATCTATTCATCTGTTGATGGATGTTTAGGTTGTTTCCATGTCTTGGCTATTGTGAATCGTGTTGCTATGAACATCAGTTCACTTCAGTCGCTCAGTCGTGTCCGACTCTTTGCAACCCCATGAATCGCAGCACGCCAGGCCTCCCTGTCCATCACTAACTCCTGGAGTCCACTCAAACCTATGTCCATTGAGTCAGTGATGCCATCCAGCCATCTCATCCTCTGTTGTCGCCTTCTCCTCCTGTCCCCAATCCTTCCCAGCATCAGGATCTTTTCCAGTGAGTCAACTCTTCGCATGAGGTGGCCAAAGTATTGGAGTTTTGGCTTCAACATCAGTCCTTCCAATGAACACCCAGGACTGATCTCCTTTAGGAATGACTAGTTGGATCTTCTTGCAGTCCAAGGGACTCTCAAGAGTCTTCTCCAACACCACAGTTCAAAAGCATCAATTCTTCAGCGCTCAGCTTTCTTCACCATCCAACTCTCACATCCATACATGACTACTGGAAAAACCATAGCCTTGACTAGACGGACCTTTGTTGACAAAGTAATGTCTCTGCTTTTCAATATGCTGTCTAGGTTGGTCATAACCTTCCTTCCAAGGAGTAAGCGTCGTTTAATTTCATGGCTGCAGTCACCATCTGCAGTGATTTTGGAGTCCAAAAAAATAATGTTTGACAGTTTCCACTGTTTCCCCATCTATTTCCCATGAAGTGATGGGACCAGATGCCATGATCTTAGCTTTCTTAATGTTGAGCTTTAAGCCAACTTTTTCACTCTCCTCTTTCATTCTCATCAAGAGCCTTTTTAGGGGTGCATATATCTTTTTGAATTATAGTTTGTCTGGATATATGCCCAGAAGTGAGACTGGTGGATCATATGTTAATTCTATTTTTAGTTTTCTGATGAACCTCCATTACCCTTTTCTGCAGTGGCTGCACCAACGTCTATTCCCAAGAACAGTGTAAGAGGGTTCCCTTTTCTCTACACTCTCTCCAGCAGTTGTTATTTGTAGACTTTTTAATGAGGGCCATTCTGACTGGTGTGAGGTGGTACCTCACTGTAGCTTTGATTTGCATTTCTGTAATAATTATGATGTTGGGCATCTTTTCATGTGCCTGTTGGCCACTGTATTTTGTCTTTGGAGAAATGCCTATTTAGTTCTTCTGCTTATTTTTGATTGGGTTGTTTGGCTTTTTGTTGTTGTTGAGTTGTGTGAGCTATTTAAATATTTTGGAAATTAAGCTCTTGTTGGTCATATCATTTGCAAATATTTTCTTCCATTCCATGAGTTCTCTCTTTTTTTTTTTTATTTATGGCTTCCTTTGCTGTGCAAAAGCTTGCAAATTTTATTAGGTCTCATTTGTTTCTTTTGCTTTTATTTCTGTTGCCTTGGGAGGCTGACCTAAGAAAACATTGGTATGACTTATGTCAGAGAATGTTTTGCCCATGCTCTCTTCTAGGAGTTTTATGGTGTCATGTCTTAGGTTGAAGTCTAAGCCATTTCGAGTTTATTTTTGTGTGAGAGTGTGTTCTAGCTGTGCTGATTTACATGCGGCTGTCCAGCTATCCCAGCACCATTTGCTGAAGAGATTGTCTTTTTCCAATTGCATGTTCTTGCCTCCTTTGTCCAAGATTAATTGACTCTGGGTTTGAGGGTTTATTTCTGTGCTCGCTCTCTTCTGTTGCATTGATCTCTGTGTCTATTTTTGTACACACTGTTGTGATTACTGTAACTTTTGGTGGTATTTTCTGATGTCTGGGAGAGTTATACCTCCTGCTTTGTTTTTTCCCATAGTATTGCTTTGGCAATTTTGGGTCTTTAATGTTTCTATATGCATTTTTGTATTATTTGTTCTAGTTCTGTGAAAAATGTCATGGATATGTTGATAAGGATCACATTCAATCTGTAGATTTCTTTGGGTAGTATTGCCATTTACCAATATTAATTCTTCCAGTCCAAGAGCATAAGATATCTTTCCACTTCTTTGAATCCACTTTAAGTTCCTTTGTTAATATTTTATAGTTCTCAGCATGTAAGTCTTTTACCTCCTTGGTCAGATTTCTCTCTAGGGATTGTTTGTGTGTGTGTTTTGATGCAGCTTATTTATTTTTTCTTTATTTTTGCTCATTTCTGTATTTTGTGCACTGGGTCTTAGCTGTGACACGTGGGATCTTTCATCTTTTACTGTGATGTGAACTCTTAGTTGCAGCTTGTTGCATGTGCTTCCCTGACCAGGGATCAAACCTGGGCTCTCTGCATTTGGAGTTCAGAGCCCTAGCCACTAGACCACCAGGGAAGTCCCGGTGCAATTTGAAAAAGTATTTTTAAAAATGTTTTTCTAATATATTTTAAAATATTTTTAAAACAATTTTTTAAATATTTCATTGTCAGTGTAAAGAAATGCAACCAATTTTTGAATGTTAATCTTGTTTCCTGCTACTTTGCCGAATTCCTTTATTAGATCTAGTGGGCTTCCCTGGTGACTCAGACAGTAAATAATCTGCCTGCAATGCAGGAGACCCCAGTTCAATCCCTGGGTCAGGAAGATCCCCTGGAGAAGGGAATGGCTACCCACTCCAGTATTCTTGCCTAGAGAATTCCATGGACAGAGGAGCCTGGTGGGCAACAGTCCATTGGGTAGCAAAGAGTCAGACATGACTGAACAACTAACCCTTCCACTTTTATTAAAGCTAGTAGTTTTAGTTTGGAGTCCTTATTAGTACTTTCTATTTATGTTATATGCATCTAGTAACAATTTTACCTCCTGCTTTTCAATTCTGATACCATTTATTTCTTTTTATTGTCTGATTGTTGTGACTGTTCTGTGTTGTGCTTAGTTGCTCAGTCGTGTCCGACTCTCTCCGAACCCATGGACTATAGGACTTCCAGTACTGGTGACTGAGAGTGGATATTCTTGTCTTGTTCCAGATTTTAGCAGGAAGACTTTCTGCTTTTCACCATTGAGTATTATTTTTGCTATGGGTTTGTCAGATATGGCTTCTCTTATGTTGAGATATGTTCTCTCTATACCAAGTTGGTAAGAATTGGGAGTTGGTAAGAATGGATGTTGAATTTTTGGCAAATGCTCTTTCTGTACCTATTGAGATGGTCATGTGAAGTGAAGTGAAAGTCGCTCAGTTGTGTCCAACTCTTTGTGACCCCATGAACTATATAGTCCGTGGACTTTTCCAGGCCAGAATACTGGAGTGGGTAGCCACTCCCTTCTCCAGGGGATCTTCCCAACCCCAGGATTGAACCCAGGTCTCCCACACTGAGGCAGATTTTTTACCAGCTGAGCCACCAGGAAAGCCCAGGTTTTTGACCATCATTAATGTGGTATAGTACATTGATTTGCATATGTTAAACTATGCTTGTGAACTTGGGATGAATCCCAAGTAGTGGTTTGTGACCTTTTTTGTGTGGTGTTAGACCAATCCAGTTTGCTAATATTTTGTTGCAGATTTTTGCATCCATATTCATCACAGATACTAGCCTGTAATTTTTTTGGTGGTGTCTTTGTCTGCTTTTGTTATTGGGCTGTTGATGGCTTCATAGGGAGTATTTGGGAGTGTTCTCCTCAGTCTTTTAGGGAGAGTTTGAAAAGAACTGGTGTAAGTTCTTCTTTGTATGTTGGTAGAATTTGCCTGTGAAGCCATCTGGTCCTGGACTTCTGTTAGTAGGGAGTTGTTTTCTTTTTTTTTTTAAATTACAGATTCTATTATGCTCTGTCCAAATTATCTGTTATTCTTTAAAAATTTTTTGTTAGAGTTGCTTGACAGTATTGTGTTAGTTTCTGCTGTAAAGTGAATCAACTGTATATATTTTATATATTTGTGTGTATATATATATATATATATATATATATATATATATATATATATAAATCTCCTCTTCTTTGGATTTCCTTCCCATTTGTCACCACAGAGCATTGAGCATAATTCCCTGTGCTGTATAGTAGGTTCTCATTAGTTATTTATGTTATACATAGTAGTGTCTGTATGTCTTTCCCAGCCTCCCAGTGTATCCTTGCCTTTCCCACCTTGGTGTCCATGTTTGTTCTCAATGGCTGTATCTCTATTTCTGCTTTGCAAATAGGTTCATCTGTACCATTTTTCTAGATTCCACATATATGGGTTAATATATGATATTTGTTTTTGTCTTTTGGACTTCACCATGCATGACAGTCTCTGGGTTCTTCCACATCTCTGCAAATGACAGTTTTCATTGCTTTTTATAACTGAGTGACATTCCATTGTTTATATGTGCCATTTCATCTTCTTTTTTTTTTAAAGCATTTATTTATTTGACTGTGCTGGGTCTTAGTTGTGGCATGAGGGATCTGTAGCTGGGGTATGCAAATCTTAGTTGCAGCATGTGGGTTCTAGTTCCCTGGCCAGGGATCGAACCGAGGCCCTCTGCACTTGGAGTGTAGAGTCTTAGCCACTGGACCACTAGGGAAGCCCCAGTGCAATTTTAAAAGGTGTATATATATATATATATATATATATATATATATTTCACATTACCTTCCTAATATTTCATTGTCAGTGAAAAGAAATGCAACCAATTTCTGATTTTTAATCTTGTTTCCTGCTACTTTGCTGAATTCTTTTATTTAGTAGTAGATCTAGTAGTTTAAGTGTGGAGTCCTTCAGTTCAGTTCAGCCTCTCAGTCATGTCCGACTCTTTGCAACCCCATAAACTGCAGCACACCAGGCCTCCCTGTCCATCACCAACTCCTGGAGTCTACCCAAACCCATGTCCATTGAGTCGGTGATGCCATCCAGCCATCTCATCTTCTGTCGTCCCCTTCTCCTCCTGCCCCCAATGTTTCCCAGCATCAGGTCTTCTCCAGTGAGTCAACTCTTTGCATGAGGTGGCCCAAGTATTGGAGTTTCAGCTTCAACGTCAGTCCTTCCAATGAACACCCAGGACTGATCTCCTTTAGGATGGACTGGTTGGATCTTCTTGCAGTCCAAGGGACTCTTGAGTCTTCTCCAACACCACGGTTCAAAAGCATCAGTTCTTCGGTGCTCAGCCTTTTTCACTGTCCAACTCTCACATCCATACATGACTACTGGAAAAACCATAGCCTTGACTAGACGGACCTTTGTTGACAAAGTAATGGCTCTGCTTTTCAATATACTATCTAGGTTGGCCATCGCTTTCCTTCCAAGGAGTAAGCATCTTTTAATTTCATGGCTGCAATCACCATCTGCAGTGATTTTGGAGCCCCCAAAAATAAAATCTGACACTGTTTCCCCATCTATTTCCCATGAAGTGACCAGATGCCATGATCTTAGTTTTCTGAATGTTGAGTCTTAAGCCAACTTTTTCACTCTCCTCTTTGACTTTCATCAAGAGGCTTTTTAGTTCTTGTTCACTTTCTGCCATAAGGGTGGTGTCATCTGCATATCTGAGGTTATTGATATTTCTCCCTGTAATCTTGATTCCAGCTTGTGCTTCTTGCAGCCCAGTGTTTCTCATGATGTACTCTGCATATAAGTTAAATAAGCAGGGTGACAATATACAGCCTTGACGTACTCCTTTTCCTGTTTGGAACCAGTCTGTTGTTCCATGTCCAGTTCTAACTGTTGCTTCCTGACCTGCATACAGGTTTCTCAAGAGACAGGTCAGATGGTCTGGTATTCCCATCTCTTTAAGAATTTTCCATAGTTTATTGTGATCCACACAGTCAAAGGCTTTGGCATAGTCGATAAAGTCCTTAGAACTTTCTATATGTGGTGTCTAGTTATCTGCATCTAGTGACAATTTTACCCTTTGCTTTTCAATTTGGAAAGCATTTATTTCTTTTTATTGTCTGACTGCTGTGGCTTAGACTTCCAGTACTATGCTGTATAGAAGTGGTGAGAGTGGACATCTTTGTCTTGTTCCGGATTTTAGCAGGAAGGTTCTCAGCTTCTGATCATTTAGTAGTATTTTGGCTGTGGGTTCGTCAGAAATGACTTCTCTTATGTTGAGATGTGTTCTCTCTATATCCTCTTTGGTAAAAGTTTTTTTTTTTTATAAATGGATGTTGAATTTAGTTGAATACTTTTTCTGCATCTATTGAGATGGTCATGTTTTTTTTGATGTTTGTTAATGTTGTGTATTACATTGATTTGTGTATGTTGAACTGTGCTTGTGAACTGGGAAAAATCCCACTTAGTTATGGAGTGTGATCTTTTTTCTGTGTTGTTGGATTTGTTTTGCTATTATTTTGTTGTGAATTTTTTGCATCTATGTTCTTCAGAGATATTAGCCTCTGATTTTCTTTTTTGGTGGTATCTTTGTCTGGTCTTGGTATCAGGGTGTTGGTGGCTTCATAGTGGATATTTAGGAGTATTCTCTCCTCTTCCGTCTTTTGGGAGAGTTTGAGAATTGGTGTAAGTCCTTCTTTGTATGTATTGTAGAATTTGCCTATGAAACCATCTGGTCCTGAACTTTTGTTTGTAGGGAGTTTTATTTTTTTAAAGACAGATTATATTTCACTTATAGTGATTGATCTGTCCAAATTATCTTTTTTTAAAACTTTTATTGGAGTATAGTTGCTTGACAATGTTTTTAGTTTCTGCTGCACATTAGAGTGAATCAATAGTTGATTCACTCTAATGTGCAGCAGAAACTAACAACATTGATATATATATATATACACACATATTCCCTCTTGTTTGGATTTCCTTCCCGTCTTGGTCACCACAGAGCACTGAGTGCCGCTCCTTGTGCCATACAGTACATTCTCGTTACTTTTCTGCTTCATATATAGTAGTGTGTATAGATTTGTTTCAGTCTCCCAGTGCATCCCACCCCTCCTTTTCCCCCTTGGTGTCCGTATGTTTGTTCTCTACATCTTTATCTCTATTTCTGCTTTGCAAATAGGTCTATCTGTACCATTTTCCTAGATTCCACATATACAGGTTAATCTATGATTTTTTTTTCTCTTCCTGACTCACCTCACCATGTATGATAGTCCTTCCACATCTCTGGAAATGGCACAATTTTTGTTCCTTTTTATGGCTAAGCCATATTCCATTACATATATATGTACCATATCTCCTTTTATAAAAAATATTTATTTATTTATTTGACTGTGCCAGGTCTTATTGAGGCATGCAGGAGCTGTAGTTGTAGCATGTGGGATCTGTAGTTAGGGTATGTGAATGTTTACTTGTAGCATGTGGAATTTAGCTTCCTGACCAGTGTTCAAACTGAGGCCCCCTGTGTTGGGAGTGTGGAACCTTAGTCACTGGACCACCAGGGAAGTCCTACCATATATGTTTTTAATCCATTCCTTTTTTTTTTTAAATAAATAATTTATTTTAAAAATTTTTTTCATTTTTTGTTTGCGCTGAGTCTTCATTGTAGGGCACAGGCTTCTGAGACTCTAGGCGCATGAGCTTCAGTAGTTGTAGCAGGCAGGCTCAGTAGTTGTTGTGTGTAAGTTTGGTACTTGTGGCGCACAGGCTTAGTTGTTCTGCGGCATGTGGAATCTTCCTGGAGCAGGGATCAAACCAGTGTCCCCTGCATTGGCAGAAAGATTCTTATCCAGTTTACCACCAGGGAAATCCTCCATTCCTCTGTTGATGTACAGTTAGGTTATTTCCACATCCTGGCTATTGTAAATAGTGCTGCAATGAACATTGGGGTGCCTCTGTCTTTTTGAATTACGGTTTTCTCTGGGTGTACGCCCAGGAGTGGGATTGCTCATTCATACTGTAGTTCTGTTTTTAGTTTTTTTAAGGAATCTTCATCCTGGTCTCCATAGTTGCTGTACTAATTTATATTGCCATCAGCAGTATAGTAGGGTTCCCCTTTCTCCACACCCTTTCCAGAATTTATTGTGTGTAGATTTTTTGATGAGGCCATTCTGATTGGTGTGAGGTGATATCTCATTATAGTTTTGATTTGCATTTCTCTAACAGTTAGCAGTGTTAAGCATTTTTTCATGTCACACTTGGCTGTCTGTATGTTTTCTTTGAAGAAATGTATGTATGGGTCTGCCCAATTTTTGATTGGTTTGTTTGGGGTTTTTGGGCCACACCCTGTGGCATACAGAACTTCCCCATCCAGGGATTGAACCCAGGCACCCTGAAGTAGAAGCACAGAATCTTTACCACTGGACCACTGTGGAAAATCATTTGTTTGTTATTTTTTATATTGAGTTATATGAGCTGTTTGTAAATTTTGGGGGTTCATCTCTTGTTTGGAATCATTTGCAAAAATTGTCTCTCATTCTGTGGGTTGTCTGTTTATGGTTTCCTTTGCTGTGCAAAAGCTTTTTGAGTTTAACTGAATCTCATTTGTTTATTTTTGTTTTTATTTCCATTACTGTAGGAGATGGATCAAAAGTTTTTGTGTATGATGTTAAAAGAATGTTCTAATTTCATTCTTTTACATGTCAGTTCAGTTTAGTTCAGTCGCTCAGTTGTGTCCGACTCTTTGTGACCCCATGAATTACAGCACGCCAGGCCTCCCTGTCCATCACCAACTCCCGAAGCCCACCCAAACTCATGTCCATTGAGTCAGTGATGCCATCTAACCATCTCATCCTCTGTCGTCCCCTTCTCCTCTTGCCTTCAATCTTTCCCAACATCAGGGTCTTTTCAAATGAGTCAGCTCTTTGCATCAGGTAGCCAAAATACTGAAGTTTCAGCTTCAACATGTAGCTGTCCATTTTCCCCAGCAACTTTTACTGAAGAGACTGTCTTTTCTCCATTGATATGCTTGTTTCATTTGTTGTATATTGATTGACTATAGGTGCATGGGTTTATTTCTTGGATTTCTGTCCTGTTCCATTGATTTATGTTTCTGTTTTTGTGCTAGTGCCATACTGTCTTGATTACTGTAGCTTTGTAGTATAGTCTGAAGGCAGGGTGCCTAATTCCTCCAGTTTTGTTTTTCTTTCTCAAGATTGCTTTAGCTATTTGTCTCTCAGCTATATAGAGGAGAAAGGGTTTTTCTGTTTGGGAGACCTATTGCAGAGGTGGTCCATAATTTTTATTTTAGACCTAGGAACACTTGTTGGCCATTTTCATCACAATTGAGGGGTTTGTGGTCACTTTCTTTTAGGGCTTCATAAAGAGGCTTTGCTATGAGCCCAAATCCTGCAAAATTCTGCCATTCCCAGAAAGGTCCTTAACTACCCTTTTGTTGGGGTTGGGTGTTGGAGGGTTGCATGACTTCCTTTTGGTCCTCATCTGGTGGGTGAGCACATTTCCCACATACTTCATCTGTTGTATGGAAATCTGGGCCTTGTACGGAGAGACTCGGTATCCTTGTTCCCCTAGGAAGTGGAGGATCTGAGAGGTGGTATCATCTGAATCTTCCCTGGTGGGACTGGAAATTAGGAGGCCGTCCACATAGTAGAGGAGAGACCCCTTACCAACTGGTGGATGCTATCCCTGTAGCCTTAGAGCAGCAGAGTCCAGGTTAGCTGGGAAGTTAATACTAGTGTCTGGATCTGTCCACTCAAAGGCAAAGAGCTAGATACTGGGAGTCTGAGTGCAGGGGAATGCTAAAAAAGGTGTCCTTTAGGTCTAGCACTGTAAACAGTTTGCATTTTCTGAAACTTTGGGTAGTATGGTTGTATGGATTAGGGACTAATAAGTGAACTGGGACCACTGCCTCATTAACTACCTTCAGGTCTTAAACAAGCCTGTATTCTCCACTTTGCAGGCAGAAGCAGGGGTATTAGGTTGGTACAAGAGTAATTGTGGTTTTGGACCTTGAATTTTAAATCATACGCAGGCTCAAACACATCTATATTAATCAAAACAGGAACCATTACAATCAACACATTTTTGCCAACGAGAAGTAAATTTGTTTATTCCTGTAATATAAAAATCGCTGCTTCAGGATTTGACGAACTCTTGGAAACCATTTTCTACCTCCTGCTGGTTATGAAAGTGTTTTTCCTGAAAAAAGTTGTCAAGATGCTTGAAGAAGTGATAGTCAGTTGTTGAGAGGTCAGATAAAAGTGGTGGATGAGGCAAAACTTCGTAGCCCAATTTGTTCACTTTCTGAAGCATTGGTTGTACAACGTATGATTGGGCATTGTCATGGAGAAGAATTGGGCCCTTTCTGTTGACCAATGCCAGCTGTAGATGTTGCAGTTTTTCATGCATCTCAGTGGTTTGCTGAGCATACTTCTCAGATGTAATGGTTTCGCTGGGATTCAGAAAGCTCTAGTGGATCAGACAGGCAGCAGACCACCAAACAATGATCATGACGATTTTTCGGTGGAAGCTTAGCTTTGGGAACTGCTTTAGAGCTTCTTTAGACCACTGAGCTGGTCATTGCCGGCTGTCGTATAAAATCCACTTTTCATCACACGTCACAATCTGATCGAGAAATGGTTCATTGTTGTGTAGAATAAGACGAGACAACACTTCCAAATGACTTTTTTTGGTTTGCTGTCAGCTCATGAGGGCTTCCCACATGACGCTAGTGGTAAAGAACCTGTCTGCCAGTGCAGGAGACGTAAGAGATGCAGGTTCAATCCCTGGATCAGGAAGATACCCTGGAGAAGGGCATGGCAACGCACTCCAGTATTCTTACCTGGAGAATGCCATGGACAGAGTGCCTGATAGGCTGTAGTCCATGGGGTCGCAGAGTCGGACTTGGCACACATGTCAGCTCATGAGGCATCCATTTATTGAACTTTTCCTTCTTTCCCATTTGCTTCAAATATCAAATGACCAAAGAATGGTTGACATTGAGTTCTTGGGCAATTTCTTGTGTAGTTGTGAGAAGATCAGCTTCAGTGATTGCTCTCGGTTGGTTGTTGTCAATTTCTGACGGCCAGCCACTAAGCTCCTCATCTTTAAGGGTCTCCTTGAGCCACCACTGCACTGTATGTTTGTTACCAGTTCCTGGGCCAAATGAATTGTTGTTGCTGTCAGTAATCTCTGCTGCTTTTACAACCCATTTTGAACTAGAACAAGAAAATTGCTCAAATTTAATTTTTGTCTAGCATCATTTCCATAGTCTAAAATATAAAATAAGCAGCAAAAAACCATAAAGCGAGAAATGCATGTTAAAATGATATATAATGACATCTATTTAAGAATATATTCCAGTATCAAATGGAAAATTTCAACAATGCAAAAATTGAAATTACGTTTGTACCAACATAATATTACATACACATAAATTGGCCAGTTTGTCAACGCCCATTTTTTTGACAATGTGGTCACAATATTCTTTATTTTTTTATTAATTTTATTATTATTATTATTAAATTTATTTATTTTAATTGGAGGCTAATTACAATATTGTATTGGTTTTGCCATACATTGACATGAATCTGCCATAGGTGTACATGTGTTTCCCATCCAGAACCCCCCTCCCCATCCCATCCATCTGGGTCATTCCAGTGCACCAGCCCTGAGCACCCTGTCTTATGCATCAAACCTGGACTGGCGATTCATTTCACATATGATAATATACATGTTTCAGTGCCATTCTCCCAAATCATCCCACCCTTGCCCTCTCCCACAGAGTCCAAAAAGACTGTTCTATACATCTGTGTCTCTTTTGCTGTCTTACATACAGGGTTATTGTTACCATCTTTCTAAATTCCATCCATATATATGCATTAGTATACTGTATTGATGTTTTTCTTTCTGGCTTGCTTCACTCTGTATAATAGGCTCCAGTTTCATCCACCTCATTAGAACTGATTCAAATGTATTCTTTTTAATGGCGGACTAGTATTCCATTGTGTATATATACCACAGCTTTCTTATCCATTCGTCTGCTGATGGACATCTAGGCTGCTTCCATGTCCTGGCTGTTATAAACAGTGCTGCGGTGAACATTGGGGTTGAAAGAGACGCTTTCAATTCTGGTTCCTCGGTGTGTATGCCCAGCAGTGGGGTTGCTGGGTCACATGGCAGTTCTATTTCCAGTTTTTTAAGGAATCTCCACACTGTTCTCCGTAGTGGCTGTACTAGTTTGCATTCCCACCAACAGTGTAAGAGCGTTCCCTTTTCTCCACACCCTCTCCAGCATTTATTGCTTGTAGACTTTTGGATAGCAGCCATTCTGATTGGTGTGAAATGGTACCTCACTGTGGTTTTGATTTGCATTTCTCTGATAATGAGTGAGGTTGAGCATCTTTTCATGTGTTTGTTAGCCATCCGTATGTCTTCTTTGGAGAAATGTCTGTTTAATTCTTTGGCCCACTTTTTGATTGGGTCGTTTATTTTTCTTAAATTGAGCTGGAGGAGTTGCTTGTATATTTTTGAGATTAATTCTTTGTCAGTTGCTTCGTTTGCTATTATTTTCTCCCATTCTGAAGGCTGTCTTTTCACCTTGCTTACAGTTTCCTTTGTTGTGCAGAAGCTTTTAATTTTAATTAGATCCCGTTTGTTTATTTTTGCTTTTATTTCCAATATTCTGGTCATAGAGGATCCTGCTGTGATTTATGTCAGAGAGTGTTTTGCCTATGTTTTCCTCTAGGAGTTTTAGAATTTCTGGTCTTACATTTAGATCTTTAATCCATTTTGAGTTTTTTTTGTGTATGGCATTAGAAAGTGTTCTAGTTTCATTCTTTTACAAGTGGTTGACCAGTTTTCTGAGCACCACTTGTTAAAGAGATTGTTTTTTCTCCATTGTATATTCTTGCCTCCTTTGTCAAAGATAAGGTGTCCATACGTGTGTGGATTTATCTCTAGGCTTTCTATTTTGTTCCATTGATCTATACCTCTGTCTTTGTGCCAGTACCATACTGTCTTGATGACTGTGGCTTTGTAGTAGAGCCTGAAGTCAGGCAGGTTGATTCCTCCATTTCCATGCTGCTTTCTCAAGATTGCTTTGGCTGTTCGAGGTTTTTTGTATTTCTATACAAATTGTGAAATTATTTGTTATAGTTCTCTGAAAAAGACCGTTGGTAGCTTGATAGAGATTGCACTGAATCTATAGATTGCTTTTCGTAGTATACTCATTTTCACTATATTGATTCTTCCAATCCATGAACACGGTATATTTCTCCATCTATTTGTGTCCTCTTTGATTTCTTTCACCAGTGTTTTATAGTTTTCTATATATAGGTCTTTTGTTTCTTTAGGTAGATATATTCCTAAATATTTTATTCTTTTCGTTGCAATGGTGAATGGAATTGTTTCCTTAATTTCTCTTTCTGTTTTTTCATTGTTGGTGTATAGGAATGCAAGGGATTTCTGTGTGTTGATTTTGTATCCTGCAACTTTACTATATTCATTGATTAGCTCTAGTAATTTTCTGGTGAAATCCTTAGGGTTTTTTGTGTAGAGGATCATGTCATCTGCAAACAGTGAGAGTTTTACTTCTTCTTTTCCAATCTGGATTCCCTTTATTTCTTTTTCTGCTCTGATTGCTGTGGCTAAAACTTCCAAAAGTATGTTGAATAGTGGTGGTGAGAGTGGGCCCCCTTGTCTTATTCCTGACTTTAGGGGAAATGCTTTCAATTTTTCACCATTGAGGATAATGTTTGCTGTGGGTTTGTCATATATAGCTTTTATTATGTTGAGGTATGTTCCTTCTATTCCTGCTTTCTGGAGGGTTTTTTTTTTTATCATAAATGGATGTTGAATTCTGTCAAAGACTTTCTCTGCCTCTATTGAGATAATTATATAGTTTTTATTTTTCAGTTTGTTAATGTGGTGTATTACATTGATTGATTTGCAGATATTGAAGAATCCTTGCATCCCTGGGATAAAGCCCAGTGGGTCACGATGTATGATCTTTTTAATATGTTGTTGGATTCTGTTCACTAGAATTTTGTTAAGGATTTTTGCATCTATGTTCATCAGTGATATTGGCCTGTAGCTTTCTTTTTTTGTGGCATCTTTGTCAGGTTTTGGTATTAAGGTGATGGTGGCCTCATAGAATGAGTTTGGCAGTTTACCCTCCTCTGCAATTTTCTGGAAGAGTTTGAGTAGGATGGGTGTTAGCTCTTCTCTAAATTTTTGGTAGAATTCAGCTGTGAAGCCGTCTGGTCCTGGGCTTTTGTTTGCTGGAAGATTTCTGATTACAGTTTCAATTTCCATGCTTGTGATGGGTTTGTTAAGATTTTCTAATTCTTCCTGGTTCAGTTTTGGAAAGTTGTACTTTTCTAAGAATTTGTCTGCTTCTTCCAAGTTGTCCATTTTATTGGCATATAGTTGCTGATAGTAGTTTCTTATAATCCTTTGTATTTCTGTGTTGTCTGTTGTGATTTCTCCATTTTCATTTCTAATTTTGTTGATTTGATTTTTTTCCCTTTGTTTCATCATGAGTCTGGCTAATGGTTTGTCAGTTTGATTTATCTTCTCAAAGAACTAGGTTTTGGCTATGTTCGTTTTTGCTATGGTCTCTTTTGTTTCTTTTGCATTTATTTCTGCCCTAATTTTTAATATTTCTTTCCTTCTACTAGCCCTGGGGTTCTTCATTTCTTCCTTTTCTAGTTGAAAATCCAATATTTTAAGAACTGGGTTATTAAATGCTGAAGCTCTTTGGGCCTCAGGTCTCAAGGGTTACTGTTTTTTCTGTGGGTCATCAGCACTGGGCTTCAATGAAACCTGATCTAAAGGCACATTATAGCACTTTCAGGAACCTCAGTGTCCCAGACAGAGGGATTTATTTGAGAAACAATACGGGGTGAAGGGGAGACCTCCTCTGAGGGTGACTGGGGTGGGCTCCATGGCCAAGAGAGAGCAGTGGTTTCTCCTTGTGGGTGCCTTCTCTGGGGGGGGGTGGAATTTCTAAATTGAACTCTCACCTGGAATTGAGTGAACATCTCCCTTCTCAGCAAGGGGATGGGGCCCTCAGGCATGAGCAAGAACTGGTGTGCTAAGGTGAACTTGCCTAGAAAGTAGCTGAGGGGTGTGTGTCATGTGAATCGCTTGGCTTTGGGCTTCTCCATCCTCGTTACTCTACAGGGTGGGGAGGACAAGGATCCAGGGGAAAAATGTCATCACAGAGTAGATGAATCTATTAATAACAAAACCAAACTTTCCCACTTGCCATGTTAAGGGTTACCCGAAGCTCCTCCCGGGAAATGACCAGGTGTTTTTTGGGAGCCAGGGATGGTCCTGGGCCCCGTCAGGCTTCAGTGCTCTCTGCCAGCATCAGTTTGGGAGACCCAAGTCCCCTTCAGCACGGCGGCAACCTCGCTTTCAGTGGTTCTCTGGTTTGCATGTCAGGCAGGGTCCCAGTGGACGTTTTCCATGCAGGAGGCATTTGTCCTTCCAGTGGCCCCCCTTGCTTTATTTAAAACAAGTCCATTCCCAGCGGGGCAGTGGCTCTGATCTAGCTTTTCTAGTCTTGCCCTCACCATGGGCTGTCACAAGGTAGGTAACCCCGAGGAGGGGCAGAGGCCAGGACTGCTGCTGAGATTGTGTCTTTCATTGTTGTCTCTGAATCCCCTTTGCCTCCTCAAGGCTATCTCTATTGTTAGATACTACAGAGGCCAAGACCAATAGCTTATTCATAGGGGTTTGGGGTTTCACAGCCGCCATCTTTAATTTTTTCCCAGTGTCTTGGGCAGATTGATAACATGGATATTTACTAGGACTTGCCCTTTGGAGGTTGTCAACATTAATATTGGTATAATTTTTTAAATCAATATTATTTTTATTGAGATATTGTTGATTTACAGTGTTGTATTAATTTCTGATGTACAGCAGTGATTCATATATATATATACATATATATCTACACACATTCTTTTTAAAATATTCTTTTCCATTATGGATTATCCCACAAGATTGGATATAGTCCCCTGAGCTGTACAATAGGACTTTGTTGTTGTTGTCACTGTTTAGTCGCTAACATGTGTCCAGTTTTTTGTGATCCCGTGAACTATATATATATATAGCCCACCAGGCTCCTCTGTCCATGGGATTTCCCAGGAAAGAATACAGGAGTGCATCATCATTTCCTTCTCCAGGGATCTTCTTGACCTAGGGATTGAACCCATGTCACCTGCTTTTATCTGTTTTATATATATATATATATATATATATATATAATAGCTTGCATCTACTAACCTCAAACTCCTAGTCCATTCCTCTCCATTCCCCCTCCTTGGCAACTACAACTCTGATTTCTATGTCTAGGCGTCTGTTTCTCTTTAGTACATAGGTTCATTTGTCCCATATTTTAGATTAAACATAGAAGTGATATATGTCTTTCTCTTTCTGACTTACTTAGTGTGATAATCTCTAGTCACATCCATGTTGCTGCAAATGGTATTGTTTCTTTTTATGACTGAGTAATATTCCATTGTATCCATGTACCACATCTTTTTTTATCCATTTATCTGTTGATGGACATTTAGGTTGTTTCCGTGTCTTGGTTATTGTGAACAGTGCTGTCATGAACATAGGGGTGCATGTATCTTTTAAAAAAATTTGACACTGTTTTATGAAAAAGAATAAACAAATTGATTAATCCCCCAGGAGGCCGATTAAGAAAAACAGTAAGAAAGTACATGTGGACAGAGGCAGAAAGGAAAATAGAACATTGCTTCAATTCTTGAAGGTATTATAAACCTATGACCATATATTTTTAAAATTTATCAATTAAAGATTTGAATGGAACACACAAATATCTCAAAGCTTGTAAGCTAAACTTATACTAGAAGAAATGCAGAATCTGAAGGGATTTGTATAAAATTAATTGAGTGTCCAATGAAATCTTACCACAGGTAAAATGCCAGGAAGCTTCACAACTGAATTGCACAATAAAGTTTAGTAACAAATATAATTGTTTTTAAGAATTTTTTCAAAAAAGAGAAAAAAGGGGGAAACAACTCTTAATATATAAGGCCAGTGCTACTCTGAAACCAAAATCTACCAAAAAATTTAAAGAAAAAAAATCTTAGGCCATTTATTCAATAGATGCAAAAAGCCAAGCAGATACTATCAGACCAAACAAATAGGATGAATGGTGATACATTGTGATAATTCTGGGGATTTTATTTATTCTAGGTTTATTCTAGGATACAAGTTGGTTTAACTCTGTAAAATCTACTATATAATTTGTCAAATGAGCAGAATAATGCATAGAAATCACATAATCAGTAGATCATATTAAGTATTGAATGAAATGCATGACCCATTCATTAAAAATAAAATACTCATAGAACACTTGGAATAGAAGGACATTTTTTAATCTGATAAAGGCTATCTACAAGAATACCTTAGAATAACAACAATGAAATAGTTTAAAATTTTGGTTTTTATTTATGTACTTACTTTAGGCTGTGCTGGGTCCTTGTTGTTGTGCAAGAGCTTCCTCTAGTTGTGCTCGGGCTCTCACTGCGGTGGCATCTCCTGTTGTGGAGTGCAGGCTCTAGGGTGGGCAGGCCTCCGTAGTTGTGGCGGGTGGGCTCAGGAGTTGTGTGCACAGGCTTAGTTGCCCCGCAGCATGTGGAATCTTCCCAAAGGATAGAACCTGTGTGTCCCCTGCCATTGGCAGGCGGATTCTTAACCACTAACCATCAGGGGAAAGTCCCGCAGAGAAATATTGAAAGTCAAGTGTTGATGTGGGAAATGGAATCAAGGGTTTCATCCCGAGGTACATGACCAGGGAGCACAGAGCACCTGCGAGAGTCTGTCCTGTGTGACCCTATTTTTTGAGGTTCATACACAGGGAAACAGCCCAGGTAGAAGCCCAGGAAGTGGCCTTGGCAGGCTCACGTCGAGATATTCTGGGTGTTGACGGCATTTTTTTGTCTCTTCGGTTGGTGGTTACAAGTGGGTCCATGGAGCAATACAGTAGTCATGTGTGTGAGTGGATGGATGGATGTTACAGTCCATGTGTGTGTGTTTTTAAAAAATGATTTATTTATTTTGGCTGCCCTGGGCCTTCGTTCCTACTGCGCTTTTCTCTAGTTGCGGTGAGCTGGGAGCTACTCTCTAGTTGTTGTCTGTGGCCTTCTTCTAGTTGCAGAGCGTCGGCTCTAGGGCACACAGGCCTTACTAGTTACAGTTCCTGGCTTTGGAGCACAGGCTCAATAGTTGTGGCCCACAGGCTTAGTTGCTCCGTGGCATGTGGGATCCTCCTGGAGCAGGGAGCGAGCGAACCTATGGCTCCTGAATTGGTGGACTCTTCACCACTCAGCTACCAGGGAAGCCCCATGCATGTATCTTTTTGAATTATGGTTTTGTCCAGGTATATACCCCAGTGTGGGACTGAATTGCTGGATCATATGGTAATTTTATTTTTAATTTGCTGAGAAACCTTCATACTGTCCTCCATAGGGGCTACACCAGCTTACATTCCCAACAGTGTAAGAGGGTGCCTTTTCTCCACATCCTCTCCAGTATTGTTTGTAGGCTTTTTGGTGACTGGTGCCTGGGTATACTTCGTTGTAGTTTTGATTTGCATTTCTCTAATGATTAGTGATGTTGAGCATCGTTTCATGTGCCTGTTGGCCATCTGTATTTTGTCTTTGGAGATATGTCTATTTAGGTCCTGTGCACGTTATCCCCTCGGGTTGTTTTGTTTGGTGGTGGTGTTGAGTTGTATGAGCTGCTTATATATTTTGGAAATTAAGCCGTTGTCAGTCATAGCATCTGCAAATATTTTCTCCCATTCCATAGTTTGTCTTTTTATTTTATTTATGGCTTCCTTTGCTGTGTGAAAGCGCCTAAGTTTTATTAGGTCCCACTTGTTTATTTTTGTTTTTATTTCTATTGTCTTGGGAAACTGACATAACAAAACATTAGTACGATTTATGTCAGAGAATGTTGTGCCTATCCTCTCCTTTCTCTCTTACAATGTCATGTCTTGTGAAGTCTTTAAGCTAATTTGAGTTTGTTCTTGAAAGTCTGTTTTATAATGTGAAAGTCTGTTCTAACTTCACTGATTTACTTGCAGCTGCCCACCTATCCCAGCAGCACTTGCTGAAGAGATTCTGTTTTCTATTGTATATTCTTGCCTCCTTTGTCAAAGATTAATTGACCATGGGTGTGTGGTTTATTTCTGGGCTCTCTGTTCTGTTCTGTTGATCACTATGTCTGTTTTTGTACCAGTACCACACTATTTGATTACTATAGCTTTGTAGCATTGTCTGAAGCCTGCGAGAGTTATACCTCCTGCTTTGTTCTTTTTCCGGACAATTTTTTGACCCTGACTTGATAATTCTGGGTCTTCTTTGGTTTCATATAAATGTTTGTATTATTTATTCTAGTTCTGTGAAAATTTTCATGAGTAATTTGATAGGGATCACGTTCAGTCCATAGAGTGCTTTGGATAGTATCACTGTTTACCAATATTAATTCTTCCAGTCCAGGAGCATAGGATGTCTTTTCCTTTGTTTGAATGCACTTTAATTTCCTTTGTTAATGTTTTATAGTTCTCAGTGTGTATGTCCTCACCTCCTTGGTCAGATTTATTCCTAGGGGTTTGTTTGCGTGTTTGTTTTGGTGCAACATTAATCTCTACTTTCTTTCATTTATTTATATGTCTGTTCTGGATCTTAGCTGCAGCACAAGGGTCTTTTAGTTGCAGCATCTGAGCTGTTGGTTGGCAGATTGTTGAATCTAGTTCCCTGACCAGGGTTCGAACCTGAACCTCCTGTGTTTGGAGTGTGGAGCCTTAGCCACTGGACCACCAAGTAAATCCCGCTGCAATTTTAAAAGGTATTTTTTTTTAATATTAACTTTCTGACATTTCATTGCCAGTGTAAAAAATGCAACCAGTTTCTGAATGTTAATCCTATATCCTGCTACTTTGCTGAATTCCTTTATTAGCTCTAATAGTTTTAGTGTGGAGTCCGTAGGGCTTGCTATATATAGTATCATGTTACATGCATCCATGACAGTTTTATCTCTTGCTTTCCAATTTGGAAAGCTGAACCTTGTATTTCTTTTTATTATCTGATTACTGTGGCTAGGACTTCCAATACTATGCTGAATAGAAGTGGTGAGAGGAGACATCCTTGGCTTGTTCCAGATTTTAGTGGGAAAGTTCTCAGCTTTTCACCACTGACTATTATGTTGGCTGTGAGCTTGTCAGAAATATCTTTTTTTATGTTGGGGTGTGTTCCCTTTATAGCCAGTTTGGTAAGAATTTTTATCATGAATGGATGTTGAGTTCTGTCAAATGCTTTTTCTGCATCTATTGAGATGATTGTGTGGTTTTTTACTTTTGTTAATGTGGTGTATTACATTGATTTGTGTATATGAAACTATGCTTGTTGAACTTGGAATTAATCCCACTTGGTCATGGTGTATGATTGCTTTCATGTGTTGTTGGATTTGGTTTGGTAATATTTTGTTGAGAATTTTTGCATCTGTATTCATCAAAGATACTGGCCTGTAGTTTTCTCTTTTGGTGGTATCTTTGTTTGGTTTTGGTATCAGGTGGCGTCATAGAATGTATTTGGGGAGTGTTCTCTCCTCTTCAGTCTTTTGGGAGAGTTTGAGAATTGGTATAAGTTCTTTTTTATGTTTGGTTGAATTCTCCCATGAGGCCGTCTGGTCCTGGACTTTTGTTTATAGGGTGCTTTTTTAAAAATTACTGATTCTGTTTCACTTCTGGTAATTAGTCTGTTGAAATTATCTTTTTATTCTTTTCTAAAAATTTTAAGGGATATAGTTGCTTTACAGTGTTATGTTATTTTCTGCTGCACAGCAGTTAATCAGCCATACATATACATTTATCCCCTCGTTTTGGACTTCCTTCCCATTTAGGACACCACATAGCATCGAGTAGAGTCCTCATTGTTATCTATTTTATACATAATAACGTGTATATGTATATCCCAATTTCCTTATTCATTCCACATCCCTCCACTTCCCCTTTGGAGTCCATTCATTTGTTCTCTGCATCTGTATCTCTGTTTCTGCTTTTCTGGTTTGGAGGTAGGTTCATCTCTGCCATTTTCCTAGATCTACATACATGCCCAACTCTCACATCCATACATGACTACTGGAAAAACCATCCATAGCTTTGACTATATGGACCTTTGTTGGCAAAGTAATGTCTCTGCTTTTTAATATGCTGTCTAGGTTTGTAATAGCTTTTCTTCCAAGGAGCAAGCATCTTTCAATTTCATGGCTGCTGTCACCATCTGCAGTGATTTTGGAGCCCAAGAAAATTAAATCTGTTGCTGTTTCCATTGTTTCCCCATCTATTTGCCATGAAGTGGTGAGACTGGATGCCATGATCTTCGTTTTTTGAGTGTTGAGTTTTAAGCCAGCTTTTCACTCTCCTCTTTCACTTTCATCAAGAGGCTCATTGGTTCCTCTTCATTTTCTGCCATAATGGTGGTGTTATATGCCTATCTGAGGTTATTGATATTTCTCCTAGCAATCTTGTGTTCCAGCTTGTGCTTCATCAAGCCAGATATTTTGCATGATGTACCCTGCATATAAGTTAAATAAGCAGGATGACAATATACAGCCTTGATGTACTCCTTTCCCAATTTGGAAACAGTCCATTGTTCCATGTCCAGTTGTAATTGTTGCTTCTTGACCTGCATACAGGCTTCTCAGGAGGCAAGTAAGGGGGTCTGATATTCCCATCTCTTTAAGAATTTTCCACAGTTTGTTGAGATCCACACAGTCAAAGGCTTTAGCATCGTCAATGAAGCAGAAGTAGGTGTTCTCCTAGAATTCTCTTGCTTTTTCTATGAGCCAGTGGATGTTGTCAGTGTGATCTCTGGTTCCTCTGCCTTTTCTAAATCCATCTTGAACATCTGAAAGTTCTCAGTTCATATACTGTTGAAGCCTAGCTTGGAGAATTTTGAGCATTACTTTGCTAGCATGTGAAATGAGTGCAATTGTGCAGTAGTTTGAACATTTTTTGGCATTGCCCTTATTTGGGATTGGAATAAAAACTGACCTTTTCCAGTCCTGTGGCCACTGCTGAGTTTTCCTTATTTGCTAGCATATTGAGTGTAGCACTTTCACAGCAGCATCTTTTACGATTTGAAATAACTCAGCTGGAATTCCATCACCTCCACTAGCTTTGTTCATAGTGATGCTTCCTAAGACTTACTTGACTTCACATTCCATGATGTCTGGCTCTAGGTTTGTGATCACACCATCATGGTTATCTGGGTCATTAAGATCTTTTTTTTTTTTTCAGTTGCAATTTTTTTATTTTTATAAAAACTTTGAGAGTTAATTTCCTAAGCGTTTTTCATAAGTAAACTTCAAGTTCACAGTCTGTCAATTTTGAATTATTTATGATTAAGGGGAGGCTTAACACAGTAATATCTCAGATCTTTTTTTATAGTTCTTTTGTGTATTCTTGCCACCTCTTCTTAATATTTTCTGCTTCTGTTAGATCCGAACCGTTTCCATCCTTTATTGTGTCCATCTTTGCATGAAATGTTCCCTTGGTATCTCTAATTTTCTTGAGGAGATCTCTAGTCTTTCTCATTCTATTGTTTTCCTCTATTTGCCTTGATCACTGAGGAAGGCTTTCTTATCTCTTCTTGCTATTCTTTGGAACTATGCATTCAGATGGATACATCTCTCCTTCTTTGCCTTTTGCTTCTCTTCTTTTCTCAGCTATTTGTAAGGCCTTCTCAGACAGCCATTTTACCTTTTGCATTTCTTTTTCTTGGGGATGGTTTTGATCACTGTCTTCGGTACAGTGTCACCAACCTCCATCCATAGTTTTTCAGCTACTCTATCAGACCTGATCCCTGGTCTCTATTTGTCCCTTCTACTGTATAATCCTAAGGGGTTTGATTTAGGTCATACCTGAATGGTCTAGTGATATTCCCTATTTTCTTCAGTTTAAGTCTGAATTTGGCAATAAGGAGTTCATGATCTGAGCCACAGTCAGCTCCCGGTCTTATTTTTGCTGACTGTATAGAGCTTCTCCATCTTCAACTGCAAAGAATATAATCAGTCTGGTTTCAGTGCTGACCATCTGGTGATGTCCATGTGTAGAGTTGTCTCTTGTGTTGTTGGAAAAGGGTGCATTGCTATGACCAGTGTGTTCTCTTGGCAAAATTCTGTTAGCCTTTGCCCTGCTTCATTTCGTACTCTGAAGCCAAACTTGCCTGTTACTCCAGGTATCTCTTGATTTCCTACTTTTGCATTGCAGTCCCCTACAATGAAAAGGGCATCTTTTTTGGTGTTAGTTATAGAAGCTCTTGTAGGTCTTCATAGAACCATTCAAATTCAGCTTCTTTGGCATTACTAGTTGGGACATAGACATGGATTACTGTGATAGTGAATGGTTTGCCTTGGAAATGAACTGAGATCATTCTGTTGTTTCTGAGATTGCACCCAAGTACTGCATTTTGGACTCTTTTGTTGACTATGAGGGCTACTCCATTTTTTCTAAGGGATTCTTGCCTACCGTAGTAGATGTAATGGTCATCTGAATTAAATTCACCCATTCTGGTCCATTTTAGTTCACTGATTCCTATAATGTCCATGTTCACTCTTGCCATCTCCTGTTTGAGCACTTCCAATTTTTCTTGATTCATGGACCTGACATTCTAGGTCCCTATACCGTATTGTTCTTTACAACATTGGACTTGACTTTCACCACCAGACACATCCACAACTGGCCATTGTTTCCGCTTTGGCTCAGCATCTTCATTCCTTCTGGAGTTATTTCTCCGCTCTTCTCCAGTAGCATATTTCCTTGTTGACCCATTTGTTCATGCCTATTGGCCATCTATATGTCTTCTTTGGAGAAATCTGTTTAATTTTTTTTTAATTTTCTTTACTTTATTGTGTTGGTTTTGCCATACATTGACATGAATCCGCCATGGGTATACATATACTCCCCCTCCAGAAACCCCCTCCCTCCTCCCTCCCGATTCCCTCCCCCTGGGTTATCTCTGTGCACCAGCCCCGAGCATCAACCCTGGGCTGGCATTGAAACATGTTAATTATCATATGTGAAATCTGTTTAATTAAAAATGCTTCCCACCCATTTTTTTTGATTGGGTTGTTTGTCTTGAATTTTGTGTGTTTATGGCTGCACTGGTCTGTTGCTGGGCACTGGCTTTCCCTAGTTGTGGTGCTAGGGCTTCTCACTGTGGTGGCTTTTTGCAGAGCACAGGCTCTGGGCACAAGGACTTCAATAGTTGTGGCATGTGGCTCAGTATTTCTAGTTGTGGGCTCTAGAGCGCAGGCTCGGTAGTTGTGGTGCACAGGCTAGTTGCTTTGCGGCATGTGGATCTTCTGGGGTTGGGGATAGAACCTGTGTCCCCTGCATTGCAAGGCTGATTCTTAACCACTGGACCACCAGGGAAGCTCCAGCTCTTGGTTTTATTGATTTTTTTCTATTGTTTTTTGATCTGTATTTTATTAATTTTCTCCCTGATCTTTATGATTTCCTTCCTTCTGCTGACCTTAGGTTTTGGTGTTCTTCTTTTTCTAATTGTTGTAGTCAGCAGGTTAGGTAGTTTACTTGAGATTTTTCATGTTTGTTTTTTTGAGGAAGGCCTGTATCGCTTTGACCTTCCCTCTAGGAACTGCTTTTGCTACATCCCTTAGATTTTGTACGGTTGTGTTATCATTGTTGTTTGTCTCAAGGTATTCTTTTCTTCAACTTTTTATTTTGTGTTGGGATATGGCTGATTAACAATGTTTTGATAGTTTCAAGTGAACAGGGAAGGGGCTCATCCATACATATACATGTATCTATTCTTCCCCAAACTCCCCTCCCATCCAGGCTCCCGCATAACATCGAGCATAGTTCCATGTGCTACACAGTAGGTCTTTGTTCTTATTCATTTTAAATATAGCAGAGGGTACATGTCCATCCCAAACTTCCTAACTATCCCTCCCCGCATCCTTCTCCCTGGCAACCATAAGTTCATTCTTTAAGTTGGTGAGTCTGAAGGTTTTCTCTAATTTCCTTTTTGATTTGTTGACCCATTTATTTTCTTCTGGCATGTTGTTTAGTCTCCATGTAATCATTTTTTTCCCCTCATTTATTTTCCTGTAGTTGATTTCTAGTTTCATGCCATTGTGGTCAAAGAAGATGATTGAAACAATTTCTGTACTTGTAAATTTGTTGAAGTTAGTTTTATGCCCTAGTTTGTGGTCAATTCAGAGAAGGCTCCATGTGTATTTGAAAAGAATGTATACTCTGGTTGGTTGTTTTTTTTTTTTAATTTTTTTTTATTTTTTTTTCTCCCTTTTATTGTTTTTGCCATACAATGCCATGATATCACTATGGGTTTACATATGCTCCCCCTCCAGAAACCCCTCCCTCCCCCCTCCCTCCTCCCTCCCCCCGGGAAATCTCGATGCACCAGCCCCTAGAATCAATCCTGGGCTGACGATTGATTAGACATATGATAATTAACATGTTTCAATGCCATTCTCCCATATCATCCCACCCTTTCCCTGGTTGTTTTTTTTTTTTAATGTAACATCCTGAAAATATCAATCAAATTTCACTATTCTATTGTATCATTTAGGATCTCTGTTACCTTATTGCTTTTCTGTCTAGAAGATCTGTCCATTGATGTGGGTGGGATGTTAAGGTATTCCTGTCCATTTCTCGCTTTATGTCTGTTGGTATCTATTTTATGTATTTGGATGCCCCTGTGTTAGGTGCAGGGCTTCCCAGGGGGCTCAGTGGTTAAGAATCCACCTGCAGGGACCCATTGCAGGGAAGATCCTCCAGAGAAGGAAATGGCTACCCAGTCCAGTATTCATGCCTGGAGAATTCCATGGACAGGGGAGCCCGGTGGACTGCAGTCCGTGGGGTTGCCGAGGCAGACACAACTGAGCACGCCCGCACGCATATTACATGTGTGTATGTTGGCAAGTGTAAAATCCTCTCCTTGTATTGATCTGTTTGTGATTCTATTAATATAGTGTCCTCCTTTATCTTTCTTTATGGCCTTTGCTTTAAGTCTGTTTTGTCTGATATGAGTATTGGGACTCTCGCCTGCTTATCATTTCCATTTGCGTGAAATACATTTTTCCATCCCTTCTTCAATCTGTATGTGTCCTTTGCCATAAGGTAGGTCTCTTGTAGGCAGCATATTGTAGGCACTTATTTTCTTATCTAGTCTGCCACTCTCTGTTTTTGATTGGAGCGTTCAGCCCATTGATATTTAAAATTGATACATACATATTTATTGCCATTTTAAGCTTTGTTTTCCAGTCGATTCTTTGTCTCTCCATTGTTTGTTCCTATTCTTTTTCTTTGTGGTTTGATGATTTCTTTTAATTCTGTGCTTGTGTTCTCTTCTTTTGGCTTTTGTGAATCTATTGTGTGTTTTTGATTTGTGGTTACCCTTTTTCAAGTATGTTAATCTTTTCCTATATCTGCTTGCTTTGGACTGATAATCATGTAGGCTCAGATATATTAAAAAGAATCTGCATTTTCTTACTCTCCTTCCCCACATTTTATGATTTCAGTGTCCTTTTTTACATCTTCATATTTATCCTTTTGCTGTTCCTTGTATTTGTCATCACTTTCACAACTAGCTTTTGTTTTTCTTTTTGATCTATATACTGACTAATTCAAATGAGTTACTTTCCAATTGTGATTTTTTTTCTTCCCATATCTTTTTGTTCTTTTCTATTTAGAGAAGACATTTCAATAGTTCCTTTAAGATATGTTTAGTATTGTGTTTTTTTGCTTCTCTGAGAAATTCTTTATGTCTCCTCCTATTCTAAATGATAATCTTTCAGAGTAGACTATCTTAGGTTGCAGACTTTTGCCTTTCAAGACTTTGAATGTATTTTGCCACTCTCTTCTGGCCTGCAGTGTTACTATAGAGAAATCAGCTGATAGCTTTATGGAGGATCCCTTGTAATTAACTTCTTTTCCTCTTGTTATTTTCAGAATTCTCCCTTAGCTTTTGCTGTTAATTTTATCATATGTCTCGGTATAGATCTGTCTGCGTTCATCTTGTTTGGAACCCTCTGTGCTTCCTTTACCTAGATATCTGTATTCTTTTTTAGATTTGGAAAGTTTTCAGCCATAATTTCTTCAAATGCATTTTCAATCGCCTTTTCTGTTTATTCTCCTTCTGGAATTCCTACTATGTGTAGACTGGCACGCTTTATGTTATCCCATAGGTCCCTTTTACTGCCTTCATTTTTTTTCCATTTGGTTTTCTAGGTTTGTTTGTTTTGATTGGATGATTTCCATTATTCTAACACGTCATTTATTCTTTCTTCAGCATTATTCTGCTATTCATTGCCTTGAGCTCAGCTTTTGTCTCAACAAATAAATTTTCTTATTTTTCTTGGCTCCTCCTGATAGTTTCTAGGTCCTCTTTTAATAGTCATCTGCATTTCTGTCAATAGTCTTTCTTAATTCCTTCAGTGGTTTCGTTGCCTCTGCTTTGAAGTCGGTGTCTGTTAGACTGAAGGGATCTGTGTCATTGTTCCTCAGGAGAACTTTGGTCTTTTGACTGGTAGTGGTTCCTCTGCTTCTTCACTTTGCTTACATTTCTCTTACTCTCTGAGTCTCAGAGAAACAGTTCTTTTCTATAATCTAGGAGGCCTTTTAAAAAAAATATTTGTTTTCACTTATTTGCTACAACTGGTCTTCCTCTCAGCATGTGGGATATAGTTCCCTGACCAGGGATGGAACTCAGGTCCCATTGAGAGCTTTGTGTCCTACCCACTGGACCACCAGGAAAGTACCTTGGAGGGCTTTTTTAAGAGGGTAAAGACCATGGGTAGCTTGTATTGGCTTGATATTTTTTGGCAGAAGGACAGTTACTGGTTTGCGTGCTTGCTGTCTCTTTCCTCAGCGTATGCTGGCCGTTGCTGGCCGTTATCCCCCTGATAAAAGATGTACAGGAGCGTGACCTGCACAGGCTCCAGGAAGGCGGGGCAGCAGCTGGAGCCTGATCCCGGGACCCTCCCTCACAGTAGCAGTCTGGGTCTGCCTCTGGAGTCTGAGATGGCAGCAGAGGCTCACACCCACCCCTGGAGCGTGTGTAGGTGGTGCCCTGCTGCCTGAGAGCCTGCCTGGGAAAGGAAGCTCCCGTGGCAGTCCCGCCCCTCTTCTTGTGCCCACCCCAATAACAGCCCAGGCTCCTTCCCACACTCCCCCAGTTGTGGTGACCACACTCCAGCCCCCTCAGGCTGTCCCCACACAGCCAACCCCAGTCCTCTCCTGGGTCTGACCTGTGAAGCCCGAGCCTCAGCATCCAGCCCCTGCTCGCCCCAGGGCAAGTGTCTCAGGCTGGAGAGTGGGCTTCCCGGTGTGCAGAAAGCTTTCCACAGTTAACGTTCACTCCCAGGGGCTCAGGGCCTATCCCAATTCCTTTCTCTCTCTCTCTTTTTTTTCTTTTGCCTTACACAATTATGTGATTTTCTCACCCTTTTGAAAGTCTTGGGTCTTCTGCCAGCATTCAGTAGATGTTCTGTGAGAATCATTCCACATGTAGGTGTATTTCTGATGTATTTGTGGGAGAAGGTGACCTCATATCTTACTCCTCCGCCATCTTGGTCCAGTCTTGGTGTTATATTTTAGGTTCGGCATGTAAGTGGTATCATAAGGTATTTGTCTCTCTCTTTCTGACTTCTCTTCATGTGGCAGTCTCTAGTCACACCCATTGCTGCAGTGATGTTATTTCACTCTTTTTATTGGCTCAGTAGTATTTCACTGTATGTGTGTATCACATCTTCTGTATCCATTCATCTGTTGATGAACATTTAGGTTGTTTCCGTTTCTTGACTATTGTGAATAGTGTTGCTGTGAACATAGTGATGCATGTATCTTTTTGAATTATAGTTTTGTCTGGATATATGCCCAGGAGTGGGTTTGGTGGATCATAATTTAAATCTATGTTTAGTTTTGTTTAGTAATCTCCATACTGCTTTCCATAGTGTCTGCATCAACTTACACACCCAAGAACAGTGTAGGAGGATTCTCTCTTGTCCATACCCTGTCTAGCATTTGTTATTTGTAGACTTTAATTATGGCCCTTCTGACTGCTGTGAGGTGATACCTCATTGTTGTTTTGATTTGTATTTCTCTAATAATGATGATGTTGAGCATCTTTTCTATGTTTTGTCTTTGGAGAAATGTCTAGATCTGTCCATTTTTGATCAGGTCGTTTGGTTTTTGTTGTTGTTGAGTTGTATGATCCACTTGTATATTTTGGTTATTAAGTTCTTGTTGGTCATGCCTACCTGTCAGCCAAGTCACTTCAGTCATGCCTGACTCTTTGTGACCCCAGGGACTGTAGCCTGTCAGGCTCCTCTGTCCATGGTATTCTCCAGGCAAGAATACTAGAGTGGGTTGCCATGCCCCCCTCCAGGGGATCTTCTCGACCCAGGGATCAAACCTATGGCTCCTTCATTGCAGGCAGATTCTTTACCACTGAGCCTTCAGGCCAGCCCCTTGTCAGTCATATCATTTGCAAATATTCTCTCCCATTCTGTAGGTTATTTTTTCATTTAATTTATGGCTTTCTTTCTTTGCTTTGCAAAAGCTTGTTTTAGTAGGTCTCATTTGTTTATTTTTGTTTAATTTCTATTGCCTTGGGAGACTGACCTAAGAAAACATTGGTATGCTTTATGTCAGAGAGTGTTTTGCCTATTCTCTCCTCTAGGAGTTTTATAGTGTCATGTCTTATGTTGAAGTCTTTAAGGCAAGTCAAGTTTATTTTTGAGCATGGTCTGAGGATGTGTTCTAACTTCAATGATTTACAGCGGGCTGTTCAACTCTCCCTGCAGCACTTGCTGAGGAGACTGGCTTTTTTCCATTGCATATTCTTGCCTCCTTTGCTGAAGATTAATTGACCAAGGGTATGTGAGCTTATTTCTGGGCTCTCTATTCTGTTCTGTTGATGTATGTCTGTTTGTGTACCAATACCACACTGTTTTGGTTACTGTAGCTTTGAGGTATTGTCTAAAGTCTGGGAGAGTTATACCTCCTGCTCTGTTTTTCTCCCCAATATTGCTTTGGCAGTTCTGAACCTTTTATGATTCCATATAAGTTTTTGTATTTGTTCTAGTTCTGGGAAGAATGTCATGGATAATTTGATATGGATCTCATTCAATCTGTACATTGCTTTGGGTAGTATTGTCATTTATCAGTATTAATTCTTTCAATCCAAGAGCATGGGATATCTTTCTTTGAATCCACTTTAATTTCCTTTGCTAGTGTTTTATAGTTCTCAGCATATATGTCTTTCACCTCTTTGATCATATTTATTCTTACATGTGTGTTTGTGGTGTTTATTTTGGTGCAATTTAATTAATTAATTACCTTTGTTCATGTATTTCTTTGACTGTGCTGGGTCTTAGCTGGACACATGGGGTCTTCAGTCTTTACTGCAGCATGTGGGATCCTTATTGCAGCATTGAGGCACGTGAACTCTTAGTGGTGGCTTGTGGCATCTTGTTTCCTGACCAGGGATGAACCTGGGCCCTCTGCATTTGGTGTGCAGAACTGTAGCCACTGGACCGCCAGGGAAGTCCTCGTACAATTTTAAAAGGTGTTTCTTTTTACATCACCTTTGTAATAGTTCATTGTCAGTGTAAAGAAATGTAAGCAATGTCTTAATGTTAATCTTGCATCTTGCTACTCTGCAGAATTCCTTTATTAAATCTAGTAGTTTTAGTGTGTAATTCATAGAGCTTTCTATATGTAGGATCATGTTATCTGCATCTAGTGACAATTTTACCACTTCTTTCCAATTCTGATACCTTTTATTTCTATTTATTGTCTGATTGCTGTGGCTAGAAATTCTAATACTATGTTGAATAGAAGTGGTGAGAGTGGGCATCCTTGACTTGTTCCAGATTTTAGAGGGAAAGCTTTCAGCTTGTCACCATTGAGTATCATTTCGGTTGTGGGTTTGTCAGAAATGGCTTCTTTTATGTTGAGATGTGTTCCTACTATACTAAATTTGGTAAGAATTGTTACCATGAGTAGATGAGAAATTTTGTCAAATATTTTTTTCTGCATCTGTTGAGACTGTCATGTGAGTTTTGACTTCTATTAATGTGGTGTATTACATTGTTTTGTGTATGTTGAACTATCCTTGTGAGTTTAGGATTAATCCCACTTGGTCGTTTTCTGTGTTGTTGGATTTGGATTGCTAATATCTTGTTGAGAAGTTTTGCATATATATTCATCAAAGATATTGACCTGTAGTTTTCTTTTTTTGGTGGTATCTCTGTCTGTTTTTAGTGTCAGTTGGTTTCATTGAGTATATTTTGGAGTGTTCTGTCCTCTTCAGTCTTTTGGGAGAGTTAGAGAAGAATTTGTGTGAGTTCTTTCTTTCTTTGGCAGAATTCTCCTGTGAAGCCATATGGTCCGGGACTTTTGTTTATAGGGAGAGTTTTTTTTTTTTTAATTACAGCTTCTATTTCATTTCTAATGATCGGTCTGTCCAAATTATCTATTCTTTTAAAAAAATGTATGGGAGTATAGTTGCTTTGCAATATTGTGTTAGTTTGTGTTTTAAAGCAAAGTGAATCAGCTGTGTGTATCAAATCTATATGTGTATATATATCCTCTTCTTTGGGTTTCCTTCCTGTTTAGGTCACACAGCACTGAGCACAGTTCCCTGTGCCACACAGTAGATTCTCCTTGGTTATCTGTTTTACACCTAGTAGTGTATATATGCCTATGCCAATCTCTTAATGCATCCCACCCCTGTCTTTCCCCTCTTGGTGTCCATGTGTGTGTTCTCGATGTCTGTATCTCTATTTCTGTTCTTCAAATAGCTCTTATTGTTACCATTTTTCTGGATTCCCACATATATGGGTTAATATGAACATTTGTTTTTCTGACTTCATTGTGTATGACAGTCTCTACAATTTTATGGCTGAGTAATATTCTATTATATATATGTGCCATGTCTTTCTTTTGTTTAAATTTATTTGGCTTTGCTGGGTCTCACTTGCACCATGCTGGATCTATAGTTGGGGCATGTGAACTCTTACTTGGCAGCATGTGGGATCCAGTTCCCTGACCAGGGACCGAACCCAGGCATCCTTCATCGGGAGTGTGGACCTTGGTCACTGGACCTACTCTTGTCTTCTTTATCCACTCCTTTGTTGTTGTTGTTTTTAAACCCACTTATTTATTTAAAATATTTATTGTTATTATCAGTCACAGTGGTCTTCCTGTGGTGCATAGGCCTCTCATTGTGGTGGCTTCTCTTGTTGCAGAGCACAGGCTCTTGGCCGCGGGCGTCAGCGGTGCAGCAGACATGCTTTAGGACACGTGGGCGACAGTGGTTGCGGCACAGGGGCTCGGGGATTGCGGCTCTCGGGCTTGTGCTGCACAGGCTTACTTGCTTAGCAACATTTGAGGTCTTCCTGAGCCAGGGATTGAACCAGGGTCCTCTGCATTGGCAGGCAGAATTTTATCCACTGTGCCACCAGGGGAATCCATTCCTCTTTTGATGGACGTTTAGGTTGCTTCCATGTCCTGTCTGTTGTACATAGTGCTGCAGTCAACATTGGGGTGCATGTATCTTTTTGAATTATGGTTTTCTCTGGGTGTATGCCCAGGAGTGGGATTTTTGGGCCACATGGTAGTTTTATTTTTTAGTTTTTTAAGGAACCTCCACACTGTTTTCCATAGTGGCTGTACCAGTTTACATTCCCACCAACAGTGTAAGAGGGTTCTCTTCTCTCTGCATCCTCTCCAGCATTTATTGTTTGTAGATTTTATAATGGTGGCCATTCTGACCACTGTGAGGTGATGCCTCATTGTTTTGATTTGCATTTCTCTAATCATTAGTGATGTTGAGCATCTTTGCTTGTGCCTACTGCCATCTGAATGTCTTCCTTGGAAAAATGTCTATTTATGTAAAAATGCCTTCCACCCATTTTTGATTGGGTTGTTTGTTTTAAGTTTTATTTATTTATGACTGCAGCGGGTCTCTGTTGCTGTGCTTTGGCTGTCTCTAGTTGTGGCAAGCGGGAGCTTACCTTTGGAGTTGAGGAGCTCAGGCTTCTCAGCATGGTGGCTTGCTATGGAGCGCAGGCTCTGGGCCTCTGAACTGCAGTAGTTGTGTGAGCTCAGCAGCTCTGCCTCCTGGACCCTAGAGTGCAGGCTCAGCAGTTGGGGTGCACAGGCTTAGTTGCTCCGTGGCATGTAGAATCTTCTGGGACCAGGGATCGAACCCGTGTTCCCTGCATTGCAAGGCTGATTCTTAACCATTGGACCACCATGGAAGCCCCAACTTTTGGTTTTATTGATATTTTTCTATTGTCTTTTGATCCATATTTTATTTATTTCCTCCTTGACCTTTATTATTTCCTTCCACTGACCTTAGGTTTTGTTTATTATTCTTTTTCTAATAGTTTTAGGTGGCAGGTTAGGTTGGGTTTTTCTTTTGTTGAGATTTTTCTTGTTTGTTTTTTTTGAGGAAGGCCTGTATCACTGTGAACTTCCCTCTAGGAACTGCTTTTGCTATCCCATAGATTTTGTATGATTGTGTTTGAATTGTCGTTTGTCTCAAAGAATTCTTTTTTTTTAAACTTTTTATTTTGTATTGGAGTATAGCTGATTAGCAACGTTGCGATAGTTTTAGTGGACAGCAAAGGGGCTCAGTCATACATGCATCTCTTCTCCACTAAACTCTCCTCCCATCTAGGCTGCCACATAACACTGAGCAGAGTTCCATGTGCTCTACTGTGGGTCCTTGTTCGTCATCCACTGTAAATACAGCAGTGCCTACGTGTCTGTACCGAACTCCCTAACTGTCCCTGCTCACATCCTTCTCCCTGGCAACCATAAGTTCTTTCTCTGTCTGTGAGTCTCAAGGTTTTCTCTAATTTCCGTTTTGATTTCTTTGTTGACCCATTTGTTTTCTCGTGGCACGTTGTTTAGTCTCCATGTAATTGTTTTTTATTTTTTTCTCTCATTTCTTTTCCTGTAGTTGATTTCTAGTTTCATGCCATTGTGGTCAGAGAAGATACTTGAAATAATTTCTATACTTTTAAATTTGTAGAGGTTAGTTTTGTGCCCTAGAGATAAGGGCAGTCCTAGAGAAGGTTCCATGTGCCCTTGAATATCTTTTCTGGTTTTGTTTTGTTTTGTTTTTTGGAGGTAATGTCCTGAAAATATCAATTGAGTCTAACTTTTCTTATATCATTTAGGATCTCTGTTGTCTTATTGATTTTCTCTTTAGAAGATCTGTCCATTGATGTGAATGGGGTGTTAAGGTCTCCTACTGTGTCTTCCTATCCATTTCCCCCTAAATATATAGGGGAAATATAATATAACATGAAGTCTGTTGGTATTTATATTATATATTTAGGTGCTCCTATATTAGCTGCAGGGCTTCCCAGGTGGCTCAGTGGTAAAGAATCTGCCTGCTAATGCAGGAGATGCAGGTTGATCCCTGGGTCTGGAAGATCCGCTAGAAGAGGAAAGGTCAACCCACTCTGGTGTCCTTGCCTGGACAATCCCAGGGACGGAGGAGCCGGGTGGGCTGTGTAACCCATGGGGTTGCACAGAGGTCCGCACGGCCGAGCCCACAAGCATGCATTCTAGGTGCGTAGATGTTGACAAAGACAGAATCTTTTCCTTGAGCTCATCTTTTCATCATATGTATTGTCTTTCTTTATCTTTGGCCTTTGCTTTAAAGTCTGTTTTGTCTGATTTGAGTACTTCCACTCCTGCCTCTTGTCATTTCTGTTTGCATGAAATATCTTTTAACATCACCTCTTCAATCTGTATGTGTCCTTTGCTGGAAGGTGGTATTTTGTAGACAGTATATTGTGGATTCTTGATACACATATTGATACACATTAATGTATTTGTTGCCATCTTAAACCTTTTTTCCACAGTGGATTCTTTGTTGTTCCTCTTTTTTCCTCTTTTGTGGTATGACGACTCCCCTTCATTTTATGCTTGTGTTGTCTTTCTGGTTTTGGTGAGTCTATTTTATGTTTTTGATTTGTGGTTGCCCTGGTTTTCAAGTATCCCCGCCTGAATAGGCTTGATTCGGACTGGTAGTCATATAGGCTCAAACACATGTTAAAAAAATTTGTATTTTCTTACTCATGTTCACGTTTTATGATTTTGGTGTCCTTTTTTTTCCATCTTCGTGTTTATCTTTTTGCCGTTCCTTGTGTTTGTCATCTCTTTCACAAATAGGTTTTTTTCCTTCTTGATCTATATACTGGCTAATTTAGATGATTTACTTTCCTATTATGATTTTTTTCTTGCTATTTCTTCCCTCTTTATTTCTCTTTAGAGAAGACCTTTCAATGTTTCTTTTAGGATAAGTTTAGTATTGCTGTATTCTTTTACTTTTTTGCTTTTCTGAGAAATTCTTTCTTTCTCCTGTTATTCTAAATGCTAATCTTGCTGTGTAGCATACTCTAGGTTGCAAATTTTCCCCTTTCAAGACTTTGGATATATTTTAACACTCCTTTCTGGCCTGCAGTGTTTATTGTTTTTAAAGAGTTAAGTGATTGATTTTTTCGCCATGCCGGGCCCTTGTTGCTGGTCGCGGCGAGCAGGGTCTACTCTGCGTCATGACGTGCGGCCTTCTCACTGAGGTGGCTTGTCTTGTTGCAGCATGTGGACTCAGTGGTTCTGGTACACAGGTTTCGTTGCCCCCTGTATTATAGGATCTTCCTAGACCAGGGATTGAACCGTGTCCCCTGCGCTGGCGGGAGGATTCGTAACCACTGGACCACCAGGGAGGTCTCTCTAGTTTCTTTTTTTACAGTGTTCTCCATTTCTGTTGACAGCCTTTTTAAATTCCTTCAGTATTTTCATTGCCTCCTTATTGAACATGTCTGTTAGAGTGAAGAGGTCTGTGCCATTGTTCCTTCAGGGGAACTTTCTTGGTCTTTTAACCGGGAATGGTTGCTCTGCTTCTTCATATTTCATTTCTCTTGTATTTCTCTTACCCTGTGAGTTAAGGAGAAACAGTTATCTGTTATAGTCTTGGAGAGCATTTGATATGCAAGAGCATCCCTACATAGCTTGTGTGGTTTTAATTTTTTTCTTTTTTTTTTTTTGGCTTGAGGACAGTTACTGGTTTGGGTGCTTGCCGTCTCTTTCCTCAGCGTATGCTGGCCGTTATCCCCCTGATAAAAGATGTACAGGAGCGTGACCTGCACAGGCTCCAGGAAGGCGGGGCAGCAGCTGGAGCCTGATCCCGGGACCCTCCCTCGCAGTAGCAGTCTGGGTCTGCCTCTGTAGTCTGAGATGGCAGCAGAGGCTCACACCCACCCCTGGAGCGTGTGTAGGTGGTGCCCTGCTGCCTGAGAGCCTGCCTGGGAAAGGAAGCTCCCGTGGCAGTCCCGCCCCCTTCTCATTCTGACCCCCCCACCCCAATAATAGCCCAAGCTCCTTCCCACACTCCCCCAGTTGTGGTGACCACACTCTAGCCCCCTCAGGCTGTCCCCACACAGCCAACCCCAGTCCTCTCCTGGGTCTGACCTGTGAAGCCCGAGCCTCAACACCCAGCCCCTGCTCGCCCCAGTGCAAGTGTCTCAGGCTGGAGAGTGGGCTTCCCGGTGTGCAGAAAGCTTTCCACAGTTAACGTTCACTCCCAGGGGCTCAGGGCCTGTCCTGATTCCTTTCTCTCTCTCTCTCTCTTTTTTTTCTTTTGCCTTACACGATTATGTGATTTTCTCACCCTTTTGAAAGTCTTGGGTCTTCTGCCAGTGTTCAGTAGATGTTCTGTGAGAATCATTCCAAATGTAGATGTATTTTTGATGTATTTGTGGGAGAAGGTGAGCTCCATATCTTACTCCTCTGCCATTTTGATCCAGTCTCTGTTGTATATTTTAGGTTCAGCATGTAAGTGATTTCATATGGAATTTGTCTTTCTCTTTCTGACCTACTTCACTTAGTATGACTGTCTCTAGTTGCATCCATGTTGCTGCAAATGGCAGGATTTCTTTTTAATGGCTGAGTAGTAGTCCATTGTGTATATGTACCACATCTTTATCCATTCATCTGGTGATGAACATTTAGGTTGTTTCTATATCTTGGCTATTGTGAGTAGTGCTGCTATGAACATAGGGGTGCCTGTATCTTTTTGAATTATAGTTTTGTCTGGATATATGCCCAGGAGTGGGATTGCTGGATCATATGTAATTATCTTTTTACTTTTCTGAAGACTCTCCATACTGTTGGTGGCCACACCAACCTATGTTCCCAAGAACAGTGTAGGAGGGTTCCCTCTTCGTATCCTGTCCAACATTTGTTATTTGTCTACTTTTTAATAATGGCCATTCTAACAAGTGTGTGGCAGGACCTCTGTAGTTTTGATTTGCATTTCTCTAATAATCAGTGATGTTGAACATGTTTACATGCACCTATTGGCCACCTGTATTTTGTCTTTGGAAAATATCCGTGTAGGTCTTTGTTCATTTTTCAGTTGGGTTTGATTTTTGTTGCAGTTGTTGTTAAGTTGTATGAGCTGCTTGTTTATTTTGGCAATTAAGCCCTTGTTGGCCACATCATTTGCACATATTTTCTCCCATTCCATAGGTTGCTTGCGTTATTTATGACTTCATTTCCTGTGCAAAAATCTGTAAGTTTTTAGGTCTCGTTTGTTTGTTGAATTTTTAAAAAATACGTTAAGTATTCTTTTTATAAATATTTATATATTTTTTGGCTGTGCTGGATCTTCATCGCTGCACTTGGGCTCTCTCTAGCTGTAGCAAGCGGAGGCTACTCTCGAGTTGTGTGCATGGGCTTCTCATTGTGGTGGCTTCTCTTGTTGTGGGGCACAGGCTCTAGGTGTGCAGGCTTTAGTGGTTTCAGCATGCAGGCTCAGTAGTTGCGGTGCTTGGGCTTGGTTGCCTCAAAGAACGTGGAATCTTCCTGGACCAGGGATCGAACCTGTGTCCCCTGCATTGGCAGGCAGAGTCCTTACCACTGAACCACCAGGGAAGTCCTTCATTTGTTTTTTTATTTCTGTTGCCTTGGAAGACTGACTTAAGAAAACACTGGTATAATTTATGTCAGAGAATGTTTTGCCTATGCTGTCTTCCAGGAGTTTTATGGTGTCATGTGTTGCGTTGAAGTCTTGAAGCCATTTTGAGTTCATTTTTGTGCATGATGTGAGGATGTGTTATAACTTCAGTGATTTAATGTGACTGTCCAACTTTTCCTGCACCAGTTGCTGAATAGACTGTCTTTATCCCATTGTATATTCTTGACTCATTTGTCAAAGACTAGTTGGCCTTAGATATGTGGACTTATTTCTGGGCTCTCTGTTCTTTCCCGTTTATCCATATGTCTGCTTTTGTGCCGGTACCACACTGCTTTGAGTACTGGAGCTTTTTGTGTTGTCTGAAGTCTGAGAGAGTCTTTTTTTCCCTCAGGATTGCTTTGGGCAACTCTAGGTGTTGTATGGTTCCACATAAAGTTTTTAATTGCTTGTTCTAGTTCTGTGACAAATGTTGTGGATAATTCAGTAAGAATAGCATTCAGTCTGTATGTGGGTTGCTTTGGGTAGTATGGCTATTTTAACAATATAAAATCTTTAAATCCAAGAGCATAGGATATCTGTCCATTTCTTTGAGTCATCTTCAGTTTAGTTTATTAATGTTTTATAGTTCTCAGCCGGAGAAGGCAATGGCACCCCACTCCAGTACTCTTGCCTGGAAACTCCCATGGACGGTGGAGCCTGGTGGGCTGCAGTCCATGGGGTTGTGAAGAGTCGGACATGACTGAGCGGCTTCATTATCACTTTTCACTCTCATGCATTGGAGAAGGAAATGGCAACCCACTCCAATTTTCTTGCCTGGAGAATCCCAGGGACGGGGGAGCCTGGTGGGCTGCCGTCTGTGGGGTAGTGCAGAGTCTGATATGACTGAAGCAACTTAGCATAGTTCTCAGCATGTAAGTCTTTTACATCCTTAGTAAGATTAATTCCTAGGTATTAATATTTCATAGGAATATGATTTTAAAAGCTAATTTTACTTTCCCTTTCTAGTATTTCATTGTTGGTGTAAAGAAATGCAACCAATTTCTGAATGTTAATCTTATGTTCTGCTATCTTGCTGAATTTGTTAATAAGTTCTACTAGTTTGTGTGTGTGTGTGGGATTTGTAGAGTTTTCTACATATGTAGTATTAATGTCATGGGACTTTCCAGGGAAGGCTAAGGAGGGATCCCTCTGTATAACCGTGAAACAGAGGCAACACCTGGCCTGTTGGCCAAGTTGGCCAGGGTGCTTAAGGACCAGCTTACAGTCTAAGAAGTCAGGAAGAGTTGAGGAGGAGGAGGGGACTAATCCCTTCCTTTGGGTGATGGACTTTGTGAATGAATATATGTCTCTGATCCATTGAGGGAGGTGGCCCCTTATGGCTTCTGCTCAGGGATGTGGTGAGGCCAGGAGCCCTGAGAAGCACTTGGGAGGGCCAGGCCCCAAATGTAGTGGGTGCTCCTGCAGTCCTCTGTTTGGGCTCCTGGGTGCAGTTCTGGGTCTTGGAAATGAGCTGAGAATGAGTAGGGAGAGGAACCGGGCTCACAGAGCCACAGAGGGAAATCGTCCAGTGAAGTCTCCATGTATTTGCTGTGTCTACGTGCTTGTCTTGTGGATCCTCTCAGGTCCAAAGAGGTGGAGTGATTTAACCAGGAGGTGGGGAAGGAGAAGGAGAGACAGCCAGCCGAGCGGACCCTCAGGCTCGGCAGGCTCCTTACTAGCCAGAGAGCTGGTCTCTGCCAGGAGCTGTGGACTGCGTCAAGTCACCTAACAGGCTACTTGGTTTTCATGTCTCAGAACCCTCATTCCCGGCCCTGGGAGCCGTAGCCCAGAAAGTGGGGCAAGATTATGACCTTTGAGGTCCCTTCATGGTCGCTAAAGAAGATGTTGCAGGCGAGGGAAGTGTCACGTCCTAGGACCTGCAGGAGTCACTAGGACAGGCCACCGGCAAATGAGGGTCCTCAGCTTCACGCAGGAAAGAATTCAAGATGGAGCCAGAGAAAAGAAGAAGTACGTTTACTGAGAGGAATACGTTCCGTAGGTAGAATGTGGACCAGCTCAGAACTTGAGAGCAGGCCTGGGGCTTGTAGGTGTTTATGGGATAAGTAATTTCATCGCTAAAAGTGGGAGGAATATTCTTGCTATTTCAGGGAATGGTGGGGATTTTCCAGGAATTGGGCCACTGCCCACTTTTTGACCTTTTTGGTTCGTCTTGGAACTATTAAGACGTACGGGGGAGTGATTTTGAGTCAATGACCAGACTATTCTCAAGCAACCTTGGTTTCCGCTGGTTCCATTCGGTCTTTTTTGCATCCCAGTAGCTGTGTCCCTCCTTTATGTATCTAGTGTTTGTGTCCTGCCCTTTCCCTCCTGTCTCATGATGACTGCCACGTGGGAGGGTAACAAGGTGTAGGACTCCCAGACGTGAAATCTGAGCCAGCTTCCTGGTGGAGGGGGCTCTGAGAGCTGCATGGCTGGGGAGAGAGACGGCCTGAGTCCCGAGAGAGAACAGGCAAGGGCCATGGCTAGGGGACAGAGGCCCACACAACGACCCAGGCACAGTAGGCAGCATCCTCTGTGGAAGGACGGTAGGCATGACCAGAGCACTGTTTCCTCTGGGAGGAGGTAGTCCCCTGGGGGAAGCTGGACACCAGCTTCTGGGACTTGTATGAGCTGGGGTGGTGGCTTCAAGGTCACAGAACAAGATCCTGCTTATAGACATTGTGGCCCTGACACCCCCCAACCCCAAGCATGAGAGAAGCAGCTTCCAGAAGACCAGTTTCTTCCCATAGCTTGCAGAGCTGGCCCCGGAGTTGGCCTGGTCTCCTGAACCATCTCACCGGACGCCCTGCATTCTGTAAATAAGAGAGGGGCTCTGCCGCATCGGTAGGGTTATGTGGACAACAGTAGAAGAGGATTATGTCATGTCTGCCTGGGTGGGTCACAGCACAAATGAGGTGCGATGGCCGTACGTTTGTACAGCCCGGGAAACAGGCCCAGAGAGCAACTCTTCTAAGGCCACAGAGCAAACCAGAGGCTCACTGCTTCTCCTTCAAGTGGCTATTTCGTTAGGGCAGATTCCCAGGTACAGATCTGCTGGGTTAAAGGCAGTGCGTATTTTTAGGCCTTTTGACACCAGCAGCTAGATAGCCGTCAGAAAATGTCTCCAGGTCCACGTGCTTGGCAGGTTGTGAGGCCGTCATACCTGTGACCCAGCACTACTTCTGGAAGCTGTCATACTTGTGGCCTGGGACAGAGCCCCTTGGAGTCCCCCCATGATAGAAGGACTCCCCCTTCTGTCTGTGGGGACTCAGGCTAGGAAAGCTAGCCCTGCTCTCCTGCAGTCTCATGGGGGTCCCAGGTACACAGGCCCTGACAACACTGATTAGGGGGTGTTGGGCACAGAGGAGGAACTTGAGTCTATCCAGATGGCTTCCTGGAGGAGGCAGTGCTAAGCCAGGCAGGAGGCAAGTGGGCTGGGGACAGAAGGGAGTGTGTGTGTAGCCAGACCATGAGGTAGCCTTGTCCAGAAGCCTCCCTGGGACTGAGCCTGACACCAGGGTAAAGCACCCCAATTCCATCATTCTTTCCCAGGCAAGGGTTGGCGTGTGGGCAGCCCCTCCCCCCAAACTCCAGGTAACTGAACTTCTCTGGCCTTCAGTTTCCATACTCACAGTAAAATGGGAACCTGGTAGAGGAGTGTGGAGAGCTGATGTGAGGTCTTCAACTTCAGGCAGAGGTCACTACTGACCCCAGATATTCAGGAGGCGGCATTCTCCTAGGAGGGAGGAGCGTGGCTGGGTCCACCGGCCGAGACCCCAGGACTCCCACCAGCCAGGGTTCAGACTCGGATCACAGCATGCAGAGTCCTGCTGTCAGAGGAGAGAGGCCTCAGGCCACCTTCCGGAAGACCTGACCCACCCCCTTTGCCCTCCCTCTGGACAGAGTGGCCCGGCACCCCACTCCTTCCCCCACCTGCAGGGTCACCAGACTGTGTCCCCTCCTTCAAGGTGGCACATCCACCCACTCCGTCCTCTTCAGGCAGGGGCCCACCCTGTGGTGTGGCTGCTTGGGCAGTGCCTGCAGGTGTCTCCTGGGGGCCTTTCCCCAGTGGGACGAGGCACTGGGGTCCACTGTCAGCCCAGGGCCAGCGGCTCTGAGGGTGTCTGGGAGCTCCCCCACCTCCCAGCAGCCGAACCCAGTAACAGCTGCTTCCACTGTCCCTGGGGCCTGGTGGCTCAGACAAGTCACTCCCACAGCTGCTGAGACAGGTATCTTTGTTATCCCCTGGAGTGAGGCTCAGGGAAGCGAAAGATCACTTCTGAAGATGGGACAGCAGAGCAGTCTGCAAAATGAGACTCCCAGCTGGGCCAGAGAACTCATCCCCTGGGTCACCCTGGCTAGGGTGTTTCCACAGCCCCTTGTTCAGGAAACACCTCTGATCCTGGCCACAGCCCCCCCGAGAGGGAACAGATTTGGCATAGGGGTGGCAACTGAGGTCCAGAGAAGGCAGAGCTGGCTTTGGCTCACATAGCTTGGAGCTGGTCACCGGGTCCAGGGCAGTGGAGGGATGCACACCTACCCAGAGGCTCTTGGGAGTCCTGGGGCTGAGGGGTGCTGTGTCCTCCTCAGAGTGACCCATCTTGGGAGGTCAGGGGCCGGCTGAGGACAGAGGGGTCCTCCCAGGTCCCTTGAGTCAAATGAGGAGACTCTTTGACCCCATCGTCTGCTGACTAACAGACCACGGTACGTCTGGCTTAGCTGGTATTATGCAAGAACTCAGGATATCTGAACTGGGAGCAGCCCTCAATGAGTCCAAGCAGTGTGTGCAGCTGGGGAGACTGAGGTCCAGAAGGTGCAGGAACCCAGCTGCAGGCCCACGGCCATTCCGGCAGCTGAGCCTCTCCCTCGGGCCTCAGGTGGCTTAGTGCAGGCCCCGCTTGGGCAGGTGCTGACTGCGGCCAGGGCCTGAGCCCGGACTGAAGGTGGTGTTGGAGCCGGAAGTTGGTAGAATCCGCACCCCTGACCTCTATCTTACCCTGATGGTCATCAGGGATCCTAGAAGCCCCAGGGTCATCAGGCCAGGCTCTCAATTTCTCCCCAGGCATCTGGAAGGACAGAGTTCAGAGGCTGCCTGGGAGTCGAAAAAGGTTGAAATTGTGCTCAGAGCCCAGTTCTTGGTCTTTTGCAGCTAGAGTTGTAGCGGGGGCTCAGCCCTTCCCCCGCTCCCAGGGTTGAGTAGGGCTTGAGTAGGCTGGGGGACGCCTCGGGCTCCAGGGATTCTGAAGTTGGACGGCCAGGTTTGGGTGGGAGAGCATCCACCTCCACTCCCAGTGAGCTTGGCCCCCTCCATCCAGGGCAGCGGCCCTGCGCCAACATGTTCCTGGGAGTCCAGATGGGGGGAGGGGGTGTGGGACAGGCAGGCGCTGGGGAGGGCAGGGCCAGGCATTTCCTGCTTGCGGGTGCCAGCTCCAGTGCCCTGAAGGAGGGCTTCTTTAGTCTTAGTCAGAGGAAGTGAGCAGGGCAGATGGGCAGCGTGTGTGCAGTGCCGCGGGGGGGGGTGGGGCTGGGAGGGCGGGCAGCTGTAGGAACCAGGAGGCAGGCCTGGCCCTGCAGGTTCCCTGCAGCCATACACATGGTATCTGCCCTGGACAGCCATCCTGTTCCTGCACCCAGATGCCAGGCGAGACCGGCCCCAGACCCCGGCTCCTTCCTCGCTGGTGGCCAAGCCTCTGCTCTGCAGCTGTGTGGTTCTCTTCACCCTGAGCCTCAGGATTCTCACCTGTGAAGTAGGGAAGACTGCTGCACTCATGTGCCCCTGGCTTTCCCCCTCCCAGTTTGGAGTCCCACTCTTGGGGTCCTGGAGAAAGAGCCCACCTGGTAGAGCCTGTGCCCTCGTTGAGCAGAAGGGCTGATCTGGGCACACAGCACAGTGACGTCTCGAGAACTGTCTGCAGTAACAGTTGATTCATGCAGGTACAGCCAGGGGTGACCCCCAACCCCCTGGCCTTGGCTGAGCTCTCTGCCTCCCCACCCCCTGGTGGCCCCCAGCAGTTGGAGCCCCCCTGCAGTCCACTGGGGGTGAATTACCAACGCCGTGCTGCCTGCAGTCCCAAGGCTGGGGCACCTGCCACGAGGTCACCACCCGTCCAGCCCTGCTCCTGGGGCAGTGCCTGGGGCCTCAGGTGTCTGGATTCTCTCTGACACAGGTTGGAGGCGCAGTCTCTGTCTCAATCCCCAGCCTGGGACCTCCTCCCTAAGGCTCCAGCACTCTCCCTCTCGGAAAGCCCCAGCACACTCTGGCCAGGTGGAGAAGGCAGGAGGTCTGGGGGCTAGGGTTCCGGTCCCACCACGTGTGTGGAGGGAGGCTTGCCTGAGGATGAGCAGAAGGGTCTTGAGCTGGCTCATGCCGCAGAAGGGCCGTATGGTGAGAACTCAGACCAGGGCCTCCCCTCCTTCCCCACCTGTGGGCCAGGGGCCTCTCCCCACTTTGGCACCCACACTGGGGGCCAGTGCCGGCTGGGGGCAGGAACACAAGTGGGAAGTCTTCCCTTCAGGGGCAGGGTAGCAGATGACAGTGGAGCCTGGAGACCATCTCAGCCACTGGAGGGAGACTGAGGCTCAGAAGGGGGCAGAACCTGGGGTCCTCGGGGGCTCCTAGAGCGTGGCTCTGGCCCAGCTCTGACTGGGCCTGAAGAGGCAAAAGGCCAGGAAGGCGAGGGGTCCTCAGGACTGATGTGGCTGAGCCAGTGGGAAGAGGGTTGCTGGGCCCTGGCCCAGCTGGGCGGTCGGGCTCCCCACCCCGGAGCCTGGGCTGGGTGGGGGCAGCGGGGCTCAGGGCAGGCGGGCTGTTGATCCAGCCCAACAATGATGAAACGGCCCCTTTGTCCCGCGGCGCCAAAGTTGCTGTGACTGAAGGAGGCGTGACGTGAAAGGGTCATTGTTCCCACTTGGACCGCCACTCAGGGAGCTGGAGGACCGGCCCAGGGTCGGCTGCCTGCCAAGGCTGCAGCCTGCCTGCCGCACGGCGGGCGGAGTGTCCGGGCTCGCGGCCTCCCCTCCTGGGGCCAGCTCCCTCCCGGGCTGGGCCGGCACAGGTGTCCACCCGGAGGTGCCCCCTCCGTCCCCTAGCTCCCCGGGGCCAAGTCCGGTGTCACGGTGCTAGGGACTCTGCTCTTCACAGACATGGGAGCCCTGCTGGGCAGGACACCTGGATGCCGGGAGAGCCGGGGTGGGGTGAAGCAGGTGCTTCGTCCTGGGCCACACCCCAAGATGTTGGGAACCCCTCCCCTACCCTTGCAGCTGAGGGAAAAGAGGCCCAGAGAAGGAACTGGGTGGCCCAGACCACAGGGCATTAGCACCCAGGCCAGACCTGCCTCCCCACAAGTCTCCATGCCTGGTGGACCCCCGCTCTCTCTGGACACTGAAGCCCCCGTCTTTGCAGCTCCCACCCCACTCCTGCTCTCTAATCCATTCCTCTGAGTACAGCCCCTCCCCTACCACCACCACACCCTACATCTTTCCAAAACCCAAACTGACAAGGTCCCTCCTCGGCCTCAAACCTGCCGTGTCCTCCCACATCCAGAGAAGATTCTAGGTCTTGTGCTGCACTTCAGGGCCCTCACTGTGCTACAGCAGCCAAGGGCAAAAGGCCCGCTTTAGAGACTGGAGCCTTCCTTAGCCTACGTGGGGGTGTAACCGAGTAAAGGCCCTTTGAAATCTTCCCAGGGTCGGCCTCTACCCCTTTGCTCCCCCAGATCCTGCCCCCTCCAGTGAACCTCACATCTTCCTCCTGGTCCACCTGGCCCCTGGGGCTCAGGTGAGGAGCCAGGAGGCTGGGCAGGGTGGTTGGGAGGGGCTGGTTCACACCCAAGCTGGGGCCCCCTCATCCCCCCAGCATGGCCCCTCTGGCCCCGGTACCCAGACTTCCTCTCCTCCAGGTCTCCCCACTGCCCCCATCAGCTGGCATCAGGCTCAGCTTGACCCAGGCTAATTAGACCCTCCCCCTGGCTCCACTCAAGACTGTTTTCCCTGGAGGGACAGAGCTAATTAACCGAGAGGGTTTAATTAATCAATGAGTGTGGCCTCCAGACCCCTCCACTTAGCTGTCGTGGTGGCAGGTATTTATAAACATGAGTTCTGGCTGAAACCAGAGGGGGGACAGGCGACCATGGTGGGCACAGAGGCAGGGAAAGCACGGCCGCAGAGGCCAGGGATCCTGTCCGGGGTGCGGAGAGGCCCAGTCCCCCCTCCTCGGCGTCTCCACAGGCAGACACCCAGTCAGCAGCGTGAGGACACAGGAAGGTGTGTTCTCTGGGGACACAGGCAGCATGTCTGTGTGCACAGGTCACACGGCCTGACATCCTGAGCTGGGCAGGTTCCCAGAGGTGTCCCAGACATGCCCAGAGGGCTGATGAGCCAGCACTGTGGCCATCGAGGCCCCCAGCGGGGATGGCGCAGCACAGAGGACCGTGGGAGCCAGAGGAGGCACCTGCACGTCAGCTGGGGGGAGAAGGTGGGAAGGCTTCTTGCAGGAGGAGGCATCTGAGCCACACTTAGGGAGAGGGTAGACAGGTGTGGCCATTTGAAGGGAGTGCTGGTGATGTAGAGTATTCACCGTGAGGAAATAGCTTGCGCAGAGGCCCGGAGGCGGGACGGTTACCACAGGATGTCCCCTTCTGCGGGAGGCCTCCTAAATGCCTTGTTGTTGTTGCTCAGTCACGTCTGACTCTTTGCAACCTGTAGCGTGCCAGGCAGGCTTCCCTGTCCTTCACTGTCTCCCAGAGTTTGTTCAAGTTTGCGCAAACTCATGTCCATTGAGTCGGTGATGTTATCTAACTGTCTCATCCTTTGCCGCCCTCTTCTCCTTTAGCCTTCCATCTTTCCCAGCATCGGGGTCTTTTCCAATGAGTCAGCTCTCCTCATCAGGTGGCCAGAATATTGGAGCTTCAGATCAGTCCTTCCAATGAATATTCAGGACTGATCTCCTTTAGGATTGACTGATTGGATCTCCTTGCAGTCCAAGGGACTCTCAAGAGTCTTCTCCAACACCACACTTCAAAAGCTTCAATTCTTTGGCGCTCAGCTTTCTTTATAGTCCAACTCTCACATCCATACATGACTACTGGAAAAAGCTCTTGACTCTATGGACCTTTGTTGGCAAAGTGATGTCTCTGCTTTTTAATCCTCTAGGTTTGTCATAGCTCTTCTTCCAAGGAGCAAGCACCTTTTAATTTCATGGCTGCCGTCACCATTTGCAGTGATTATGGAGCCCAAGAGAATAAAGTCTGTCACTGTTCCCACGTTTTCCCCTTCTATTTGCCATGAAGTGATGGGACTGTATGCCGTGATCTTAATTTTTTGAATGTTAAGTTTCAAGCTCGTTTTCTCACTTTCCTCTTTCACCCTCATTAAAAGCTCTCTAGTTCCTCTTCACTCTCTGCCATAACGGTGGTGTCATCTACATATCTGAGGTTATTGATATTTCTCCTGGCAATCCTGATTCCAGCTTGTGCTTCTTCCAGCCTGGCATTTCTCATGATGTACTCTGCATATAGGTTAAATAAGCATGGTGACTGTATCGAGGCTTGATGTACTCCTTTCCTAGTTTGGAACTAGTCTGTTGTTCCATGTCTGGTTCTAACTGTTGCTTCTTGTCCTGCGTATAAGTTTCTCAAGAGACCAATTAAGTGGTCTGGTATTCCCATCTCTTAAGAATTTTCCACAGTTTGTTGTGATCCACACAGTCAAAGGCTTTGGCGTAGTCAGTAAAGCAGTAAATGTTCTTCTGAATTCCCTTGCTTTCTCTGGGATCTAGTGGATGTTGGCATTTTGATCTCTGGTTCCTCTGTCTTTTCTAAACCCAGCTTGAACATTTGGAAATTCTCAGTTCATGTACTCCTGAAGCCTAGCTTCAAGGATTTTGAGCATAACCTTGCTACCATGTGAAATGAATGCGATTATCTTGTAGTAAGAACATTCTTTGGCATTAAAATGAAAACTGACCTTTTCCAGTCCTGTGGCCACTGCTGAGTTTTCTAGATATGATGGCATATTGAGTGCAGCACTTTAGCAGCAGCATCTTTTAGGATTTTAAATAGCTCAGCTGGAATTCCATCACCTCCACCAACTTTGTTCGTAGTAATGCTTCCTAAGGCCCACTTCACTTCTCACTCCAGGATGTCTGGCTCTAGGTGAATGATCACACCATCATGGTTATATGGGTCATGAAGACCTTTCTTGTACAGTTCTCCTGTGTATTCTTGCCACCTCTTCTCAAACTCTTCTGCTTCTGTTGGGTCCTTACCATTTCTGTCCTTTATTGTGCCCATCCTTATATGAAGTGTTCCCTTGGTATCTCCAGAGTTCTTGAGGGGATCTCTACTCTTTCCCTTTCTATTGTTTTCCTCTATTTCTTCGCATTGTTCTTTTAAAAAGACTTTTTTTCCCCTCTCCTTGCTGTTCTCTGGAACTCTGCATTCAGTTGGGTGTATCTTTCCCTTTCTCCCTTGCCTTTTGCTTCTCTTTTCTCAGCTATTTGTAAGGCCTCCTCAGACAACCACTTTGCTTTCTTGCCTTTCTTAGGGATGGTTTTGATCACTGCCTTCTGTACAATGTTACGAACCTCCGTCCATAGTTCTTCAGGCACTCTGTCTACCAGATTTAATCCCTAGGCACCTTACCTATTAGAATTGCATGTCCCTGAGCCTCTGCCCCTCCAGGCTGTGCACTCTGGGACAGCCTCCCAAGATGTTGCCAGCGTTTTTCCTCTGCCTCCTCTGCCTGCCTGGCCCCAGGAACCCACAGATGTGTGGTAATCCCTTCAGAAAGGGGGAGGCACAGGCTCCATCCCTCAGAATGCTGCTTTCCTGGGGTCGGCACTGGTGGGAGCCCAGGTGGTATTAGGCTTGGGAGTGGTCGGAGACCCCAAGCCTTGGTGGAGGCCCCAGGCCTGGGGTAGCTGAGTGGTACTGAGCCCAAGCTTGTACTGTTGGCCACACAATAGGCAAGTAAATCAAGGGGTGAGTTGTTGCTACAAGGATAGCGACTTTATTAAACAAAATCAGCAGACTGAGAAAATAGTGGACTAGAGTCCCGAAGAACCACTTCACCAGAGTTAGAATTTTTTGTGTTAAAAGGGAAGAGGGTGTGGTTTGTTGCAAACCTGGTGTCAGATCTTTGGTCTCGGCGGCTGTCCATGGAACTCAGGTCATGACATTCTATAAACTTCCAATAAGACAAATGTGTTTCTGCATTCCACAACTTTCTATCTCTGTATGAATGGGAAAGTGTCACACCTGTAAAAATCAGAGCCCTGAGAGTGGGCTAGCCTGTATATTTCAGGCTCTGGGCAGCATTCTTTTTTCTTTTATAACTTAAAAAAAATTATTTATTGGCTGTGCTGGGTCTTCACTGCTGCGTGGGGTGTCTAGTTGCGGGGAGCGGGGACCGCTCTCCAGCTGCAGTGAGCTGCGGGCTTCTCCCTGTGGTGGCTTCTCTTGTTGCAGAGCTCGGTCTCCGGGCGCGCAGGCTTCAGGAGTCGGGGCTCACAGACTCTAGAGCACAGGCTGAGTAGGTGTGGCATGCAGGCTTGGCTGTCCTGCAGCAGGTGGGATCTTCCCGGACCAGGGATTGAACCCAGATTCTCTGCGCTGGCAGATGGATTCTTTATCACTGAGCCAGCAGCAAAGTCCCCTAGGCAGCGTTCTTAATTTGTTGCAAAAGTAATAGAACACAGAGGCTAGAGGAAAAGAAACAGGTCCAGTGTGGAGTCAGATTGGTTCTTGCCTATGAAGAGAGTCAGCCAGACGGGCATCCAGACCCCAGTGCGGACCCCTCTCGGCTTGACTTCCACACCTGCCCATCAGGGATGGTCAGTACCTCCCTCCCGGGGCTGCAGTGAGGACTACATGAGTTTATCACACAAATCCAGAGGGACACACTGACCCAGAGTGAGGGCCACGAGGCTGTGTTACTGTTACTACTCTTCCTGCAGTTAGAAATGCCGGAGGATCAGATGCCAGCCAGACTCCCAGGCAGAACAGCTCTGAGGGGCAGTTGGAGCCTCTGGCCCGGTGACTCGGCCCCCAGCACCTTGTCGAGTGCCCGCCCGTGCAGATACACAGCTCCTCTGAATTAGAAGCAGTAATAGCCCAAAGTTAAAGAAAAACGGTCCTGCTTTCCTTTCAGAAACCAATTGGCAAAAGTAGAGCTCAGGTGTTTGACCCGGAAATGTGGAAATGCCGCTTCCAGGCGTAAGGCCCAAGAAAAGAATCTGCAATGTAGAAAACACTGCACCCAGGGTCCCAGCCCATATGTGCCGATGGGACAGTGAAAAGGCAAGCAGCCCAAGCACCAAATGACCAGGGAGGGGCAGAGGACGGGGCTGCCGGGACCTAGCTCCAGGCGGTTGGAGTAAAAGCCGGAGCCAGGCCTTACTCTGGCTGTTCCCCGTCCAGGAGCACCTTCCCAACCCCCATGCCCAGCTCCATCGGGGCTGGAAGAGAAGCAGCTCCCGTAAGCCTAGGTTCGGGGCCAGTGTGAGCAGAGGCCAGACGGGGTCCCGTGGGTACAGGGCCAAGGAGGGACAGGGCTGGGGAACTCAGGGGCTAGTGAGGAGGGTCTTTGGGCAAGAGACATAGGAAACGGAGCTAAAGGATAGAGTGTAGGAGCAGGCTGAGTGCAAGGCCCTTCCCTCAGGCTCCACGATCGAACCTTCCCCAGACGCAGGCTGGGACTGGGGAGGAGCAGACAGTGGAGCTGTGAGCAGAGGTCGGGGCTCGCCCGGGGCTGCGTGCTTGGCAGCACCCTGTGAGTTTTTCTGGACCTTGGGTCAGGAGCCACTGCAGGGAATCCTCTGGGCAGGTAGACAGAAGGGGCAGACATCGTCAAGGGGCTGCAGCAAAGGGCCCTGCTGGGCAGAGAGAGGCACCCTTCACCCCAGCCAAGGCCTCTCAGCCCAGGACCCCGGCCTTCTCCCCAGACTGGGCAGTGGCTCCCAGGCGACTCCTGATGCCCGGCTCTCCAGGCCTTGGGACAGAACTGAGGGTCTGGGGGTGGGTCCCCTGGGTCACTTTTCTCATCAGGGAACCCGAGGACTTGGACTGGGGAGGAGGCTTGTCCGGGATCACACAGGAGTCAGCAGTGGCCAGCCCGGGGCGGTGTCTCCCATCAGGGGGTGGCCACAGTTAAATCAGCACCACCCACTGCTCGTGTTCCTAAGGCCTCACTGAGAGAAGGACCCTTCATCCTGCCGTCTCCTCTTAGAACTGCAGTTCTCAACCCCACTGTACAGATGAGAAAACAGGCCCTGGGAGGCGCCTCCAGTCTATGCTGTCCGATTCACGGAGGACGCTGGTGGTCTCAGCATGTGGGGGCACAGAGCAGGTGGGGGCAGGGGAGTAGGGACTCCAGTGACTGGAACCAACCCCAGGTCCGCTTGCCCGTGCGCAGTGAAGCTCATCTGCTGCCCCTAGGTTGTGGTGAAGGACAGGCATTGTTTACTGTAGGCGCCAACACAAGAGAAGGGGTGGCTGGTGCTCAAGACCCTCTCACTCCCCACAGGGTTTCGGTGGAGCAGTTTGAAAGGCCGGGTGAGGGAGAGGAGTTGGCGGCTGTGTGATCAGCTCATGCATGAGCCTCTGGTTGACGGTGAGGTCACAGGACGGTCACAGGGGTGTCACAGGGGTCAACGTTATCAGTCCTTGGGAGCCACCAGGTCTAGGGGCTGCTATCCTCATGATCAGGTCGTTCGCATCTTCCATTTGGTGGGTGGTTTTCATGTGTGTGAAATAACTCAGCAAATGTGCATCTGACAGCATTATCTGGGTACTTCACAGAGGAGCTACAGCAGAGGGTATGCCAGGGGCAGGCAGGTCTGTCCTGGGAAGGCCCACAGGGTCCTGCTAAGTCACACCAGTCTGCTGGCCCTGCGGTGGTGTCCTCTCTCCACCCCTCCCAGGCCACAGTGGTCCAGCCCCAGCACGCACCCTCACCATCCCTGCCTCCTCAGGGTCCCCTGTCCTGAACACCTGCCCCTTAGCCTGTTCTCCACTCAGAAACTAGAGGATCTTTCTTCAAAAAAATTGTTAACAATAGTTTTAAATTGAGGTTGATTTATAGTGCTGTGTTAAGTTCTGTTGTACACCAAAGTGATTCAGCTCTACACGTATACGCACACACGCGCGTTCTTTTTAAAATATGCTTTTCCTTTATAGTTTATCACAGGATACCGAATACAGTTCCCTATGCTCTCTAGTAGGACCTTGTTGTGTATCCATCCTATATACAAAGGCGCACGTCGCTACCCCCAGCTTCCCATTGCATTCCTCCGCTTCCCCCTTGGCAGCCGCCGCCAGTCTGCTCTCTGTGTCCATTTCATCACAGGTAGACTCATTTGGGTCATATGTTAGATTCCACATATAAGTGGTATGTGTCTTTCTCTGACTGACCTCAGTTAGTACCTGCAAGTGGCATTATTCCCTTATTTTTCATGGCTGAGTAGCATGCTGTTGTGTGCGTTCACCTCGTCGTCTTCACCCATTCATCTGTCAGTGAACACACGGGTTGTTTCCATGTCTTGACTATTGTGAATGGTGCTGCTGTGAACACAGGGGTGTGTGTATCTATTTGAATTATAGTTTTGTCCAGGTATATGCCCAGGAGTGGGATTGTTGGATTATCCGGTAATTCTCTTTCTGTTTTCTGAGGAACTTCCATACTGTTTTCCACAGTAGCTGCACCAACTTACATTCTAGGGGGTCTTTCTAGTGACAGGCAGACCTTGCCAGCCTTGGGCTTAGAGCTCTTTAGGGGCTCCCCTGTCCTCTGGGCCACGTCCCTCCACTCCCCTCCTGGCCCCTCCAGCCCCAGAGAAGGGGCTGCGACTCCTCCTTGGCCTGCAGCAGGGGCGGAAGGGCCCTGGGACTGGAGAAGGAGGTGTGGGTGTGGAGCCGGCGGATGGGGTTCCTCCAGATGCACAGAAGCCATGGGGGTAGGTGACGGACCAGCCCCAGGAAGGGGAGTGCCTGCCTGAGCAAAGTGGGTCTGGCAGGGGCTGGCGTCCCCTGTCGCCTGTCGGGGCTCATCTGGCCCATAGCCAGGGCCGAGGCCTCTTCTTACCCCAGGGGAGTCGCTAATGATGGTCTGTAACGGCCTTGCCTGGGAAGGGATGACCTCACCAGCCACACCCTGGTGAGAGGAGGCTGGAGTCAGAGGCAGGCGGTGCCTTCATCACCTTGAGACCTGCTTGGGCTTGTCTTGTCTGAGAAATGAGGGGGCTGTGTGTGCTCGCACTCATGGATCTGGTCCTCCATAGGGCCAGGGCCAGAGGGAGAAGGCTCCCAGCCCCGAGGGTGAGAAGGCTCGGGGAGCAGGGTGGGCAGGCCTTGCTTCCACTCAGCGTCTCTGGCTTCTGTTAAGGGCTTGGCTGTGGGTCCCTGTGTTGCCGGCCACATCGGCGCCGATGCGGAGGGCCTGCCTGCTGCAGACACAGCGTCCGGGGGCCGGCCTGCGTGTGCCGGGCGGTGGCATGGCAGCAGCAGGGTGACGGCTGGTTCCAGCGCAGACTTGCTGCCTGCCCCCGCCCTGCCCCATTCACCGGGGATGACTGTGTTTGCACTCTGGGGAGCGGCCCCTCTTCTGAGGGCTGCCTCCCTCTGCCCCAGGCTCAGCGCAGGACCACCCGAGAGAGAGCTCATCTCTTTTGTGGTCTCTTGTCACACCCGCTTCAAGGTGGCTCCTCCATGGGTTACAAGTCCTTTCTTGTGTCCAGCCTTAGTCACTCCTGCTATTGCACCTGATTCATATATTGTAGGACAGTCGAGGCCCCATTATCCTGCCACCCAGCCTGACATCACTAAGCTTCCCTCAGGCATGTTCCCACTCCTGGGAACATGTGCCCGGTCGGCACAGGAAATGGCTGCGGGATGAATGTGCGAGCAAGGGAGTGAGTGGCTCAGATCCTCCTGCGAGAACGCTAAGTGGGTGAGGGGGTCCTCGGGGGCCCAGGCTGAGATGGGGACAGAAACGGGAACCCAGAGGGAGGCAAAAAAAGAGGGTCAGGAGGAGAGCGATGGGGCTGAGGGCACAGAGAGGAAGTAGATGCAGCCCAGGGAGCCGGGTGTCCTTGAGCCCCGCTGGCATCTAGACCTCAGCTGGAGATGGCCTGGGATGGACAGAGCCCATGGGGCGCGGGGACCGCATGGCCCAAACAGACTGGAATAACAAGAGCTCAGAGTGAGGGACCGTGAGGCATGACCTGGGACCCAGCATGGGGACAGCAGTCCAGAGTAAGTATGGCCTAGGCCAAGGTCAGAGCAAGGCCCCAGGGCCCCAGCCATGCCCTGTCCCTCTGTCTCCATCTCAGCCAGGCAGGGCAGTGAGGTGGGAGTGGCTGCAGATGAGGACACTGAGGCTCAGAGAAGCCCCCAGGCCTAGGGTTGCGTAGGAGGTAACGCCCCTCAGCCCTTGGCTGGAGGACTGGCTCAGGAGGAGACTGCCGCTCCCCCCCGGGCCCCCCCACTCTGTGCTTGGGCATGCAGGCACTGCCAGGCACTTACTCGGGCTGTCGAGGGCCCAGCCCCCAGCCCAGCACCCGCGGGCTTCCCCAGCCCAGGCAGAGGGCAGCGAGAGGGAACAAAGGTCCAGTCTCTGCCTGTTCAGGCCCCCACCCCCATGCCTGCCCCTGGCACAGAAGGACCCAGGCCCCAGGGAGCCCACGAGCAAAAGCAGCCCCCACCCCTTTGCCGACACAGTGAGAACCCCATCCTCCTCCTCCCTCAGGCCTGGTGTTCCCCAGTTCTAGAGATGGGAAGGCCAGGGACTTCCCCCTGGTGGTCTGGTGGCTAAGACTTCATGCTCTCAGTGCAGGGGGCCTGCGTCCCCTCCCTGGCCAGGGAACTAGATCCCCAGTCCCGAAACTAAGACCCAGTGCAGCCAAAGAAAGGACGATGAGAAGGCTGACAGCCACACAGCTGGGGCTCGAAGCCACATGGCCCTCCCCATGCGAGTGAGGCTGTGACTGGACTGTTGGATGTAACTCATGGCAAGATGGGGCGGGACACAGGAGGGAGCCTATGGCCTCAAGGTGGGGAGTCCTAAGGAAGCGTCTGAATCACTCTTCCCGCCATGTCCACCCACCTGACACCTGGAGCTGGTCCAGTGCTGGTCACAGCAGAAGGGATAATGCCGGGGGGCAGCAGAAACGGGGAGATGGAGTCGGCAACCAAGACCCCCAAGTTCCCGACTGGGGCCAACTCGGTTAAGAGGTGAAGCCCCTGTGGGCAGGGCTCCCAGCTCCCTGTCTCTGACTGGGGGCCTCGTTCCCCAGGCCGTGGCCTTCCAACCCCTCCAGGCCCCTCCTGTGTCCCCTGCTCCCCCTAGGGTTGAGTCTGAAGCCTCCAGAGGGGCCCGCCTGGAGGGCCGCCGCTCAGCTGCCCTGGGGAAGCCAGGCATGGACCAGGCCCCGCTGTAGGCCCAGGTCAAGACCAGGAAATGAAGCTGCGGGGCTCATCGTGCCCTAACGGGAAAGCACTGGGCATCGGGGTGCGTTGGCCCCACCATACAGAAATGGATGCTGTGGCTCAGGGGGCCCGACGGACCCGGCTCCCATGGGGCCGACCCGCTCCCTGACCAGCATCGGGTCCTGCAGGCATCCTAGGGACAGTGCGGGGAGGGAGTGAGGTTGACAGACGCACGCACAGCCCATGCCCCGTCCCGGAGGGCAGCAAGAGGACCGTCCCAGAGGGCAGCAAGAGGAAGGGCCAGGGCTGTGGGGCCGGTCAGGACCTGGAGCAGCTGCGCGTTCTGGGCAGTGTCCAGGCGGCCAATGCTGGGTGTGTCTGGGCAAGCAGGGGCTCTGCCGCATGACCTTGGTGCATGGAACGTCTCCACGCCTTGCTCTCCTGTCGCCCAAAGGACAGGCTTTGTTGCCAAAGCCCCGGCGTCCCTGCCGACCCACACCCCAGCTGCTCCTTCCAGCTTTGGGTGCCTCTAACCAGTCCCAGTAAGTGCCCAGCAGGCCCCCGGATATGACCACAGTGCTTCTCCTTATTGCCCTGGCCCTTATCAGCCACCACTCATTTTAAAGAAAAAATAATATTTATTTGCAATATAAACAAAGTCCCGTTGCTGGTTCGGGATATATATATATATATATATATGTGTGTGTGTGTGTGTGTGTGTGTGTGTATGTAGGGTCACAAATTTTCCTTCATAAGATCATAAAGCAAAACTGGCCACCCCTGTTGGCATACCCTCATTTACACAAATCTGATGCATTTTTCTGGGTTTTTCTTTTCAAAGGTAAAAAAAGAGAGAGAGAGAACCATGTACACAACATGGAAGCTTCTTGTCAATTTCTCAACTGTGGCAAGATTTTCATCTGCTGCCTTGAAGAATCCCTGAAAACCAGCCCTGTGAGGTAAGATGCACTGGGGCAGAGTTTCTGTGGCCTTGTTCACACGCCGAGTGCCGGCTCGCTCAGGGAACCCGGCCCTCCCAGGGCCCACACGCAGTTCCACCACCTGGGAAAATGGAGTTTGGAGAAGGAACACAACTGCAGGAGGATAACAGGATCCGTGGCGTTGTCCCGTGGACACCGGGGTCGGGCGGCGGGGTGGACAGAGCCTCACACCCCTTTCCCTTTCCGTCCTTGCCGCCCTCCCACCCCCCGACCACCCAGGGGTTGACATGGATGTGAGTTTAATACAAGGCATGGGCAAGACGCGCACAGGGCCGGCTTCCGTGGGTTGAGGGGCTGGGAGTGGCAGCTGGAACCCAAGCAACAACCAGGGTGAGGGAGGAGACCTGGGAGGCAGGGCTGCGCCCTCCACCTAAACTTCCCCAGCCACTGGGCCTGCACCCTCAGCACAAACAGAGAGAGAGAGAGAGAGGGAGAGACCGAAGCAGTGCCTGCGGCCCTCCTGGGGCTGAGCCCCGAGGGTCAGTGCTACTGCCTGGCAGTGCCCTGTGGCGGCCTCTCCTGCCTGGGGTGGGCAGCAGGGACCACCAGAGGGCAAGTGGGTGGGCAGAGAAGGCAAAGGTCGTCTGTCCAGCCCACCACTCACAGCGGCCATCACAGGTGAATGCAGGGCCAGGTTGGCCTTGGCTGAGGTGGGGGATGCGGGCAGGCCTGGGAGACCCCTGTGGGAGCAGCGAACCACCCCTTTAAGGGCTGCTGCAGAAACGGAGGCATCACACATGTGCAAGATGCGTTTGGTCAAGATCCACGTGGGGTTTGTCTTTTCTATTAAAATGAAACAAAAACTCAAGAATTGCTTTTTGAAATAGGAAGAAAAACAAACTGGTAACACCTCTCTCTCTCTCTCTCACTGGATCAAGAAAGGGATGAAATACTGGTTTATACAATCCACTGTTGCATGTAGCCTGAAAATAACACTTTTCATTACAAAAAAGAACAATCAAGTAGAGCTTCAACACTCTCTCTGCTCCAGGGAGCTTGGGTTTACCTGCCAAAAGTAAAAAGTAAACTCAGGTCCGTGGATGTGTCTTTTAAAAAAACAGCCAAACTGGCTGAGCCATCAGCAGAAAGGAGTGTCCTGGGACAAGGAGAGGCCCCAATGGACTCCCAAAGCCATGTGTCTGAACGCCCTGGGCCCCTCCGGAAAGTCCTGCCGGCGGAGGCCTGGCTGTGGGACGCTGAGGGAGGCTCACCTCTGGGCACGGGTGATGTCTGGGTTCCGCTGGCCAGAGGCGGCAGGCCTCTGGCCCCGTGCCCCTGGCCTCACGTGGACTCAAGCGTGTTGAGTGGGAACAGGTTGTGGTTGGTAGGTGTGGAGAAGTAGAGCTGCTCGCTGGGGGTGTGGTTGTCACACGGGCTGCTCAGCCCCAGCGTCCGCTCGAAGTCCAGCAGCTGCCCCATAAAGTTGAAGTTGGGTGAGATGTTGGACTTTTTCCTCTTGACAAAGTCGTAGGCGTCGTTGAGCGACAGGTTCATCTTCTGCATCAGGTAGGCCACTGTGACCGTCACCGAGCGGCTGATGCCTGCCAGGCAATGCACCAGGACCCCGCACTTCTTGGAGCGGGCCTCGTCTGCAATACACGGGCATGGGTCAGGGTGGTGCCTCCTCCAGGGAGCTCCCATGGGTAGGGCACAGGGAGGGGCCTGGCGAGGGACTGGTGCTGCCCGACTCTCTTGAGGGGCTTGGTGAAGGAAGTCCTAGCCGGGTGAGAGCAACTTGGGCTCGAGGTCAAGAGCATGACCGTGGAGGGGCTCTGCCATGGTCTCAGCTGACATGCCTGCACCTCAGTTTCTGCTCTGTCGGACGGACCTGCTTACTCACAGGGCCCTGAGGGAGATCTGAGCCAAGTGAGGGCTCCACGAGCCCTGTGCCTACTGCCGATCCTCCCGCTGCTGCAACTGTGCCACGTGTGACGTGCCGAGGAGTCACATGCACCTTCTCGGGTCACCTGCACCATGGCTACCAAGGTAATCTTACAAATGAACAGGCAGACACACACAGGGACAAGGCCACCCAAGGGTTCTTCCTAACACGCAGCACTCACCCCTGCTGGCCCGCCTCCTGGGGCAGCTCCAGGGGCGCCCCGAGAGCCTCCTTTGGCCGTGGGCATCATGGAGGCCCTTCTGCCAGGGACCAGTGGGCAGCGCTCAGCTCTGGACTGGGCCCAGGCAGTCCCCTGGGGCCTGAGTCAGGCTCCTGAATAGATGGGGGACCAGGGCCACGCCTAGTTTCAACAGGGGAGCTTAGGTGGGGCCCACCCAGCCCACTTCCTAGACTGTTCCCCAGCCTGTGTGCCAGCGACACCTCCCAGCACAGCCGCTCTACTCGTCAGCTCTCCCCGCACCCTCCCCAGTGAGGCGCCAGGCTCCTGACATGCGGTCAGAGCTCACCTGCTGGCTGAGCCGAGGACCGGCTCAGTCCTATACTCTCCCCATCCACCCCTGGCCCCGAGGGCGGCTGCATCGCTGTGCCAGGGATACAGATGAACGAGAGGCAACCCTGGGGCCCTCGGGGTTCCCACTTGAGCCCTGGGGGCCAGGCCCACTCCTGCAGGAGGTGCGGAGGTTCGCAGACAACTCCTCAGGGGCGTGCAGTGTCTCGGGCCTGGCAGGACCCTTTCCCAACCCCACTCCAGGATTCCCAGGGCTGAACATGCAGTAGGCGCTTAATCCAGACTCAGGGACCAACTCGGGGCAAGACCAGCAGGGGAAGAGACAGATGCCACAGATTCATGTGGAACACATCGTCTGACCTTGAAATTTGGGGCAGGAGAAGGGGATGGTGGAGAAAAGCTTCCAGTGGTGGGGATACATCAAGGTAATGGGGAAGCCGGGTCCCTAAACCCACTCCTAGGTGATCCCAAGGAAAACCACTTCCTGCTGGCTTTATTTTTAGCTCTTTAAGAGGTGTGGCTGGGTCTTGGGGAGGCTGGTGCTTCATCCCCTCTCCGCACCTCTCCGCCCCCCCCCCCAGTCCTATGGGATCTTTGAGCCTCACTTCCTTCTCTTGTCAAACAGGGAGCATGGTTCCCTCCACCTCTATATCCTGTTCTGTCCCCTTCCCCTGATGTAAAGGGGCCTTCAAGAGGGAGAAAAGCACCTACAAATCAGGCTCAGCCCTGGAAAGTCTTAGGGCACCCCCCCTTTACCCCACACCTCGCTGGGGAGACCACGAGCGCTGAGGTGGCACCCATACTCCCTTGGGCACATCCTCGAGGCAGAGTGGGGAAGCTCCGGATAGCCCCTGACACAACCCCTCCCCCGCCCCAGCTTCCTTCCTTCCTCCCAGCCAGGCACCTAGTTTGGGTTCCCAGTAAGCGGATGAGGCGGGGAAGCCTCCCACTTCCTGTTATTAAAGCTAGCCCGGCCCAGCTGACACCAAGACGCCCTCCACTGGACACAGCAGCCAGCGGGAAAACGCTGCCCGGAGGCTGGGCAGAACCCTGGTCACCAGCCTCAGAGAGCCCAGGGTTTACATTCACCCCCTCATCTCATATCCCTTTCCTGAATCCCGGGGATGGCCGAGCCAGGGACGGTGCCTTGCCGACTGATAGCTTCCAGCTGGCCGAGGAGGAAGCGGGCAGGGAGGTCAGAGATAAGGAGCCCGAGTCAGCCGAGGCTGCGGATGCAGGGGCTCAGAGGGCGCCAAGCCAGATGGCAGAGCACGCTGCTCTGGGGGAGGCCTTCCTCTGCTTCCCCTTACCGCCCAGATACCAAGCCAGCCCCACCAGCTGCTGGGAACATCTGAGGCCACCCCGAGGCTCTGTGGGTCACCACGTCCCAAGAGCTGCCAGGTTAGGGTAGGCCTCTGGCTCCAGACTACCCTTTAGCCCCCTCAGGTACACAGCAGAGCCCAAAGAGGCAGCGTGACAGCCCGTCCTCGAGAAACATGTGCTGAGGTGTGACGCAGAGCGAGCGAGACCCGTGGGAGGTCTGAGAGCTGGGACATTTGCGTGTGCTGAGCCCCAAACAGCACAGCCAGAAAACCCAAGGTGTCTGGACAGCAGAGTTCATGCTGCAGGTTGGGGGACTGCTCTGGCCCTGAGGGCCTCGGTGACTCACAGTGGGCCCCAGTACACCCACTGGCACAGGCTGGCACACGCAGGGCGCCACACAAGCCTCGACAGGCCCAGAGGTGCCCAAGCCAGACACGGGCGACACCCAGAGCCGCACACATCTCGACACGCATGCCTGCCCCCCTGCCCAGATGCAGGCGCTCTTACCAATGAAGCTGATGGCCTCGGGGAAGAACTGGGAGAGGTTCTGGCTCCAGTGGTCAGAGATGGGGATCTGTTTGTAGGTGAACTCGCCCCCGTGCTCAAAGGCGTTGGGCAGGTTGGGCGTGACGTTGAGGATATACTTGATGCCGTACTTGCCGAGCACATCCAGGTTAGTGGAGTCCTTGGCACAGCCGAGGTAGAGGTAGGGCAGGATCTGAACCGGGAAGGCCGGCTGGCTGGACGGTGCCGGGCTGCCGTCTGACTCGGTGGCGCTGCTGGGCAGCTCTCGGTCTGACTCCCCGTCCGAGCAGTCAGAGCTGATGCGGAGACCCCCCAAGCCCAGCACCGAGGTGGGTGGTGAGCCGCTTGGCGAGGACGAGCTGTCCACGTTGGTCTCGCAGTGCTCCGAGTACTCTGTCTGAAACTTGTTGAAACCACCTGTGGCCCGGGGAGGTGGGGGCAGGTGGACAGGGCCCAGTGAGACTGACAGTGCCCCTGGCCAGTGTCCCCAAACTGGCTGCACAAGAGCAGCAGCAGCCAGGGTTCCTCACAGCAGGGACCACACCACCACCGCCGGACACAACGGCAGTGCTAAATGTTTACACATGTACCCTCTCTCCTGCTTCTCCTCATCTGTCCGGTGGCCCACTTTACAGATAGGGAAACTGAGACCCCAGGTGGTAAAGTAACATGCCTGAGCACCATACCCTAACCCATAGGGCTTCAGGGCCCCAGCCACACCACTGACTTTAGGGCACTTGAGGACAGAATCCAGCCCATGTCTCTTCCACAGCTCCCCTACACCAGGCACCCATGGGTGCTCAGTAACTGTAAGCAGTAAAGGAAAGCCACCAACTCCATCTCAGGCCAATACCTCTGGGTTTGCAAACCCTCTTACAGAAGAGATGACAGGCCAGAGCTGCATCTGGGTCAGCTCGAGGCAGAGGGCCTGGGCCCTCGGCTGGGAATCCAGCGCTTGCCCCCACTCCCCACCACTGCCAGGGAGGGTAGTGAAGGTATCCGCTGGTTCTGTTCCCCTGCAGGAGCAAGTTCATAAAAGGGGTCTGGGCTCCTCCTCGCCATAACCCACTTTAGAACTCAAGGTAACCCCACCTTGGCCTTGGACCCACAAAAGGGGAGGCTGCTGGGGGCTTTACAGGGAGAAATGGGAAGCGCGCTGCAGCTAAGCTTGGGCCCTGCGCCCGAGGGTGCCGCAGGCCTCCCCTCCCCTCCCGTCTGCCCGCCCCGCTGCCAGCAAGAGGCCATTTTGGAATGTTAATTGGAAACACCGGCTGCAGTCACTCGCCTCCCAGGGCTGCCTCCCCCTTCCACCACCTCTGGGGTGGCTGGCTAAGGACCTGGGGGTCTCGGAAAACCAGAGCTGGGGCAAGGGACACTCCTTACAGCCCTGCCCCAAGTGCTTCCAAGAGGCGGTGATTCCCCAGTGACAAGCCCCACACGGGGATGCCTGGAGTCCCCCCAACCCAAACTCTCCCTCTGCCCTGGCAGGGGCGAGGGGGGTGATGAAAGGCTCCTGTCCTAATCATGGCCTTCCAGGGACACCCATTCCAGGCTGGAGAAGCTGAACTGGTGCCCAGGAGGGGACCCTCCCTCCTTTGCCAGGCTTCAGGGGAACTTGGGAGCTACCATGGCCCCAACAATGGGGAAAAAAGGAAAGCCCAAGTGGGGAAAAGTTTGTTCAGCCCACTCAGATCATGCCCGGAAAGGGATGTAGAGGGGACGACTGTACCAGCCTACACCCGCACAGCTTGGGCCAGGAGCCCTGGAAGGGAGAATGCGGGCGGGGGAGACGTGGCGCCGGCTGGACAGGCCGGGCATGGGGAGAGAGCCGCCTCCGTCGGGGGCATCCGGGAGCCACGGGAGAGCCCCAATTCCAGACTGGGTCTCGCTGCCGCCCTTACCTTGGAGGTAGTAGGCCTGGCAGCCGTCGTCGCGCAGCTTTTGCAGGAGAAGGCCAAGCACCGAGGCAGGAGCGCCGGGCTCTGGCTGCCATTCGGCCGTGGCCTCGTCGTAGAGCAGCACGGTGGCCGCCTTGCAGCGCGTAGCGAAACGCTCCTTGTCGGCGTGGTTGGGGATGATGGAGCGGATGGGCAGGTTGCCTTTGCGGAGGCGGCGCAGCATGAGGCCCGGGATGGCCAGGTTGATGGCCGTCTCGATGTGTGACGACTCGAAGAGCTCGTGCGGCCGGCAGTCGAGCAGCAGCAGGGACGCGCCGCCGCGCGCCTCCAGCTCCTCCTGCAGCCACTCGGCGCTCTTGCAGGGCATGGCCCCTGCGCCCGCCGCCGCGCCTGCCCCGGTGCCGACGCCAGATCCAGAACCCGCACCGGGCTCCGACCCCGCCCCGGTGTCCCCAGCCGCCGACGCCCCCGAGGCCGACATGTGCGCCCGCGCTGGGGGGCCGCGGAGCTGGTTTTTCATGGGGAGCGCGGGCGGCCCGGGGCCGGGGCCGGGCAGCCCTGCCCTGGGACGGCGCCCCGGCCGCGCGGGCCCCAGCCGCGTCTCCGGGCGCCCGCCTCCCGCCGAGCTGCACGCCCGCCGCCCCGGCCTCCCGGCCTCCGTCCCGCCCGGCCCTCCGCGCGCTCCGCGGCCTGACAGCCCCAATTAAACACCGTCTCAGGCGGCCGCGCGCCCAGGCGTCCTGGGGGGGCGGGGCCGCGCAGCGGCTCCGGAGCTTAAAGGCGCCGCGGCTCCGCCGCCCCTCCCCACGGGGTATGCGGGCACGCGAGCAGTCCCCTAAGCCCGAAGACCAGCCCCCTGGCCTTCGCTCGGCGCCTGCGCTGCCGCCCAGAACCCACTACAACTCTCCCAGGAGCCCGACCAAGATACTCCTGGGTCCCTCTCCCGGAGCTCCCAGTTCTGTGCCTGTCTCAAGAGCTGTCCTCAGGGGGTCCCGTTCCAGGGATCCTATCCCCTACATTTCCGCAATCTCCCGGAGATGGAGTGGGGGAAGGGGGCGATCAAGCTGAGCCGAAGTCCTGTGGACTCCACTAACTCATGAACAACAACTAGCGAGTTCAGCAAACGAGAACTGAACACCTACTCGGTGCCATTCCCTGTGCGCCTAGGTGGTCACCGTTTCAGACGGCTGCACAGTCCCAAAGAGGGCTCTGCGTTTGGAGACCTGAGGAGTCTTCCCATTCCAGCTGGCCCGAAGGTGAATGCAGAACTAGGCAGCTGCGAAGGTAGGAAGGCCCAGGGCCGTGCCACCCTCCAGGGCTAGGTTGTAGAAATCCCCACAAGGACCGGCCCTGGGAAGAGATAGCGGGACCTTTAAGAAAGCTTTACAAGCGAAGTGGTGACAGGCGCGGAGTGAAGCGCCACGTGACTTTTCCACAGGACCGGGGTGGGGAGGGGGCCCCCTCCGTAATCTGCTCTCCTCCTCCCACCTTTCCTAACTCACGAATCAACTTTAATGACAGGCGGGACGCACCACGCAGAGCGCCAATCGCAGCCGAAGGAGCGGGACAGAGGGAAGGCGGGGCCGGCCGAAAGTCCCACCCAGCCCGGGCTGGGCGGGGCCTCAGCGCCGCTGGCTGCGGGTGGCAGGCTGGCTGGCTCGGCGGAGGAGGTGAATGGAGCCGCAGGTAGCCCTGGAACAAAGCGGCTCCACTAGAGGGGCGCGCGTGCGCGGGGCCTGCCGTGCTTTCCCTACGGAGTCCGGGCTGTCTGCGCCGGGGAGGGAGTTCCTGGCTGATGCAGCCCGTCCTGTCCGGCATCACCTCCTTGGGCTCACCCCCTCCCACTCTGCCCGAGGCTGGGCTGCTCCTCGCAACCTTGCCTCTACATCCAGGAGAAAGTTAGAGTCAGAGATAAACGGCGGCGGTTGCCTGAGATTTGCCGGAGTGCGTGCCGCTGGAACCCGCAGGATTTGAGCTTTCCAACCACGTAGAGCAGCAGCCCTGCGGGATCTCCCGCTAACCACCTCTCCACTAACGCCCTTTAGTCCTCGCGGAGTTTACCTGATGGTTTCATCCCAACTCCTGGGCTGCGTCGCAGAGGAGCAGAGATCTCTTCCACGTTTACACTTCCGGGAAGACCAGAGTGTTGCAGTCACAGTGGTCTTATCACCCAAAATTCTAGGCCCAGAGAGGTGATAGGAAAAGCAGGTCTCCGGCCTCCTACGCAGGCTTGTCCCAGGGTTGCGGGGCAGCGCCTTCCTGCCTGGGGATGGAGAACGGGTGGAAAGGGCTCGCATGCACAGCCTGCTCTACCTGCCAATCCGTTGTGATGGTTCCCACCTCACTGCGCCTCCGTTCTTCCCACGTGGGAGGGTGCTGGGCCCGACAGTGCCCAAACAGTCTACCCCGAGTCTGTCAGCCCGAGAAGGCGGTAGTCCAGGTGCTGGGCGGCAGGGATGGAGACCGCACTCAAATCAGAGTCCTGGGATTGACTCCTCTGCGCTGGTGCCACCCCTCTGTCAGGAAACTAAGATCCCACATGCTGGGCTGTGCAGCCAAGTAATAGACAAGAGAGAGGTCAGAGCAGACACACATGGGAGAGGACCCCGCCAATGAGTCATTCCTCAGTGGGCTTGTTGGGGGCCTGTTGGAGTGTGGGCGACAGCAACGTTCTCAGTGGGGGCCCACTGGAGAGGGGATTCTGTGTGACCCTCCCAGGAGAAGGAAAGAGCCCCACCTTCCCACATTTAGCTTGTGATGGCTCCCGATTCTCCTCCCACTGTGGACTCCTCTCAGGGACAGCCACCGTGGAGGAGTCCTGTGAGGATGCGTGGAACTGGGAAGACTCCCTCAGGGTGGGGGCGTCCTCCTATAGTACAGGACAAGGGACAGCATCTGGGGAGGGAGGGGGTGACAGTGGAAGCAAAGGAGTGAAAGAAAATTTGCCCAGCCCCCTGATGTGCAGCACAGTCCTGGGCCCCGTCACCCTGGCTGGAGAAGAGCCCAAAGCCTTGGTTCCTGAGTGGAATGCTGCCTCAAGCCTTGAAAAGCTGGACACAATGCATAAAGTGATCCTAGCAGGGCTGCCCCTGGGTGTTGGGAGAAGGGGCGGTGGACACACACAGCTCAGAGCCTGACAGGAACTTGCTGAGGATCAAAGAGCAGAGGCCAGAGCTGCCCCTGCCCAGGGCCTTGCTCTGCAGCTGTGAGCTTCTCAGGGATCCTGGAAGAGGGGACTGGGTGGCCTGGGCCAGGCCTTGGGATCAAAGGCATTCCTCAGGTTCAGATCCTTCCTCACCTGCAACTCCTGAAGAGGTGCCCCACTCACTAGGGTCTCCCAGAAGGGCAGGGTGGGTCCTGGGTGGTGAGTGGGGAGCTGTGGGTGGGGTGTGGAGGTGTCTGCGGAATGGACCCCTCTTCCACACACCTCAAGCCGAACATTTTTTGCATTTTATCTTCTAGAATATCCCAGCTTCTAGATTCTCTAGGCTAGGTGATCCCAGGACCCTTCCCCCATCTTTGCTCTAGGCATAGTTCCAGCGCCCTCCCCGACCCTTGTCACCAAACTCTCCCGTTGTATGTCCAGTGGCCTATCTCCCTTCCCCAAGTCCACTCCTCCTCCTGCCTCATCCCTCGTCCCTTAGTTGCCAGGCCTAAACCCAGTAGACATGTTTGGAGCCATCCGCCCTGTCTGCACACATTCAGCCCCAGAACCACACAATGGAGGGGCCTTCCCAAGGGGCAAGGCTTGGTTGTGACAGCGGGAACTCTGATGTGAACTGAACTGGTGTGCGCTGCCCCCCACCATGTCCATGTGGCATGGTGACCCAGGGACTATGTTACCAAGAATAAGCATCTTGGAAGCAAATTTTCCTTTCTCCACTGGTACCCCTGGATTTCTTACGAGATGAGCCACCATGTTCTCAATGGCACAGGCAGGAGGGGGAAGGGTTGTCCGTTCCTTGCCCTCATACCCTCACATCCTAGCACAGACTTGGGGGTGAGCTCCTGCTCGCTTCCATGAGAGCAGATTTTCCCACTGTCATAACTGAGCAGAGGCAAGGGATGCACACTCCAAGTCCAGGGCGCCTGCTCTGGTGACAGAGCCAGTCTCTACCCAGGACCACTCCACAGGCTGGAGATGTGCCATCCAGAGCCCTGCCTAAGACCCAGACTAGGAGTCTCTCTGCTTGCCTCTGAACCTTGGGACAGCTTCTCCCACATGAGGTGCCTACCTGAGTTGCAGTCAGAACAGGTAGTGTCTAAGCCAGGCCAGGAGTGGACTATGAGAGGCCTGGCAACTCTCCTGTCCTGGATAGAACTCCTGGCTGCACACATCTATGTGTGCATGTACACACACACTCTTAAGGACACATAACACAGGCCCAAACACACAAATCTGTGTGTTCACACGTACATGATCATAGGCACAGATGTGTGTGCAAGGGACAAGGATTTGATCCCTGGTGGGGGAACTAAGATTCCACATGCCTTGGAGCAACAGCCTGTGAGCCACAACTACAGAGCCCACGTGCCACAACTAAGACCTGACATAACCAAAAATAAAATAATAATAAAAAAACCACACACACACAGTAACTGGTTGGCGTTAGAGTCAGATCCTTGTAAGACAGTCCCTTCCTAGGCCTCGGTTTCCTCATCTGTAAGATGGACAGACAAGCCCTGCTTTGCTCACCTCACTGGGTAACCTGTGGTGGTGCGCGCTGCACTGGCGTGAGGGCAAACAGGGTACAGCCTTAGTGCTGGGACCAGGCCTGCTGGACATCAGTCCCAGGTCAGCCAGCCATGAGCAGGGCTTGAAGCGTTCACTTGCCCAGGCTGACCAGCCTGGCGGACCCCGCTTCTTGAGGGGAGCCCCATGCCTGAGAGCGCTTGGGACAGAGGGCAGGTGGGGTCATGAGAAAGGCCTGGCTGGGTCATGAGTGGGGCTTGAAATGCTCACTTCCTCACATAGGGGAGGTTGCAGAGGCAGGATACCCAGCCCTGCTGTACCCCAACTCCTGCAAGCTCAACCAGCCATTAGGTAGGTAGAGGGTGGAAATGCACTCTCATGCAGAAATGTCCAATACACACGTGCACACACACTCTGATATGCAAACAGAGTAGGTCTGGGCACTTGCCACCCAGTTAAGAGGGGTGCCCACAGACAGAGAACCCAAAGGGGTTGGTCAGGCTGGTGGAATCCACAGTCTCCTGGGCCCACCCTTCCCTACTGGCCTGAGTGGAAGGACCTATCACTGTCTGCCTCCCAGCACGGAACGTCAGGCCCTGGTGACTGTTGCACGGACAGGATGCTGCCTGGGACAGCTCTGCATCTGCAGAGCCAGCCTACCCAGCCGCCTCCTGCCCGTCCCAGGTGCTGAGACACTGCGGAGCAGAGCAGGAGAGAGTGGCTCACACCCAGGAGAACCAGAGGACAAAAGCCAGCAGGATGGAAGCCAGGGCAGACCTCTAGGAACTCCCCAGAGGTGGACAAGGGAGTGGGAACCTCAGAGGGAGACTAGACGGTGTCACTCTCTCTCTCCTGGCTGCCCACCCGCAGCAACTGCAGGCCCTCGGCCAACCTCCCCGTGGGGATTCCCGGGGCTACTCATTGGAGAGTGTGGAAGACTCACCGCTCAGCCTGATTCTTCCGGGCAGACATTACTAGCCAATCACAGCACATGCTAACCATCCTCAGGCCTCAAAGCCAGCTGATTTACCTGTGGTAGTCAAGGGGAATAAAACCTATTTGCTGAATTCTCAATTCATAGCCGGCCAGCTATGCCTCTCTGTCCCCATCCCCAGCTTGCTTCACCCTGATCTCCTCCTGCTTCCTTCTCAGTGCCCCAGACACAGCACCCCTGCTTCCACACACTTCCTTATTCCACACTCCACCCTCTCGAAATTACCTCCAGCTTCAGAGGGGCCCATGGCCTCAGGAAGCCTGTGCTGCTTAATCTCAGCAGACTCTGCCCCTGCTCCCAATCCTCCCCCACAGGGCCCAGCATTTCCACCCTCTATCTACTTATGGGTGGTTGAGCTTGCAGGAGTTGGGGTACAGCAGGGCTGGGTATCCTGCCTCTGTGACCTCCCCTATGTGAGCCTCCTTGCATCACCAGAGACCCCATGAGGTCACCCAGAGACCTGGGCCTAGCCAGGCCTTTCTCATGACCCCACCTGCCCTCTGTCCCAAGCGCTCTCAGGCATGGGGCTCCCCTCAAGAAGCAGGGTCCGCCAGGCTGGTCAATGTAGACAAGTTGGAACATTTCAAGCCCTGCTCATGGCTGGCTGACCTGGGACTGATGTCCAGCAGGCCTGGTCCCAGCACAAAGGCTGTACCCTGTTTGCCCTCACACCAGTGCAGCACTCACCTCCTCAGCCCTGCACCACCCCAGGTTCCTTAGTGAGGCGAGCAAAGCAGGGCTTGTCTGTCATCTTACAGATGAGGAAACCGAGGCCTAGGAAGGAAATGCCTTACCTAAGGGTCTGGCGGGTGGGAAGGGCAGATACGCCTGCCTGGGTCTCCCACACAGGTCCCCGTTTTCCTGATCGGGGCCTGCCTGATATCCTCAAGGCTTGTTTCCTTCTGGTCTCATGTCCAAGCTTTGCACCAGCCCTGGGAGGGCTGTCAGCTCTTTTGACCAGTGGGGAAACTAAGGCCCATGGTTACAGCCCCAGCTGGGCAGGGGGCTAGGCCCCAGACTAAGAACCAGAGCGCCTTTCCCCCAGTCCATTGGTGCCCAGGTGGCTCTGATCATGGCTCCGACCTCTGTGGGGAGCCCCTTACTCTACCAGCTCTTTCCCATCACTGGAATGGCAGGGGGCCCTCACTGCCAGGGTAGGGGACAGACTTTGGGGCATGAACAAGGAGAGGGTATGTGTGCTATCCAATGCTCGCTTCTATGGCTAATTCTTCCCACGACCCAGAATCTGTCCACTGTGGCTACACAGTCCAGGCCCTCCCATCTCCCCTGGACCATTTCACTAGCCTCCTTCCCCGCCCCCTGCTCCACTCCCCACAGTCCATTCCCACCCAGGGGCCAGAGGCATCTCCCGAGAATGAGACCTGGCCCTTCCCCACTCTGAAGCCTCTGTCCGGGCACAGGCCAGCGTGGCCTGTGACCTGGCGTGGCCCCTCTCCTGCCTCCTCTCAGGGCCCAGGACTCTCTGCCCTGCACTCCCCACCCCTACAGCACCCCGCCTGCTGTCTTTGCAGGGCCTTCGCACTTGCTGGTCTAAGTGACTGCATGCTCATCCTCCCTGCAGCCCCTGCCCGGCTCCAGAACCACATGGGGCACTGGAGGTGGCCGAGTCAGAACAGAGATCCGACTTCCTTTTGGACTCTTGGGTCATCAGCCACGAGCACAGTCCTGTGACTTAAAATGCCTCTGGCCCGTCTGCCACATCGGAGGATCCCAGAAACCTCACTTCCATTCATTCCTCACTTGGGCCTCGCCTGTCCTGCATGGGCTGCCCGGAGTCGGATGTCTCCTTACCATGACGGGGTGGCTCCTGCTCCCACCAAGCCTGGCAGGCCATCCTCAGGCTGGAGGTTCGGTCTCCCTGTTTCAGAGGGCGCGCTACCACCCGACCCGGGACATCTCATCCTCCCACTGTAGACTGAGCCCAAACTCCCACTCCTGGTGAACCCAGGGGGTCCTTCAAGTCCCAAGTCTGGGTTCCAATCCTGCACACCACCATTCACAAGCCTGAAAGAGGGGCTGCACTGGGTGGGGAAGCCCCATATGTTGAGACTGAGGTCACCCCTCGAGGGCAGGAGAAACAGCTCAACAGCCCTGAGAAAACAGCGGCCAGCTCCGATTTTCTTGCAGCTTGGAGGAAGGTGGAGAAGAAAAGGGCTCAGCAGGTCCCCTGCCCCAAAGCTGTGGGTGAAGGGGAGCCCTTTCCTCTCACACGCCCCTCCCCAGAACCCCTGCTGTGGGCTGAGCTGCCCTTTCAGTTTCAGGGTTGTGGGCAGCACCGCATGAGCCCACCTGGGGCTCTGGGGGTACAGCAGCCACCTTGTCATCCTTGGCCTCCCGCTGATCCTTTCTGAGGCCACCTCTGCAAGGAAGGGCCTGGAGCTCCAATGGCTTGTTGGGGCGAGGGGCGGGGTTGGGGGGGGTGGTGGCCAGAGGGTGCCTCTGGCAGGCATTCCCAGCCAGAGCAAAGGCAAGGAGCAGTGATGGAGTCTGGGGTGGTGCCCTGATCTGTCTGGCCCAAACCAGCTATGGTTTTTCGAGTAGGACAGCTAGCAGTGGCAGGCTCCTGACAGTCAAGTCAAGCCAACCTTTCAGGCTGGAAGGATGGAGGCAGCTGGGGAATTCCCAGGGCACCTGGCGGGCGGATGTGCCAGGGGCCTGGGATGGGTGCTTCTGGTAGGCCAAGGGGTGGTGCCTGGTAGGCCTCTCTGTAGCTGCCAGGCCCAACTGCCTCATTAGCATCTGCCTGCTGCCAGCCGGGGCCTGCCTGGTCTGCTCCCCATCGGCCCATACACACTGTTCTTCAGGAATCCCTCCCATGAGGCCCTGACAGTGGCGGTGACGGCGATCGCTGTCACAGCACAACGATGAGGCTGCTGAAATGACCTGGCCCTGGCGTGAGGTTGCTGGGCTGAGGCCTCAGTGCTCAGCCCCATCGCAGGTTCCATGGCCAGCATGTATTTCCACATGGGCTCAGCTGTCCGGTGACCGCCTGGTGCTGAATGTCCTGTGTTCACAGGTAGGCAGGCGTGGGTGCTTGCACTAGCAAAGTCTGGGGAACTCCTGTTCTTGATGTGGCCTCATCCAGCCCTGTTCCTGCCACAGGGGCCATGCCCCTAAACCTGGGGCACTCCATCCATGCAAAGACTAGGGTCCCCTGGGAAGAGAGGAGGGACCAGTGGAGTCTCAGGGCTCCTACTGGGGCCCTCGGAGGTGGTCCCAGGGAGGACCAGGGGCCAGCTCTGCTTACGGGCCCCTGCTCAGGTCCCTGCCCCTCACTGTGGTTTACGCAGTCTCCAGCTAGAGGCCAGCACTGCCCTGACTCCACAGCCTGATGGCACAGCCCTCTGGCCTGAGCCAGAGCGGTGGCTTTGAGAATGGGGCTTGTGGGGGTGAGGCATAGAGGGCAGTTTGGCCAGAGCTGGAGAGCCCTGTCAAAACCTCCCCAGCAGGACTTCCCTGGCCCTCCAGTGGCTAAGACTGCAACGCAGGGGGCCCGGGTTCAATGCCTGGTCAGGGATGATCCCACATGTCACAACTGAGTTTGTATGCTGCAACGAATGATCCCGCATGCCGCAACAAAGACCCCGATAAAAGTTTGGCGCAGCCAAATTAAAATACCACAAAATGAAAACCTTCCCCAGAACCACTAGGCCAGGCTAAGAACTCAGGTTGGGGAGTGGCTGGATTCCTCAGGCCATGAACACTATTGGGACACGGAGCACCCACAGTGGAGAAGCTGGAACCTTCAGATCTGGGGTGCTGCTGTGGACCTGGCTGGCCCTGGAGGTGCCCAGCCTCTCCATTTAAAAGGGGGGGGGCAATACTTTTGCCTACTACTCTAACTCTCGGGTGTAGGACAGCCAGGCGGGTTCTACCCTGGATGATCAGAGGGAAGGGCTCCTTTGGCCTAAGGCACTGGGCAGACTCCCAACCAGCCCCATGCATGGTGGGCAGCAGGAATGGGAGAAGTGGAGACTGGCAGCCTGACCAAGGGCCTGGTTGTAATACTAACTCCACCAGCAGTCTCCCCACTCCAAGCCTGTTTCCTTCTCTATAGACTGGGGTACATACAGAACACCACACAAGGCAGGAGGAAAAGTGCTTGGGGAGGGTCCAGCCCGGCCTGAGCACACGTTTCCCCAGCTCAGCTCTCTTGTGCCTGGACAGTAGGGAGAGGGCCCTCGGGCAGGCAGTGCCCCCTGTGGGAAGGGCTCCTGGAGGAGAGGCTCAGGACTGCGGCTGGTATGCAGCTGTGCTGTGGAGTGTGGGCAGCATGGACTCTGAGCAGGGAGGCTGTGGTGCCAACAGCAAGGGAGGCAGACGAGAGAGCAACTCTTCTCAACCTGGAGTGGGTGGCTGCCTGAGCTGAGGCTGATGTGGGATGGCGAAGACCCTGTTCCTGCCTCATGCCTCAGTGCCCACACCTGCCCACCCAGCTCCCGTGGGGAAGGGCAGGGAGGGAGTGGGCATCACCAGGGTCCTGGCACAGTTCAAGCCTGGCCCTCCCTCCAACTCTTGGCCACACTAGCCCCCTGCACACCCGTCCTTAGCTGTGACTACCATTCAGTCCCCACCCTTTGCTCAGTCTTGGCAGACAGCAGCCCTTGCTCTCACCCTCGGGGAGCCTTTCCTAGCAGGAGGCTTTGACCCATGCCTCCTGGGTCCTCAGGGCTCTGCCTGTAGAGCTGTTCAAACTGGGAGCCACAGAATGCTAGTCTCACCAAGCGTACCTGGATAAAGGGGGTCACGTGGTCAGATGTCTGAGAAACACTCTGAACTCTGGCCCTGGCTGCAGAGCATGAGGGTGTGTTAAAGGCTCTGAGAAGTCCTGCAGGGACACAGCAGGCTTAATTTTGGCCACATCTGGCATTTCCCAAACTCCAGGAACCACACCATCTGTTTTTTTGCATAACCTCCACTCCCAGTACATGGCACTGCCCTCAGCCTGTCCTTCAGGAGAGAAAATGGCTTTATGTTGCCCAGTGGCTGCTCATACCACATTTTCTTCCCTGGACTTCCCTTCTTGTCTTCAGATGAGAGGCTGAGGGTCATCAAGAGCTGCTCAGAAGTCCACATTCTCCCTGTGATCCCCAGGTGCTCTGAGGTCTGCTTTTCACCAGCAGGTCTGATGCCGCAGCGGGACCGGAAGTCATCCCGGCTCCTGGGGAGGCCAGGATGATCAAATGGGCACTGACAGAGATGAGCTGGATACCTGGCCACACTTCCCCAACCAGCGCAGCTCCTGGGGTTCCCAGCTCAAGGGTGCACAGGGAGGCTGCTTCTCTCAGCATGGGGGCTGTGGACAAGGCCCCCTCCCCAAGAGCTGTGTTACCAGCCCTGAAGGGCTTCTAATGAGTTCCACATGCAAGTGAGGGCCTCTGAGAGGAAATGGGAAGGGGCTGGGGAGGGGGAGAGGGGCCTGAGAGGGGATTGGAACCATGTGTTTGGAGGAGGACAGGGAGGGAAGAAGGGAGGGAGAGTGGAGGCCAGAGGAGGGAAGACTCCTCACAAGTCCTGGTGCCCTCCCCGCACAAGGTAACCGCCAGGCTCCCAGCCCCTGCAGGAGGGCCCAGGCCAGCAGCCTGCAGGGGTGGAGTGGGGAAGGGTGGCAGCGGCAGGAGACAGCCCACTTCTCTCCTTCAGGCAGAAAAAGCCCCAAATCCCTGACCCTCTGGACTGGGGTTCTGAGCCATTAAGAGCAGCAGAGAACCAGGTGGGTGGGTGGGAGGGCCCACTGGGGCGAGAGGAAGCCCCTTCACAGCTGGCCAGCAGCAAGATGCCCATTCAGACCCAGCCCAGCTACCCCAACCCCACTGGAGAGCCCTGGGTGCAGCGAGGCCACGGGCCTGTCAGCTTGTCCTCTAGGCTCGTGGATGGGCAAGGAGGCCTGGCATATGGGCTGGCGGCTCTCCCTGCCCTCCCTGTCCAGTGGGGGCCATTCCTGGACACTTAGATTGGCCTGGTGGCTAGAAGCCTCATAGGAAAAGGCTCTGTAGGATCCACGTTGGCATGTGGAGGAGTGTCTAATGAGAGAGACCCGTGGCGGTTAGGGAGCAGACGGGAGGGCCTCATGGGGTACAACAGGTCTCCCTCCCAGGAGCACTGGTTGAGCCCCAGGTTTCCAGTGGGCCAACCAGGGCCGGGCCTGCAGCATGTCTGGTAGCCAGCTGGCCCACAGGAGTGGGTGATGCGGGCCCACCCTTTGGCTCGCACTCACAGCCACCTCCCCGGCCACGCACTGGAGCCCTACCGGGACAAAGCCCGTCAGCATGGCCCTCCAGCACCCTACAGGCCTCCACCCCATGCTATGGATGGGCAGACGAAGGCAGAGAGGTGAAGTCGGAGCACTCCTGGCAGTAGAAGAGCAGGTGCAAAGGCCCTGGGGCTGGAATGTTCCTGGTGTGTCCAGGGAACATTAAGGAGCCTGGTGAGGCTAGAGGGGCCTGGGGAGTGGCTGGAGGCTGGTAGGAGATGAGGGTCGGCAACAGGCAAGCTTGAGCAGGGCCTTCTGGCTGTGGTAAGCACTGTGGCCTGTACTCAGAGGCGGCTGGGGAACTGCTGGGAGCAGTACAGCAGGGCTGGCATGAGCTAGCTTACAAGTTTTCTTTTTATTATTTATTATTTTTTAATCTCACGGCTTGGCTGACTCTGTCTGCTATGCTGAGAACAGATGGAGTGGGCCAATGGCAGAAGCAGACCAGGCAGGAAAGGAGCAAGCCTCATCTCAGCAGGTCTGGCTGCTCAGCGGGGCTCACTCCAAGTGCTGGGCGGATTCTCACTTAACCTGCCTCAGACTAAGCCCTGGCTCCTCAAGAGGGGCCTCCAGAGCTGAGGTTCCCCTAAACCAGAGGCAATTAACCCAACAGAAGACCCTGGGAAGAAATACAGATGGCCAACAGACACATGAAAAGACGTTCAATATCACTGATTATTAGAGAAATGCAAATTAAAACCACAATGAGATATCACCACAGCAATCAGAATGGCCATCATCGAAAAGTCTGCAAACAGTAAACGCTGGAGAGGGTGTGGAGAAAAGGGAATCCGCCTACACTGCTGGTGGGAATGTGTAGCCATCATGGAACAGTATGGAGGTTCCTCAGAAAACTAAGAATTTCCATATGATCCAGAAATCCCACTCTGGGCCTACATCCAGAAAACACTGTAGTTCAAAAAGATACATGCAAACTCATGTTTGGGCTTCCCAGGTGGCTCAGTGGTACAGAATCCACCTGCAATTTAGGAAATGCAGGTTCGATCCCTCGGTCAGGAAGATCCCCTGGAAAAGGAAATGGCAACCCACTCCAGCATTCTTGCCTGGAGAATTCCAGTCAAGAATTCCATGGACTGGCGGCTACAGTCCACGGGATTGCACAGAGTTCAACCTGACTCAGGAACTACACAAACACCACCACCACCTGTGCTCACCGCAGCACGATTCACAATAGCCAGGACATGGAAACGGCCTAAATGCTCATCAACAGATGAATGGGTAGAGATGTGGCGCACACACAGGGGACCACTACTCAGCCATAAACAAGAATGAGGGACTTCCTTGGGGGTCCAACAGCTAACACTCTGTGTTCCCAATGCAGGGGGCCTAGGTTCGACCCCTGGTTGGGGAACTAGATCCTGCATGCTGCAGCTAGAAGACCCCACATGCCAAAAGGAAGACTTGGTGCAGCCAAAGTAATAAATACTAGAGAATAAAGAATGAAATGATGCTGTGTGCAGCTACATGGACGCAACTAGAGATTATCATACTATGTAAGTCAGAGAAAGACATACCACATGACATCACTTCTATGTGGAATCTACAGTATGACACAAATGAACCGATCTGTCAAACAGAACTGTGGACATACAGAACCAAGTGGTGGCTGCCGAAGGGGAAGGGGCTGGGGTTAGCAGATGTAAGCTTTTATATGTAGAATGGATAAACAACGAGGTCCACTGTAGCACAGAGAATCATATTCAATATCCCCTGATAAACCACAATGGGAAAAAATATATATATATAACTGAATCACTTTGCTATACAGCAGAAATTAACATTATAAATCAACTATACTTCATTAAGAAAATATTCAGTTCAGTTCAGTTGCTCAGTCACGCCCGAATCTCCGCAACCCCATGAATCGCAGCATGCCAGGCCCTCCTGTCCGTCACCAATTCCCGGAGTCTACCTAAACTCATGTCCATCGAGTTGGTGGGGAAAAAAAAAAGGATACTTTGGGATATGTTTCAAAGGGCATGGGCATCCTTGTGGAAACCTCACAAATGGCCCTATTCCTAAGCACATCCCCACTGTGAGGACGAACTGGACCCAACCTCAGAACCAAGGCCACCCTAGGAGCAAAGGTTTCCTTCATAGTTGGGGCCAAAAAGCCCCACTGCAGCAGCCCAGGCCTCCACGGCAGGAAGCACTTTCTGTTTCTAGTTAACAGGCACATGTGAGCTGCTGCCTGGAGGGTCTGGGAAGACTAATTATGTTGCTTCTCCTGCTCCAAGTCCCAGGCAGGGGCTTCTAAGAGAGCCAGTCCAGGAGCAGCTGTCACAGAGAACAATTCTGGGGGCTGAGCTGAGGGTGGGGGTGCTGGCCCTGGGGAACACGACCAGCGCTCCCAGCCCCACCTTGGGCATGAGGGCATGTCCTCGGGTGACTCTGGCTGGGGTCAGTTTGAGGGACTCAGAGCAGAGGTAGGTGGGGCATCATAGGAGCTCCTGGGGGAGATGGCTGGTTCCAGAGAGATCTGCCAGGTCAAGGCACATCACTGGGCTGAGCCTAACTGGGGAAAGGCAGGGTCAGGGTAGAGATCTGGAGGAGAGGCCAGTTGAGCAGAGCATCTGCAGGGCACCGGTGCCCTTGTCCAGGCCTGAGACCAGGAGAACAACATGGACTGGGTGAACGTGGTCCTCCAGAGCTGAGGCCAGGTGCCTAGCTGCAGAAGGATGGGGAGGCCAGGAGCTGATGACAGTGTGTGCGGCCGAGTGACACCACGACCCCAGCTGGCTCCTACAGGCCAGGCCTCTGCCCACTGAGTACCCGAGAGAGTCAAAGTCCCACTTGCAGAAGCAAGTACTCATGCCTGAAAAAGCAGCTTTGGACTCAGAAACGGAAGCGGCAGGAGGACAGGACTTCCTCTCCTGCCCAGGGCCCTCATCTGGCAGTGCCCAGGTTTCTCAGTGGGGGGCAGGGGTCGAGGTTCCTGTCACAGCAGCATGCCCAGGCAGAGGGGGTTTAAGGTGGCCTCACCTGAAGTGAAACCATGCTCAGCCTTGCTCTACAAATAAGTTCTTGGGAGAGTGTTTCCACACAGCAGCTCCCAGCCGGAGGAGGGGCTGGCACAGAAAGCTTCCTAATGGCTTCACCCCAGGCTGTCTGGCCCGGCTCCAGTCTCGTCCTTGAGCCTGGCTGTGAGGGCCCCATGCTCTGGGCCTCGAGAAAGACTTCCCCAGAGTGACTAAGAGTGAGCCCGGAGTGCTCGGGTGACAGCTGGGGTGGGCTGGAGCCCACCCAACAATGGGACAAGGCTGGGTGTCAGGGTGGTGAGATGCTCACGGGAAGTGAGCTTGGGCCTTCAGTCTGCCACTGCTGCTTTGGCAACATGGTTCCGTCCTTGGCAGTGTGGAGCAGGGTGGGGTGGAGGAGGTGCTTGGAGAAAACTCTGGGGCTGATGTCTGTGCCCCTTAAATGACCACACACCCATGAAGGCTGGAGCCATCAGGGGCTCATATTGAGCAGACCATTTAGGAAGACGAGGTTAATGACAAAGAGCCGGGACAGTGTGACTCACCACCCTCGGCCTGCTCAGCAGGCTGGGTTTCCGGGATTCCCGGCAATCACAAATGCCCACCCCCAAGCCTGTGCTGGCCCTAGTGACGGCCTTGGAGGGCCTGTCTTCTGGGGTGGGGGGGCTGTCTGCCAGCCCAGCTCCCTCACCACCACGGGATGCCCATGGCAGCGGTCATGTGGTCAAGAGACCAGAACTCTGGCCAGGGAGAACTTCAGAGCCAGCACGACTCTGGGACCATCAGACTGCGTCCTCCTGGAAACAGGCCAAGTTCTGGGGAAGGGATCCGAGCTGCCAGAAGTCTCTCCAGCCAGACACTGAGCACACTCGCTCTGGGAACCTTCTGTGCCCAGGGCATCAGGAACGAGCTCACAAACCGTCTCCACAAGGTCACTGGGCCCATCTAAGGTCACGGAGCTAGCAGGGGGGCAGGGCGGACTGTGGCGGTGGGCCAGGGGCCCTTGACTGCCCTGCCCTGCCCTCTCACCTGCCTGCTTTCAAGCAGCACACCCTGTGGAGATCAGAAGACCAGGGACAAGGATGCTGCTGGATGTGAGGATGGCAGAGTCTCCAGGACAGGCTGGCTCATGCCCCTCAAGTCTCTGGAGGGACACAGGTCTGCGAGGACCCATTGGCATTTAGCCTGTATGGGCTCCAGGGAGTGGTGCCTCAGGAGTGAAGGGTGGCGGGCTTGCCACAGGCAGGGGTTGGACTCTGCTACTGCTTTCTGGCTTGGTTTGGAGCCTACCTGACCTGCCTCTCTCTCTCTGGCAGGAAGTACAGATCCATTTCTGGAATCTGGCAAAGGGTATGTAGGGGGCTGCAACTTAAGTCAGACACTTCTTTCATTCCACATGGTAGGAAAATTAAGAGCATGAAGGGATGGGGGTGTGGGGTTGTGATCTGCCATGAAGACATACTTCCCAACAAAAGCCCCCAAGCTTAAAAACATCTTCCTAGCCAAAAAAAACCCTCTGCAGTTTGGTTTTCTGGAATCTCAGTTACCAAAATCCAAAATTAGGAGAGATGACAGCTAAGCTGAGGCATTTACATTTCCAGAGGACTGCTTCTGAGCTTGGCAGCATGACTGGGGGACTGCTAAGAGCCCTAGACACAGGGGAGCTGCTGGAGAGGGCTAGGGAGTGTCATTTGGGGAGACCACAAGAAAGGCCGTCATGGGGCCCCCAACCGGGCCAAGTCACCTCATGTTCCCCACCGCCAACCGCTTGTAAGAACCCCCCATAGCCAGACCTGTCAGCTACCAGCCCAGCCAGCATCGCCTAGTTGAGCCCGCACTCTGTCTCAGCCTCGTCACGCACACTGACCCCCAGGCTTGGAGGCGGCAGGTCTGTGTGATGTTTCAAAGACAAAGACAGCTCTCCAAGAACCATCCTTCTCCTCTGTGCAGGCCCAGCTGGTGACTCCATCCAGGCAGGTGAGTATGGCAGGGAACCCCTCAGGAGGCCCCAGTCCAACCCCTCGTGCAAAGCCCTCCCAGACAGCCTGTGGCCACAGCTCTGTGCCCCTCCATCTGGGGAAGCCCAGGTCACGCTGATACTGTCCCACCAGACAAGCTGTGTGCTGTTTGGGGGTGGTGGTAAGCAACCCTCTCTAGACTGTTTACATCTGATAATGGTGGTGGGGAAAATACCACACTACATCAGCTTCCTAGGCCATTTCCCAAATCCTTAACAGACTCTCAAACCCACATTTTTTTCTCACTGAGGAAGGGAAATTTCAGAGAAAAATTAAAAACTCGATCCTGGTATAAACTGAAGGTGTGATGAGTGGCGACCCTTGCCTGGTCTGTGAGCAGAGCTGGCATGCAATGCCTTGGAGACCCTGCTCCTGTCCTGTTGTCCCCAGCAAGGGGTACTCTGGGTCTCTGGAGAGGACCTTGCCTGGACTGGCTACTCGAATCGCCATAGCCCCAATACCTGGGAGCTCCAGCTCCACTGACCACAACAAGGCAGCCGAGTCTCGTCAGGGGCAGGGCAACCAGCCTGGGAGGGACAGACAAGCCTGGCCCCACAAGCTGTGCCCCGCTGAGCAAGCTGACGTGGGGCCACTCAGACTTTCCCTAAAGGCCTCCAGGGCGACTTCCCCGATAGTCCAGTGGCCAAGACTCCATGATCCCAGTGTAGGAGGCCCGGTTTGATCCCTAGTTGGGAACTAGATCCCCATGTGATGCAACTACAAGTTTGAATACTGCAACGAAAGATCTCACAGACCGCAACTAAGACCAGGCACAGCCAAATAAATATTAAATAGATAAACCATATCACCTTAAAAAAAAAAAAAAGCCTTCAGAGACTGGGAACCATGACCTTCCGAGGCAGCTGAGGAACTTACCTGACAGTTCAGACCAGCAAGACTTCTGGGTTCCTCTACATACTAGCAGGGCCACGTGGAAGACTGCAGCAGGTTCCTGGGGCTCTGAAATGTCCTGAGACGTCAGCCTCTTGCCCATCTACAGCAAGCTCCATCCTCCTAGAGGGGCGGGTGGGCCAGGGAGCCTTGGGCCGCCATCAAGTGCCTACCTGGTGGGGTGGTCACCACTGCTTCCCGACACAAGAACCTGAGGCTCAGGGAGGTTACATCGCCATGTGCAGGTCACATAGCTCAACCAAAGGCACAGCCTAAGGCCAGCGGCAGAGCAGCTCCCCCAGACTTGTCGTTCATGGGGACTCAACACAGGCTGCCTCTTGTCAGCCTCAGCTCTTAGGCATTCAGCCTCTGTTCCCACCTGGAACCTGCAGAGGCTGGGAACCTTATTAGCCGCCTGGTACTGACAGCTCCTGAGTCTATCACCGCCCACTCCCCTAGGCTCCAGGGCAGGGCAGGTATGCTGGAGTGTAAATACTTCCTCGGCTGGCTGGGCCCCAACAGGCTGAATGCAGAGATATGGACGACACCCACACATAAGGGGAACACTTGCCTGGCTTTCCTGCATGGATGCAGGCAAGCAGCCTACGGAACCCTCATGAGCAAGGCAACAAGCGGGTGCCTGAAGCCTCCAGGTCCCAGCAGAAACAGTTGGCCGGGCCAGCCAGAGGGCCTCTGGCTGTCCTTGCTCCTGAAGACTCCAAACGGTGGCAAGCCAGGTGTGTAGGGCTCTGGAGTGATGCTGGCAGGGGCCCTCTCCAGATGTCATTTTGTTCTCCCTTATGGACTCTGGGGATGGAGGGATTGATTAGGTCTCACTCAGAACAAGCCATTCCAGCGACGAGCTCCTTCAAGTTCATTTTAATGTTCAGGTTCCTTTGCCTTCATGGATTCAGAGGAAGAAGCCACTAGGCCCCAGTAAACATGTGGGACAGAAATCAAGGCCACTGCAAAGCCACCATCCCCTCCCAGAGGGCTTGTTCCTGGATAAATTGGACAGACAGGCCCACTTTGGGCCTTTTGTCAGATTTAAAGAAAACTATTGGCTCATCCAACCAACAAGTGATCCACCTCTACTCTGGGATACAGGATAAAGCCAGTCACATGGCAGAAAAGGGATGAGTGAAAAGCAGGGTGGCTTGGGGCTCCCACCTCCAGAGGAGAGCTCCATCTGAGGGCTCCTTAAGACTCCAAGGTAACAAACATTAATGTGAAGTAGCTCCTTCACAATAAACTATGTATATCATTTGTGCATATGTGGGCCTGGCCTGTGGGGGCCTCCCATCACCAGGTGGAGAGTCTCTGGGTGCAGACAGTTGGGTGGAGGGCATAGGTGCACAACCCCTGAGGCTCTGGGATGGATATGCTTCCCAGGCCTGAATCTTATTTATTTACCCAAGTGTCCAGTACAAATCCCCAACCTGCCACCCCCCCTAAATCGACCAAGCTCTTGATTCTCGTTCCCCTGATCATGGTGATGTTCTCTGCATGATTAGCTGCTGGTTCTCCAGACACTGCTTCAGCTTGTCTTCTGTCAGTGTCAGCCGCTGCTCCAAGATGGAGACTGTCTGCAAAAATAAATGTTCAGGCTCAGAATGGAGGGGCCCCTGGGCTGCCCTCAGCCAGGCCTGCTCAGCTGCCCTGGAACAAACACCATCTTTTCCCACCCAGGCTCCTGCTTGGTGCCCTGTCCCTGGGTCTTTATGTCTGCTCCTGCTGGCTAGGGAAGGTAGTTCTCTGAGGTTTGTGGGCAGCGGAAGGACACAGTGAGGGACAGTAGGCCCTCGTGGTCTGACATTTAGACTAGAGTTACAGAGCAGAAGCACTTGCTCATCTGGGCCAGGCTCTGTCCTTGCAGAGACCAATCAACCAGAGACCATCAACCATCTCCATCCCGAAGACAAGAAAACTGCACCCACAAATGAAGGGACTCTACCCAGGTCTTTTATTTTTACAGCTGGAGGGGCTTCCCAGGCTTGGAGGTAAGAATCCTGAGCCCAGGAGGGCCACTGCCTGTCCGAGTCCATTGGGGACCACTGCAGGAATGTGCTGTCTAGGGCTGAAGCCCCAACGCCCTGTTTCTGAATCCATTTTCTCCACTATAACAGGAATGATAAAGCCAAGCTCACAGCAGTGCTGGAGACTGTGAGATAACAGCATGGTGCCCAGCACATGTCAGCCTGGCCCACGCTCGCCATGGTGATGATTCTTGTCATGCTGGCCTCTGGCAGGGGGCAGAGACTGTTCTCGGGCCTCTCCTGCACACCCGGCATGATGGCTGGTCTGCCGACCTGGCCCCCAGACAAGGGTGCAAAACCTGCCCTGCTCCTCTGCCTTTGGACAGAGTGTTGGCAGAGGGGCAGGAGTGTCCAGGCCCACAGCAGGCCCTGGGCGAGTCCACTGGGAATTAAGCAGGCTTGATTCCTTGCTGTGTAGCCTACAGGCATTAGAGAAGGGTAAGGTTAAGAAACAAGACTTTCTCTGAATTCTACCCATTTGTGGGCTTTCCCAAGAGGTTTTGCCACCTTCCCTGAGGCTCCATGGAGGCTCTGGGCCTTGGTCCAGTAGAAAGGAAACTTTCCTTTCACATATTTAATAAAATACTGAAACATTTGGGGAGGGAGTTTCCCCTCTAAGGCTGCTATAAATTCTCACAGCATCCCGCATGGATATCAGCCTCACGGAGGCTGCTCCTCCTGGCGGCTGGCCCCTTCTAAACAAGCTGGCCAGGCTGCAGGGGCTCTGAGCCCCGGAGCACAGGACAGAGCCTGAAAAGCTGCTGCCTGTGGAATATGAACTGGCACCCTGAGAGGCAGAGCTAAGCTGAAAGAGACGATCACATTCCCCTCTACTGGCCGGCCAGCCATAGAGGGGGTCTGCGGCTCGTAAAAGTGGCAGCGGAAACAGCCCCCGGCTGGCCCAGAGCAGCATTCCTGGAAGTTTCCACTGGCTGCTGCAAAACCCACACTGAGCCAAGCTCCAGAATCACTCCTCTTGCAGACTTTTTCCAACGGTCCCGGACTCCAGGCTCCAGTGGGGGAGCCAGCCAGCTTGTCCTCTTCTGGCCAGCATCGCCCCCCAACACACACACACTTATAAGAATTTTTTTTTTTCCATAGGGACCGAATTTCCAAATGTGGAGGCAGTGGGTTTTGGGCCAATGTCAATACCAGGGGTGCCACGCATTTCATGGGGCTAACTAGGTAGTGTGTTCCATGGCGGGGGGTGGGGTGGGGGTTACTCAAGCTCAGTAGAAATATGGTCATTAAATTTGATGTTAAACTTCTCTTAACAAAAAAGCATTATCTATTTCACCTCAAGCCACCTAAATGGAAGGTGTTGGGAGGTCCTTCCTTTGTGAGCTATAAACGTCTAAGGGGGCGTTTCATAGCATTTTATAGACAAATGGGCTGAAAAATTAAAAAAAGCCCACCCCTTTCAAATCTGCAGCTTCTCCTCTTCCCCTAGGCAAGCTTCTGGAAGAGCCACATTATCTCTGTTTGGTCTCCACCCCCCACTCTTGGTGTGCCCAGCCTAATCTGCCAAGATGCTGGCTGGCAGCCACCAGGCACTGATCAAGTCCACCAGGCTCTTCCCAGTCACATAGGATCCCATCAAACCCCTTCTGAGCTGGAAGAATGGGCCGGTGAGAGAAGTACAGCTTTGGAATTCTGTATATTAGAACAGTCTCTGCTTCATAAATCTGTCTTAATAATCCTATCCCACTAGAGCATGGGACCTCATTTTCATGGGAAACAGTTATCCCTTCTGATAACACGAAGCCCGGAAGCCCTGACCTCTGATTTGCTGACGCACCTTCCTTCCACCAGAGAGAGGGCTTCCCCAGTGGTGGAAAGGCTCCGATGGGGGGAGCCAAGTAGCAGAGGCCAGACACGCTCAGGGCTGGCGGTACACGCAGTAAGAGGCCAGGCAGGCCACCTGCAGGGAGCAGCCAGGCCTCCACTGTGCTCCTCGGATGCTGGGGTCCATGTGAGGAGGCAGCAGTATCCTTCACACGGACAGATAAGATTCTGGGCCATGTCCTGTGCCATGTTTGCACTACAACCTTTACCTGTGGGCTCAGCACGCCTCCGTGAACACGTGCTGCCTCAGCATCCAGGGCAGAGCCCTGCCCTCAGTCCTGTGTGCCTGGGGCCATGCCATGCAGGCTGCTCGCAGCTTACCCCACCTCATGCCCGGGTCCAGCCCTGGGGCTTTTCCTCCTGCCACCTGGTGCCTATACTCCCCAGGCCTGGAGACAAGACCAACCTGCCCTAGAAGGTGAGGAGAAGCACTGGAAAGACAAACACCCCAGCAGTCCCTCTGAGTCCATGCTCCCAGCCCAGCCACCTCATTTTCCTTTTAGTCAAGGGTGAATGACCTGGTCCCAGCCTCTCACGAAGTCCCCAAGGAAGTGAAAGTCAGCTGTTGTGGCAGGTCCCAAAGAAGGAAATGGCCCAGCCGGACATGGTGTCATAGGATTAGCAACTTAATTTTAAGGAGGGTTAAGGGAAACTGGAGAAGGGGCCGAGGAGTCAAGGGTTCTGGCTCCTGGGCAGACTGGTCTGGGCAAAGTGTCTGGGAAAGACAGCCATCATTGAATTGGTGATTCAATGGCTAAGACTCTGCACTCTCAGTGCAGGGGACCTGGATTTGACCCCTGGTCAGGGATTATTAGATCCCACACGCTGCAACTAAGAGTTAGCATGCCATAACAAAAAGATCCTGCATTAATACACAAATAAATGTATATTAAAAAAAAAAAAAAAGACAGCCATCAGCTGGGACTCTGGGGTCTAAATTCTTCCACAGAGAGGGTCTTCCTGTCTGTTGACCTTGGAGAAACCAGGCAGCTTCATACCCTCTCCTTGGCCCTGTGCCATCCAGACACGAGGCCCCCAAAGCACAGACCTGAGGGAAGACCCAGGACTAGGCTCGGGGTGGGGTGGGGGAATCCTGATTGTTATTGCTGAGCTGCTCTTTGCTGCTGTGTGAGCTACTCTTTAGGTGCTATGCATGAGCATCGCATCGCAGTGGCTTCTCTTGTTAACAGAAATAGGCTCTATGGCTTGCAGGCACACGGGCTTAGCTGCTTGGCTGTATGTGGGATCTTCCTGGACCAGGGACTGAACATGTGTTCCCCTGCACTGGCAAGCAGATTCTTTACCGCTGAGCCACCAGGGAAGCCCCATCTTGATTCCTGACACAGACAGCTCCAGGGGCCGTTCTTGGCCGCTGACAGGGAGTGCTCACAATGTTCCAAGCACTCCAATATGACCCCTCAGGGCGGGAGCCTTTATCATCCCATTTTTTTCCAACGAGGAAACCAAGGCACAGTGATATTAACCTACTGAAAGTCACATAGCATACAAATGACAAACTCGGACTGTGAACCCTGGTGGCCGGGCTTCAGAGTGAGGGCTAACGTGACAGGAACTGTGCACCTTTGCTGTGTCCCCATCCACCACGTGTAAGGAGAGGCCCAGCCGACTCCTCTTCCCCTGGCTCACTGTCACAGTGCCTGAGGACTACTGGCCCTGGGACCCAGCAGTCTTGATTGTCCTTCACCCTGTGCCCAAGCTCAAGCAGCCTGAGGACACAGCCATGGATCTCTCTTCTCACCCAGTGGCAGCCACCTTCTGTCCAGGCCACTTGGTCTGGTGGCTCTGGATTAAATGAGCAGAAGCAGCTGGAAGGGCCACCCCCAACGGCCACCCGGCAGTGTCCTCACAGCATCTGGCCACTCTCTGAGGTGGTTCCCAGGCTACTAACACCTTCCATGCCCACAAAGCAGTCTCTTATCTAGCTAAACATTTAGGTTTGCAATTATCATGAAAGTCACAATTTTGAACTATGAAAAGGCAATAATATAGGGATATATCGACAAAAACCTTTTAATATATATGCAATGACAAGCGACCCTAACACCCTTATTTTAGATGCTCTCACTGGGGTGCTCTCCCTACAAGACAAGCAGTCAGACCCCAACTAAGTTGCGGACTCACCCAGGTCACCACTGGAGCCCCAGCCCTCATTAGACTGGGCTCCACTTTAAATGAGGCACCGTCCCCCCTGAATCAGAGCAACAGGAAGCAGAGTTCGGACTCTATGCCTGGACACTGTCACTCTTTGCCCAATACCTTCTGCCTCCAAGGGTCACAGCCATAGGGGAACCATAAGTTTCACTTTCAAAGTCACACCTGTCAGAGAATCACCTGGGGCTTGTTTTAGAAACACCTTCTCCTGCTACTACCAACAATTTCCAGGAAGCCACAGCCCTTCTCTTAAGGAAAAGCATTCCCTTAGAAGCACTCCTGTTTGCTGTTGAACGAATTCTGCTGTTTCTCTAGACCAAGGGCTGGCACACTCGGCCTGCTGCCTGTTTTTATAAATAAGGTTTTACTGCTATGCCTACGTGCTTACATTTGTCCACAGCTGCTCCAAGGGCAGGTTGAGTAGTTATGGCAGACTCTATGGCCCACAGAGCCTAGAATATTGACTGTTAAGAAGTCTGCCAACCCTTACCAGAGACACTCTCTTTACTCACTCAGACCCTCTGGGCACCACCCTGTGCTGGCCCCTGCCAGGTCCAGGGTGACAATGGCACAGAGCACACAGGGTCAGTTGGCCCCACAGGATGTACAGAGTTGGAGACCACTGCTAAGCAGCTGTGGGGACTACAGTGTGTGCTGGGAGATGGCGGGGTGCTGCCTGGTCAGAGCCAGGGGAGGTGGCCCTAGGAAGTGAGTGCGCTAAGACTGAGGAAGAGTTCACCAGGAGAAGGCAAGAAGGCCCTGAGGTGGGAGGGAAGGCAAGTGGCAGGAGAGGGGCCTGAGAGGAGGCAGGAGATGGGGTCGGCCCTGCAGGCCATACCTGGCAGCCCCAGCTTCAGCCTCAGAGCTGCTGTGGGCTTGAGGCCGGGTGAGGCCCCTCTGGCTGCTCCATGGGGGTGGTCTGGGAGTGGCTGTGATTAGGTATGATGGAGGCAAGAGAGAGTAAGAGGAGATGATGGTGGATTGGTCTGGGCGGGGGGGGGGGGGGGGGGGGGGGCTAAGGATGAACATGGACAGACTCAGAGCCATGAGGTATGACCCACCACCACCTGGTGGTGAGTCAGATGGGGAAAGAGAGAGATGAGGACACAGGATGAGAATGGGCACAGACTGAGGCCCCTGAGAGGGCAGGCAGGCATGGGGTGGCAGTGGAAGAAGCCTGGGCCAGCAGCAGGGTTATTTTGCATTTCTGAGACGATCCTCATTAATGGGGGTAGAGGGGACCGCGGGGAGACAAGATAGGGAGAGGAAGAGGGCACTGAATCCACAGGCCCCTGGATACTGGAGAGCAGAATCCGGCATAGGTGTGCTGGCGGCTCTGGCCAAGTCTCAGGACCACGCCAGTGATGCCACTGAAAACCCCTGGAAAGCAGCCTGGCCCCTCAGTGGGTGCCAAGTGAAGGACCACCCAACCCAGGGACCCCATAGGAAGCAAGATGCTGGAGGCATTGGAAACCAAACCCACGGGAGAGGCCAGCTGGGGCCAGTGGGTGGGGTTCCTGTCATGACCTGGTCAGAACTCTCTGAAGAAAATCCCCTGGGAGAGACTCAGCAAGGCTGAATCTTTTGAATCCTGATTTTCCTGCTGAGAGGGGAAAAGACACTGTGACCTGTCCCCTATAGGAGCAACACTGACAGGGCGAGACGCTTCTCTCGCTCACAGTTTCAACAGTGTAAGACGCTTTATGAAACACCCTGAAGGGCCTTCTGAGTGTGGTGTAAAAATAACCAATTTTAAAGAGACAGGTTTTTATTTTTAGTCCCCTATGAGTTATAGTGACGCCTGAAGGAGTTGCACCAAAATGCCAGTCCTCGGTGCTAAGTCTGGCACATGGGGCCCCAAACTCCAAGTGGGAGGGAACACAACGCGGGGGACATTTTGACAGCATCACAGTTCTGACAATTCAGACAGCATCACCTTTTCTCGGCTGGCATCAAGTCACCAGGTGTTTGTGCCCCCTCAGGGCACAAACTGACAGGACAAAACCTGGGTATGTTTATCTCCTTTGGCCTCCAAGGTGGCCAAGGGGAGCCTCAACCCTCACTCCTGCCACGTGGCCTCGCACATCTGTGATGCTGGGAGAAGTCAAAGCAGGTATGTGGGGGCTTTGCCAGCGAGGAGCCGGGCAGCCGTACTCCCAGGGGCTCCACTCTGGTCCAGGGGAGAGTTCTGCGGGCATCGCACAGGGGAGGTGACAATCAGTGCTCCCCCGTGACTATTCCCCACACCTCAGGAAGCCGTGGAACACAGCAGGACAGGTTCAACCCGCAGCCTCACAGAGCAGCACAGTCCTCTCAGGCACAAACACCGGCCCCGCCTCTCCCATCGACTGCCCACTTCCCAGGCCCCCACTCCCTCATGGCACAGCCTTAGCCCTGCCAACCTCCTTTTTCTCCTTGGCCTGGTTTCCTCTCAGGTGGGCTTGTCCTGCACTTTTCTTCAGCTCTTTCTTCCATCTCTCATTTCTGGCTCCTTTTTAAGCCTCTTTTTCCATCTCTCTTTTTACTTTCTGTTTAGGGAGAATGCAAGAAGAAATGTGTTGACCTGGCCCACAGGGACTGAGCTCCCCATGGAGTCCAGCCCCTGACCTGGCTCACCTGCTCTGGGGCTACGGCCCAGGCCAGCACATGTGGGAAGGAGAGTGCCAAACCTGAGAGGAGGCCCCAAGGCCTCTGTGAGGAGACAGCGCAAGACAGGCCAAGTGCCAGGTGCAGTAGGGGCAAAGGTCCCAAGGCAGAGAACACAGCACTCTCTTGGCACTGCCAGGAGGCCAGAGTGGTTGGTTTGGAATTACCAAACAGAGAAAAACGAATGGTGGCCACAGGTTAAGGGGAGGAGGGACCCCAGGGCCCTCAGCCTAAAAGGGACAGGAGTTGGGGAGCCTCCACTCCCCAGTACTGCCTCACCAGACTCAAATTCAAGCAGGTCCAGCCAGGGAGAATGGTGCTCCTGTGGTCAATTTACCAAGTGCTGGATCCAGAGGGGACCCTGGGAGAAGAGGCTCAGCTCGGGAACTAGTCATGGCTGTCTTCGTTTCACAATAGGTAGTGAAGTGGAACTGAGTAAACTGGCACTTCAGAACCCAGACCTAGCTGCAACCCCCAAGCCAGGTCCCTTTCAGCAGCTGCTGCTCTGTCCAGAGCTATCACTGCCACCATCCTGACTGACGAGCTCTTGCACACTCCCCATGTGCAAATGCAGCAGAAAACCTACTAGAACCTTAACTTTTGCAAAGCCGGGAGGGGCCTCAGGACACCACGAGCCCTCCTGACATCATCATCCACTAGCACGCTCTTCAGGGGCCCATCTCAGGTGGTAACTGAGACGCTGGCTCCTAGGGGCTTCCAGGCATTGAGGGGATGCAGTACCAGTCCTATCTGGGCTGGCTGTTGGCAAAGCTGCCACGACTGACAGTGAACACCATCTTGAAGGATGGGAAAGAATGAGGATGACCAGCCAGCTGTTCTCTCTACATTTTTCTCAGCTATCGGGCGAGTTCCTTACAAAGCTTCCCATGCACAGGTGACTCACTCCAGGCTTCCCCACCATCCTCCCCGCTGTCATCCAGCTCAGGAACAGCCCCTTCTTCCCGCAGCCCTCAACCCACAGCCATGGCGCTTCCCCATCTACACTCTGCTCTAAGCAGAGCCCAGGGTGCTTGGGGCCCCCATATGGAGAGTGGTATTGGTTTCTATGGTTGTAAGGCCCTCCTGTGTCTCCAGGGGGCAGGGGAGACAGGTGGCTCAGAGGTGGACACTGTGGCTGAGCCCAGAAAGATGACAGAAGAGAGCTGACATTCAGCCACGTGTCCCCTCTAGTGCACTGCCTCATGGAGAGGGGAGCTCAATCTGCCCTGGAAAGGCAGTCTCATGGGAAACCAGGAGATGGGGGTGGTCTCAGAGTCTGGAAGGGAAGAAAGCTGAGAGAGTTGGGGGTAGGAGAGCTACATAAGCATACATCTGCTACAGCATGGGAAGGCGGTCAGGTTGAGAGAAGGGAAACGTGCAGGGTAGAGGCGACACCTGGGAGAAGGCGGGGGAGGGCAGGGGCAACGGGGAGCACCAGGGCACTGAGCGGGTGGGGGAGGCCATAGGAAGAACTGACACAGGGTGCAGAGAACGTCCACGCCCCCTCTGCTGCTGTGTGGGGCATGCTGTCAGGGTTCTGCCCAAAGAGCCTCCTTGCCTGACCCCACGACCCCTATCACACAGTCAGTGCTGTGGCTCCCCGCATGGATGGAGGACCATCCACGATGGATGAAGGACGGGATGACCACTCCTCTCAGACTCCATCCTTTTGCCTCGGCTTCCTAGAGATGCCCCACCCCCTTGCCCTCCACGCCACTTCTGCTACATTCCTTTTCTGTTCAACAGCACAGGGTGAAAGGCCAGGCTCCTGGGCCTGGCACTCAAGGCCTGTGTTGCCCGTCACCACTGCTCTCCCTGCCCCAGCCTGCCTGCTTAAAGCCCCACTCCAGCCCTGCGCCCCTAAGAAGCGCTCCTCGGCCCCGCCCCAGCGCCGAGTCCCTGCCCTCCTCCTCTCTCAGCAATCATGGGGCTGACACAGGTGTGGGCCATAAAAAATGCCAGCCTCCACCTCTGTCCAGGGTAGTGAGAGCACAGGCACTGGGGCTCTACTGCCTGTGTTCAAACCTGAACTTTACCACTACCCTGCTGAGTGGTCTTGGCAAGTTATCTGATCTGGACTTTACAGTCTGTCTTGTAGAGCCATCGTAACACTTTATCATAGCTAACATTTACATGGCACTTGCTCTGGGAACATGGCTCCCCCCGGCTCACAGGGGCCCTGGCTGAGCTCTGGGCTAGTGGGGAAGGGGCCCGAATGAGGCCCCACAGACGGCCTGTGGTCAGGCCTCGCAGGGTCTGAGCCATCAGGGCACGTGGTGGTCTGGCTGCTTCTTAAAGTTCTCCTGTGACGGAAAGTTCCTTTTAATCACTTCCAGGCTTGTGGTTGATTCTGGCTCCTCTAGGCAGTCTCCCCAGAGGGGCTGGGGCACCCCAGCCCCCTTCCCTCAACACAGGAACCATATTCCGGTGGGGGGGTGGGGAATGGAGGGTCCCATGTGCCCTGAGTCTCAGGGCACAGTCACCCAGCCATGCCACTGGGGCACTCGTGTCAGGCTGTGGGCAACATCCAGGGGCAGCCATTGGTTCAACGCCCCCAACTCAACTGTGCTGCACAAAACGTCTAACTTTCCTTGGGTTTCACTGCAAAGACGGAAAAATGTGGAATCAATCTCCCCCATAGCATGCTTTTGACTTCACTCAGATTCCAAAGATCTAAAACAGATGCAATAAAAGGGGAATCTCTTTCCTGTGGGGTCTTGTGAGCTATCAAAACAATGCGGGGCTGCTGGGCCCAGCGCCCGCCTGGCTCAGCCTCATCTCCTGGCAGCTCCCGTTCCGGCTCTCGGGCTGGTGCATGTGCATGTGTACACACACGGGGCCCTGACACAATGGTACCCTGGCTAGCCAGCCACCACAGGTCAGAGGCGGCTAGGGGTGAAGGGGCTAGCCCATCTCCCTCAGGAAGAGGTGCTGGTCTGGGCGCGGTTTTTCCCACCACCAAAGGTCTGCGTCTCAGCCCCAGCCTGAGATTGGCGCCTGAAGGTCTGTGGGCCAGGGGCCTTCGAGTCAGAGGTGTGAACGTCCTCTCACAGGCAGCCAGGCACAGGGTTTCTGTCTATTCTTGCTCCCAGGCACAGCCCCGGGCGTGTCATAGGTGCACACTGACTGCTGGATGGACACACTCCAGACCCTGAGCGCCGTGAGGATGCAGAGAAGGCAGGTCCAGGTTCTGGGGTATCTGAGGATGAGCCTGCCTGGCTGGTGAGGGACATTGCCCCAGCTTGGTTTGGATCTGGGGAGGCCTGAGGGAGCAGTGGAGGAGGGAGAGGAGGGCAGACAGGCTGGAGCCCGAGGGGTTGCTGCCAGCTGGCCTGGGGAGAGAGGAAGCCTCCTGACATCAGCAGGAAGTGAGGGTGTGCAAAGCAGGACAGAAATCCAGGAAGCAGCCCAGTTCCTCTCCCTCTCCCCACAACGCCCGACCTGATGGGACTGAAAGCTTCAAGGCCTGAACTTTAAAGGGGAAGGAATGGAGATTCCCGCTCACGCTGATGTCTGTCTGATAGGTTAACTTGTCCAGATCACACACAGATGATGCACAGAAAAACAAGCCTCTAAAGACATTCCCCCCAAGCTGCCTGGGCTCAGCAACTGTCTTTTTAACCACCCCTCATCATCCTTCAGCCTGCTGCCAACATCACAAAATGAGCTTTTGTCCCTTGAGCCCTCCAGTCCACATTTCTGCTTCACATTATCTCAGGGATATAGGATTTCTCTGGCGTTTCTGCATCCCCCCCACCCCCACGTCTAATGAGGACTAGTTCTCTTCAGAAGTACATGAAACACTCTTTTCTGTCGGTGGATTAGCTATGGGATTAGAGAATCTTGGCTAATTTACCTTCCTTGCGACCTTATAGCAACTCCTTTTAAATAAACACAGGCTTTTCGTATTACTGCTTACCCCCAAAGAAGAGGCTATAAAAAGCAGGTCCACTCACCACTATCCATAAAACTGGATGCTCCCGGGACCATGAGGTGCAACCCCCACCAGGAGGAAGACCTGAGCCATACACTCCCCACCAACCCTGGCCTCTGCCAGCCATGAAGAGGCCACCAGGGAAGCCTAGGGTCTGGGAGCGACACGACCCCGAGGTGTAGGATGCCAGTCCCTGCACAGGCATAGGCTCTGTTGTGCTCTGGCTCCAGGGGGAGTCCAAACAGGGCACTGGCCACCTTCAGTATCCCATTTCTTCAGATGCTCAGATTTTTAGCAATCCATATACAATAGTTAATTAGCCAAGACCCAATAAGACACGATCGTCACAAGTCAGAGAGAATGCTCAATAACTTGCTGGAGGTCTGAAAGTCTCAGTACAGCCTCGCAAGTCAGGCTGTGGCCCTCATCCAACAGGCCCACCAACAGAGAGGCCAGGACTCACAGGCTCCCCCTGCCCTGCCGAGTGCCCACTGACCATGCTGGGAGACCCAGCCTCTCATCTTGGCCAGTTTTCAGCTACCAGCTAGGTCCTATTCAGAATAGGGGGCATAGAACCATTTCCCCCAAATGCCATGCTCTGCTCAGTTCAAAGCTCCTTTCTGCTTTTTCCTCTCCACTCAGCCATGGCTATCATGGGGATAATGAGGGTCTGTACCATTAGTCTAGGCCCACATGGCCTTCTGCAGAGAGGCAGGGACAAATGGCAGGCCCAACAGCAACCCCTCCCAGCTTCCGTGGTGCTTCATTCAGGAGGGCACCAAGTGGCCAAGCAGTCAGCTAGGGCTTGGTTAATCTCAGAGGTGCATAGGCCCATCTGGGGCTGCCCATCACAACTGGAAGATTCATGGGCCCCTTCTCATGGCCTGTGTTTGACCCTTCTCGAGAGGGCCCTTGGGTCCCCAGAGCAAATCACCTGGGTCCCTTTCCTCCGTCCTCTGAGACCTACCCAGAGCCAGGCTGAACGAGAGGGCCCTGCTCAAGACTAGTGCTCCAGCTCCTGCGGCCCCTCCCCCAGCTCCAAGCCCGCTCTGGCCTCCCAGGAGAAATCTCACACTACCATGAAAATCCCCAGGCCCCAGAGGGAACCGCAGCCACCCCAAGCCCGTGTGCTGGGCAGAGGCATTCCATCTGCAGCTTCTTTGGGGAGGGGGTGCTTCTGCCACAACCATAGACAGGATAGAACACAGAGCTGCCATCCAGCCCCCCTCACACCCCATCTCTGAGAGCTGTCAGCAGCACCGGTCCTGACTCAGTACTCCCCATGCCTCTGCATTTGCAAAGCCAGAGAAGCCTGTGGACAAACTGCCAGAAGGAGTAACAGGGCTAGGGGAGGGCCAGGGCCAGCTGCTCCGCAACCATCTGGAGGTGGACCCAAAGTGTCCAACAAACCAGAGTATCTTCAGTTCCTTGTGCCCAGGAAGCAGCCTCTTAACAGGAAAATCAAGTCTCTTGTCTCCCAACCCGGAGAGGCAGGAGCCCCAGCTGTCCTGAACTCAACTGTGGCCCAAGAGCAGCCCTTAAATATCCATGAAGAGGAGGCTGGTAAACCCACTTGGGATTGTACACAGTCGAGGCAAGGTGGAGACATGCAGCTGAGGGAGGGCCCGCTCTTGCAGAAACCAGCAACAGTCACCCCTGTGGCCCTACCTGTGTGAGCACACACCCCACAAACAGGGGTCACTGGGCACTTGCACTGTACACCTTCCCAACAAATTCCATCTGGACACATCTGGGAGGACCCGCCCCCAGAGAAAATGGAGAAACTGCTCTAAAATCTGGAGTCTGTTTTCCACAAACAACAGCTGGTCTGTCCAGGGAAGAGGGACTCTGAGAGCCCCTCAGAGAGGTCAGGCAGCTCAGTCCACGGCAGGTGGGCCCAGGAGTCCCACACCTACCCACCAGGGTAGAACCAGACACCTCACCTGAGCAGCCCATCAGAAAGGAAACTGCATAGACCATGGGGAATAGGAGGCCTGAAAGCAACATGTCACTGCATCCAACTCCTTACATCAGACAAGCCAAAATCCTTATCCTTGTTGAGTTAGGTTATCAGAGTCAAAACAACCTGGACCTTCTAACCAGTAGGACTGGGTGGCCTGTCCCCCGCCTGCTTCCCACGGCTCGGGTTCCAGTCCCGGAGCCCAGCAGCCCCCATGACTCACAGGAGCCTGAATGTGTGACATCACAGGCTTGAGCATGGCTGCCATGAAAACACAGTTGGAACAGGAATTTCATGGCTTGGTATTTTTAAAAAGCAGCAAGACATGAAACCGGAGTCAAAAATAACTTTGCTGTGGGTTTCTGAGACGAAACCACTGGTCGCCTGCTGGGCCCAGGCCCCTCACTGCAGCCTCCCCTGCTCCCAGGTCCTGTCCACACGGCCGCACCCCACCCCTCGCCCCTGAGGAAGATGCAGGGCTCCGCAGCTTCCAGACCCTGCCCGCCCTCTGTCACTCAGGAGTCCGTAAAGGAAGCAAAGAGTGCCAGGGAGGGAAGTGAGGATGCTGGCTATGAAAACTCCTCTCCCTGCTCACTGGTTAGTCTCCCAACACCTGGGAAAGGGACCCTGAAATCATTTGGCAGCACCCCAACAAGAACACAAAGGGAAAGGTCAGGGCCTCTGTCTGAACACTCACTGAAAGCAACCACAGCGGGAGGGGCCTGGCAGCAGGGAGTGGTGACTCATGGAAAGAAGGCCGGAAAGGTAATCTCAGGCCCCACCTGAGATGCTGACCCCTGCTGCCCACCTCCGGGACAGATAGATGGGCAGGGTCTAACATCTCCCCCTCCACGGAGGAGAAAACCACAGCTTCCCCAAGTCCACGCAGATGGAAAGAGGCCAGGCTGTGCCAGAGCATCTGGGGCTTCTGACTCCTGGTTGGAGCTTTGCTCTGGCCCCATGCGGGCCCTGCAGTCAGTCTATCTCAGGGAAAGACGACTGGGGCAGGCCCAGCAGGACGGTGACAGGGTGGCCGCAGGACGGGTGGCCAGGACAGGCTCCCGGGAGGAGGGGGAGGGCACACATATGGTACAGAGCACCCATTCTCAGCCCTAGCTGCTCTTGAGAATTCCCAAGAGGAGTTTTGAAAAACAAAGTCTCCCAAAAAAACCCCTAAATCTCATTGTTAGGGAATACATTTTCCCGACAACCATGACAATGACTCAGTTCAAAGGATGGCTGTCACAAGATGTATATACATCTTTGCAGAGCTTCAGTCTTGGCCCAGATGCCTGGATCTGGGTTCAATGCTCCCAACTAGTGCCAACCCCCTCACACCGAGCCACCCGATTTTCAACAGTCTCCAGGCACCCTGGTCCCTCTTGTCACATCCTGGACCTGGGGAAAGACCTCCTCTTTATCTCCCTCCCATCCTAATGCCTAGTCAGACCACAAGAGCCTCCTGGCAGCTCAAAAGCATTCCTGGACTCCAGCAGTTACAGAGGCCTGTGGCATGTCCACTCCTGTGTCACCTGACCACACTGGTATGCTCCCACGTGGACCCTGAGAACATCTCCCTCATGTCCTGTTTCACAGTTGGCGCCAGTCTAGCACCCAGGTAACCTGGAGCTTCCCCACAGTGCCCCGAGGACACGAGCAGGCTGGGCTGTCCCCACTTCACATGTGAGAAGGCTGAGGCTCTGGGAAGCCCCGTCCCCTGCCCAAGGTTACCCAGGTGATGAGCGATGGAGCTGGCCCCCAAGTCCAGGAGAGCAGGTAAGCCTAAGCTAACGGGCAGTGGCTCACTGAGCTGAGCAGAGCAGTCTTGACACCCAAGGGTAGATCACGGCTCCCCACAGGTAACAGGGACGTGTAAGGTGGCCAGGTGGGATCAAGGCCCTGAGGAGCTCAGTGGCAGTGGAACCCCAAACAGCAACTCTACAGGGGCAAATGGGGGGTCTCTCCAACACAAAGAAGGGCCAAGGCAAGGGAGTGTGCTTTCTGGCTATTCAGTCTCAGAGGCTGGGCCACTGGACTGTGACAACAGAGCACTAAGCAAAAGCATCCAACTGAACTTTCAGGAAGGTCAGGTTTGGTCTGCAGATAAACTCAGTGGGTCGCACCAGCAGGAACGCAGGCTCTGAGGATCATAAACCTCCACAACGGGGTGCCGGCTGTCACCTGGGACTCCGTGACTCCACTAAACATCCCAGCCAATGCCCACTGCAGCCCCAGGCTTCCTCCCTGAAGGATGTTCAGCAGGATAGAAGCCCAGGTCCCTCTCAGAGGCTGCTTAGAAGTAGACTTCCTTGTGGGGGAGGGGAGGGCCACTGATACAAAAGGGAGAGGGGACTTCGAACTAAGTAGGAGTCAATGTTTGGGTGGCTGAGACACCCCCGGCTCCTCCAGAGCACAGACGTGCGTCAGATGGTAAGGAGCACTGCCAAGGGGGCTGTATGTGAGGCCACTACCCACAGGACGCGCAGAGCCTAGCTGAGATATCCACACAGGGACAAGGACTGCAGTGGCCATCCAGCTCTACCCCTGAGGGGAGCCTCCAGAAAGGACAGTCCACTGCCAGGCTAGTCCTAAAATAGGAGGGGCCAGGGACCCTCCAATCCAAATGGGGCAGCTCTGGCTGGGGCTGAACACCTCAGTGAGAGCCCCCACTCCAGGAGAGGACGTGGGCATGGAAAACAACCAACAACCAAGCCCGAAGTGGCATATGATTTAGTGCAGACAGTCCCCCAACACACATCATTTCGAAAACAGGTTGCACTCTAAGACCTCAATGGGGACTTCACCTTGGAACCCAAGTTGAGTCCGTCAGAGACAAGCCACACTCTAGCTTCCAGGAATGCACATCGTCCAGCACAGTAGGTGACTGGCTGACGGGCTTGGCCTTTGGTCAGGCGTGCAGCATCGTCTGGACTTGCAAAGGGGCTGAAAGGTGTGAGCCCGGCCACAGCCCAAGGCAGAGAGGCTCATTTATTCCCTGAGATGCCAGTTTCTTACGAAGTTAGTATCAGACTCCTGACTATTAACACATAACAGAACCTTCCATGTATGCCTTTAAAACACAGTGACAGGAAATGTTTTTAGTGTTATACTCCTCTGGATGCAATGAGGCTATTTTTAAACACCCTCTCAGACTCGATTTCCAATTTTATCCTATAAAGTTCTAATTCATTCCACCTCCCCTATCTCTCACTTGACGAGGCTGTGAAGAACACGAGGCGGGCTGGGCACTTTCTGATGCTCTGAGGTAGGGGGTGCTTTCTAAGTCTTTACTTCTCCCCTTCTCTTCCAGGGCTCAAGGCGCTCAGGGATGTCAGTGTGATGTGCACCCCCGTCACCGATGCCTGACCTTTCCCCTCAAATGTCCATCCTGCAGTGGGTCCAAGGCATGCAGCACTAGCTGGGATGCTGTGACACATGGACTGTGTGACGCCGTGTGGAGGAGCTCTTCGAACTTAGCCCGAAACCAGCGGTACAGAAGAGACACCATGCCACTTCATCCCCAACTCTGTTAGAGATTCTAGGGTACTCTGCCTCCTTCCTGCATCCTCCCTCTACCTGTGAGCTGGCACAGGAGAGGGGCCTGCACCCAAAGCCAAGGCGGGCAGGAGCCCGTGGACCTTTAAGTCCTGCAGTCACCACCACCACCTACATGCCTCACGTCCGCTGTGCTGGCTCTGCTCGTGTCCCCACCTCCCCCCCGGCCCAGACCTGCAGGCGCACTGCTGCGCCCTGTGCAGAGCGGCTCTTCTACCCCAGGACGAGAGGCCCTCTGGGCATGCCCACGGTGCTGGCGGCCACCTCCTGTCAGGGCATTCTGCTTCACTGAAATCTCTACACTGCACAGACCACTGTCCATGAGCGGCCAGGTGCATTTACATGCCTTGGGGGGGGGGGGGCACAAAGATCTCACAGATGAGGGTAGTCAGCGCTGCAGCTAGCATTTATTGAGCAGCTACCCAGGGGTAGGCGCAGGCCAAACACTGCTTGCTGATTCATCTCCTTTAATTCTGACCACAAATATGGCAGCCCCGGGACTTTCCTGGTGGTCCAGTGGCTAATACTCCGCACTTCCCAATGCAGGGGACCTGGGTTCGATTCCTCGTCAGGGAACTAGATCCCACATGCCACAACTAAAGATCCTGCATGCTGCAACTAAGGTCCGCTGCAGCAAACAAACAAAACATGGCAAGCTTGTGAGAGACAAGCACACCAGGGCTTGGAGAGCCATAGGCGTATCTCTCTAAGGGTGCTCAGAGGATGCGGAGCAGCGCCAGCTCCAGCCCAGAGCCTGGCAGGGCTCTTGGTGCCTCAACTCTCTGGGCACAGTTCCTGGCATGTCCCCAGAGTGCCCACCCAGTGAAGAGTCGAATGAAGGGACAGTGTTTCTTTCAAAGCTCTGTTGTGGCCCAAGCCAACACTGGGTGGGCACTCCCTGGCAGGATTCAGTGTTGGTGATTTTGGGGTCCAATGGCTTGGCCAGGGATTGAATGGCTCTGAGAGACAGGATCCCTGAGCAGATGACTGCCATTGCATTCATTTGGGCTGAAAAATGACGACACTATAATTATGTTTTTTAAAAACCCGGGACCAGCAGGCCAACTCCAAATAGTCCGAATGCCAGGCCAAGTGCAGATGGTGGGGGGAGCCCACGTCACAGCCTACCTGGGTGAGGACGTCCAACTGGCCCACGATGTGCTCCAGCGTGCTGGTCAGCGACTGGGGCATGCTCACGGGCTCCTGGGGTTGGCTCTGCATCGACTCCTGACTCCTGCCCCTGCCTGGCGGGACGAGGGGGTCCCCTTCTGGCTGAAGACGATGAAAGGAAAGAGAGCCCTTTAGTCTTGAGGAAACAGTGAGGCAAAGAAGAGCCCCTCAAAGGATCAAGGGGAAAACCACCAGCAAACTGGAGAAGATGAACTCCAAATGTTGGTGAGTGAGGGCGAGACTCCACCTCTGGGCCCTCCTTTCCGAGCAGAGATTGAGAGTGAGGAGTGGAATCAAAGCAATCAGCAGTCCAGGCTGCAGGGCCCTGGGAGGGATGTCAGGCTGGGCTCTCAGAGGTCCTCAAGAGAGGCCAGGGGCTGCCAGCTCTTCACAAGACCTGCAACCTTCAGTGTGAGGCCTCTCAAGAGTCCAGGACTCCTGAAGTCACCCTTCCTCCTAGTTAGCCCAATGCCCACTCCCCACCCCAGGGATGTGATGGCCCAGAACTAAGGGAAGGGTCCAGCCCTGCCCTGGTACAGGTCCCCTGGGGAGACAGATTCTGTGTGAAAGTGCTGGTCCAATGGCTGGCAGAGTCAGCATCCACAGGACAGGTGCCCCACGCTGCTTCAGAGAAGACTCCGGGAACCTGAAGGATTTGGTGCTCCTAAGATCCTCAGTCCCCAAACGCAGAAGCCATCCTCCCCTGCCACCATGACCACTGGACAAGTGATTTCCTAAATGGACTAATCCAGTCCCATGCGTGTCTCCCCAAAGTCAGGCACTGCTCTGCACAAAGAGGCTCTTCCAGACCCCAGAAGCATCACGCACGTGTGCAGCAGAGCAGGGGAACCACCTGGTTCCTAAGGACACGGTGGCAGATGCCTCAGGAAGATACAATTCTTCTATGGACTTGTTCCCTGTGGGAATGACAAGCTCAGCAAGGCTGATACTGCTCAGTGTCAGTTTTGAGGCCAGTCCCAAACCCCAGAGTAACCCATAAATGCAGCCACCCTTGGGACTCAGTGTTTCCAACCACAATCTGACTGAAAGACATTCAAAATGTTACATGTCTTTCTTTGGCTTTTGCCAGTCCTTCAGGGCTCTCCACAGGCTCTGAGAGAAAATTCAAGCCCCTTGACAGGGGACCCTGCTCTAGCCTGCCTCCCTCCCCAGAGCTGCTCCCACCTCTGCCCTCTGTGCCTAGCTCCCAGGGCCCCTCATCCACCCTTCCTTTCTCCTGCTCTAAGCATCCTTATCCTCCACTCACCTTGCAACCCCTCACCCCTAATCAGAAGCTCCTCTGTGCTCCTGCACACCTGGACCTGCCCTACCCCTATCCTATTCCTCCAGCCACTGAATCTCCAGAGACAGGACACATGAGTGGGAAGAATCAAAGCCAGGCCACCCGCCACCCGCCCACATGTCCGTGTCTCTCTCCCTGTCTCCTGCCTGCACTCATCATTCCCCTCCCCTCCCCTCTAAACCCAGGACACACCACTGGGCTCAAAGCCTGTCAACTCCCCAAACACAACAGAGCCCAGGGCACTCCAGCCAGCACTCCCCCATCCTTCAAAGCCATGGCCACTGCAGAATACCAGTTAGGACTGCAGTTCACCTAGGATCAGCGGCCAGCTGGCATCTCATCTGAGTTGGCCCATCTCCGGGACAATCCAGTGGCTCTGCCCTGGGCATGCTCCCCTGGGCAGGCCTCAGCATCCTTGAAAAAAACCTACCCAGAAGACAAGTACCAACCAGCAAAGAAGGGCAGCTCAGCACATGGCCCCTACCTGCATATCTTCCTTTATTAGGAAAGTGTTCTAATCTCAGAGCTAACAAACTCTCAAGTGCACGTCAATTTGAACTTGGAAAAATGCAGGCCCCAGTGCTTAAAAGAGAACTTGAATGTGCGACACAAACCTGAGAAGCATAACTGAAAACAGGGGCAGCGCCACACCCACAAGCCCGCTGTCTGCTGTGGCCACTGTTCAGACCTTGGCCCATGCGGCCTGGGGGTCTTCCAGTTCTCTAGGAGCTGTTACACTTCAGCTCTCAAAGCCCATCCCAAAGGGAAATGTTTCAGAAGCCTTGACTGGCCTTCACCACAGTGGCCTCCAGACCCAGGCAGTCCTGTGGGGAGAAAGAGCAGAGTGCAGCAGGGAAGAGCAGGGACTCAGACAGCCCATGGCCAATGTCTGAGCTCTACCCCTGACAGGCTAGGTGGCCCTAGGCAAGAGTTTTAGTGCCTCTGGGCCTCCACTTCCTCATCTGTAAAATGGGGGTGACAACTGGGCCTGCACTTCCAAGGGCTGGACTGTGAGAAATGCTAATCTACGGATCACCCGCAGGGCTTTCTGGAGGAGCCTATGCCCACTACTTCCAAAGAACCCCCTTCCAGACATGCACGCTCTTCCTCCTGTCACCGAGTCCCCCTGGCTCCCTCAGGAAAGGCCACCAGAGAGAGGAGGGGAACCTGGCAGGCCTCTGTCCTGACAACCAGCGTCCTCAAGGAGTGACCAGTCAGGCGCTGCCTGCTGCCTGGGAAGGACAGGATGGAAATTCTGAGTGTTTCTACAAAATGGCTCAGAAACGGACAGTGCCAAGCCAAGCCTCTGGAGGCAGGGATGGGGATGAGCACCACTGACTTCAGCAACACGAACTCTCCTTCTGAGTCCACGCCAGGCCAACTCCAAAGAAAGACTGAAGACAGCAGCCATGTGCCCCAAACAGGGCAGCGGCCTCGAGAAGAGAGGCTGCAGGAAGTTCAGACAGGAAGTAACTGCCAGAAGGTACCCAGCCTCCAGCCTTGCTCACAAGTCCAGGGTTCTGCCTGCCCTGGGCTATTCCTCCAGCCACGCCATTTGCTCTTGCTTTTACTTTTACCAGGACTACAGACATTACTGCACTTAACACACTGCCAGTCCGGCACATACAGACAGACACCACTGTGGTTTACTTGTCACCTATGTGCCAGCATTTTAGATGTCACTTGATTTAATCTCTACAATGACCCTTCACAGCAGGCATCACTGGCCTTCATTTTCAGATGGGGAAGCAGAATCAGGTAGGTTAAATAACTTATTCTAATACAGGAAATGACAGCTGGGATCTGAACTCAAAGTACAGGCAGTTCCTAACAGGAAGCAGCCTCTGATAGGGGACATTGCCTGTGGATTTGCTTCCACATGCCCAGCGCCTCTCTTCCATCCTCATGGAGGTTCCCAGCTCCCAGCTCTAATATTTTTTGCGTCATTCCCCAGCCCCACCTGCCCTGGAACGTCTGCATGGCAGAGCTGAACACAGAGCCAGCAGGCCCTCCACACACACTCAACAACACCTCAAAGAGCCAAGCCCACCATGATGACATTCCTGTGGAATGACACCTATCCGCAAGGCAAAGGGCCAGCAGTTCCGCCCCACATAGCTGCTTACCTGCTCTCGAGCACTTTGTAGATGTGGCATTCCCCAAGAACTTGGCAAGTAAGTGATAAAGCAGAGATAAGAAGATGATGGGCAAGAGTAGGAAGAGGTACACATGCCGGCTGTGGGTAATGACAGTGATGGGACATCAAGAGCAGTGTTTAAGGGGTTGTCTGTTCAACATCAAAGGGTTGTAGGGGCCCTGCCTGGCAGTCCTCAGCTAGGTCTATCACAAGTAAAATTGTAACAGCATTAGTCCCACATATACACATGTAGGGAGCTGCAGTAAGTCAACAACTTTCACTCTTTAACAAATAAAAACATCTTAACGTTACAAGAAAAAAAAAAAGGTGAAACTCAGAATTATGTTGTTGTTTAGTGGCTAAGTCGTGTCCGACTCTTTGTGACCCCATGGACTGCAGCACGCCAGACTTCCCTGTCCTCCACTATTTCCCAGAGTTTGCACAAACTCATGTCCATGGAATCAATGATGCTATTTAACTGTCTCATCCTCAAATATATGAAGCAATCTAACTTTTTTACACTTTTGTGGAAATCTCACTTGGGATCTGAGGGTGTCCCCACCCTGGTAGAGGATCCTGGGCTCTCCCAGTAAGCTAACCTGCTTGCCTAGGTTTCTCTTGCTGCCAGCCTGTCATATGCCACCAGGAGCTCAGCACTGCACACAGTAGGAACTGCATAATATCTGTGGTTACTCTCAGCCACTCAAATACACGGATAACCAATCCATATAGCTTCATAATAAAACAAAGTAAGAGTAGGGCCTGCAGGTCCTTCCTGGACAAGAAGTCAAGCCATCTGGGGTAACTTCCTGACTTTTCTCTGGATTGACTACTCTGGTCTCATTTTTTCATCATCAAGAGGCGGACATGGATAATGGGTTCCCGTCCAAGATAATCCTAACAAGAAAAAGACAAACAATCTAAAAGGATCTTAATTTATCCCTGGAAAAGGAAATGGCAACCCACTCCAGTATTTTTGCCTGTACAATTCCATGGACAGAGGAGCCTGGTGGGCTACAGTCCATGGGGTCGCAAAGACTTGGACAGGACTGACAGTTCAGTTCACTCAGTCGTGTCTGACTCTTTGCGACCCCATGGACCGCAGCATGCCAGGCCTCCCTGTCCATCACCAACTCAGCTTGCTCAAACTCATCTCCATTGAGCCGGTGATGCCATCCAGTCATCTCATCCTCCAACATCCCCTTCTCCTCCTGCCTTCAATCTTTCCTAGCATCAGGGTCTTTTCCAATGAGTCAGTTCTTTGCATCAGGTGGCCAAAGTATTGGAGTTTCAGCTTCAGCATCAGTCTTTCCAATGAATATTCAGGACTTATTTCCTTTAGGATGGACTGGATGGATCTCCTTGCCAGCCCAAGGGACTCTCAAGAGTCTTCTCCAACACCACAGTTCAAAAGCATCAATTCTTTGGCACTCAGCTTTCTTTATATAGTCCAACTTTCATGACTGACAGTTAACTTATCTTAAATCAGAGTGTTGAGATCACAGAGCAAACAACTAGCCTGGAATGTAAGGAAAGGCAGACTCTTCCAAGGAAAACAGGAAGTGAACATCCACTCACCTCCAGCAAAGCCTGGGAAAGCGAGACACCGAGTGCCATACAAGTGGTAAGAAGAACTATTTTCCATGTTAACAAGCTGCAAGGCTGAGTGAGGTCAGGGTGACAGGGAAGAACCCACAGGAACAAGAGGAGTTTGTACATGCTCAAAGGGTCTTCCAAAATGGGAAAGGAGTACATCAAGGCTGTATATTGTCACCCTGTTCATTTAACTTATATGCAGAATATATTATGTGAAATGCCGGGCTGGATGAAGCACAAGCTGGAATAAAGATTGCCGGAAGAAATATCAATAGCCTCAGATATGCAGATGACAAAATGTGAAGAGGAACTAAAGAGCCTCTTGATGAAAGTCAAAGAGGAGACTGAAAAAGCTGGCTTAAAACTCAACATTCAGAAAACTAAGATCATAGCATCTGGTCCCATCACTTTGTGGCAAATAGATGGGGAAACAATGTAAACAGTGAGAGACTTAATTTTCTTGGGCTCCAACATCTCTGCGGATGGTGACCGCAGCCATGAAATTTTGAAAGACACTTGCTCCTTGGGAGAAAAGCTATGACCAACCTAGACAGCATATTAAAAAGCAGAGATACTACTTTGCCAACAAAGGTCTGTCTGGTCAAAGGTATGGTTTTTCCAGTAGTCATGTATGGATGTGAGAGTTGGACTATAAAGAAAGCTGAGCACCAGAGAACTGATGCTTTTGAACTGTGGTGTTGGAAAAGACTCGAGAGTCCATTGGACTGCAAGGAGATCCAACCAGTCTATCCTAAAGGAAATCAGTACTGAATATTCATTGGAAGGACTGATGCTGAAGCTGAAACTCCAATACTCTGGCCACCTGATGCAAAGAACTGACTCACTAGAAAAGACCCTGATGTTAGGAAAGACTGAAGGCAAGAGAACAGGATGACAGAGGATGAGAAGGTTGGATGGCATCAGATGGACATGAGTCTGAACAAGCTCTGGGAGTTGGTAATGGACAGGGAAGCCTGGTATGATGCAATCCATGAGGTTGCAAAGAGTCAGACACGACTGAGTGACTGAACTGACTGAAATGAAAGCTCTTCTCCACAGACCTCCAATGGGCATTCATTAGAAAGATGGGGTGGGGAGGGTGGGGTGCAGGGATGGAAGAAGACCATCCTTGAGGGTGCAGGCCTGGAGGAGGGGAGTGGTCACGGAAAAGGCACGAAGCCCCACCAAGATCCTTGTCACCTGTGGAAGACAATTCTTAAGCTATGAGAAGAGCAAAAAGAGATAAAACCCTTTATTCCTGTGGGAAAGGCAGGAAACCATCCCAAGAGATCACTGAGGTCTTCAAAGGCTGAGGGAGGGGCAGCACTATTGAGAATGCCCTACTCCTGAGACCCAGGGACACAGAGCCTAAGCCTGAAGCTGGCCCAGGACACAAAATCCCTCCAACAAAGCTAGCGTGGACACAAGACACTCTCTGAGGGGCAGGCCCCCAGGCTAGACTGAAAGCTGGGGGTGGAGCAGGAACATTGAGAAAAATCCTAAAAACACCTAGACCTCACCCTAAGTGCAAGGTAATGCTAAACTAAGCTCAGCTCCTGGTAAGACTATTTACCTCAGCCTCTGGCCATCCTCAACATGTTGACTGGCATTCAATAAAAAATTATGAGACACTCAAAAAGGCAAGGAAAAGATTTCCCTGGTGGTCCAATGGTTAACACTCTATGCTCCCAATGCAGGGGGCCCAGGTTCAACCCCTGGCCAGAGAACTAGATCCCAAATGCCATAACTAAGACCCAGTGCAGTCAAATAAATAAATACTTAAAAAAAAAAAAAGGAAGAAATGACTATTGATAAATGTAACAATGTGGGTGTGTCAAAATAATTAGGTTGAAAGAAACCAGACTAAAAGGAGTATATAAGTGTAAGATTTCATTTATATCAAATTCTGAAAAATGGAGAAAGCAGATTAGTAGTTGCCTGGGGCTTGAGGTAGATGGACAGGATTCACTACAAAGAAGCACAAGGAAATCTGGGAGATGATGGAAACATTCTATAACTTGATCATGGTGGTGATTATATAACTACTGAAACTCATAGAATGGTTCACTTTTAAAAATGGTGAATGTTACTATTTGTATATTAATAAGCCCTACCTAAAAAAGATGCAGTTATAACTGAAATGCCCTTAGTACCCCAATCAGCCCATCACATGACACTGCACTTGACATTACCCATCACTGCCACTCTGCTCTCAAGGTGAAAATCACTGCCAGGGAACATTAGCAATGGGTGAAACCTAAGGCTGAAGACCACAGATGAGGCCTGTGAGGGCCACCACTGGTCTGGGGGTGATGGTTTCCAAATGCAGAGGGTAAGAGCCACATTTCAGTGACTGCCTGGTTGTTAGCAGATGTCCAAGGCAGGATTTCCTAAGCAGCAGCCACCCAGTTTGGAGCTTTGGTCTCAGCCGCTCAGGGGTCCATACACTGCTTGCCAGTCAGAGTGAGGTCTGATACAGCTGGAAGCCAGGAGAGGTTGGAGTTTTACCACAAAGATGTCACAAGCAGATCTGACAGAATGCCCCACCTCTGGTTGGGTGGGGTGGTTAATTATTAACACTTGCTCAAGAATGAAATTTCTCCTTTTCTTTTAATCTCTAACACTGGACCTTGTCCTCTGCCCAGCCTGCTCCAGAAACTGAAACTCTGTAACAGACCAAAGTATCCAGAAACTACTGCCCAAGGCTTGGGTCTGACTAGAGAGGGGAGATGGAAGTGACCTGCGTGGGCTCACTGGTACCCTCCTAGTACAGACCCTGAGTGCAAAGCTAGAAGAAATGGACAGACACACACATCATGGTTAAACCTCTTCAACCTAATTGTTCATCCAACTGCTCATCACATAGCCTGCTAAGCAAGGGTACAGTCACACACACAGACATTTCTTGGTTTTCACCTCAGGCCTTTGGCTCTGACACTTGGCCTCACGGAAAGCTAACAGTCATCCAGTCAGCCTGTCTCCCTGTCTGCTAAACCTGGCCTTGGCAAGGGGAGCAGGGGATAGAGCTGAGCTCACTCAGGCTCCCCTCAGCTCCAGCTTCTCTGATGGAAATAGGCACAGCTGTTTTCTCAAGTCAAAGCTCAAAAGAAAGCTGGTACTGTGTTCCCCACACATACTTGTGGACTAGATCTACTACAGTCTTGTCTGCCCTATAATTTAGGGTTCCGGCCCGGAGTCCAACAAGAAAGGAAACTTCTGGTTCTAAACATAGCCCTGAACCCAAGGGGATGATGGCTTCTTAAAATCATCTAATTGTTCTGCAGTCTTGCCAATGTTCTTTCAAGCCAGCCCAAGTATGAGCACTGGGTTTGGTTACCGCTGTTGGCTTCTGTGTTGAGTATGAGCATGCAGGGTGCTGCTCTGAGTTCCCCACACCAGACTCCCAAGAAGGCGGGGCCCTGGGTCTTCTGTGACCGAGTGAGCCAAGAGGCCCAGCGCAAGGGCCTGGACAACATCCTCTGAACCTAGTCAGACTCTTCAAAACGATAGATCCCAATTCAGTATAAGAGCCACCTTGTGACTCCAGGCTCCCACCAATGGGAAGCAGACAAAGAGTCCTCTGAACTAAGAATCTGCGACTTGTGAAGAGATCGCAGGATGGGTCTAACATGGAGGACAAGGGATCCACATGCCTGACCTGCACCTCCTCACTTGGAATCGGTGCTGTCCAAATGGCAGGACTGCAGGCAGCTTGGCCCACTTTCACACCTCAGTCCCCTCCTGAGACACCCTCTGAGGCAAAGACCATGCTGCCTCAGTCCTCCTCTTACACCTGCATGAGTCACGGGCCTCCCTGGCATGTTAATTGTACAACCAAGGAACCCCCATCTCCTCAGTCAGGCCCAAAGCAAAACTGAGGCCCCCACCCCCAGCTATGTCAGCCACTCCTGGGCTCAAACCCAGACATCTCCTGTTGATTCCCCAGCCATGCTGTCTGAGGGTTTCCAAGTATCTCCCCCTACACAAGAGACCTGGTTTATGAAGCCAAATGTTTCAAAGGTATGAAAGTAGGGCCTTGGTTATACGCACAAAACGGAAAGGCATCCCAATGTCCAGATATGCCTCCAAGAGCAAAAAATAGGACTGTCCTACTGAAATGACCCATGAGAGAAGCTATGGGGAGTAGGGAGTGAGGATGAAGCGGGGAGAGAGCGATTGCAAACTGGTGGCGGCAGCCAGGAAGCAAGCAGACCATCACGCAGGGAGAACGTTCCTGTGTGCATGGGAGATCCTGGCCCTCTCCTGGTTCCAAGGGTGGAGGAGACCAACCAGGCCTTTAGAGGCAGAAACCCCCAGGCCATCACACCTGGTAGAGCCAGACTCCCACACTGGTAGGCAGCAAGGGAGAGCCCAGGGTCAGGGACACAAATGAGAAGGAAGAGGGTGGGGCAGGCAGTGGGGTCCTCCACGCAGCCCAGGGAAGTGTCAGGAGGAGGCTATGTGTGCAGCATCTGCTGCCAGTCTGCCCAGAGTCTCTGGAGCAGGAGCACCTCTGGAGCATTCTGAGAACCAACGTCGAGAAGCAGACAACACCGCTGCGTGGTGCCCAGGGGGTGACCGACCCCTTTGTGGGAGTGCCCTCTGAACACAACCTGTTTCCTGTAGGGCCAACTTTTGCTCAATTCACCTCAGACTGGGTGCTGAGTCCCTAGGGTTGCTACCTCCTACTGTGAGATAGAAAAACCTGTTCTCTATACCACTAACACCTGAACCGAGACACCCTGGGTGGGAAATCAAGACTTCCAATAAAGCTCAAGCATCAATGGCAGTTTTTGTTTAGACTGCTCTAGTTTTAGACTTAGAGAAAAGTTGTAAAAAATAGTACAGAAAATTTCCATATATCCCTCCCCCAGTGTTAACATCTTAAATAATCATTAGTACAATGGTCACACCAGGAAATGAACACGGACAATCCCATTATCCAAACCAAGGAAGGGCTCCAATCAGGTTTCACCAGTTTACCTATTACTATCCTTGAATCCTGATGTTCCAGAATCCTATCCAGGATCTTGAACCACATTTAGTTTTTTTCTCCTTAGTCTCCTGTAATCTGTCCAGTTCCTCAGCTTTCCCTTGTCTTTCATGACATTGACACTTTAGAGAGGTTACTGTCAGTTACGTTGTCAAACATCCCTTAGTTTTGGTCTGTCTGATGTTTTCTCACAGCTGGAGTGAGGTTATGCATTTTTGACAAGAGCACCACAAAAGTCATGTGTATGACATCACAGGGCTCATGCAGACAGGTCTTCTGTATAAGTGACATTGACCTCGATCAATGGTGATGTTGACCTCACTGCCAGGTTTCTCCAATGCAAAGCTACGTCTTTCCCTGTGCAGTCAGTCAAGGGGGACTGTGGCTTTTTAAAAAGGAACGTGTGGCTGTCATTATACACTGTGCATGTCAGCCCAGCTTGCTGATGGCTGCAGCTGCCCAGCAGATGAGAGGCATCTAATGAAGATGAGCAGCAGAGCCGACGTCTCTGGAAGACGCCGAAGCTCTTGGTGACAAAGAGGAACAGTAGCAGTTTATTTATAGATCCACTTGAAGACAGCTCATTGTAACTACTAGAGTTGAATGTTTAAAACCTCGGGAACAAAGGCTGGCTATTTTAAACTCTCCTTGCACTTGGTTCAATGGAGAGAGTTAGAGACACCAATCGTCCCCAGGCACCACTCCCACCATTCGGTAATTCATATTTTGCGCAGCTTCTCAGGATGTGAGCAAAGCCTGTGAGACAGATAGCCAGGACTGGCCCTGCCTGCCCCGCAGAGGCTGCGGGCCTCCAGTGAGCCAAAGCCCTCACCCTGGTGCTGCCTAGGGAGGCTCCCTCCTCCCAACCTAGGGTCTCACAGTCCCCCTTTCCGGGACCATGGAAGTTACACACAGCTGTTGTGAATCAAGGTTACAGCACCTCTCCACCTCCCGCCCCCTGCAGGCTGCGAAGGGGGACAGCACACCCCAGCGGACGTCTGCCCTAGGGCAGCTGGCAGTGGCGGACCCACCTGAGCTGCTGCATCTCCAGGTGGGGACAAGGGATTCCCAGAGCTCAGAGCACACGGCCCTCCCTGAGGACAGTGGGAAGGTGGAGTCCCGAGGCTGGCCTGGCCTGGCCCTACTGCAGCTCTGAGTTAAGAGCACTGAGCCTCTCCACGTTCAACAACCACGCCGAGAGGGGAGACGTGGGGTTTCTCAAAGGCTCCCACATCCTTCTTTGAACAAAGAGCACAAAACAACGTTCTTGGCACAATGAAGAAAATTGTGAATGTGCACTAGGCACCTGATATTACGGAATTATTCATTTTGTTGGATGTGGTAAGAGAGCTGCAGTTATTTAACCAAAAAGAAGTCTTTATTTAGGGTAAAATAAAATAGCTGGATTAAACAAAAATATTCCAATTCTTTTAAAAACTGTGGGAGGAGACAAAAAACAAGGTTGGCAAAACCCGGGAGTGAGGTAACAGGTACATGGCAGGGGGTTCTTTATATTATATTCTACTTTTTGTGCTAGCGTAATAATTTCCACATTACAAAAGGTTTTTTTTTTTTTCTTCCGGAGGTTAAAAAAAAGGCTTCCAAGTGACAGGAATGAGTTGCAGAGCTGAGGCCAAGCAAGTGAGACCCCAGGAAGAAGCTGAGGTACAGGATCACTCCTACTCTGGTGTCCTGACACTTTCAAGCACAGGAGGCAAATTTGGCTAAATCTACAAACATCCAGACAGCCTTTGGCACTGTCACAGAGAAAGCCCCGACTGCACCAAGAGCGTTCTGTGAACCCCGCAGCAGTGTCCAGAACTTCAAAGAAACTAATTTTAAGATAATCTCCATGGAAACCATCTATTCTGATTTTTTTTCCATGGTAACCAATGAGAACATAAACACAGCATTATTCAACACCCTTATACCACATGGGCCATGCTGCCATCCAATCTGGAAAATATAAGTTGCAAAGGGCTTTTTTCCATTGAAAATGAAAAGGAATGAAACGAAGACTAAAACTTCTAGTCCAAATACGTAGGTTCTCCCACCCTCCACGACCCACACCACCCAATGCCACCTAACCCTAAGCTGACAAACCAGGCCAGCAAGTGGTTTCCTCTTTTATCCTGGGACCATCAAACATGCCAAAAGCCAAGAGCCAGAGCCTGCCTCCAGCCTCACACACTCCACCCACGCTGCCCACAGACAGCAGGCATGTGTCCACTGAACTCAGATTTCCTGTTCCAGAGGTATGCTGGGCACCACGTGGATACAGAGGAAAAAGTTAGGCTTGCAAATAACTGACTGCAGCAGAGAAGGGCTGCTCTAGTAAGCAGTGCTCTGCATGAGCAGAGCAGAAGAGTTCGCAGCCTTCCTTCTGGGAAGGCTGCGTGGAGGAGGTGCCATCTGGAAAGAGATCGAAAGGATGAACGCAGCTCTGTTGGGGAACAGAGAGGGTGGGGGCCGAAGAACCACAGTCAGATGTAAGCAACTGAGTCTATTTCCACTTGTGGCTCATTTATTCCATTTTCAGGTTTCTGAGTTTGAAAGCTCCATGGAAAAAGGAAGAAAGGGAGGGAAGGAGGAAAGAAGGCAGGCAGGCAGACTGGCTCCAGATGCCAATGGGCTCAGTTCTTGCCCACCCTCCCTGCTTTGTGTACATGGCCTCTGCTGGCTTTCTGTGGAGAGGGGACTTGTCGGCATCGACTAACCAGGCTGTGGATGCTTATCAGTGCTGTCACCAAAATGGTAGCATCATAGCAGTGGCCCCACAGATGAAACAAAGACACCCAAGGCATGTGGCCTGTGCCTGCCCAGGACCTTTCAACCTCAGAGGAAATTGCCACATTGCCACAATGTCAAGAACCCACTGCCCTGTGATTTGGGCTCACACGTGCAACTATGGGGGCTTCCCAGGTGGCGTTAGTGGTAAAGAACCTGCCTGTCAATGCAGGAGACACAAGAGACGCAGGTTCCATCCCTGCATCGGGAAGATCACTTGGGCATGGCAAGTGATCAGAGGGCATGGCAACCCACTCCTGTATCCTTGCCTGGAGAATCCCATGGACAGAGGAGCCTGGCGGGCTACAGTTCATGGGGTCACAAAGAGTCGGAAACAACTGAAGCGACTTAGCACGCATGTGCAACTGTGCGATCTCCACTGACCTTGAACGCACGCTTTGGCTGCCAGGGGGAAAGGAAACTCAAAGTTTCTGAGACCCTTGAAAGAGGTAAGAGAGCTCTCTAAGGTGTGAGTGCACACCCAGGTTCCTGCACCAGCTGTATTCCGACGCACGCAGAGCTGGACACAAGGGCATCCAGGCTTTGTCTGGATTCAAGTCGAGCTCACCCCTCTTCATGGCACTGTGACTGTGTTAGTGCGCCTTGCCCTGCATTTTGGAGACTATGCCCCCGGTTGGTTTAGTCATTAACAGGCCTGTCTTCCTAGGAATTGTGCCTTTCTCCTCTGGATAGGGACCTTGTGAAATGGATGGGAATTTTTCAGTGGCAGGAAACTATCATCATCCCCTTGAAAGGGCATCTGCAGAAGGGAGTTCAGCTTCTGCCCATCCCACCACCCCATCCTCTGGATGTCACAGCTGTCAGGTCCATTTCGGGGTTTGTTCCTGCTCTTGCTATCTGGAGGCACTTCCCCAAAAGGCTCTATAGAGAAGACCTCCACCTGGGGTTTAAATGTTGGGCCACAAGCACCCAGGCCATCTCAAGCTCAGGTGTCAGAGACTCACTCACCAACTTCCCTAAACGCCCTGCCGGCCCTGGAGGACAGGAGGTGACCTGGGAACCCCCATCTACAGGGTAAGAGGTGAGTACTCAGGACGACGCAGGAGGCAGGTGGTGTAGAGACTGTGGATTCAAGCACCAATGACTGGCCTGACGCTGTGGCACCAGGGGCCAGGACAGGAGCCCAGAGGATGACAGGCTCCGCAGCAGCTCACAGAGGGCTGCCTGGGGTCCCACCCTCTCTCACTGACTGGTAATAAAACCACACATCTGCCTGCTCAGTTGTCAACAGAGCCCAGAAGGTTTAAAGAGTGCCTTTAGGTCTAAAGAGTCCACAGGGCAATGCTGGGATTTCTTCTAACATGGCACAAAGATCAAAACCAACCACACCTCTTTCCAAACTGGGCCTAAAGGGGCGGCAATTCTCCAGGTGCCTCTCCCAAGTTGTAGAAACTTCCTAAGATGGACAAAAGACTCTCTCCTTCCAGCCGTCTCCCTGCCCAGCATGCCAGGGTCTCAATCTATTGGTTTCCAGCAGCAGCAGAATCATCAGAAATTTGTTAGAAATGCAAATTCCCTTACTGAATCAGACACTCTGGGGAGGGGACAAGGTGAATTTTAACAAGCCCTCAGGGAAATTCTGATACACACCAAAGTTTGAGAAGCACCATAAGGGGCTTGCTGCAGTAAATGTTAAATGTTAAAAGGCTTGTCTCCTCACTACACGGCCAGGAAGCCCACTAACTTCTCCCAGTGCACTTCCACAAAATCATTCTCCTGCTTGTGAAAAGCAATCTGTCCCTTCTGCGAAACATGGAAATTATTTAACGTGTACCTGGTAGCAGCCCTGACCCACCTCCCAATCAGTCAGTTGTAGCCTCTGGAAGGGACAGGAGAGGAGATCCTGCCTGCTTCCCAGAAGTGGACATATCGGGTCAGAGGGAAGGGGCCAGTCCCTCACCCTGATCCCCAGGGAGCCCTCTGCTACGTGTATCAGAATCTCTGGTGCTCCTAGGCAGTGCTCAGCCGCGGTACCCATCAGTCACTGTCCAAAGCAGGAAACTTTCTTCAAAAATTGTAGCTTGGGGACCTCCCTGGTGGTACAGTGGATCAGAATCCACCTGCCATTGCAGGAGACATGGGTTTGATCCCTGGTGCAGGAAGATTCCACATGCCGTGGAGCAACCTCAAGCCCATGAGCCACAATCCATGAGACTACGTGCTGCAACAAACTGAAGCCCATGCACCTAGAGCCCGTGCTCCACAACCAGAGAAGCCATCACAATGAAAAACCAGAGAAAAACCCGGGGAACAGCAAAGACTCAGTGCAGCCCAAGGTCAGTCAATAATTATAGTTTGGGGGCTTCCCTGGTGCCTCAGATGGTAAAGAAATCTGTCTGCCATGTGGGATACCCTGGTTCGATCTCTGGGTCAGGAGGATCCCCTGGAGAAGGGGATCCAGTATTGTTGCCTACCAAATTCCATAGACAGAGGAGCTTGGTGGGGTCGCAAAGAGTTAGACGTGACTGCTGGAAAATGAACAAACACCGAACTTCTTTATTTCTAGGATCCTCTGGCTTCTCAAGGAAACTAAGAAACGTGGAGCACTTCCTACAGCTCCCACTCAGGTAAAGGTGGGGGAACATGCAACCCCAGTGTGGAGTGAGGCACCGCGTCTGAGGGCCTCCATCACCAGAGTCAGCAAAAGGCTGCTGCAGCTGCCCCACCAGAGGGTCTTCTGCAGAGTGAGCCCGCAAAATGGGAAATGCCCGAAGGAGTAATGTGGGCTGATGGGGAGAATTCAGGATACAGAGACTCCAGATGACCTGGAAGAGACGAGCCCGTATCCGGCCAGGCCTCAGGCAGTATGGCCAGCCAAGCTCTTAAAGGGACTCCCAGAGCCAGAGGTTTCTAGCATCACCCACCTCCCCAGTAGGGCTGCCCAAGAGTCTTTCCCTGGCAGCCATCCTAGTAAGAGTGCTGTACTCATTCCAGGAAGCGCCTGGCCAGCCAGGTCTCTGGTTGTCCTATGCGGTGCCTGGCCCATCCCAGGTGATCTGGAGATGCCTCTCAGAAGAGGAACCTTGGGGTCTTAGTGCGGGTGATAACAGGGATAGGCGGTGGGAACTCAACTTTCACCTAGGGTGATGGGCACGCAGACACCAGAGGCCCCGAGGGAAACTGCCAGGGATCGACACAAGCGCATACACACAAGAGGGCCAGAGGGCTGTGTTTCTGAGTCACCAGTCTGTCCTATGTAGGGCTTGGCTATCTGGCCCGGGGGCTGAGGAAGACAGGATGCTTTTGCCCCCTTAAGAAATGGGGAGAATACCTCTTGCTTGTTTCCAATTAAGAGTCTTTCAATTTTCCTAATAGAAAGGCCGAGACCTAGGGACACAGGCTTCATCTGGGCCTGGGCTGCTCACCAGCAGGTGACCTTAGGGCTCAGCTTTCTCCTCTGTGCAGCACCGGGGTGGGAATGAATTACACCACAGGAGTCACAGAGAGGGCCTAGCCACCAAGTCCCAGGAAACATGAAAACAAAGTCCCTACTGTTCCCAAGTCTGCCCCCAAAGCCCAGACCCTGCCAGGCCCAACAATGGCCAAACCAGGCAAGAAGGTGCTGGGAGGGTTGGGGAGGGTCTGCTTTCCTGCGTCTCTCAACAGGCTCTCGATGCCCATGTGCCTGGCACCCTCTGACTGCTTGAGGATCAGATGAGATTGGGCACGTTCAGGGTGGCATGGCCTTAGACAACTGGCTTGAGGATCTGCTGCCAAGAGCTGCCTTTAATAGCTTAGAAAATTCTGAACCAGAATTGGCCTCAAGTAGAGAAAGGAGAGGCTCTTCTCTAAGACATGTAAACGTGGGGTTCACACCTGCTCTAATTACTCACAATGCCCCGTCTACAGATCCACACTTCTCTTCACTATGAAAAGTGAATGCCAGCCACAAATGTGTGTTCTCACCAAGAGACCCAAGTCTCCCAAGTTCCCAAGCAAGAGTGCAAATCTATGAGATAGGTGGAGATAGGCCCCTTCGCTACCTTGATTTGATGACTCCTCAGGCCAGGGCCCCGCGTAGGAACCCAGATCTTGAGCAAATGCCACCCAGGACTCCCAGATCCTCAGCATGGGACAAGATCCAGTGCCAGGGCTCTCTGGGCCAGGAATCAGGGCCCAAGAACCCTTAAATCAAGCCTATTCTGCAAACAGAAAATGTGGGAACTGAAGCAGGGGTACAGCGGGTGTCAGGGGCTCCGTGGACCAGGGTAACTAAGAAGAAGAAATGGACCACCCTGAGTGAAGGCTGAGGCCTTGGACCAGATATCCTCAGCTAACCCGGCCTCCTCTTTCTGGGGACAGAAGACGAGGGCTGAGGCTCAGGGGATCCTGGGCACTGTGTCCCAAGGAGTTGCAGGAGCGAGGGGGAAAGGAAGGCTGCTTCCTCCCACCTCATAGATTTGCTTTCGCATGTGGGAGCAGAGAGGACTCAGGCTACTCATCAGGATGTGTAACTGATGCCTGTAAGAGTCTAGAAGCCGCACTAGCCCTCACAGGGACAGCCTGCTGAGCAGAGTCAACCTTGAAGATGACCTAGTTAGAAACGCCCCACCCCCTGGCCTGCTGTCCCTCACCACAGTAGGGGCAGGGGGCTTGTCTGGCTCTGTTAGACAGAAGAAGGAAAAGGAACATTCTAAAAATAGAAAAAAAGAAAAAAAATAATAAAAATAGAGCTTGGTGAGCACTTGCCATGTGATAGGCACGGTTTCAAGTGCCTGCTTGATGGGTAACACCTCATTCAGTCTCACAGAGGAGGAGGAGTCAGCATCTCCCTACCTGAGGTGAGTGGAGAAAAGCCCTCGGCCCTAGACCTCAAGGTTCTCTGAACTGGAGGGCAGCCAGCTCAGAGAACTCAGGAAGTGGTTTTCTAGTTTTACTGAATTACCTAGAATTAGGCCTTCTTAACCTCCCGCCCCACCCAGCACAACCTTCCTTCCTAATTGCACAACAGGCTCTCAGATGTCTGGAGGAGAGCAAGAGTAAGATTGTTATCAGAATAAACGCATCCTTGCTATGAGAAACAATTTTAGGATGCTTCTGTGGTTGAGGCAGAAGTCAGCTATAGTGGCTGGGACTTGGGAGAGCAGGTGCCAAATCCAAGGTCAGCCAAGATACAGTGGTCAACAGCCTCAGGGACTGAGCAGAAAAGACAGGAGGGAGTGAGAACATGAGTGAGAGAGGGCGAGGTGACCGGGGCTGGAGTAGCTCACAGAGCTCAATATAGTCCCCCGACAATGCCAGTACAAGCTCCTGCCACAGATACCATGTGGGGACCCCCACAAGTCCCTCTGGAGGCACTCATCTGCTTGAAACCTTCCAACATTCTTCCATCATGCAGCATGCCACAGGGCAGAATGTGGCGTTTCCTGCCCATTCTCAGCCCAGGGCACAGACTGCAGTCCTGCCTCTGCAGGCTTCTAAGCAGAGAAAGCTCTTTAGCCACAGTCCCGAGATCCCTTCTCATCACAACTCGGCCAAGAATAGAGGGAAAATGGAACCCATTATTCTCATTCTGAAGAGCTGGGAAATGGCTTTTGCTTTTCAACATGAAATGTGTCTAAAAATAAGCTGTGAATTTCAACCAGAGGTTGAAAATAGCTCCAGCACTGAAGAGAGCTCTGTTCACAGTGGGCTCAAGGATGGCCTTCATTCCAAGAGCAAGCACTGAAGCCACAGCCAGGGCAGGGGTCCAGGCCAGGGGCTGTCACAGGCTCACAGGGCTGCCCCTGCCATGGTCTGCCCCTCTGGCTTTAGATGGCCAAACTCTGACAGGCATGTGGTCCAGAATTCAAGATCCAGCACCTGGCCTAATGTGCTTCTGACATCCCCAAATGCCCAGGGGTGACTCATGTGGCATTTGAATCTGAGACCCAGGGTGTAAACAGGGCTGGGGGGGGGGGGGGAAGGCGGACATCAGGATCAAGAGCTCCCTGGCACGGTAGTGGTGCTCAAGGCTCTCTGAGAAGCCAAGCCACCAAATCCTCACCAGGCACTACACCTCAGAGCCAGGGGAAGCCTGCAGGCAGGAAGGGCAAGAACACACTTTAAGTGTAGTTAAGGAAAATCAAACTGTTAAACATCTTTTTCTGCTGTTTACCATCACCCCTGGAGATTCCAAAGTTTGATAAGCCAAACATTTCTACAAAATGGGCTTGTGTTAGAAAGCCAGACTAAGAGACCTGGGCCACAGTTGCTTGGTTGGGGGAGAGCCCAGATCTGGCCCATCAAGCAGGATCACAGGCTCCAGAGTTCTCAGTGCCACGCCCAAGCTCCTCCCACCCCTGCCCACCCCTGGTGCAGAAGCCACTCTTCTGGGCTCACTCCCAAGGCAGGAGTTATTGCAGTGATTCTCAACCAGGAGCACCGCTGCTCCCCAGGAGACACCTGGTCATGTTTGAAGACATTTCTGACTGTCACAACTAGGGGTGGGGGTGCTACAGGGAAGGCAGTGAGATGCTCCTAAACATCCTACAATGCACAGACAGCCCCCACAGTGACGATTTATCTGGCCCAAAGGATCAACAGCACCAAGGCAGAGAACCTCTGCGCTGCTGGGGGCTTCCTGAGGAGCTGAGACACCCTGGCTGGCCATAGAATCAGTCACCAGCACTACCTCAGGGCCTGGGAAGCCTATGGGCAGGAAAGGAAGACTACACTCGTCAGCCTGCCTCCCCACCTCGGGAAACGTAGCCACTGAGCTGTACTAAACCAACTAACTCGCCTCAGTACGGGAAGATGAAAAAATTCCGTGTACGATGGTGGTGATGGTTGCCCAACAGTGTGAATGTACTTAGTGCCACTCAGGTGTACACTTAAAAACAGGCACAATGGGGGCTTCCCTGGTGGCTCATTGGTAAAGAATTTGCCTGTCAATGCCGGGAACACAGGTTCGATCCCTATGTTTGGAAGACCCCACATGCCGCGGGACAACTGAGTCCATGCACCACAACCACTGAGTCTGGGCTCTAGAGCCAGGGGCCATAACCACGGAAGCCCGCAGGCCTACAGCCCATGCTGCACAACAAGAGAAGTCACTGCAATGAGGAGGTCGCACACTGCAACTGGAGAAAGTCCTCCAGAAGCAACAAAAGGCCCTATATAGCCAAAAAAAAAGAAGAAATCTTAAAAAAAAAAAGGCAAAATGGTCCACATGCCATAATGATCAAAGATCCCACATGCTGTAAGATCCAGCACAAATAAATAAAAATAAATATACTTTTTAAAAAATAGGCAAAATGATGAATTTTGTTACATATATAAAACAAAACAAACAAATCCCCCAGCTCTCCTCTTTGACCTGGGAGTCCTGAGATCAGAGCCACCACTGAGAGTGTGCGCTGGTGGTACGCACGTGCGGACGTGGTATGTCTGGAAGAGGACTACACGTCAGCTCAAGAGTCTCAAAGGGGCCTGCAACAAATGAGGAAAAAGCCTGAAACAAAGAATGACTTCAGGATTAAAAAGTCAAGTCACTTTCTGAGTCCGCAGAAGTCACCTATATCAGACATGGGGTCCTGGAAGCCTGCCTATGGGGGTGTTCAGGTCTCACTGTGGAAATTGAGAAGAGTGGGTGTTTTACCTGGACCACGGAGCCGGGATTCAGACTCTAGATCCCACACCCCTTTCCTGATTTGAGCCCCACCAGGTGATGCCCACTGGGCAGAGGGCTTGAGGCTAGTTCGGGAATGAATGTTTTTTCTGAGGCCTGCTAATGGGTCAGCTAGCCAGACCCTACCCTGCCTCGTCCTGCTGGCTTTCTCACCCTACACCCTCCATCCTAGATGACCAGGCCCTGCAGCTATGGGAAGCAAGGGTGCCCCACACCCTGTCTCTGGCTCAGACTGAAGGGACATGGGGCAGCTGTTTAAGTTACTTTCCCAAAAGCTACCAGAAAAGGAGCATGGGATTCTCCTCTTGCTGATTACTAACCATTCCCAAGAGACAGACAGCAAACCCCTCTCCTGCGATGGGGAAGAGCTTCCAGCCAGCCCTCTAGCACCTGCAGTTTCTAGCTTAGTCAGCCCTGCCCCAGGGGACCAGCATGGTGAGCCCCCAGGTCTAGACACTGCGGCAGGCGACTAGGCCTCAGGTGTCTCAACTGTGAAGGAGAACAATCACTCAGAGCACTCATCATGATGAGGTCAGGAATACACAGGGCACTACCCGTCAAGGCCTCAACAGGGTGTGGTTCACCATAAATACCCAAGAGACAGGAAGCTGTAGGGGAGGTGGGCATATACCCCAAGGGATCCCAACCCCATAGTTGGAAAATGCTTTTCTAGGTGGAAGATGAAATAGCAGCAAGCAGACCACTGGGTAACCCAGCCACCACTCTCTCAACAAAACCAAAAGCTGAGAACTGGACGCTACCTTAGCAAATGCAGAGGGAGAACAAAACCTCTGGGCCAAGGGCAACTCTTAGAAGAAAAGCTTTAAACCCCAACCTGGCGTGTTCCTAGAGGGAGCCCCACACAGGACGGGGCCGCCTGGCCCTCTGCTAGCCAAAGAAAGCCCTGGGACGGACTTGGAGGCTTCCTAGTTCTATTCTGGGCCAACCTTGACTTGCTGCGGGCCTTGGGCAAGCCGCTTCCTGTTGTTTAGGCCAGCTTCTACGTGTGGGAGAGGCCACGCTGCCACTAAGGTCCAGGCAGGAGAGATTTAAGCAGCCTGCACCAGAGTTTACAATCCACGCAGCTCCACCTCCTTGGCATCACTGTTTATTTCAGCCAAAGCTGAAAATTACCTTCTTCAGTGAGACTATACTGGTTATCTTTTTTACCCCAAAGATTTGTCAAAAAAATATTGTTAACTATCGAAAATTTTACATTCAGGAACACTGAGTGCCCTTTTACCAACAAAGGTACTAAAAATGGTTTGTGGTTGAGGAACTTCCTTTCCATGGTTTGAAAAAAAAAAAAAGGAAATGAGAACAGGGCTGGGGCCCTTCCCATTTGTCCTAGCTGTGGCTTCAGGCCCTGCACCCTCTAGGAATCCAACACTGTGCCCAAGGCTCAGCATCAGGGAGGTCCTTCCTCTCCTCAGGCCTCAACCAACCAGTGGCCTGTACCACAGAAACAATCCCCCAGCAGACATGGGGCCTAGGCACCAGGCAGTCTACAACAACAGCTTCCTCACATCTTGTTTGTTCACTCCGGATTTGAAACAAAGCACCACAAGCACCTAACAAGCTTCTGGTAAATAATGAGATCTTACCAGGGTCTCTTCCCTGGACCTGGCCTAAGCCTACAGCACCCCCACCACCCCTGAGCCCAGTGCTATTGACCATGATCCAGTCCACCAGCCATAGGGCTCAGGATAACACCTGTCAAGCCACTTACCAGAGTCCCAGAGGAGCTGGCCCGCGCAGCCGGGGGCCTCTGCACCCTTAGAACTTCTCCATAATCGACGACATCAAAGTTACTCTTCCAAACCATCACCTGTCGAGACCGACAAGCACACAGAATCAGGAGGAGAAATACCCCTTACCTGTCCTTCTTCACAGAGAAAATGGGCTCAGAGGCTACTGCCAAAGTTCTGGGCCAATGGTGGGATTGTGGTCCCCACTTGGCACCCCAATCTCCGGACCTGCCCCACCTTCCTGTAGAGCAGACTTTCTGAACAGGCCCCGAGAGGATCGGGTGCTCCATCAGGGGGAGAGTCACCATCACCACTGGGCCTCTGCACTGGCTGCTCCCTGTGCCTGGGGCACCCCAGGTCCAGGCTCTGTAAAGCCAGTATCTCAGGCTAAATGTCTCCCCTAACACCACCTTCTCAGAGAGGCTTTCCCTGGCCCTCTTGCTAGTTTTGATCATAGCTCTCTCTTTCCTTCAAGGCATCAGACTCAGTAGTTGTTTAAATCTCTGTCCTCTTTCCCTTGTTTATCACCTATCTCCCCACTAAAACAGAAGTTCTTTACGGGGGCGGCCTGGCCAGCCTCCTAGTGAGAAGTGGTTCAGATACAGACTCCAGGCCATACCACTAGGGTTAAGATCCTGGTTACACCCCTTACTGTATGGCTCTAGGCAAGGGACTCACTCTCTCTGCGCCTTGGTTTCCTCATCTGTGAAATGGGGATGAATGGTAGTTCCCACCTCACACGGCTGCTATGAAACTCACAGACACTGGCCCCAGGGAGAAGTCTGGCCCCAGAGAGAAGTGGTTAACATATCCATTATTCTACACCCCACTGGGACAATCTTCATGCCCTGAGGTTCCTCCTACAAAAGCTGGGTAAGAGTGCTCCCTGCTGGAGGATGTCAGCTGCACTCCTCCAGGACCACTTCCAGGATGGTAGGAATTGTGAATCATGGCCAGTAGTCAACTGAGGCCACAGAAAAACTGCCAGATCCACATAAGATGGAAACTCAACGTCCCCCGATGCTTCCCCCATCGGGATGCAGCCATAAGCCTGGTTCTGTGGGAAGCTGCTCACCACCCACAGAGCAGCACTGTTAGCCACCCCCAGCTGATGGGGATCCGGGATCTCTCACTGGTCTCTTACAAAGAGAATGTCAGCAATCACCCCCTTTTTTATAGGGTTCTGTGTACTGCACCAGTCTGTTGAATAATCCTGAGCAGAAGAATGGCTATCAGGAATGTGGAGAGAGAATGTCAAATGCCATTCCCAAAAGGCTCTCAGAGCACACAGTAAGTAGGCAGCTGGGGAGCTGACAGCGGTGGCTGCCGAAGGAGGGCCCAGGGTGGGGGCCCTACTTCCTACCAGGGCATCTCTTGTGCTTTTACCCGGACTTTACTTATGGTGTGGATTTGTTAGTTTCCCTAGTCCCCAGGACTCCACACCCAGGAAAGGCTCAGGAGTCTCCTTTGTCTTTCTCCTGCCTTGTCTGGTCAGCATAGGAACTGGTGCTGGTGTGGGAAGACACTTGCCATCTCGTAGCCCAGCTGAGCCTCCAGCCACCCTCTGCTTTACTGACAGACTGAACCAAAATCAGCTAGGGCTGGAGCTCACTGGGAGGCCAGCGGAACTGTCCTGGGTGAAGCCATCAGAGCTGTAAGGCTGGGGAGCAGCGGGATGAACATTCTGGGCAACCTACAGGTCACAGTAACTCAGAATAGCCACTCTTTCCTCCCCAGCTCAGGGAAGAATGGTTTGCTGGCCAAGCAGCACCGCACCTGAACCCAGAGAAAGATTTCCAGTGGGAGGCCTACCAAGCCCCAGACTCCGGGCCAGACCCCAGGGACATGGTGACAAGGTAGGACAGGACCTCCTCACACATGTTCTAGCTCTGCAGTCATGGAGCTGGAAAACGCTGTCCCTCAGACAGCACACGAGGAGGCCGGGGAACAATGGACGGCAGACAGTGGAGCACAGCCTCCAGCCACGTCCTAGCTCAGACTCAGCTTCCTCACCCACAGAACGGCTAAAGAGAAGGTCTGTCCCCCAGGGCTGCCCCAAGGATTCAGTGAGGGGTCACGCTCTTGCCATGTTGCCCACATTACCAAGTCCACAGTAACATCCAATAATTATCTAATTATTCACCTATAATCAGGAAAAAGAAGTTCCTAAAAAACTCTGGGGACTTCCCCAGTGGTCTAGTGGTTAAGTCTCCATGCTTCCAAGGCAGGAGGCACTGGTGTGATTCCTGGTCGAGAAACTAGATACTATACGCCTCATGGCCAAACAAAAAAACCAACAAAAACCCTCTATTTTACCTTTCTCATGGCAACACTAACACAGACTCCTTCCAGCCCACACTGGTTTGAGCAGTAGGAGTTTTGAGATGCTGCCATGGGTCGGCACCTGCAGCACGCCTGCTCTGGGGAAGCAGGGTGCCGCTCTGAGCACCCCACCCCAAGATCCAGCCTTCAAGGTTGCTGGAAGCCCCCAAGAAAGCTGGTAAAACCCAGCCCATCTATCCCCAGGGCACCTCGGCCCCCTGTCTGTTCTACTCAGTATCCACTGGGACCCCTCGGACCTTTCTTTACTTACTTGTTCATCCGAACCGCCAGAAGCAAAATACTCCCCCGTTCTTGAAAAGGCAACCGTGGTGGCTGGACCCTGTGAGAACAAGCCAAAAAGAACAAACACCAAAGGTCACTCTAGGCCCTCAGTGCACAGGAAGAAATCAGAATCTCATGAGCGACAGCGACAGCAGGACGCAGGGCTGAGCACCTCACCCGGCCAGCGCTCTCCCCAGCCATGGGCGGGTGCACAAGCAAGTGTTCCCAGACACCACTGACAAAGGCCGGGCCACGGGGTCAAGGGCCAGGGTGAGCGAGATAGTCTGTGCTGACAGCCTTGCGAGGCCAACACCACTGGGCTCACTTTCCAAGGAGAAGCCAGAGGTCAGAGAGGTGCACTGACCTATCCCAGGCCTAGCACTGTGGCCAGAACTTGGTCCCTTTGACCAGACCATGCCCCACCTCATGTCCCTCTAATGGGTATGTCACTTTCCTCATGCTGGTGCCCTGGGAGGAGACCTGACCCTCTGGCTTCTCAGATGCTGAAGGTCCACACAACTGCCCAAAAGATGATGCCAGGCCTATGCCTGGCCGCACCCTGAAGGCTAGTGAGCACACCCAGGCTTGGGGCAGGGGACGTGATCTCCTGCAAAGAGCGAGGACTCTTCCTCAAACGCCTGCAACCCAGCAAGAGTCGGCTCAGTACACCACAAACCATCCCTTCCTTTTGGCCAAACTTTATAGTGTGGCTCTACCTGGCATTCCCCAAACAAAGCCAGATAAAGGAGGTTCTCTCCTAGAGGACGATGGTGCAGCCGCTGTCTACAGCCACCTCGGTTCCTCTAGAGCAGCACAGGGAGCAACAGGAACCCCTGCTGCCCACAGGAGAGGCCTCTCTCAATGGGGCTGACACAGCGGTGTGGCCCACACACCTGTGGACAACAGGAACACTGGGAAGCACTTCCACTCGGTGCCAGAAAGACCAGACAGGTTGTAGGCTGGAAAGGGACCCAAGGTCATGGAGCAAGGGCAGCTTCAGCCTGCCCAGAAGAGAAGGCAGGTTAGACAGAGCTGCAGGAGAAGGCACATCTGCCTATGTCTCTGGACTCTACCTACAGCTCCTCTTCTCTGAGCTGCCCATAAATGGGGGTGATGAAGAAGCAGTACAAATCTGGCTAACACCAAGTGCTCAGGCCACCTGGAGTACCTCACTTGCACTGATGCACTTAATCCTCGGGCGTGGTCTGTATGTTTACCCTTCTGAAGGGTGACATGTCCGAGAGGGGAGGACAGGGCTGAGGGTCAGGGATGAAGCCTCCAGCTGTGTCTCCCCCTGTGGAGGTGGGGCCCCAGGGGCTGGGGTCACAGAACCCAGGAGTCCTGGGCAGCCATCCATCAGGACAGAGGAGATCCACTGACGGGAAACAACGTCCACTCGCAGGGGTGAGAATACAACAGCAGCGGGTGAGAATACAACAGCAGCAGCGGAGCACCACGGCTGAAGGCGCAGGGTCTGGGTGCAGGGTGGGAGCAGGTAGTGTATCACCCAGATAGCCTTCCAGGAGGGCAGCCACCACAGGCTGACAGGACTTAAGGGAGGGCAATTTCAGGTGACAAGTTTACTTGAATCTTAGAAATTTCTTTACTGTCCCATATTTTCAATATTTTAATGAGTATATAGCTGTACTACATGAAAACAAAGATAAAACGACAAAACTTTTCATTGTGAGGAAAAACAAAAAGGAAAGAGAAAAGGGAAGGAAAATAGTACAGAATGTGTCAAAAAGCCAGGCTCTCTGCCTGCCCAGAGCTTGCTGAGGAAGGGCAGATTTCCAAGAAGTCACAGCAACTAAGGAACCAAACAAATACTTGTGGGTCAGTCTCCTTTCCTGTTGTCACTCAGCACCAGATGCCAGGTTGGGGACAAGATGCTGGAGGCCAAGGAGCAGCAGGACCACTGAAGAATGTGGCCAGCAGCCCAGTCTGGCAGGGCCATCAGGACCAGAGAGCAGGTGCTGGGAGTCCTCCAGGCAAGAAGAGCTAGCGCTACCCTCAGGGTCCAGGTCCCAGGCAATGCCAGGGAGGGTGCAAGCAACAAGGGTGCTCTGAGGACCCCTCAGGGTTGAGGCCTACAGTCCTCCCCAACGGTGCCCATTTACTGAGAGGATGGCATGGCTCCTACGCCAGGTCCCTCGGTGTTCCTTCCACAAAGGCTCCTACCCATCTACCCAGGGTGCACGAAATAGTCCAGGGCACTTGAAGCGCAGCCCAGAGAACGGCTGGCCCTGGGCTCTGCTGTGGGCCAAAGTCATCATGGACTGCAACGCAGATGCAAGCTCTCCACTGCTGATGATCCTCATGCCAAGCCTCAGTGGGTCTTTGGCGATCCAGACCACCCAAATCATTCTTGGTTTTTAGTAAATTTATTTAAGGCTACAAATTTGCCTCTGACTGCCACCGAGCACGCACCACCTTAGATCTTAGATGCCCAAAGCTTCCACTATGCAGTATTTTCCTGTCCTTCATCTCCCAGTGTCCTGTTTCACTGGGACTCTCTGAGGCCCAGCAGTTACTGAGGCGTGCATTCCAGTTTCCAAACCCTGGAGGCTGGGAAGTCTCTCTCACCCTGACAGGGACCCGGTATGACGTGTGTTCTCTGAGACAGTCCTGCCTTCACAGTAGCTGGCTCCTTTCAGTCAATTAGTCACTCCTCACGCATTCATTAACCGGCTCAGGGCAGGCATGTTGCCAAGTTGTTTCTTCCCAAAGGCAAGGCCCAGGAACTCTCCAGTGCTTCCTGAACGCTACTCTGAGCAGCAGCTCTAGGCTGGGGCCCCAGCAGTGTGGATCCAACCTGTCCCCCAGTCACTGGGGGTGCCCATCTGGGAGCCAGGTCCACTGGCAGGGATGCTGCATAGGCTCAACCAGCTCCTTCCCTGTTCCCTCCCTGGATCTGGCCAGTTGGAGCCTTTTCTGCGATGATCACCGAGAGCACTGGATGCAGCCAGGCCCCCCACCTTCCCCTCCCCACTGACCCAGCCTCACGTGGCCCTCGGGCTTGGCTGGACTCACACCGAATCATTTCACCACACACTGCCTCTGCCTGGACAACCTCTAGATCCAAGGGACCCACACTGGCTGGTTCCTTAGCACTCATACAGCAAGGCAACGGCTGGGGTGGGGAAGCAAAACAAAGGATGCCGTAGTGTTTAGATCCCACAGCTCTGATGACCCTCACTCCGCAACCCCTGCAGCCTGTCCAGACTTTGCTCTCCTCACCTTTCAGCCTGAGGCCCTGCACACCTGAACCCTGGCTATTGTGTCCACAACAGTTACAGTGGCAAAGGCCCAGCCAGGCACCACCACCCAAGTGTTTTGATTTTTTTCATTGGCTTCCAGCAGATGCAATGGAATATCACACCACGTGCCCACGTCAGAGATAGAAGCATGGCCATCAAACATACACACGGAAATCAAGGAGGCCTCTGGCATGGGTGCTTGACTCTGACCCCTGTGCTCAGACAGAGACACCGTAACTCAGCCCACCAGACTGCGTCTTCCACAAAACCCCAAAAGGGAGGCTCTGCACTGGCTCACTCAACCTGCTGTGGCCTGGTGGATGTCCCTTTGGGGAACCCTGTGGACAAGGAACAGCCCCCTAGCACCCAGGCTGCTCCTGACCTTAGCCTAGGACACCTGTTTCCAGGCCTTAACCTGGGCTGCCAGCAGGGAACAGAGGATCAGGCTGAGCTCCTGGTAACTCAGCTGGAGCACATGAACTATTCTCCTCCCTCTTATGCTCCCTCATCTCTTGCAGGAGGTGCCCAGCCACCCAAGCCAGATCTAAGCCTCTCAAGCAGCAAAGTGAGCCCCTCAAATTAACCACTACATAAGAGCTGCAGGGTGCAAAGAAGCAAGGGAGGAGGGGCCTGTTCTGAGAATATCCTTCCACCTAGGGCAGCTGGGGGGTGGCCCACATGCACAGGCACTCTATCCAGCTGCCTTGTCTCCTCCTGGAAGGTGAGCCCCCCTTAATGTCACTTCCCCAGCTCCAGCCCAGGCCCCAGCAAGGCACAAGCTGCCAGAAGCATCAGCTGACCCATTCTCAGAGCCTGTGATTTCTCAACAACTGAGCTCAGCCCCTGGCACAGACAGACAGCTGTCCCAGTCTGGGATTCTGGGCCCAGGGTGATGGGTGCTCACCCCACCGAGGGCCAGCTGTGGTGTGGGGAACCACGGGCCTGCTGGTCCCTGTGTCACTCCACAGAGACACGAACTCCAACTGCACAGCCACAAGCACCAGATTTAACTCCCCACCCACGTCCCACCTACCATCCTCTCCCAAATAGCTCTGGGGACGAAAACGAAATGAGCATGGCTCGAGATTATGTTTCAGAAAATACAGAAAAATAAATCTGTATTTCTAGCACACTGTCCCCACGTTTGCCACACAGAACTCTTGCGGTGGGGGGGGGGGGCTTGCTAGGGGCACTTGGTGGGAAAGCCCTCTCCACTGAGAAGTGAGGGGTGCGGTAGGATGAGGAGGCTCCCGTGCAGTGACACCCCAAAGCCTGTACTGTCTCCAGCAAGAAGCAGGGACTCCCTTCCCTCCTGCCTAACTGGCTCGGTCTAGGCGGATGCCCAGGGGCAAGACTTTCTAGAGCCTCAAAGAGAACACCGTCCTCTGCAGACAGCCTGGTGCCATCAGATACCAGGCTGTCCTCCAGGGGTCAGGCCCTGGAAGAGATTCAATTAAAGAAGCGCCATGCAAGCAGACCTGGGGACCAAAACAGCAGTGGCCAGACCACTCAGGGCAGCGGGTGGGACCAGTACTTTTTGGGTCAGGGAATCACTGTACCCCACCCACTGGGGAATGGATTTTAGGAGCTGTGGACAAAAGTCAAGACAGAGTGAGAGGATGTTATGGAGCGGATGAGAACAACCCTAAGCAAAGTAAGCCAGACAAACGTTACAGAGATTCTGGGGGTGAGTGGGAGGAGGGGAAATGGACACGCCCCATCCCAAACGGGAAAGGGCTAATGACCATGGCCCTTACCCATCCATCACAGGGGTTGTCATCAGAGCCCTCTACCATGTACTCAGTTTGCTAACAAACACTGTCCGCCCATGGTGCCAGGACCATGCCATAACAGAAACTGTAAACTGCCTGTTAAAGAGCTCTCAATACAAGGGGCCTGGATTTGATTCCTGGTCAGGGAACTAGATCCCACATACCACAACTAAAGATTCCAAGTGTCACAACTAAGACCCAGCAGAGAAAAATAAATAAACATTTTAGAAAAAAGAGCTCTCACCTAGAACAGCATGGGGTCATTTTCCAAGAGCTTCACAGAAAAGGGACTGCCCCTGGCGAGGACCTACTGTGTCTGGTGCTGAGCGACACAGACATCCTCTCCCATTATGATAGGGACAGGCGTCATTCTTACAGAGGAGGAAAGGCTGGCAAAGGCAAGGTCTTGACCACTGTCAAAGGGTAAGAGGTGGTGCCAGAACGGTTTGATTCCAACACCCAAGCCCTTTCCCCCGTTTGTGGCCCCGCAAAACTCATGCTTTTCTGGCTAAACAAGATGGGAGAGTGTCCAGCATCTTTTCTAAACCAGAAACAGGTGGGTATAAGCTGTTAGTCCTGGAAATACTGGGGTGGTTCCTTAGAAAGCTGGGCATCAGACAAGGCTGTGAACTCTCCCCAATAAAATCTATCAGACATTTGGCCTCAGTCAAAGCAGCTGGCAAAAGTGACCATGAGGGCTGCTTTCTACCAGATCACTGAGACAGAGATCACCCCAGTGTCCCCAGGGGAGAAGGCGGAAGAAGAAAGGCAGTGCCCCATACACAGGTTGGCAGCACCTCCCCACTGTCCACCTGAATGGTAGACTCACGTGGAGGCAGTGGGCCACCCCACCTCTCAGCCCCAAAAGGCTCCTCGGCCAGTCCCACACCCCTGCCCTGGCAAAGGGAACTGTCCACTCAGCTAGAGTTTGCAGACCTGCTGCCCTCAAGCAGCAACAGCAGCAGGGCTATCGAAAGGCCAGGGCCCACTAGGGCTGGAGCCAGCAATGGGCCTGCCCAGCTCTCTGGCCTATTTTCCCAATCATTTGCTGACACTCACCCCAAAGAAGTCTCTCAATAGCCACACGAGCCCCAGCAGCAGCCAAGGAGCTGTTTCAGGGGTACAGCATGTGTGATGCAAGCCTCCACGAGGCAGGAGCCTCTCTCAGTCACCAATCGCACCCCATGAATGACCCTTTGTGGCTCAGAATCCCAAAGCCGGGACTGCAGGGGAAAGCCCCAGAATCCTTTAGGCTTACAACAAATTAGTAACTCATGCCCATCTCCAACCCCACAAGTCAGCCGGCCCCTCATGGGCCAATGGAAGTGTGGCCAGTCACACTCCGGAGAACCACCAAACTGCCAGCAGGGTCAGACCCCTGGGGCACCAGCTGCCCTTGGTGCTGCACGCGGGCCCAGCCCAGGAGACCCAGGCCACCTCAGGTGACCCTGATCTTAGCTTTGTGCTTGCCATGTGGCCGTCCTGGGGCTCCTGTGCCTTCAGGAGACAGCACATTTCTGGCCTCAGCCCAGGGCAAGAAGGCTTTGCCCAACAGCTCTGCCTCCCCGACCTTCTGTCTCCACTCTGACCCTTCCTCGCTCTTCCTCAATTAGAGGTGGCTCAGGCCGGCCCTCTTGCAGGACACGGAGACACTTCCTTGGCACACACACAGCCCCCTCGCTTGGTCAGGGTCTGGTTCACCCCAGCACCACCTGCGCTGGCTCCTCTCAGCTGGCCTCTGACCCCCTGGCTGCACTGTACCTTCTCACTGGTGTGGAACTGGAGCCCCAAGGGGGTTGCTGCTCCATGGAGCGGAATAACTTCACAGCCTTCTCTCTAAAGCTCCCTCAGGGCTCTGCCTGAGGGCGATCACAAGGAAGTCCTCAAGTCCAAACCAAAGCTTCTAGGGGATCCCTCTCCTACTGACCAGAACACTGTCATCCAACAGTTGAGGCTGGAACACAAGAAGCCCTGAGGCCTACACAGACCAGTGATCTAGTCATAAGAACAAGAGTGAGATTACAAGTCAACTTCTAACAGTCATACGTATGGAGTCAGCAGGTATGGTGGAAACTGTAGATGTGGTTAATTGTCCCAGTTCAACAATCCTAAGCCGCCTAGAGCATTCTCTGGGCCTCGGTTTCCCCATCAGGACTCAAAAGGTGCTTTCAAATCTGCCAACTACTCCATGGGACAGAATACCCGGGTATGTGGGGCCACTAGGGAGCCATGGGGCTGCTCAGCCACAGGCTTTAGGAAGTGGCCAGTGACAGCTGTGCTGGGTGAGGCCCTCAGTCACCTCCTAGAACAGAATGTGGAAGCTCAAGTCGCCAAGGAGCGCAGCTGGGCATCTTCCTGGAAGGACAGGGCCAGGGGCACTTCACGAGGGGGGAGCCTCAGACCAGGCACTGCATAGAGCACGCGGGTAAAGCTGCACTCCTCAGCCACAGTACAGGCCCTCTCCCTGGGGCTTGGCCAAGGCAATACACTCTCCGAAGGGCCAACACAGGTGTCTAAGAACCGATCCCTGGAGTGGAACCATTGGCCTGACAGCGCGTTACAGACCCTCATAGGGCAGGGACATTGCCAGAGCACACTGGCTCCCAATGATCATACAGGTCCAACCGCCACTGATCTGTCCCCTCAGGGAGAGAAAAGCCACTCCTGCTCCCAGCCCAGATGTCTACCTGCTCTAGGTATTCAGGTTGGCTGGCGGGCTGTTTTTAACAACTGCCCCGATCAGGACTGTTCAACTGCAGTCCTTTCTAAGGAAGGCACCTTTAGCTGACTGCGAATCGCCCCAAACCCAGGCCCCTAAGGCCTGCAGCACACCAATGCTAAGTGTCCGTATTTGGTAGGGATTTTCAAGGGTCAGAACAGAAACAAATGTGAGCCTCACACTCCGATTCCCCTTTGATCTGAGCAGCACTCTGGGGGAGAAGCCCACCCTGCTTCGCCTAACCCTCCCCACTCAGGACTCAACCTGCCTCTTGTCGTTTCCTGATGCATCTCATGCCACCTCAGCTCTGCTGTTGGCCCCAGGGAGTTCCCCGCTTGCCAGGCATGAACCCCAGGGAATGGGACCAGCGCATCCATTTCATACCCCTGATGCCCAGTCCAGAAAGCTGGGGAGCGGATGACAAATGGACAAACGGACAGCAAGATGAATAGGGATGAGCTTGCTTCTCTTTCTTCCCTCTTCCTCTGGGTACTGCAAGCTTGGTGCTCTGAGGAAGAACTGATTCCTGGATTCATTTCCCATTCTCCACACCCCAAGCTACCAGTTGTCCTCGGGCTAGCTCCCATGTTCCAGGTTCAACAGCAGACAGGCAACCACATGATTTATCTTGGCCCCTGTCTTGCTTCCACAGGTTCCCCTATGCACTGATGCTGGGCCTGAGCTCAGGAGTGTCCCTGTAAATGCTGCATTCAAGGCTTTTCAGGCTCAGAGGTGAGTCAGCTGTCTAAAGAATGCTCACAAGAAAAAAGAAAGAACGGGGTGATCACCTGGTATGCACCCATCTGCACAGTATTTCCGTGCATTGCTTTTCCTTCTTTATCACCGGGACACAAGAGGTAGCAGCCTTCACATGGTTTTCAAATGCCCTCCTGGTTATAAGATCCAAAACTGGTTATGCATGAATCTAAGTAATCAAATTGCCAAAGGGCTAACCAAGGTGATTCCCCCACAGGCTGACAACAAGAGCAGTCACTCTTGTTGGCCTCAGTCCAGTGGCCACACAGGATGCCTAGATGTGGCAACGTTAGGGGAACAGGTCCACAGCTCCTGCACACCAGACATGTCTCTGACAGACAAGGGGTGACCACAGCTCATGGCAAGTGGCCTCCACATCCCAAGGAAGCAGAAGAAAAGGCCTCCTCCTACAAGACCCAGCCAAGGCCCTATACACCCCAACTCAGGTGGCAGCGGGATCCAGAGGGCCCTGGGGTAGACATCACACACCTAGCTGCTGGCCCAAGAGACATGAGCACCCCAGAGCCTCCCTCAGCCCTTGAGAGTGCCCCACTCTCCATCCTGCCCACGCCTGCTCACAAATAGAGAAGTGAACAAATGGAAATGCTCTGGTCTCTGTCCCAACAGTAGATACCCTGCTCAGCAGGAGACACTCAGCCACACCCAGGGTGGCTTCGGGGCAGAACCTTAGGCAACCCACCTCCCACAGCCCACCCACCGAGGCCCATGCCCAGTCACTGCCCACACAGGGAGCCAAGGCACGGATGTGTTGCTAAAAGCGGCTATAGAGAAGGCCCCTCTCCTTGATTTAGCTCCGGGAACTCCTCAGCAAATGTGTGGGAAGATTCCCTCCTTCACGCCACCTCTGCGAGGCACCTGTGCTTTCGGCCTCCAAAGGGCTCCAGGAGGCTTGACAGCTGTTCAAGGAATGGGCCTCAAGGCTCTCCTCAACCGCACCACCAAGGGAAGCTGGAGGTCACTTGGGACAGACTCCATTCAGCCCCTAGAGAAACCCTGCCAACCACGTCCAGATGCCTCCCTCCCCACCGCCATCCGACTGAACCCCTGTGCTCCTTCCTCAGCTGCTGCCCCAGGCCCAGCACTTCCATAGACGTCACAGCTCTCGTGGGTAGGAAACCTGTTTCTGCACCTCACCCCACTGCCCAGGCTGTGGGGGGATGCAAAACACTCCAAAACACCCCCCATCAGGCAGTAAGGGAAGGGTCGCCTTGAGGCGGCACCTCCACCCCACCCCATGCCGCCCCACCCAGGCTGACGTCCTCACCTGATGGCCGTGGAGTGTGTAGAGCAGCCGGCCCTCCATGAGGTCCAGGATCTTCAGGGTTGAGTCGCTGGAGGCCGTGACCAGGTAGTTTCCCGACGGGTGGAAGGAGAGGGCGTTCACCGCTGCGCTGTGCACTGGGAGAAGGACGGCAGTCAGGCGCAGGCAGTGAGGCCCATGAAGCCAGAAGACGGCACGCGGGACCAACCAAGGCTCTGCACAGGGCTGGGCCAAGGCAGCCATCATCCCAAGCTGCTGTAAGGAGCCTCACAAGTACTTTTCAGGAGGGCAGCATGAGCAAAGGACAGGAGGAGACCAACCCAGAGCCAAGGGCAGGCAGCGGGAGACACAGGGCAGGTGGGAGCAGGTGGGCAAGGCCAGAGGATCAAGCCATCCCTCCACCTCTGCCTCCTCACCAAGCCATCAAGCTAAAGGCGAACAGAGTGCTTGAACATAACCCTCACTCTGTCTCACACGCTGCCACTTCAGGGAAACCAAATGGAAAAGAAAACCCCTGAAGTGCCAATACAACGCCCCTGCCCCAAGGGAAAGAACGTGAGTGGGGCGGGTGAGAAGACAGCGAAGACAAGCTCTTAGGAGCCAGTCAGGCTGGGGTTCTGATCCCAGCCTCCTGACTGGCTCACCCTGACACATGGACCTTGTTTCTCCTTCTGCAGCACAGCACCCACATTAGGGTGCTGTGAGGATGCTACCAGATGATGTCTGTGAGGGTCTGTACAGAGTGAGCCCTGATGCCCCTCTCCACTACCCCAGGCATCCCACGCTACTCCAGGTCCTGCCACTTAACCCCCTTAACAGCTCAAGCCCTTCTGTGACTTTTCCCACTACTCTAGCCCAAGCCCACCATCCACACTGGTGTCCCTCAGTCTCCAAGATCTGACCCCTAGCTCTGTCGGCTCCCTAGCTGGGGGACCTTCCTACCCCTTGTTCCCCTTGGGCCGAGAAGTCCCTGGCTGGCCTCCTCCCCTGACCCTGCAGCTCAATGTTCAGTTACCGCCCCAGGGAAGCCTCCCCTGACCTCGCCATCAGGGCCTTGTTCTGGCCTCCTGAAGCACCACCAGCCTCTTCAAAGCAAGGGTTTTGCATTTATGTGCAGTTATTTCGTTCCCCACTGGGTCCCCTAGAAACCATGTGCTCCACCAGGCAGGGACTGTGTTGGGTCCTGGCTCAAGGCCTGACACTGAACAGGTCTCAAAAAGCAGTTGGTGAGTGGGACCCAGACAGGACACACGGGGATGGGCAGTGCGTGGACCAGCCAGCCACATCTCAGCTTCTTAGAGTGGCTGCTGAGGAAGACCTGGTGCCTGCATACCCACTCCTACTGGCCTGGGCAGCAATCAGGGGGACCACAGCGACCGTGAACCCACCAAGTCACAACAGCCATAAACACAAAGGCAAATCTAGAACCACCCCTCATCCTCAGACCACTGCTAGGCCAACAGACACCCCACCACGAACTAGCCCTCCACAGAGCCGGCAGAGGTGCATGGAGCCATGTAGACACCGGGGACTGTGGATTCATGTTCCTGAGCACACTTAGGGGAGAAAGCCAAGACTTTATGTAACATAGTATTTAGGTCTGAACACTCTCGGCACCAGGAACTCCAAGAGATGGCCTGGAGCAGGGCTGCCGCGGTCCCCAGAGCCAGTTCCTGGAACCAGAATCCAGAGCCCCCACAGCCCAACACACTCCTACACCCAGAGCCAAGGGGCAAGTGGCGGCACCCTCAGTGCTTATGAAAAATAGGGGCATGGGGAGCAGAGGAAAAAGTCATAGCAACCCCAGCTGAACTGAACAGGCACACACAGTAGCAGAAAAAACATGAGGAGCGCAGAGTGTGACCAAGATCCCCCATGTGTGGGGGGGACACCACACGAGACCCAGAAGAAGTGTGGACTGCAGCTCCTGACACAGCAGGACTTCTCTGAGAAGGACAGGAATAGGGGAACCTCTAACTGTTCATCTACATACTTCCAGAATGTATTTTTTCAGCATTAGAATACAGTCACTATGATGACACAATTGAGTGAATGTTTAAAAAGTGAATCTTTCCTTCACCCTTAAAGAGTGTCAAGTCTGGGGAGGAGACCGGGTCCTGCAGGCACTTCAGGTTGTGCGTCTCTAGGCTGTGAGCCAGTGCCCTGCTCCTGAGGGGCTGTGCTTGCCAGAAGGCAGCTTCACACTAGCAGTGAAGTCAGGGGTTGGGGAGGCAAACACAGCAGGATCCCCTGAGCCCTCAGCCCCATAGCAGACAGCTTGGAGAGTCAGCTGCACACCATGCCCCCCCCCCCCACCCCACCCCCCTCTCCTCTTGGGCCTCCTCAAAATGCTACTCCTGGCACTTCTGCCTCCCTGAGCCTGGAGAAGGGCACACTATTCTTGTTTTTGCAGCCCCTGGCAGCCTGCGCTGGCATGAGTGCCACTCCCACCCCCACCTGACACAAAGCTGGGAGAGCCAGCAGTGGATCGGGCAGGTAGGCAAGCTCAAGGAGCACAGGGCTTGTCCAACATCAGTCAGGCACTGGCAGGGCGTGGCTACCACGCCAGGGCCTCCCACCTGGCCAAGCCCACCCAAGGGAGGAAACTACCCCTCCTCCCTGAGGAAGGGTGCCGGAAGCCTTGCTCCATGATAAATGGCAGGAGTAGCAAAGGCCTCCTGGCTGGGGCAGAAATACCTGGAACCATTTACTCCAGAAGACGGCTCAGCCTGGCAAGCCAGGCTTTGGGAGATGTGCCAGACCCCAGAACCAACCCTCTTTCCCCACTCGCTCAGCTGCCTCATCTCCCAGCCTGGGGCAGCTTCTCCAGCTCTGCAGAGGGTAGGACTGTGTCAGGGAGGCCTCATAAGAATTAGCCCTGCACGACAGTCCCTCTGCACAACGGAGGCCCAGCCACCCCACAAGGTGGTGAGCCTCCTGTCACTAAACCCTGAGCAGTGATGGCCCACAAACAATCCACTTTTCACCAAGCCTGAAGCTGCAGGCCCTCTGCCTGGCTCCATGGCAGACATGAGTGACGGCTGATGGCAGGCTGCCAATCGGGCACAGCTGTGGGCTACACCCCACCCCCACCGCTACCCCAGAGAAGGGACGCCAACTCAGGGTCAGAGATGTACCAGCTCGAGGTCCTACAGGTCACCAGCCAGGGAAAGTGGGCCTGAGGTCACTGCAGACTCTGCCCCCAGTACTGGAACAGGTCACAGCCTGCGGCCTAAGGAGACACCTGGGTATCCACAACCTGCCTGCACAGCTCTTCCTGCTGAACCCTCAGCAAACCTGCCCTCCTGCCCAATGGACTCCAAACTGGCCAAGGAACCCAGGTGCCGAAGCAGCAGGTCCCTTCCAGGGAAAGGCCACACCAGCACCGAGCCGCACCACATTCCCCACCCCACCACAAGGGGCTTGGTGCCGACCACCCAGGAGGGCTCCCACAACACAACTGGCAACACGAGTGACACAGAGGCTGTGGGCTGACAAGAGCAACGGGTTCAGACGATGCAGGTGCTCTGATACCAGCAACAAAGGACACTCCAAACACTGCTCTTCAGGAAGGTTGTGTGGACGCTGGCTCAGGGAAGGTGGGGAAGAGGCGGTGTGTTGGCCAGGTCAGGTGGGACAATGCCTGGCCTCACGATCAACCTTTTCAGTCTCCAAAACCCAAAAAGGGTGCAGACCTGCCCTGCTGGCTACACAGCAGCTTTAAAACCTTCCATGACCATGTCTGGGGTAGGGCGGGGCATCCAGGGGGTTGCTAAGGACCAGTGTACAGAGAAGCTGGGACTCTGAGCTCTAACTGGAGCTTCTGGAGAGAGCCAAGTCCTCTCAGAGGCCTTGGGCAAGTAAATGACTAGAATCAACAAAGTGTGAGGAACCCACAGCTTCTTCGCTGCATGACCCAGGCAAGCCTCAAATGCCCCATCTACGAAATGAGGAGCAGCCCTGCCCTGCTGACCACCCCGGCCTGTCCCTGGATATTGAACACAAATGTGCCTGGAAACCACAAAGCACATGAAGGGATCTGGGACAAGGCTGCTCAGATGTCTGAACAGTCTTAGTGTGGGCTCTGAGCATATGGTGCCTAAGCCACCTCCGTGAGGACTGGCACTCCTGGGGCTCCAGCGCCCCACCAACTCTTTGCTGAATTGGGAAATCAGAACTGCTCCCCACAGTGACAGGCCAGAGCAAGACACTCCTCGCCTGAGACAAGGGGTGCCAGCCACCTGCTGTTGCCCAAAATGATTCTAACACCCCAACATGGGACGGGAAGTACCCTCCACAGAGCAGGCTTCTGGTGGGTGGCCACAGGCAGCCTGGGCTTGCTGGCCACACACTGCAGTATCACAAACCAATTTCTCAGAAAAGCACAATAGCCTTATGCACTCAAACCCCAATCAGGGGAGACACTGGACGTCACTGGCCTTAAAAACTTTCCCTTGGGTGTCTTAAGGGGTCAGAAAACAACGTAGGGGCCAAGGGGCTGGGAGCCATTCTTGGGGATTCAGCCTCCCAGGGATCCCCCCGCCTCTTGTGGTGGGGGACAGCTGCTACTCAGGAGCTAAGAGCACCTCTCAGGTCAAAGGTGCTGCCATGGCACTCTTTAGGGGAGTGGCTTGACCTGAGTAGACCTGACCAGGTCCCTGCCCAGCAAAGAGGGTGAGGGCTGGACCCACAAGCAATGGGCTCAGGCCCATCAGGTTTCCTTGAGCCCTGGAGGCAGAGCCCAGAGCTGGTGGGATAAACCTGCTGCCTTGTGAATAGCTGCTGTGTGCCACGCACTGGGCAGGGAGCTCAGAGGAAATCCAGCTATTTGTGGGGTGCTCCAGGCCCCCGAAGTCTCTGGTCTCTAAGAGGGGGTGGTGCTTAGGAACCAAATGCTTCAGGCTTGCTAAGTGGCTGTCATGAGAGGAAAGGACAGCTGTACTAATAGACCGAAATTCCTCTGCAGAGCCCATTAGCCTCATGCACCTCAGGCCCCGTCGGGACTCGACCTCTGATGCCACCTAAGTCTACCCACCGCCCCCCAGCCCTGCTAGTCATGGACCTCCCATCCCCACCTGTGCCAAGCCTGATCCCTCAAGAACCCGAAGCACCTCTCCCCAGCACCCTCCACTGTTCTCCACTGCTGTGGGTCACCACACCCCTGACCACCTTCTTCAGGACACCCCACTTTCCTCTACTCCCCTGGCTCTGCTCTCCTTGGCCCTCCATTGTAGGGAGACCTGGCTCCCACCCACCATCCTGGTTGCTTTGTGGATCTTTTTTCTTCCACGGCCCGTCAAGCTCAGGGATGCAGGATGTGTCCTCAGCCCTTCTCAAACCCCAGATCCCTGGGCTCAGCTGGCCCCTCCCCACCATAGCATCAGCTTTGCCTCTATCCAGTCTCCAGAATCCATCCTCCGGGCCTGACCCCTACCTCACTCTTACGTCTAGCCTTCATCCAACATCGGGCATGGATAGCTCACCAACCAAGCACATGGCTTCCTACTCAAGCAGGTTCTCAGCTCTGCTATCCTCTCAGATGCCTGTCACCTCTTCACCCCATCCCAGCACGTCCAGCCAGGACACGAACTACAGCATAGCATTCCAGGCCCTCCCCTGCAGGTACCTGTTGCTGTACCTCATCAACACCAGGCGCCTGATCCATCAGAGGTGTGCCTGGACTCTCCCAGGGTCACCTGGAGATTTCCCCCACATGTATGAAGACTTATGTGGTAAAACCACATACCCAGTACTAGACTGTAACCCTCATTTGGATTCTCCCATCAGATCCTCACAAATCCTATCAGGTAGGCTACCACCACCTCTTCACAGACAGGAAGCAGAGTCCAGATGCTGCTCTGCCTCATCGCCTCCCTGCCCATCTCTCCCTGTCCAAGGCCCCCTGACCTCACACTCAGAGACAGCATTCCCGCCCAGCACTGCTTGGCTCCTCCCACCTTCCCCCATCAGTGTGCTGATGTACCCAGTTTCCAACTTGGGCCTGGCCCAAAGCAGGAGAAAGGCCTCTAAGGCTAAAGGAGAGGAGAGGCGTGGTCTCCAAGGAGAGGGCAGACCCTGCTGGGGCTCTGTTCTAGAAGCCGCTGTCTGAAACAGTCATCAGTGACAAACACCAGGGTTTTCCGTTGAGGAAAGAATCACTCTTGTGGCTGGCCTCTGCCACCTGGTGGTGGTGTGCAGTACTGCAGGCCTGAGCCAGCTGGCCCAGCCTGGCTAGGAAACCAGACCTCAGGACTCCAGGACAGACTCAGCAGCGTCACCATCACCAACACTGCACACCAACACGACTCACTCTCTAAGTCCCTGTCATGGATAAACTCATTACACTCCCAACACCATCTACGAAACACGTCTCATTGTCCCAGGGGTACACAGGAGTCAAGTCACCTGCCCAAACTCACCCAGCTAGTAATGCTGAAGGTAGGTGGAAAGCCCCTTTCCACATGTGCTTTTCAAGACCAGCATACACTCTCCCTTCCTGGAAGGTCTATTCCTTTAGTCACCCCAAGAAAATGCCAGCCTCAAACATCTAAGACTCAGAACAGCTTGTTAGGGAGTTGGGGTGCCAAAGGGAGAACTCTGAACCCCACACCCCATAACTTTGTACAGATATGTCCTTCCCCGCTTATTCCTTGGAAGGAAAGCTATGACCAACCTCGATAGCATATTAAAAAGCAGAGATGTTACTTTGCCCACAAAGGTCCGTCTAGTCAAGGCTATGGTTTTTCCAGTAGTCATGTATGGACGTGAGAGTTGGACTATAAAGAAAGCTGAGCGCCAAAGAATTGATGCTTTTGAACTGTGGTGCTGGAGAAGACTCCCCTTGGACTGTAAGGAGATCCAACCAGTCCATCCTAAAAGAAATCAGTACTGAATATTCACTGGAGGGACTGATGTTGAAGCTGAAACTCCAATACTTTGGCCACCTGATGCAAAGAACTGACTCACTGGAAAAGACCCTGATGCTGGGAAAGATCAGGGCAGGAGGAGAAGGAGACGACAGAGGATGAGATGGCATCACTGACTCAATGGACATGAGTTTGGGTGAACTCCAGGAGTTGGTGATGGACAGGGAGGCCTGGTGTGCTGTGGTCCATGGGGTCGCAAAGAGTTGGACACGACTGAGTGACTGAATTGAACTGTCCTTCCCATTTTTGGGTGTGAATTTTATAAGTGAGCCCATGGACTTAAAACTTAGTCCCAAGTCCACAACCACAGTTCTTTAAACTGCTCCATCTCTGACTCTCCCTGGTCTCGCCCCAAGCCTCCAGGCCTGTCCACCGATTCAGCCTCTGGCAGAACTCTCAATTCCTCCTGTGGCACCTCACCAGCTCCCTTCCCAGGTCCCCACACCCACAACTGTGGTGACTCACAGCTCTGCCCAATCACACCTGCCCTGGGGCCAGTTCCATGCCCCAGTAGCTTCAGCTATCTCATCTTGAGCTCACATGAATCTGACCCTACTTCCATCTCCCTCCTGGAGCCTGACACCAGCCCATATTGACAGCCTGCCACCCTGCCTCCCAAGAGCTACAATAAGGAGACACAGCACTAGGGCTGTGTTTACAAGCCTGGCCCCTAACAAATGGACTCTCCAAACAGCTGGCTCCACATCTGTGGAGGACATCATGGAACCAGAGGTGGCCAAGGTCCCACCAACAAGGACCTTTTTTGACAAACCTGTCCCCTTTACCACATCCAGGGCTATCAGCTTGGCCCCAGAGCACAGAGCGTCCATTACAGGGGGAGGCAAGTGGCATGTGCAGCCCCTGAGAAGTGCCCCTCGAGAGGGCAACCCCCATTTGGCCCACAGGGTGCATGAGGCTCTGCCACTTCACAAATGGCCACCAGAGGGCTGGTGGAGGTAGCATCTGCCAAGTTTCTAGACAGTCGCGCCACAGATGACCCACCCCTGGAGATCCCAACAGACCCAGGACTCCCCACATCTAGCCAGGGCTGTCCTCAGGCCCAGTTAGGCCCCACAGCCATGAGCTGACACCTGGTGCAGCACAGTCCCACATCAGCCCCTCGGGGACACTCACACTGATAGTGCTGTAAGAGCCGCTGAGTCCGCACGTCCCACACCTTCACCGTGTTGTCCATGCCGGCAGCAGCGATGCATGTGCCACTGGGGTGGAAGTCCACGTAGGTGACAAAGCTGGAAAGGGAGGCCACGAGTGCTGTAGGAGGCCTGACCTCACTCAGAACAGACCTCAGAACAGCACTCAGAACAGCACTTCCCCAGGCCCACATACCTGCTCATGCTGTTCCCCTCAGCACAGAACACCTCCCTGCTACCCTGTGTCTTTACCAGGTGGCCATGGGAAGGCAAGGAGAGGGTGAGGAAAGAGCTACCTGAGGTAGTAAGTCCCAGAACAAACCTCTAAATGTGATCAGAGACAATGCTCTTCAGACCAAAGGTCAGCCAGCTGCTTGCAGGCTTTTGGTCAGAGCCAGTGCCCCAACCTGGGCCAGAGGCAGGGCAGACCCTGACAACTGAAGCCCAGATAGGAGAGGCCAGCAGGTTCCAGATCCTCTGCTCACCTATTTCTAGGAGACAAGCCAAGGGCCCTAGATACACTCATATGTGACACCCAGGATGGTACTATGGCCTCAGGAGGGGCCCTGATGTGGGGGTCTCAGCCTACTGGGGCCAGAAGCTGGGGTTCACTTGGGGACCCAGATCAAGTAAGTCCCTGCTCAAACACAGGCTCCTCCCTCTCAATGACGCAACACAATACAAACAGCCACCATCTACAAGAATCTGAATAGCCTTTCATTTATAAAAGTCATCACTGAGGAGAACATACTAACATCCTTTTGGGGGTCTGTGTTCAACTTCTTCATTCAGACATGTCACAATTCTGAGAACTAGAAAATGAAGCGAAGAGAGAGCCCCAAGAGTTTAATGCCTTGACGTTCAGCCTCTTATTGTTCACGGGGATGGGAATGAGGCAGAACCTTTCTCGCTAACACACACACACACACACACACACACACACACACACACACACAAAAAGATGCAGAGCCAGGGAGCAGTAGAGAATGGCTGTGGGCCCCAAATGCCACCACCAGAGGCCCCTAGGGCCTTTTCATGCCCTAGTCTGTGCTATTCTTGAGGGCCTACAGGTGGAAGAGAGGATCTAGGAACTTACCCGCCATGCTCACAGTACGAGTGGACACACTCCCGGCTGGTCTTGTCCCACAGTTTGACAGTTTTGTCATCACTGGCGGATACGATGAGCCGCCCATCCGGGGAGAACCTGAACCGGGGGGACAGGAGTCACACCACCAATCAACAGACATCACAGGCACCACCCACCGCCTTCCAGTCACTCTTCTTGAGCTGCCCAGCATAGTAATGCACTGGGGCCACACACCCTGATCTGACCCTGAGTGATCCTGGACAAATGCTCTTCTCTCTGCAAGATGGGCCAGAAGGGTGCCCACCTTCTGGGGAGCAGGTAAGAAGTATGGTCACATACAAGACCCCTGACATTGCACATGGCAACATGCATGCTGACTCTGGTGTTGTAGCATCGAAGTGGCCCAAAGCCCTCTATGGACATCGTTATCCTGTCCCCAGATGCCCTGAGTCTATACGTGACTCTGAGAATGGGTCAGCAAAACCAGATGCCAACAAAAAAGGATGGAGGTTCTGGAGACCTACCACCAAAGGCCTGGTGTGAGTTCAACACTCATTTGCTGGCTGGGCTCCTCCTGCTCTCAGAAGCCCAATGGTGCGGGCCTCTCACAACAGCCAGGGACCTCCCAGGACAGAGAACCAAGTGCCCTAGAGAGCAAGTAACTTCTTGAGGTCCCCAAAAGAGCACAGCTCAAGTCCCCAACCTCTGACTCTCATGGTTTCCCTGTGTCCCCAGACACTCAACCTCTTCCCCTGGAGCACAGATTTGACACATGAGATCTGTTGAAATGAACAGAATAAACCAGAAGTAGGCATAGCTGTGTCTGTGGCTTTTAGGTCTTGAAAAGTACTTTCATTACCTGGCCCTACCCCCACAGCACTGGCTTCCATACCAAAAGGAAAACCAGCTTCCAGACCAATCCCATCAGGAGCCTGGGCCCCCATCAGGCAGCTCTGGAGCAAAACACACCCCTGAGGAGCAGAGCATCCAAGAGGTAAGGAGGCAAGCCTCAGGGCCAGGGACCCAGCTCCTAAGCCCAGCTCTGCCACTTACTCTCTGTGTTGAAGGGCAAGATACTGCACTGTTCTGAGCCTCAGGTTCCTCATCTGCAAAATGGCAATGATGCCACCAACTTGCAAGACTGCCATGAGGAGTTAGAAGAAAATGTCTAGAGGTGGTATGACATTATCTTGGTGTTGTTACTACTGCTAATAAGTGGCCCCTGATGACCCACTTTGGGCTGTGTCAGTACAGATGTCGGGGGTCAATTGTGGCCAGCAACTGGCTAACTTATCCCTCATGCATTAGCTCAGTGAAGCTTTGACAGCTTACAGTGTGAGAACTATTAATGTTCTTATTCACAGATAAGGAAGTTGAGGCTCGGGAAAAGTAAAGAGTGACTAAGTAACTTGTTCAAGGTCAGGATGCTGGCACTGGCATCTTTTCTGTATACCTAACCCCTGGGGTCTCTCCAACAATCTCAGGTAGAACTACACTCACTTGGCACAGCGGACCCAGTTGATATGCTGGCTCAGGGAGAACAGGAATTTCTGGCGATGAGTTGACCACACCTTGACTGTCTTGTCATCGGAGGCTGTCACGAAGGACTGGCCATCGCTGCAGAAATGGACGCTCCTCACTGTGGCCGTGTGTGCACGAAACACAGTTGACTCGCCTTTGCTACAAGGATGGGTATCCAGAGTCAGGAAATCCATAAACCCCTAACAGCAACATAAGGGCACATCAAAGCTCTCCCCACTCCTCAGAACCCTCTCAAAGTGAATCCAGGCCTGAGTACCCCAGTCCCCAAAAAGGGAAGAAAGAGCCTCCCCCGCAGGAGCAGAACCCCCACCCACCTCAACCACGTGCAAGCAGCATCAGGTGGGATCCTCCCAGGATGGCTGAGGTCGGCCCAGAATCTCCCTGCTGAACTTTCAGAGGGGAGGGTCCTGACTGAAGCCCCAGCTTCTAACAGTGCCCCCTCGGAAGGAAGGCAGACATCCTATTGTGACCAGCCCAGCACCAGGGCCAAGACGCAGACAAGCCCCTTCATGTCTAACTCACACATTGGGTACCCATATGCGGACAGTCTTGTCACGGGAGCCAGAAGCAAGCAGGTGTCCCGAAGGGGAAAAGTTCACACAGGTTACAGCGTCCTTGTGGCCAGCAAACCGGTAGGCACGTGACTGGGGCTTCATGTGCCACACCATAAGGCACGAGTCCATGGAGCCACTGGCTGAGGAGAGAGCGGACACAGGACCCTTGGCTTGAGCAGGCTGGAGACTCCACCAGGAGCTGGGGCAGGGTGGGCAGCAGGGAAACTCAGCTTCCCAGCCAGCTCCATCTTCCCCGTGGGAACAGGTCACACCTCCAGTGACTGCTGAGCGGGGGTTTGGAGAGCCTATGGCCTGTTGACTCTCCAGGCAGCAGGTCCACACAGGAACCAGCCCAAGAGATGCCCATCACAAGCCAGTCCTGGGCTGCAAAGGTCCCAGGTCTCCCCAGAGACACACTCTGAGGCTCTAGAGAGCAAGTCCTCCTAAAACTGCAGAGCCAGCTCAATCCAGTAGGCTTATTACCATTAAGAGGATCCATCAGAAGGGCCCCAAAACAGACCCCAAATGACTCTTGGTTTCCTTTTAACCTCCAGTGTATCATGAAACCAGCAGTCTCTGGCAGGGGACCTTGACGATGGCATGAAGGGGGAAGCTCATCCATAGAAACAAAAAAGCTGCAGCCTTGACAGCCATGTATGAACCCTCAAGTAGCCAAGAAGGGGGCACTCAGCTGCAGCATAAGAGCAGTGAGGGGAAGGGCAAAGCCGGCTCTGCTCCATAGCCTTCTCACTGATGGGCATCTTCAGTAAGAAGGCGTGCCCATGGCACTGGGGAAGTAGAATCAGTAAAGACCCAAGGAAAATGCCACCATTTAGGCCCATTCTGAGGCCAGACCTCAGAGGTAGATGGGGTGTGGAGGAAAAAGGCCAGATCTAGGTCCTACTCTCAAAGGCTGTATGATCTAAGCAAGGTCTCCAACCGTTCTGAGCCTCACACTCCATGTGCAGAATGGAACTCATTAAGCCTAATGCCCAGAGCGCTGGCTGGCTGAAGCAGGCTGTAGGTCTAGAGAACACCTGAGTTCTCATTGTGCCCTGCTCCCCCCACGCCACACCTCCCAGGTAGAAACTCGACCTTCTCAGTCCAAGATGCCTCCTCTTACCCAGCTGCTTTGTGTTGAGACTGAAGTCCACAGAGGTGACTGCATCTCGATGGCCCTTAAAATGCCTCTCCAGCGAGGGGTCCTCCTGAGGGAGAGCCAGGGTCAAATGTATGAAGCCTGGATGAGGAAGGGGCTTCCCTAGGTCCAAGACACTTCCTAGAATAACCAGGAGGGTTTAAAAATGCTCAAGGTATGATCCTTTACATAGGAAAATTCTAAGGAATCACTAAAAAACAATTACAGTAAACAAGTTCAGCAAGATGACAGGATACAAAACAGACAAAAATCAAGTACATTAACAATGAACACTGAAAAATAAAAGTATAAAAACAATTTCATTTATGATACATAAAGAAAAAACTTAGGAATAACTTAACAAAAGATGTGCAAAACACAGTGAGAACTTAAAAAAAAATCACTGAAAAAAGCAGAAGGAGACCTAAATAAGAGGTTCCAGTTCAAGACGGAGTAAAAGTACGTGCGCTCATCTCCTCCTGCAGGAACACCAAAATCATAACTAGCTGTTGGACAATCATCGACAGGAGGATGCTGGAACCTACTAGAAACGATATCTCACATTCAGAGACAAAGAGCCTTGGTGAGACAGTAAGAGGGGCACAATCACAATAAAATCGAATCCCATACTCTTTGAGTAGGTGACACACAAACTGGAGAACAATAATACCAAAGAAGTTTTCCCACTGTTGTGAAGGTTCTGAACCCCACATCAGGCTTCCCACCTGGGGATCCCACAAAGGGAGGAGGAATCTCCAAGGAATCTGATGTTGAAGGCCAGTGGGATTTGACTGCAAGACTTGCACAGGACTGGGACAAACAGAGACTCCAGTCTTGGAGGTCACAAACAAAACAAAACCAAGACTCAGAGAAAAGGAGCAATGACCCCACAAGAGACTGAACCAAAACTACCTGCTAGTGTTGGAGGGCCTCCTGTGGAGGCCCGAGTCAGCAGGAGCGCACCACAGGGACTGGGGCACCGGAAGCAGCAGTCTGGGAAGGTTCCCCTTGGGGTAAAGCCTCTAGGAGGTTGCCATTAACCTTGATTACAGACCCCAGGGCTGGGTCACCTCAGGCCAAGCAACTAACAGGGAAGGAGCACAACCCCACCCATCAGCAGATAATAGGATTACAAAGCTTTACTGAGCAAGGTCCTGCCCACCAGAGCAAGACCAAGTTTTTCCCATCACCGTCCCTCCCATCAGGAAGCTTACACAAGCCTCTTAGCCTCCACCATTAGAGGGCAGACAGAAGCAAGAAGCACAGTCCCACAGCAACTAAAACAAAACCCGCATTACAGAAAGTTAATCACAATGAAAAAGCAGAAAGGTATGTCCCAGATGAAGGGACAAGACAAAACCCCAGGAAAAACAACTAAGTGCAGTGGAGATATGCAACTTTACAGAAAAAGAAATCAGAATAATGACAGTGAAGATGATTCAGGATATCGGGAAAAGAATGGAGGCAAAGACTAACAAGATTCAAGAAATGTTTACCAAAGACCTACAAGAACTAAAGAACAAACAGAGATGAATAATAAACTAGAAGGAATCAACTGAAGAATAAATGAGGCAGAAGAACCGATAAATGACCTGAGGACAGAATGGTGGAAATCACTGCTGCAGATGAGAATACAGAAAAAAGAATGAAAAGAAATAAAGGCAGCCTAAGAGACCTCTGCGACAACATTAAATGCACCAACATTTGCATTATAGGAATCCCAGAAGAAGAGAGAAAGGACCTGAGAAATTATTTGAAGAGAGAATATGTGAAGACTTTCCTAACACGGGGGAAAGGAAATAGTCAACCAAGTCCAGGAAGCACAGAGAGTCCCAGGCAGGAGAAACCAGAGGAGGAACACACCAAGACACATGTTAATCAAACTGACAAAAATTAAAGACAGAGATAAAAGACTAAAAGCAACAAGGGGAAAGTAACAAATAACATACAAGGGAACTCCCATCAGGCTATCAGCTGATTTCTCAACAGAAACTCCACAAGCAGAAGGGAATGGCATGATATATTTAAAGTGATAAAAGGGAAGAACCTACAACCAAGAACACTCTACACAGCAAGATTCGCCTTCATATTTGATGGAGAAATCATAAGCTTTTCCAACAAGCAAAAATTAAGAGAATTCAGTACCATCAAACCACCTTTACAACAAATACTAAAGGAACTTCTCTAGGCAGGGAATACAAGACAAGAAAAAAACCTACAGAAAGTAAACCCCAAATAAGAAAATGGTAAAAGGATCATACACATTGATAATTACTTTAAATGTAAAGGGATTAACTGCACCAACCAAAAGACACAGCGTGGCTGGGGGAATGAAAACAAGCGCATATACGCACTTCCCTTTACCACATCACTCAGTTCGACTGCCCCCCCTCAAACTGTGTGTAATTATTTTATACTGTTAAGTTAATCATGTTCCCATATGGCTCACAACGGTAATTATCATTTGTTTTTGTCTGGCTATTGATCGTGAAAATTCATAAACATCTTTTACTAATGTGATTATGTAACTACTACTCAGGTAATACCATTGTGTCATGACTGGTCAACAGAAGAATAATATAACTCTACCACCAAATTAGGATCTAATAAAGAAACCTGTAAAATCCACTGTCTAAAATTCAGATGCATATCAGAATTTCTCTGAAACTTTTTGAAAAATAAATGCTCAGGTATTGCTTTTTTCTCCAGAGCTCCAGATGTTTCTAATGAGCAGTCATGTTTAAAAACAACTGGACTATACAACCTTGTTTTGTCAGTTTTCATTTCAATTCCAAAGAAGGGCAATGCCAAAGAACATTCAAACTACTGCACAATTACAATGATCTCACACTCTAGCAAAGTAATGCTCAAAATTCTCCAAGCCAGGCTTCAACAGTACATGAACTGTGAACTTCCAGATGTTCAAGCTGGTTTTAGAAAAGGCAGAGGAACCAGAGATCAAATTACCAACATCCACTGGATTATCGAAAAAGCAAGGGAGTTCCAGAAAAACATCTACTTCTGCTTTATTGATTATGTGAAAGCCTTTGACTATGTAGATCACAGCAAACTGTGTTTCAAGAAATGGGAATATCAGACCACCTTACCTACCTCCTGAGAAATCTGTATGCAGGTCAAGAAGGAACAGTTAGAACTGGACATGGAACAACAAACTGGTTCCAAACTGGGAAATATGTCAAGGCTGTATATTGTCACCCCGCTGACTTAACTTATAGAAAGAGTACATCATGCGACATGTCAAGCTGGATGAAGCACAAACTGGCATCAAGATTGCCAGGAGAAGTATCAATAATCTCAGATACACAGATGACACCACCCTTATGGCAGAAAGTAAAGAAGAACTAAAGAGCCTTTCAATGAAAGTGAAAGAGGAGAGTGAAAAAGCTGGCTTAAAACTCCGCATTCAGAAAACTAAGATCATGGCATCCATTTCTATCACTTCATGGCAAATAAGTGGGAAAACAATGGAAACAGTAACAGACTATTTTCTTGGGCTCCAAAATCACTGCAGACGATGACTGCAGCCATGAAATTAAAAGATGCCTGCTCCTTCGAAGAAAAGCTATAACCAACCTAGACAGCATATTAAAAAGCAGAGACATTAATTGCTGATAACAGTCCGTCTAGTCAAAGCTATGGTTTTTCCAGTAGTCGTGTATGGATGTGAGAGCTGGGCTATAAAACTCAGTGCCGAAGAATCAATGCTTTTGAACTGTGGTGCTGGAGAAGACTCTTGAGAGTCCCTTGGATTGGCAAGGAGATCCAACCAGTCCATCCTAAAGGAAATCAGTACTGAATATTCACTGGAAGGACTGATGCTGAAGCTGAAACTCCAAAACTTTGGTCACCTGATGCAAAGAACTCACTCCTTGGAAAAGACCCTGATGCTGGGAAAGACTGAAGGCAGGAGAAGTGGGTGACACAGGATGAAGTGGTTAAATGGTATCACCAACATGATGGACATGAGTTTGAGCAAGCTCCGTGAGTTGGTGATGGACAGAGAAGCCTGGAGTGCTGCAGTCCATGGGGTCGCAAAGAGTCAGACAACTGAAGTGAACTATATGATGATCTAATTATTTTTATCTGGTTTGTCTTACTTTTCTACTTCATATTCAGTGCTCCCATTTCATTCAGTTTATTGTCTCCAATTTCTCCATCTCCTTTTATTTTGATGTACTTTCTCAAACCTTTATCAAGTGTAGTAGAAAATCTTTTGTATACATATAAATACATACAAATGTATAATACATATATTGTAGAAAATTTATGAATTTTTGCCTACCTAAAAGAATTATGTCATTTTGATTCTACTTGTTTGACTCAGTATGAACAGAATGCTAGATTTTTCATTAAAAAATAGATATGCAACAATCAACAAAGGTTTACTGCACAGCACAGGGAACTACAGTCAATATCTCGTAATAACCTATTATGAAAAATATCTTCAAAGATAATATATGTGTATTTGTATAACCAAATCACCTTGCTGTGAACCTGAAACATTGTAAGTCAACTATACTTCAATAAAACATATTAAAAAAAATAAAACTGGACTATATAAGGATGGTTTATCTAGTTTGTTTCATTTATTCTATTTCATATTCAGTGCTCCCATGTCATTTAGTTTATGTTTTCCAATTTTTCCAACTCTTTCATTTTTTGATGTTTTTCTCAAGCCTTTGTCAAGTTACCAGGTGTAGTAGAAAAGCTCTTGTATACATATAATATATACATATATATACTTTAGAAAACTAATGAGTTTTTGCTTAACTAAAAATTTATGACATTTGGATTCCACTTGTTTGACTTAGTATGAAATATGTGATATATCTAATTTTTTAAAAAGATATGCAACAAGCAACAAAGGTTTACTGTATAGCACTCTATAGAGAATTATAATCAATATTTTGTAATAACATAATAAAAATAATATCAAAAATAGTATGTGTACATGTCTAACTGAATCACAAAAAAAAAAAGAATTCTATTTTTTGAAATTGAGTAATGTTTATCTTTTCGCCAGTTTTTTTAAATGTCCTATGTATAAGATACAAAATTTTAAATATATTTGTGTAGGATGTAAGACTAAGTAGGATATAAGATTACATTAATATAAATAGAAATCAACTATATTTAAATTATTAATGACATCATTCAAGATGCTATTTTTCTGCCCTTGATAAAATAGTCGCAGAGAAACATTGATGTCTCACAATGATTATATATAATTTTTTTCTTTTCCTTTTATTTCTTCCATTTTTGCTTTATGTTTGCTTCTTGTTATTCGGTGTCCAGTGGTTTCTGATGTCTATCTTGTTTGTGAATCATACATTTTGTCATTAAAATATTCATCCTTTTTTCATTTAGAAATAAATTAATTTAAAAAAAAGATCCAGATAAATGGAAAGACATTCCATGTCCACAGTTTGGATAACTTAATATTGTTAAGATGCAATACTCCTCAAGTTGATCTAAAGAAAGTCAACAGAATCTCAAAAATCTCAGGTGCCTTTTTTTTGGTAGAAATTCACAAGCTAATCCTAAATTGCATATAAAATATAAGACAGCCAGAATATACAAAATATTTTTTAAAAAGTACTTCTCTGGTGATTCAATGGTTAAGAATCTGCCTACCAATGCAGGGACAGAGGCTCAATCCCTGGTCTGGTAAGATCCTACATCCTACAGGGCAACTAAGCCAATGCACCACAACTACTGAGCCCATGCACCTAGAGCAACAGGGAGAAGCCACCGCAATGAGAGCCCTGTGCACCGCAACTAGCGAGGAGTCCGTGCCCACAGCAACTAGAGAAAGCTCACGTGCAGCAATAAGACACAGCACAACCCAAAATACATTAGTCAGTTAAAGTAATAAAGTTTTTAAAATAAAAATAACATATAAAAAAAGAGGGGTGCTTCCCTGGTGGTCAGCGGTTAAGAGTCCACCCTGCAATGCAGGGAACACCAGTTTGATCCCTGCTCCGAGAAGATCCCACACACGGAGAAGCAGCTAAGCCTATGGGCCACAACTACTGATTCTATACTCTAGAGCCCAGAAACCCATAACTCCTGAGCCTACTTGCTGCAACTATTGACACTCGTGTGCCCTAGAGCCTGTGCTCCCCAACAAGAGAAGCCAGTACAATGAGAGGCCCACCGCAATGAAGAGTAGCCCCCGATCTCGGCAACTAAAGAAAGCCTGTGTGCAACAATGAAGATCCAGCACAAACAAAAATAAATAAATCTTAAAAAAAAAAAAAAAAAGGAAAAACACTCACTATGCAAAATAATCTGGTAGTTTCTCAAAAAGTTAAACACAGGACTTCCCTGGTGGTCCAGTGGCTGAGAATCTGCCTACCAATGTAGGGGACATGAGTTTGACCCCTAGTCCAGTAAGATTCCACATGCCACGGAGCAAAGAAGCCTGTGTGCTACAACCCCTGAGCCAGTGCTCTAGAGCCCCCGAGCCCCACCTACTGAGCACATGTGCCACAACTAGTGAAGCCCACCCTGTGCTCAGCAAGGAGAGAAGCCACCAAATTGAGAAGCCCACACAGCGAGAGGAACAGCTCTCTTGCTCACCACAACTAAAGCCATGAACACCCAGGACAGCAATCAACACCCAGCACAGCCAAAGATAAAAATTAACAAATCATTTTTTAAAAACTTAAACAGAGAATTATCAAATGACCCAGCAACTGTAGATAAATACCTGTAAGAATTGAAAGCATTCTCACACTAAAGCTTGTACAGAAGCATTCACAGCAGTATTCATCATAATAGCACAAAGTGGAAAAACCTTACTCTTCCATCAACAGATAAATGGATAAACATGTGGTATATCCATACAACAGGATATTTATTCAGTCATGAAATGGAAACATGTACAGCTTTGAAAACATTATGCTATAAGTGAAAGACCCCAAAGGCCACATTTTGTCTGAGTCCATTTATGTGAAGTGTCCAGAATAAAGACACAAAGTAATTCGTGGCTGACAGGGACTGAAGGGGCAGAAGGGAGGGGACACGGAGGAAGTGGGGAAGAAGGGGAGCAACTGCTTAACGGGTACAGGTTTCTCTTTGGGGTGATCAAAATGTTCTAGAAACACAGTAATGGTTACACAATACTGTGAGAGTACTAAAAACCACTGAATTTTACAATTCAGAAGGGTGAGTCTGATGGTATGTAAATAACATCTCATCAAAGTTATTTTTTCAAAGACCCAAGGAGAGAAAATGGGGACTTTCAACAACCTTCATCTCGGAAACGGGATCCCATACCCTCAATCCCACTGAGGACTAACTAGTAAAACCGAAGGTCCACCCTGAACAAGCCCCTGAGGCTTTACCACCACCTCTACTCCACTCAGCGTCAGAGAAGCTGTAGCTTAGGAAGACAGGGAGATAATATTCCAGATACTTCTCCACCCAACCGCAATTCATGTCGGCTAGTTATACCCCAGCCACGCAAAAATCTCTCCCTACCCTAAACATCAGTAATCTCAAGGAAGCATTCTGGGGGGACCAGAGAGCCCAGCAAAACCTTCTCTTGGGGAAAACCCGTTCTTGGTGCAGAGCCAGGACTCTGAGGAGTTGTAACGAGAACAAAGGTTCCAGTTCCCCGTGCCTCGCTCCACCAACACACCTGCCTTTCATCAAGAGAGGGAACGGCAGCTGGGGGAGGGCGGGGACAGGTGCAGAAACGGCTCCACCTGAGCTGCTTAGAAAGAACAAAGGTAAACAGTACCCCCTCGAGGGAACGGTCAGATCTGCCCCGAGCCAGCGGACCCCTGAGATCTCCCAGCGCCCTCTCTTCCAATGCCACAGGCTTGCTGGTTCCTCATTTCCCCCCGGGGAACACCATTAGGAGTCAAAAGGCCTGCTTCCCACTCTGGGCCCTCTGCTCACGTGCCCAGATACCTAAGAAAGCCAACAAGCCACCACTCAGCGTCGGTGACTTTCACAGCCCAGCCAGAGAGTACCAGGCAAGTTGAGTTTTCAAAACCTCTCAAAAAGAGGGGCTTTGGAGTGCTCCCCACTGGCCTCTGGAAGGACCTGGGGCTGAGAGAGGGCAGCCTGTCACACCGACGCAGGCGCCCCGGGGGACCTGGCTGTTCCCACACAGGGAATCGGGTACACTCTAAAGCCCCGTTCGGCCACCCGCTGCTCAGGGAAACAGGGACTCAAGGTGGAGAGGCCCAGCACTAACCCCAAGTCACACCTCCGGTCAGGCCGCACTAGTGTCTGCCCCGCTAGGAAGCAAAACCCGAGGGCAGAGACTACTGGTTTGCTAGCCCCGGCAGCGCCAACAGGGCCTGGCTCGCAACAGGCGTTCCACCAGGGGCCCGAACTCAGCACCGCCTGCACCGACCGAAATCTGGGACCAGAGTAGGCCGGCTCGGAACCCCGCGCCCGGGTAGCCGCCTACTGTCCCCGCGGAGAGACCACAGCCCGGGCGGCCGCCGCTGACAGAAACTCACCGGGCAGGGCGCGGTCATGGCGGGGCCGCGAGCGCCCAAGCGCCTGAGGAGCGCGGAGGAGCGGCGGCTGCCGTTGCGGCGCGTTCAGTTTCCGCGCCCCCAACCGCCGCCAATAGCAACGCGGGACTCCTCGCCTCGCCCCGCCCACCGCGGTTAAAGGGGACGCGGCGCCTCAGGTTTTTGCCCGTCGAAGGAAAGCTGCAAGGCCGGGTCCACGGCCTCTGCGTCCAGCGCCACCTGGCCAGGCAACCTACGGTCGGCGCCGCCAAATGCCTCTGTCCACCGTCACACAGTCCCCCTGAGAAATCAAAAAGTCCAGGAATAAGGGGTTCCCCCACCGACCCGTAGCCAGGCTAAAAAGACCACAGAGCCTTCTGGGATTGCAGTTCCAAGACGGTCGTCATCCTTGTGTCTGGAGGGTACCGGGACTACATTTCCCAAGATGCCACGAGGGTGGGGCCGGGATTAACTACCCGAAGCCAACGCGTAAAGGAGCCCGGAAGTAGAGGGTGTGGCTCAATGAGCTTGCGTCCTCTACAAGCGCCCGCGAGGCCGGCTTTTCTCTCAGTACCCGCTTCGGAGACAATTATTCGCCCTTCAGGAATTCTGTAAGTGGTTCGCTCCTCCGAACGCGATTAAAACAAGTGTTGTTTAAAAGAACACCAGTCACTCGGAATCACATCCGTGGAGTCGAAAGGCTTGGGATACATTCTCAGTTCTTGCCCTGATGCGCTGTGTGACCTCGCGGAAAATGTAACCCTGCTCTGTGGACCTCAGTTTCCCAGTTTGTGATATGAGAGCGTGTTTCGCAGCCTGGCCCTCTCGGGACCCTCAGCGCTGAGTACCCGATGTAAATTATAGTATCAGTTTAAAAGAGGAGACGATGCGGGGACCTGGCCACCAGAGGGCGTCCTCGCTCACTTTCTGCTGTCCTTAGACGCGCGCCCCCACACCCCCACCCCAAGGTAGGCCTGATCTAGACTGGACATTTTTCAAGATTTGTGAATCTTCCATCACCTCTCTGGTGAAGTATGGATTGTCGATACTTAAAATGAAGCAGGGCAAAGGCTAACAATTTTGTCAAGAGAATATACTGGTCATAGCAAACACCCTCCTCCCACAACAGGAGCCAACTCTACACATAGACATCACCAGATGGCCAACACTGAAATCAAATTGACTATATTCTTTGCAGCCAAAGATGGAGAAGCTCTATACAGTCAGCCAAAAAAAAAAAAAAAAGACCAGGAGCTGACTGTAGTTCAGATCATGAACTCCATCTTGCAAAATTCAGATTTAAATAGAAGCAAGCAGGGAAAACCACTAGGCCATTCAGGTATGACCTAAATCAAATCCTTATGATTATACAGTGGAAGTGATAAATAGATTCAAAGGATTAGATCTGATAGAGTGCCAGAACAAATATGGATGGAGGTTCATGACATTGTACAGAAGGCAGTGATCAAAACCATCCCCAAGAAAAAGAAATGCAAAAAGACAAAACATCTGAGAAAAGAAGAGAAGCTAAAGGCAAAGGAGGAAAGGAAAGATATACCCATCTGAATGCAGAGTTCCAAAGAATAGCAAGGAGAGATAAGAAAGCCTTCCTCAGGGATCAATGCAAAGAAATACAGGAAAACAATAGAATAGGAAAGACTAGAGATCTCTCCCAAGAAAATTAGAGATACCAAGGGAACATTTCATTGCAAAGATAGGCATAATAAAGGACAGAAATGGTATGGACCTAACAGAGGCAGAGGACATTAAGAAGAGGTGGCAAGAATACACAGAAGAACTACACAAAAAACATCTTCATGACCCAAATAACCACGATGGCGTGATCACTCACCTAGAGCCAGACATCCTGGAGTGTGAAGTCAAGTGGGCCTTAGGAAGCATAGCATTATGAACAAAGCTAGTGGAGGTGATGGAATTCCAGTTGAGCTATTTCAAATCTTTAAACATGATGCTGTTAAAATGCTGCATTCAATATGCCAGCAAATTTGGAAAACTCAGCAGTGGCCACAGGACTGGAAAAGGTCAGTTTTCATTCCAATCCCAAAGAAGGGTAATGCCAAAGAATGTTCAAACTGCTGCACAATTGTACCCATTTCACATGCTAGAAGGTAATGCTCAAAATCCTTCAAGCTAGGTTTCAACAATACGTGAACCAAGAACTTCCAGATGTTCGAGCTGGATTTAGAAAAGCAGAGAACTAGAGATCAAATTGCCAACATTCGCTGGATCATAGAAAGAGCCAGGGAATTCCACAAAAACATCAACTTCTACATCATTGACTTTGCTAAAGCCTTTAACTGTGTGGATCACAACAAACTGTGAAAAATTCTTCAAGAGACAGGAATACCAAACCACCTTACCTGCCTCCTGAGAAACCTGTATGTAGGTCTAGAAGCAACAGTCAGAACTAGACATGGAACAACAGACTGGTTCCAAATCGGGAAAGGAGTATGTCAAGGCTGTATATTGTCACCCTGCTTATTTAACTTATATGCAGAGTACATCATGCAAAATGATGGGCTGGAGGAAGCACAAGCTGGAATCAAGATTACAGGCAGAAATATCAATAACCTCAGATATTCAGATGACACCACTCTTACGGCAGAAAGCGAAGAAGAACTAAAGAACCTCTTGAAGAAGGTGAAACAGAAGAGTGAAAAAGCTGGCTTAAAGCTCAGCATTCAAAAAACTAAGATCATGGCATCTGGTCCCATCACTTAATGGCAAATAGAAGGGGAAAAAATGTAAACAGTGACAGACTTTATTTTCTTGGGCTCCAAAATCACTGCAGATGGTGACTGCAGCCATGAAATTAAAAGACACCTGCTCCTTGGAAAAAAAGCAATGACAAACCTAGACAGTGTATTAAAAAGCAGAGACATCACTTCATATAGTCAAAGCTATGGTTTTTCTAGTAGTAATGTATGGATGTGAGAGTTGGACCACAAAGAAGGCTGAGCACCTAAGAATTGATGTTTTTGAACTGTGCTGTTAGAAAACTCTTGAGAGTCCCTTGGACAGCAAGGAGATCAAACCAGTCAATCCTAAAGGAAATCAACCCTGAATATTCATTGGAAGGACAGATACTGAAGCTGAAGCTCCAACTGGCAAACTGACATGAAGAGCTGCCTCACTGGAAAAGACCCTGATGCTGGGAAAGATTGAAGGCAGGAGAAGGGGACGACAGAAGATGAGATGGTTGTATGGCATCACTGATACCATCCAATGGACATGAGTTTGAGCAAACTCCAGGAGGTTGTGAAGGACAGGGAAGCCTGGCGTGCTGCATTCCATGGGGTCGTAAAGTCAGACACGACTGAGAAAATGAACATAAACAAAACATAAACACTGATTAAGATTTGGCCAGGCCTTGAGGTTTCTCATGATATCCAAGTATCTAAGATGGCGTGTGCCTGGACCTGCAAACCAGAGCCCAACGCAGTGAACTCAAAGACTGACAGTGGGTGGTGGTGCAGGAGTTGGCATGTGGAGGAGTGAGTCTCTTCTTTGGACTTGCAAGGTTTGGGGCCAGACACAAGAAATAGATACATTTTAACCCTAAGAAGGAAATTGCAACCCACTCCTTACTCTTGCCTGGAGAATCCCATGGACAGAGGAGCCTGGTAGGTTACAGTCGCAAAGTCGCAAAGTGTCCGCACTACTGAGCAACTTCACTTTTCACTTTCACTTTTTTTAACCCTAACTTAACTGTGATTTGGCTTAAAATTGGTTCCTGTATGTTAGAAGGGGCTTCCTATGTTAGAATTGTTCAGGCTCACTTAAGTTATACACTATGAAATTCTTAAAACTTGTATAGTATCACTTACACACATCCCAAAATTGTTCAGCACTGTTCAAATGACAGTTTTCAAGCTTTTCCATCAACATCTGCATCTTACTCAGCTATTCTCTTGCCTACTGGCCAAATACTTAAAATGAAAACACCAAGGAAGAAACAAATACAGAAAACCATATCTATTACACATACGGGTTCATTCATTCTTGTTGGGTGGTGGTTTGGGTTTTGTTTTTGTCAGTTATAGTTAGAGAACACCTCTGGTCTACAAGAGTTCATAATCTGTAAAACTGCATTTATAAAATCCTTCGGTAAAATGATTTTTAAATGTCAGGTTTGCTCAAAGTGAGAGGCAGTGGAAGATTTTACTCATCCTCACTGGTCTTTCCAGCTCCCACTGCCTGCAATTCTTACACCTCAGGGAGGAGGAACTGGGGATGCCCCACTACTCTTGCTCATTTACTCACCAATTTTTCAACTCTGAAAAAATTACACAGACGACCTAGAATCCACCACAAGCACAGTCTCCAGAAACCAAAATTGGTACCTCCATGTTTCATGTTCTGGTGGAGCAGACTGAACCCCATTTCTGACTGGGAACTCCATGGGAGCAGAGGATGCTCAGTGTTGGAAGAGCTTTAATGTTGTTGGGGGGAATGTCCATGTTGAGGAGGCTCAGAGTGAGCTTTTTTTCCAAGCCCCCCTATGGCAGACATAGGTACCAGGCTCTGTCGTGGTACACAGCCCACACACAGGGCCCCCTGCAAGGGCCTTTCACTCTGTCATCACTCCCAGACCCCCTGCCACAAGGGACATGTGGCCCTCCTAGGGTTTGGGTGAACCAACCTAAGAGACTGCTCACAGATGGTGCTCTGGTAGCAGGTCTCCCTGTTGTGGGAGTGACCCCTGCAGGATGACCCTCCCTAGGAAGACCCATTTCAATTCTAGGCCTCAGGGGAACCCACTGCGAAACTGGCATGCCCCTGCAGGTCAGCCTTCTTATAAGGCCCACCCCAAAGTGGGCAGAGGTTCCACAGAGTCCCTAGCTTTCACCCTCACCTAGCTCTGCTCCACCATCCAGCATCAGTGGCCATTCTGGGTATGCACACAGCCTCGGCCTGCCCTTGCATGCTGCAAACAGTGGGGAGCATGGCGAGAGTCACCATGGCAATTCCTGGGATGATAAGGTCAGTGGACCCAGGGGACTCTGGGGCCAGTTTCCAAAAAGACACAGAGCTAGCCAGTAGCCACATTCCTCACCATCCACTCAAGCCAGACAGGGATTCCTCTGAGTACTTCTACCCACACCGCATAAGCATGACAAGCATGAAGCATGACCTCTCTCCTATAGCCTCAAGAAACCCCATGAGAGATGCTGGACCTCCATTTCACATTGTCCAGGGAGAGGGGAACGGGCCAAGCAGCCCAACTATGTGGAGAGGGAATTCCACAAAACTGAACTCCAACCCCCAACCCTGGCTCTGCACACATGAGCTGGGAGAGGGATGCAGACATTCTCAAAAGGTAAAAATTCAATTTGAACCATTTCTACTAGAGAAAACATTCCAGTAAACAATTTGAACAGGGCTTCAGAGCAGTGGTTCTCAGCCCTGGCTGCTGTTCAGAGCCTCTGCAGGTGGGGCCAGGCACCAGTGTTTCTTAAAAGTTCTCCAGGTGAGTCTGGTGGGCAGCCACAGCTGACACTGCCTCTTGAGTGGAACCGAGAGATCTTTCTGTGATGATGAAAATGTTCTGTATTCACACTGTCCCACAAGGTAACACTGGTCACATGTGACTGTCAAACACTTGAAATGTGGCTACTGTGCCTAAGGAATGGGATTTTCAATTTTAATGAATTTATGTGGCTAGTGGCTACAATACTGGACTGCACAGCCCTAGAATAGGGACTGGCTCTGTAGCCCTGGGCAAGTCACAGAGCCTCTTAGACTGGTCTCCTGGTGAGGCCGGGGGGAGGGACACAGTGTCCAGTTCACAGTAGCCAGAGCAATTCATTGTTCCCAAGTCCCACTGCCCAGCCCAGGAGGGTCTGGAGTGCTCACTTGCCCAGTCGGTCCAACTCGTTGCAACCCCAAGGACTTTAGCCAGCCAGGCTCCTGTTCCTGGAATTTTCCAGGCAAGAATACTGGAGTGAGTTGCCATTTTCTACTTCAGGGGATCTTCCCAACCCAGGGATCGGACCTGCAACTTGCATCTCCTGCAATGGTAGGCAGATTCTTTACGATTAGCACCACCTGGGAAGCCCAAGGTTTGGAGACATCAACCCAAACCCAGGGGACTTGGGCAAGATGGAAGGATGCCAGCTCCTCGGGTCCCCTCACAGATCTTTGCTGGCTGCCCCCAGAGCACCTGGGGTGGGAACACAGGGCTAGATACCCAAGAAATTAGGATAATCACAGCCCTGAATTGTGGTGTGGTATAGCACCAGCAATAAAATAACTGACAATTTTCATTTATCAAGGAGTACAGAAAAAATAAGACTGGGAGCTGACTGTGGCTCAGATCACAAACTCTTTATTGCCAAATTCAGACTTAAATTGAAGAAAGCAGGGAAAACCACTAGACCATTCAGGCATGACCTAAATTAAATCCTTTACAATTACACAGTGCAAGTGACAAATAGATTCAAGGGCTTAGATCTGATAGATTACACTGCCTGAAGAACTCTGGACGGAGGTTTGTGACATTGTACAGGAGGCAGTGATCAAGACCATTCCCAAAAAAAAGAAATGCAAAAAGGCAAAATGATTGTCTGAGGAGGCATTACAAGTAGCTGAGAAAAGAAGAGAAGCTAAAGGCAAAAGAGAAAAGGAAAGATATACCTATTTGAATGCAGAGTGCAAAAAATAGCAAGGAGAGATAAGAAAGTCTTTTTACATGAACAATGCAAAGAAACAGAGGAAAACAATAGAATAGGAAAGACTAGAGATCTCTTCCAAGAAAATTAGAGATACCAAGGGAACATTTCACACAAAGATGGGCTCAATAAAGGACAGAAATAGTATGGACCTAACAGAAGTAGAGAAGGCAATGGCACCCCAATCCAGTACTCTTGCCTGGAAAATCCCATGGACGGAGGAGCCTGGTAGGGTGCAGTCCATGGGGTCGTGAAGAGTCAGACACGACTGAACGACTTCACTTTCACGCATTGGAGAAGGAAATGGCAACCCACTCCAGTGTTCTTGCCTGGAGAATCCCAGGGACGGGGGTGCCATCTATGGGGTCCCACAGAGTCAGACACGACTGAAGCACTTAGCAGCAGTAGCAGCAGCAGCAATAGAAGCAGAAGAGATTAAGAAGAGGTGGCAAGAATACACAGAAGAACTACACAAAAAACATCTTCATGACCCAGATAACCATGATGGTGTGATCACTCACCTAGAGCCAGACACTCTGGAGTGTGAAGTCAAGTGGGCATTAGGAAGCATCACTACAAACAAAGCTAGTGGAGGTGATGGAATTCCAGTTGAGCTATTTTAAATCCTAAAAGATGATGCTGTTAAAGTGCTTCACTCAATATGCCAGCACATTTGGAAAACTCAACAGTGGCCACAGGACTGGAAAAGGTCAGTTTTCATTTCAATCTCAAAAAAGGGCAATGCCAAAGAATGTTCAAACTACCACACAATTGCACTCATCTCACATGCTAACTAAGTAATGCTCAAAATTCTCCAAGCTAGGCTTCAACAGTACATGAACCATGAACTTCCAGATGTTCGAGCTGGATTTAGAAAAGGCAGAGGAGCCAGAGATCAAATTGCCAATATCGAATGGATCATAGAAAAAGCCAGGGAATTCCACAAAAACATGTACTTCTGCTTTATTGATTAGATGAAAGCAGAACTGATTACATTTTGACTGTGTCAGTTCAGTTCAGTTCAGTCACTCAGTTGTGTCAGACTCTTCACAACCCCACAAACCGAAACAAGCCAGGCCTCCCTCTCTGCCACCAATTCCCAGAGTCCACCCAAACCCATGTGATGCCATCCAACCATCTCATCCTCTGTTGTCCCGTTCTCCTCCTGCCTTCAATCTTTCCCAGCATCAGGGTCTTTTCTAATGAGTCAGTTCTTCACATTAGGTGGCCAAAGTATAGGAGTTTCAGCTTTAGCATCAGTCCTTCCAATGAATACCCAGGACTGATCTCCTGTAGGATGGACTGGCTAGATTTCCTTGCAGTCCAAGGGACTCTCAAGTCTTCTCCAAAACCACAGTTCAAAAGCATCAATTCTTTAGCACTCAGCTTTCTTTAGAGTTGAACATCCATACATGACTACTGGAAAAACCATAGCCTTGACTAGACAGACCTTTGTTGACAAAGTAATGTCTCTGCTTTTTAATATGCTTTCTAGGTTGGTCATAACTTTCCTTCCAAGGAGTAAGTGTCTTTTAATTCCATGGCTGCAGTCACCATCTACAGTGATTTTGGAGCCCAGAAAAATAAAGTCAGCCACTGTTTCCCCATCTATTTGCCATGAAGTAATGGGACTGGATGCCATGATCTTAGTTTTCTGAATGTTGAGCTTTAAACCAACTTTTTCACTCTCCCCTTTCACTTTCATCAAGAGACTCTTTAGTTCTTCTTCACTTTCTGCCATAAAGGTGGTGTCATCTGCATATCTGAGGTTATTGATATTTCTCCCGGCAATCTGTATTCCAGCTTGTGCTTCCTCCAGCCCAGCATTTCTCATGATGTACTCTGCATATAAGTTAAATAAGGAGGATGACAATATACAGGCTTGACATACTCCTTTTCCTATTTGGAACCAGTCTGTTGTTCCATGTCCAGTTCTAACTGTTGCTTCCTGACCTGCATACAGGTTTCTCAAGAGACAGGTCAGGTGGTCTGGTATTCCCATCTCTTTCAGAATTTTCCACAGTTTATTGTGATCCACACAGTCAAAGGCTTTGGCATAGTCAATAAAGCAGAAGTAGATGTTTTTCTGGAACTCCCTTGCTTTTTCAATAATCCAGCAGATGTTGGTAATTTGATCTCTGGTTCCTCTGCCTTTTCTAAAACCAGCTTGAACATCTGGAAGTTCACGGTTCATGTATTGCTGAAGCCTGACTTGGAGAATTTTGAGCATTACTTTACTAGAGTGTGAGATGAGTACAATTGTGCGGTAGTTTGAGCATTCTTTGGCATTGGCATTCATATATTATATAAATATTATTATATAATAGTATTACTATGTAATATTAAATATATTTATTATAATATTGTACATTAATATATAATACAAACAAGCAGAGTACATCATTTGACTGTGTAGATCACAACAAACTGTGGAAAACTCTTCAAGAGATGGAATACCAGAAATACTCCTGAGAAATCTGTATGTATGCAGGTCAAGAAGAAACAGTTAGAACTGGACATAGAACAACAGACTGGTTCCAAATTGGGAAAAGAGTATGTCAAGGCTGTATATTGTCACCCCACTTATTTAACTTACATGCAGAGTACATCATGAGAAATGCCAGGCTGGATGCACGACAAGCTAGAATCAAGATTTCAGGGAAAAATATCAATAACCTCAGTTACGCAGATGATACCACTCTTACGGCAGAAAGTGAAAAACTAAAGAGCCTCATGATGAAAGTGAAAGAGGAGAGTGAAAAAGCTGGCTTAAAACTCAACATTCAAAAAACAAAGATCATGACATCCAGTCCCATCACTTCATGGCAAATAAATGGGAAAACAATGGAAACAGTGACAGACTATTTTCTTGGGCTCCAAAATCACTGCAGATGGTGACTGCAAACATGAAATTAAAAGATGCATGCCCCTTCAAAGAAAGCTATGACCAACCTAGACAGTATTTTAAAAATCAGAGACATTACTTTGCTGACAAAGGTCTGCCTAGTCAGAGCTATCGTTTTTCCAGTAGTCATGTATGGATGTGAGAGTTGGACCATAAAGAAAGCTGAGTGCCAAAGAGTTGATGCTTTTAAACTGTGGTGTTGGAGAAGACTCTTGAGAGTCCCTTGAACTGCAAGAGGATCAAACCAGTCAATGCTAAAGGAAATCAGTCCTGAATATTCATTGGAAGGACTGATGCTGAAGCTGAAACTCCAATACTTTGGCCACATGATGTGAAGAACTGACTCCCTGGAAAAGACCCTGATGCTGGGAAAGATTAAAGGCAGGAGGAGAATGGGACAACAGAGGATGAGATGGTTGGATGGCATCACCGACTTGATGCACACGAGTCTGAGCAAGCTCCAGGAGTTGGTAATGGACAGGGAAGCCTGGTGTGCTGCAGTCCATGGGGTCTCAAAGAGTCAGACATGACTGAGCGACTGAACTGAACTGAAGGAGTACAGCAAGATCCATATGAAGTTTTAACTAAAAGCCCAGGAGCAGTACAGTATTTATACCCATTTTACTGATGGGAAAACTGAGGCACAGAGTTAGTAGCAATATGTAGGAAACCAGGATTTGAACTCAAGTCTGTCTGCACAGCCTGAACCCTTAATCCTAATGTATGCAGGAACAAGAATAAAAACCCTTAAAATAGTTCAGGCCCTGGTGGAAAGAAAAGGGGGCCTCAAGATTTCACCCCAAACAACAGAGATGGGGACTGAAATTGTCCCAAGATGTCCAATCCCACACTACAAAGTCCTTTGTTGTCTCATATTTTATCTTAAACCATGAATTTTAGCAAATACTCCTTTTTAAAATATAAAATTAGTGTTTTAATGATTGACCAATTAACTCCAAGTCACACTGATATTCAGAAATATCCAGTGGATACATGACCACCACCATCCCACCCTCAGTGTGAGGAGCAGGGCCACAGAACGGTCAGTCAGGCCCTACATGGGGTTTCCCAGAATCTAGGGTACAGCTGGTTTAAATGCCAGTTCCCAGACCACCCATAGAGCCAGATGGAGCTGGGAACCCATATGTATAATAAACCCTCTGGTGATTTTTTTTTTTGGCCACACCCATGGGCACGTGGGATCTTCGTTCACTGACCAAGGATCAGACCCATGCCCCATGCATTGGAAGCACAGAGTCTTAACCACGGAACTGCCAGGGAAGTCTCCCTTCTGATGATTCTGATGTAGTGGTCCGAGGAACTGATAAACTCTGGGCACCAGGAGGCCCTGGACAGCCTGCCCCTGCCTTTGAGGAGCCACTTCCACTGGCCCCACCCCAGGCATCCCTCATGCCTCCATACTGTTCACTCCTTATACGCGGGAGTTTTCTCGTCTATCTCCTGCTAGGCTATGACTCCGTGAGAGCGAGGACCACACCATGCTAATCACAGAAGGGTCCTGGGCACTGTGCCAGGTTCCCTGGCTTGGCACAGGGAATAGTCGCCAAAATTTTTGGACAATTCACTCCCTGGAACCACTGGGCCTGAGGAACACTAGGAAATCCCTCCCAGGGGTTCCTGTGATGCTGGGGCTCAGAGAGAAGCTTGCTATAGTGACAGGAGCAGACAGTTCTATTCCACAAGCATCTGTGGAATGCCAGCTGCATGCCCCACTCTGTTCTGTGGTCCCTGGGCATTATGGAGGGTCAGGTATGTAGTTGCCCCTGCACCCCGTCTGTGGGGGTGGCAGGAGATGAACTAGCCTCTGCTCTAGGGGAATCAGACAGGGAAAGGGCCACCAAGCAGGCTGAGCCCTCTGAGTGTCCTTTTAGGGATGCTGGCCCAGCACTGAGGGTGTCCGTCTGTTGGCAGGATGGGTAGAAGGCTTCCAGGAGAAGGCATGTGTGGGGATTTGAAGGCCACGCAGGATGAGGATCCAAGTGCTTCTAAGAAGATGGAAGGTCCTGTCAGTTCATCTGGGCCCCTCTCGAGAGCATATGGAATTGAGGAAGGTGTGTGACTGTGTGTGCACCCGCGGGTGCCTCTGAGTTCTTGTATGTGATTGTGTCTGCTGCACTTGCCTGCATGCTTACGGGAGACTTTTGACAAGTGTACCTGAACCTGTATATCGTGGTTTGGGTTCTTCCAAAAGCTGAGAAAGGATTAAGGCTAATTCGTGTGTTTGAGGGAATACCAGTAGGGAGTGTGAGCGTGAGACAGAGGAGGGAGAGCCATGAAGGGTATTATTAAGCAAGTTACCACTTTGGGCAACTGGGGCCTGCTGTCGCTGGAGAGCCAGGACCCAGGATAGGACATTCTTCCGCCCATCCACCACACTCAGCAGCCTGGCACCTTCAGTCAGCCCTACATCAGGCCTAGGGGTCTCTGGGACACAGAAAGCCCTTGGCAGAGGTCTCTGGCAATAAGAAGTCAGGCTTGCGTGCCCCAAACGGTAAGTGGGAGGGAGCAGGTTGAGCACCAACAACAGCTATTACACCACATGCCGATGTACCCGTGTACCAGCTGATGCCCCGTTACATCATATGGACACACAGACTCCAGCGACCCCTCCTTGTGCAAACCTCTTCTGGACCAACAGAAGGTCATCACAACATCAAACGAGCTCTGGCCTTGCCCTCCTTCCCTTCCCTGAACAGGCTGGCTCAGGATTTGACAAATCATGCTGGGCCTTCAACTTTGACTGAATAGACCTGGGCCTGCTTTGGGCAGTGGCAGCTTCCACCCTTGGGCCAGGGTAGAGGCTGGGGGTCAAAGCGGGCTGGGGGCAGGGAAATGGGGGAGGCCCTCTGCAGAGAAGGCAACTGGGGCCTCCTCTGTTTGAACCTCATGGTCCACAGGAGCCTGGACAGTGGTCTCAAATGCCACTATGGGAGCAGTGGGGCATGTTGGAAGCTTGGGGGTGGCAGGGAGGGGGTATGGTCGGTGCTCCCCTACAGAGGGTCCACCCTGAGCAGGGATGGAAGGGGAGCGGTCAGGAGACAGAGTCCTGGTATGGAGACCTGGGAGCAACGGGTACAACTACAGGGAGATCATGATGCACAGAGATGCACAGCAGGATGGCAGTCCAGCCTGTGGGGATACGAGAACTCCTGTGTGCACAGCTGAGAGCAGCACCAAGGACCGAGGCCATGCGGGGTCTGGGGGATGGTGAGGGGCACCCCTGAAGCCTGCTGGGGAAGGGAAGGAGGGAGGTCAAATGGGAGCTTGGGGAAGCCAGGACATGGAAGAGTTTTAGGAGCTAGTGAAGAATATTGGAGGCCCCCAACCAGGAGCGGATGAGGCTGAGGCTGTAGAGAGTGGGATGCTATAGGGGCCAAGGAATGGAGCCAAAGGGGGTCCGATGGGGAGAGGCTGAGCTCACAGGCTTGGAGTTGTGCGGATTTGAGCTCCAATCCCAGCTATAACACTGACTTGCTGTGTACCCGCAGGCAATAACTTAACGTCTCTGAATCTTATTTCCTCCTGTACAACAGAGATCCTAACAGAAACTAAAAGTATTACTTTCCTAGGGTTGTTGTAACAAGACACCACAAACCTTGTGGCTAAAAACAACAGAAATTTAACCTCTCCTGCTTCTGGAGGTTAAAAGTCAGAAATTGAGGTGTTGGCAGGGCCATGCTCCTCCCAAAGCCTCTAAAAAAGGACCCTTGCCTTGCTTCTGCCTCAGGAGTTTCTCAGCTCTTGTGGAACACAAGTCCAATCTCTACCTCCTTCCTCACATGCCTTCCTCTTTATGTGCCTCTGGCCTTCTTGTAAGGACACCAGTAGTAGGATTAGAGTACACTCTCATCCAGTAGGACCTCATTTTAACTTCATTATGTTTTTAAGGACCCTGAAAGTGAAAGTTGCTCAGTCTTGCCCGACTCTTTGCGACCCCATGGACTATACAGTCCATGGACTTCTCCAGGCCAGAATACTGGAGTGGATAACCGTTCCCTTCTCCAGGGGATCTTCCCACCCCAGGGATTGAACCCAGGTCTCCCATATCACAGCTGACCCACCAAGGGAAGCCCAAGAATACTGGAGGGGGTAGCCTAACCCTTCTCCAGTGGATCTTCCAGATGCAGGAGTCGAACCGAGGTCTCCTGCATTGGAGGTAGACTCTACCAGCTGAGGTACCAGGGAAGCCCTTTAATGACCCTATTTCCTAGCAAAGTTCCATTGAGTATATGGGTGAGTTATGACTTCAACATATCTTTGGGGGGACACAACCCTATGGCATCAGGTTGCAGGAGGATTAAACCACAGGCCTGGCATATAGTAAGTGCCAAGAAAAAAAAATTTCCAGTTATAAAATGAATAATTCATGGTGAGGAAATGTACAGCATGGTGACCACAGGTAATAATACTATATCCTGCATATTTGAACATAGCTAGGGGAGTGGAACTTGAAAGTTCTCATCACAAGGAAAATTTAACATAACTGCGTAGGGTAATGGACGTCAACCGACTCACTGTGGTGATCGTCTTGCAATACATACAAATATTGAATCATTACATTGTACACCTGACATTGATTTAATGTTTTTTTCAATTAAAAAATGGGAGAGGCAGGCAGAGGTGAGGGTTGGGAATGCAGGAACGCAGACTGCAGACTTTGCTGCGCGTGCACATGTGTGTATGGACAGACACAGGTACGTGGGAAGCAAGACACTGCTCACAGTTACACCCAGGAGAGCTGGTGACGCAGGGACCTCAGCCTGCAGTCCATCTGCCAGGCACAGCCACTCAGAGCACAGCTCACAGCCTGATGCTAGCTCCCTGAGCAGGAGGACCCTAAAGTCAAAGCCTTGCTTATCAGGGTCTTCTCTGGTGGCCCAGTGCTCAAGACTCTGTGCTTCCACTGCAGGCGGCGTGGGTTCCATCCCTGGTCACGGAACTAAGGTCCCAAATACTGAGCAGTGCAGCCAGAAACAACAATAAATATAAAGTAATAAATTTAAAAAGCCTTGCTTGTCAGAGGATTCCTTGAGAACTCTGAGCAAGGCCACCACTGACATCATGAGCAATTTCACGGAGTATCCTGACACCCAAGGCTGCTTCAACCCGCAGCCTTGACATGCTGGGGGAGGGCTACAGGGTACAGCCAGCACACACAGCTGCTTCGGGAAGGAGGCAGGACACAATCAGACAGGCTCCAGGGACACCGCTGCAGATTCCGGGTGGCCACCCTACAGACCCCACAGAGGACTAGGTCAGAGGGGGTCTGCCCCTCCCCCAGCCTCTCCCCATCAGTCATCTGCACCCGGCAGTCAGACAGGCCTGGGCTAACTCCTCTTCTGCCGACTGCCCTCTTCTGTCTGGCAACCCCCCTACTGCAGGCCAGACCCAGGTGAGGGTGTGTCAGGGAAAACAAGCCTGGGCCCTGCTCCCCAGAACCTTCTGGTTTCTGCCACAGGCCACCCTCTGACCTCACCCACATCACTGTGAGCTGCAGGTGAGCGGAGTTTATCCACACTGCCATGACCCCCAGGGAGATGTGTCACGATGCCGAGCATTCCGAGGAGAGGACACAGGTCAGCACTGATAAGGAACATGTTGCTGGTGAAAGAGCCTGGCTGCCCCCAGGGCCACACCCCCTGCCCTGGCCCGGGCACCTGCTCTCTCCTCCCCACCCCCTCCCAGGGCAGCAGACCTGGCATCGGACCAGAGAGCCCCACCTGGGGTCTTCCTGGGGGGGCTCCAGTGGCTCAGGCCTGGCTGACAGAGGAGTTCTAGCCCTGCTGGCCCCCTCCAGCTCTGTTCATCACAGCACCCAATCCCCGCGTTCCTGGGCACCACGTTTGGTGCTGGGACTGGAGCCAAGAACACGACAGCATGGCCTTGGCCTCCAGGTGTGGACGTGGAGGGTCGCAGGTGCTGTCATGGTGATGGCAGGCCTCGTGGAAGGACATGGTGTACAAGCACGGGGTTGGAGGAGCAAGAAGGCAGGGATGGCTGGGAGGGCTGGTCCCCACCAAGATCTGAGGAAGGAGCGTTTCAGGGCAGAAGGGGCCGCAACACAAAGGCCCGCAGTGGGGATTTGCTGGGTGGGCTTAAGGGACAAAACAACTAGCTGGGGGGTCATCTATCATGTGGGCCGTGCAGACCATGAGGACATGCCTTCCACTGAATGGGGGGAAGCTCTGAGGTGCAGCCCCGGGCAAGTTTTGCTTTGAAAAGCTCCCTCTGCCTCCTCTGAGGTCTGCAGTTTTCCACGTGTGGCCCCAGTGACAGCTGAGGACTGGCCGAAATGCGGATTCTAGGGCGCGTGGCTGAACCCACAGCCCTGAGGTGGGCACAGAAGGGTCCAGGATTGCTGGTGTTGCCCAGCAGTCTTGCTCAGGTCCCCCGGCCCACCTGAGGCCCTGAAAAGGCAGTGTGAGTGGGCAATGAGACCCACGCTGTGGCCTCCCCACCCATCCCACTCCATTCCCGGGAGCTCTGGCAGCAAACGGCTCTGCCAAAACCCACAAACGAGAAACCAGTTCACCTTTGTTCAGCCCGGCTGAATTATATAACACACATTCCTAACCTATGTGACCACAGAACTCTATTTTTCAGAGAACACCTGTTCAACAGCCTGAACACTGACCAGTACCACCTCCGTGACGTTCTTTGATGTATCTTCTCTGGACTCCTGCCAGCGCCTAATAAAACCCGCACTCTGGAAAGTGCACAAATGTCCCAAGATGACCCTGACTGGACTTGGGTGATTTACAAACCCACTGTCCTTTTCCAAGCTCCCAAGGGGGCGCATACTGACCTCACCAGAAAGGCGGGCGGGAGAAGGAAGGTGATGTCGCATTCCAGGGAGCTAGTGAGCACTTGGTGGGGGGCAGTGAGGGGGAGAGGTGAAGCAGCCGTGCACCACACTGCCTGGCCCCCGTCTGGTGTGACAGTGTGTACCATGTCACAGTCGTGGTGCACAGCGGCCCATCCCTGCATGTCTGCCTGCCACAAATGTGACTGTGCAGCTACATGTGGCTGCTGGTATGAGCATGCTGGCCCATGACTAGAGTGGCTGGGCATGTGGCTGTGCACCAGGGGGTGTTGGTGACTCTGGCACCTGTGGGTCCTGGGCCAAGTGTGCATTTGAGAGACATCTGGTATGTGTACCTGTGCATGACCACCAGGCTGCTCTGGCCCTGAGAATCCCCAAACCTAAACTATGACTTCAGAGCTGCCGGCAGTTTCCTGTCTGCTAAGACATGAGCAGGCTGTGGAAAAACTACTTTCTAAATGTAGTTACCCAGATATAACGTGGGAGCCCTCCCACGCAGAGCCAGGGTCACATGATGCGCTGGCCAGAGGCAGCGGGAGAAGGGCCAGGAGAAAGGCTTAGGGTCTGGGATGGGGAAGACGCGCCACCGGCCCTGTGTCCATCTGCCCTGCAGCCCCCTACTCAGCCCAGCTCCATGGGGCCTCAGTTGGTTTCCTGACCACTCACATAGTCTACAGATGAGGATCAGAGATGGCCAGCCCAGGGTAAGCACAGAGGATGCATGGAAGAGGATGGCCTGGACCCCAGAGAGGGGCCTGTGAGCCTCTGTGTGGATGAGAAGGGGCGCGACAGCAGGGTGCTTGCAGATCTCCCCGGGGCAGACTCGCACAAATGCCTGAGCAACCGGCTACCTGGTAATGACCTTGTTCAGATTCTCCTGCTCAGCCGTCAGCTTCCCACTTTCCACGTTTGCCTCTTTGGTGACACAACCTGTCCACAAACTGCCCCCAGTTCCGGGGCCTGAGAACTCACCATACACATGCACTCACAGAGCCCACGGAGAAGACTGTCCTGTTTACCCACTCCATTCATTCACTCATCAAATGTTCATGGAGAACCTCCTCTGAGCCATCAGCTCTGCTGAGCCCCTCCAGGCCCCCTAGACCGCCCAAGTCAAAGCAATGAAGGCAAAGTCCCAACGGACCTTGATGCAGGAGCTCAGAAAAGAGGAACTCAGGGGCTGGGTGGGATGGTGGCCGTTAGCTGGAGGGAAGCGCTGAGCTGGTGTCAAAACCAGGCCTCAGCATCAAGCCAGATAGGATCTGGAGGTTGCATAGATGTGAAGACTGCCCTCCCCCAACCCCAGGATCTCCTTCCTGGGTCTGGCACTTCACGCTGCCTCAACACCAGGGTTTGTCTCACCTAGGATTGACCCCAAGGCTTCACAGCAGTCCCCCAACCCCAGACTCTAAGGGAAAAGGTCCACCTCTCGGCCAGCTCTGGGAACCCTCTCAGTTGGGGCCTGGAAGGCCTCTGCTGCCCCCCATACCCTATCCCACCAGCAACCCCACCTCTATGACTTCAGCGAGGGCTTGGAGGCCTTCTAGCTCCTCCCCATCCACCTTCCTCAGGGTCCTCAAAGGCCTAAAGAGCCCAAGCCTATCTTCTGAGCACTGCCCACTGGCCCCAACTTCTCATCTATACCTTCTCATTCACATTTCACTATAATAACAGTAATGCGATAAGACGTATCCAATACCTCCTTGGTGCCTGGCACAACAGGTGATATTTTCAACTGCTCATATCATGATGGGAAGAGTCGACTCACTGGAAAAGACCCTGGTGCTGGGAAAGATTGAAGGCAGGAGGAGAAGCAGGTGACACAGGATGAGATGGTTGGATGGCATCACCGACTCAATGGACAGGAGTTTGAGCAAGCTCTGGGAGATGGTGAAGGACAGGGAGGCCTGGCGTGCTGCAGCCCATGGGGTTACAACTAGTCAGACATGGCTTAGCAACTGAACAACAAGATCATAAAGCATAGTGCCTAAAGCTGGAGACCACCAAGATCGTGGATCCCCAGTCCAGCCTGCCCCACCCCAACCATCACCTGGTTGGCCGTTCTCATTCTTCAGGACTTACATGGAATGTCCCATCCTCATGGGGCTTTTCCAAATCCCCAGATAAAGCAGCCCCTGTTCTAGCTACTCAGACCACCCACGTCAGCTCACTCTCACATGATCATGTGTTTGGATGGGCTTGTGTTTACATCTGTCTCCCCTGCTAGACTGCCCACTCCATGAGAGCTGGGCTGCCTCCCTGGAACCTAGCTCAATGCCCAGTAAACAACAGGTGCACAATAAGTATTTACTGAATAAGTAAACCTATTTATCTATTTCCTGAAAACTACCTCGTTTCATCAAGAATCTGAAGTTGTTTATAACAGGGCATACAATTCTATATGAGAGAAAAAGCAAAGTTGGAATCAAAGATTTTGACCTTCTCTATAGACAATAAATGCTGGAGAGGGTGTGGAGAAAAGGGAAACATCCTACACTATTAGTAGGAATGTAAATTGGTGTACCCATTATGGAGAACAATACAGAGCTTCCTTAAAAAATGAAACATAGAGCTACCATTTGACCTAACAATCCCACTCCTGGGCATATATCCAGAGCAAACCATAAATTACATGCACCCTAATGTTCATTGCAGTACTATTTACAGTAGCTAAGACATGGAAACAACCTAAATGTCCATCAACAGAGGACTGGATAAATAAAATGTGACATATATATATGTGTGTATACTACATACATATATGTGGTACAATGGAATATTACTCTGCCATAAAAAATGAAATAATGCTGTTTGCAGCAACATGGATGGACCTACAGATTATCATACTAAGTGAAGTCAAACAGAGGAAGACAAATATCATAACACTTTAATGTGAAATCAAAAAAAAAATCAATACCAATAAACTAATTTACAAACCAGAAACAGACTCACAGACTTAGAAAACAAATGTGTGAGGGCTTCCCTGGTGGCTCAGTGGTAAAGAATCCACTGCTAACGCAGGGGACACAGGTTCAGTCCCTGGTCTGGGGAAATCTCACATGCTGCAGAGCAACTTAGCCCAAGTGCCCCAAGTATTGAGCCTGTGCTCTAAAACCCAGGAACCCCAACTACTGAAGCTCGCACATCTTAAGAGCCTGTTTCTGCAACAGAGAAGCCACCACAATGAGAATCCTGAGCAACACAACTTTAAAAAGCCCGTGCACAGCAATGAACGTCCAGCACAGCCAAAAATAAGTAAATAAATAAAATTATAAAAAAATAAGAAAGAAAACAAACTTATGGTTACCAAAGGGGAAAGAGGAGGAGGGATAAGTTAGGAGGTTGGGATTAACATATACACATTAATAAAATAGATAATCAACAAAGACCTGATGTAGAGCACAGGGAACCCTATTCAACACTCCATAATAACTTACATGAGAAAAGAATCTAAAAAAGAATAATACATGTATATGTATAACTAACTCACTTTGCTGTACATCTAAAACTAACACAGCATTGTAAATCAACTATACTCGAATATAAAATTAAAAACTTTAAAAAGAATTTTACCTTCTATTTGACCTTTGACCTAGTTATTTCATTTCTAAATCCCACAGACATCCTCATCCCCATATGAAGATGTCTGTGGGTGCAACCTACTGAAAAGCACCAAATAATCGGTAAGGGCTATGTGGGTGAACGAAGAGCAACAGTATGGTGGAGTATTACGCAGTTGTGGAAAAAAGATGGGCATTCCCTGTTCACTGACAGGGCTCTCTCCAAGCTATAGTGTTAAGTACAAGAGCAAAGAAGACTATATTCTGTAAGTACAGCACTGGACACGTAGACGAGCAACTAATAAATGTTGAATAAATGAATGGAATCTTTCTGGAAGGACCCATGAGAACCTAGGAGCAGTGGCAGTGTCTGCGGAAAGACCTGGATGAGGGGAATTTTCATTGTTTACCCTGAATCATGCTATTTGCACTTTCAGCATATGCAAATATTATCTATTCAAATAAATAGAGTTTTGCTATTTAAAAAAAAACAAAAACAAGAATTCAGAGCGCTCACGTCAAAATCTGGATGTGAGGCTTTTCTTGAAAAAATGGGAAGAAGGCCTGGCCACAGAGGGCTGTGTTCCTGAGAATGGCAACAGCTGGAGCTGGGATGGGGCTGTCCCTGAGCCCAGGGGGCACAGGGCCCATACTGCCCTGCCCCATCAGGCCCCTGTGCTGCTGACCCAGGTCTATGCTGCAAAGAGATGGGCTTGCAAGGTTTGCAGAGTATGGAGGGGGGCACAGAGGTCTTCCCCAAGGTGGAAGGGTGGGTATTTAGCCATCACTCCTGGTTGACTGTAACGACTCTAAAAGCCACAGCAGGGCCACCACAGTTCTAGGGCTGGTGACGGCTGACGTGTCACAAGACTGCTAGTCTTGCACAAGAATCAGTTAGCTCAGTACCCATCAGGCCCCAACAATGCCTCTGGTCTCACCTCCAGCTGGGACTTGAGGGCTCTAATCAAACCCAAAGGGAACTCCAGGAGAGAGGGAGTCATTGGAAGCCCCTTGGGCACCTTGACTTGAGGATCACGGCAAGGAGGTGGGTGACAAGGCAAGGACACATTGAGAGAGCTGGGAAGACAGGCCTGGCTCAAATCCTGACTCCAGGTCTCAAATTCTGGACAAGGCACCTCTCCACACCTCAATTCCCTCGTCAGTAGCTAACACTAACTGTATGCTGTTTCCAGGTGGGGGCGGTGTTTCAGGGAGTCCTCTTGTCAACCTTGTCCACAAAAGTATACCAGTCAAGGGTCTCCAAAGAGAACCAGCAAGATACGTATTTAGAATAGATGGAGAGGGAGAGAAAGAGTGATTTATTTCATTTTAAGGAACTGGCTCACATGACTGTGGGGGCTGGCAAAACTGAACTCTGGAGGGCAGGCTGGGAGGCTGGAAACTCAGGCAGAATTTCTATATTATTGCTTGCAACAGAAGTCCAGCTCCAGGAAACCTGGGGTTTTCCTCTCAAGGCCTTCAGCTGACTGCGTTAGGCCCAGTCACATTACTGTGGACAACCTCCCTTACTTACAGTCAGCCTACTGCAGCTGTTAATCATATGTAAAAGTACGTCACAGCCACATCTAAATTGGTGTTTAAACAAACAAGCAGTATCACCTAGCCGGGCTGATGCATAACATTTAACCACCACATAATGTATTACTTCCTTTTGTGATGAGGGAAGCTCAGAGAGGTTGTGCCAACTGCTTAAGGCTAAGGAACCCACGGGGGGATGGAGCTGGGATTCGAACACAAACAAGAGTCTGCCTTCACTCTGAGAACGGGGCTGTGGATGGCTACTCCACATCTGAGAATTAGAAAGGAAAAGGCACAGAACTGCCTGGCACCAGAATTCAGTAGGGCAGTGGCTGGTCTTAGGGAATCACTGTTAGTCCTGAGAAAGGATGGATGGAATGATGCGGGAATAGGGAGAAGAGGCAGAGAGGAGTATTACTTCTCCCCATCAGAGAGGGGCCCTAGAGTAGAGCGCAGAGAACCTACAGCCTCCAGGGTCCCCAAGGAGCGAGGAGAGTGGGGCAGAAGGCAGCCTCCGGCAGGCTGAGAGTCCCAGTGCCAGGCAGCCAAGTCCAGAGCCTCTGGCCCAGGCACAGGGGACAGAGAAGGAGCACAGTGTCGCCGGTGTGTGGGGTCAGAATGAAGTCTCGCCTCCTGAGCCTGTGGCTGGTTGCCCACAGGTTTCTGGAAGTGGATGATTTCCTCTCAGGGTCAGGCCTGGCTGTCTCCTTGGCTGGGCACTCCCACCTGCCCAACCAAACTGGATCAACACCCAGAAGTAGAGAAAGGCTTCTGAGGAGAGCTGAAGCCCTTAGACACAGTCCCAGCTTTGTTTCTCCCAGCTCCCTTAATCTCCCCGGGATGGGGCACTGGATCAGAGGTCAGCCCTGTTCTCCAGCTGCGGGCTGTGTGACCTGGGTGAGTTCCTTCACCATGCTGAATTTCTGCCCAAAGTATATGGCTAATCGCCGCAGGGCCTAGAGGGCTTCTTTGTGGGGACCAGGCCCCACATCTGAACAGAACTGTTAACTGTTCACGGTAGTCTAATCCTCCCAGCCTTCCTACGGCCCTGGTCCAGCCAGCACCACTGCTCTCGGCCTTGCTCACTCACTCACTCCTCCCTCCATTGTTCCAGCTCGCCTCTCTTCTGTTCAGAATGCAGCAGTATAGATAGGCCTTTAAATGCCTGCACAGCCAGGGAGAAATGAAGCTCCTTGCCTTGGCTGATAATCACATAGCTGGTAACAGTGGGATTCTGGTAACACTCGGCTGGGACTCTGACCCCCACCCCACGTACCTCCCTCGCCTCCCTCACCCCCTAATTTCCTCCCCCACACTAGGCTCCTCTAGCCTTCTCTGCGAGGCCCTCAGCCTGGCTGTTCCATCAGAGCAGTATCTCCTTGATGCCCAGTCCCAGCTCCCAGGTGGGTCCCCTCCTTCCCGTCATCATCCGTCCCTGCACCCTACCCACACTGCTCACAGTCCGTAATGGTCCCTTTCCTAGGGTGTGTCTTCAGCAGCTCAGGGCAGGGAGAGAGGCTCCTTCGCACTGTGCACCCAGCACTGGCCAGAGGAGGTGGGCTCAGTCGGGTCCCTTCACTCCACCCTACATCATCACCCCATCACTGCTCCATCACCTTAGGGGGCTTGCTCAGGCCTGACCTACAGGCTGGGGTTGGGAGCTGAGGACAAGCTCTGGGGAACTACTTCTGGACCAGTCCAATCCTTCCCCTAGCAACCCACCCCAGACCCTCCATCAGCGGCTGAGGGCAAAAGAGCCCAGTGTGTGGGCTAGAGAGCAGGGAACCATTACATCTGGTTCCCTTTGCAACCCAAACCTCATCTGCTGTGTGGCCCTGAGCAAGTCTTCTCCCCTCTCTGGGTCTTAGTCACCTGGGCTCTAAAATGGGTTAGCGCTACGCACACACACTCAGATGTCTGCAAGGTCAGACAGACATCACTGCTTGGACATCACACGTCCTCAGGGTTGGGAACCCACTGGAGGGAGCGCTGGTGGAAAAGTGGAGACAGCATGTCCTGCCTGGGCCAGCCCAGGGGCTCCAGGCCTGAAGAGTCCTCAAGTGAAGCTAAAAATCCGAGCTTCAATTTAACAATCTCCTGATTGCTACATCTTGCCAACTAACTCACATTTTTAAAAGCACTGTGTAGGTCAAACAAAACTTGTCTGGGCCAGTTTGTGGGTGCTAGGCTGGAAGGCTGGATTCTGGGGTCCTCTGGGGTCCTCTGGGAAGATAAGTGTTTGCTTTTTTGGGCATTTCTTGCTCTCTTTTAACAAGAGTGTGTGGTGTTATTCCTTGTGGACCACCCTAGACCTGCCTCCTGGAGTATTTGATGGCTTTGCTCCACTGTGGCCCCTTCTCCCTCTAGTCAATAGAAGCCCACCCCCTGCCCCACAGGTGGCTTCACAAATCCAGGTCCAGGCCACCCCAGGTAAGTCAGAGCTGGGACCAGAACAAGGCAAGTGCTGGGGGCCTCAGAACCCTCCTGTCCCAGCCAGTCCCCAAATTCCTAACTCCTGGGCCTCATCACTGTAAACACTGGAGCTCATGTTTCCAATCCTCCAGGGCAGAACTGAGCTGTTTTCAGAAGTTCTAGCCCCTCTACAAGGCTGGCCCCTCACCCCCCATTCTTCATATAGGCACCGACACTCCAATGGACACTGCGGGCCCAAGGCCAAGGCCACATTGAGCATCAGTAACACAAGCTGGAGGTTTTTCCCATCTTCAAAACTATCCCATGTCCAGTGGGATCTCCTCACGAGGAAGACTGGCAAGATTTCTCACCTGGCTGGCAGATGTGGAAACTGAGGCCCAGAGGAAAGCACAAAGCTTGCTCAAGGTTCCTTATAGAGGGGCCCTGCTAAAAATAGCTCCTCTGACACAGAGTAGAAAAGGATGAAACGGCCCCTGACGGTGAAGATGACGCAGACAGGGGAGTCGGGGAGGCTGGGTCCTAGCGTCATTCCCAGAATGGAGCCTGACCTTGCCTGAACTACAGAGGCTTGGGTTCCCCTGCCTGGGATCAGAGTGATAAGATGAGTGTTTTACACCACAGCTCTGAGGAGGGAGGCAAGACAGCAGGGAGGGGAGAAAAGAGAGGGAAGGAAAAAGCAGAGGGAGGAAGAGGAGAGCAAGAAGGCTGAACTCAGGATAGGGATCTCAACTCTGTAAAAACAGGGCCTACCCACTGAGACAGAGGGGGGCTCTCACTTCACAGATGCAAAAACTGAGGCTTAGGGCATGGTGTAATTTGCCCAAGACCCCAAAATCAAAAAGTAGCACATTCAAGATTAGAATTCATGGCTTTAGCCTTTGCCCTTCTAGCAAGGTCTCAGGGACTTCCACGGTGGTCTACTGGTTAAGAATCCACCTTCTAGGGCTTCCCTGGTGGCTCAGTGGTAAAGAATCTGCCTGCCAATGCAAGAGACATAGGTTTAATCACTGGTCTGGGAAGATCCCACATGCCTCGGAGCAACTAAGCCCATGCGCCACCACCCAGGAGCTGCAACTACTAAGCCCACGTAGTACAACTTCTGAAACCTGCGTGCCCTAGAGCCTGTGCTCTACAGCAAGAAAAGCCACTGCAATGAGAAGCCCATGCACCACAACTAGAGAGTAGACCCTACTTGCTGCAACTAGAAGAAGCCCACGCAGCAGCGAAGACCTAGCACAGCCAATAAATAAGTAAGATTCTGCCTTCTAATGCAGAGAACATGGGTTCGATCCCTGGTCGGGGGACCAAGATCCCACATGCCACAGGACAACTAAGTCTGCATGCTGCAATGAAGACTTAATGCCATCAAAACTTTTAAAAATAAATACATGAAGTTCTTTAAAAAAAAAAAAAAAACGTAACATCTCAATCTGGAAACCACTCAGGTAGCATTTCCCAAGATGTGGCCTCAAGCTACCCTATCCCCACATTACCAGGAGGGAGGCCTGGTTAAGACGCAGATTCCTGGGTCTGATTATTTGAGTCCTCATACCGGGAAGCTATGTGGCTCTGTTGTGGCCTTTCTCATCTAACTAACTAGCTGCATTCCTGCAGCCCAGCTATTCAAATTGACTCATGCTGCCCTCCAGGACAGAGCTGGGTTTTCGCACTCTATGCCTCATTTACCAGTCTCGCAGTCCCACAGACACCCACCCCTCCAGCCAGTACCTTTCTCCTGGAAGCCTTCCTCAAGGCTGGCATTCCCCTCTCCTTCAGTGCCTGTTGGAGGAATAGCCTCTTCCTCCATCTGGAATTATTTACAACACTATTTCACTTTCTGTGGGAGTCTTCTGTTTCCTAACCTTTCCTTCTATTAAACAGGAAATTCCCGGAGGGCTGGAAACTTGTTGTTTAAGCTTCTGAAATCCATGACTTCACCTGACCCTCTGCCAAACACAAGTGGCAAGGCTGGGAGAGCTTTACAAGGAAGAACAGAGCCTTAGAGAGGTTGTGGCCTACCTGAGACCAAATAAAATTGAGCTGAGGTTAGAATCCATGTCCAGTTCTGATGTCCAGTTCTTATAGCTTCTGCTTTGCCTCTGATCACTCAAACAGTCCTGCAAGGTGGGCAGAATGGGGATTATGATCCCATTGCTCAGATAGGGAAAGTGAGGCCGAGGGATGGGCAAAGCACTCAGTACCATGTTTACTCTGTTCTGGCTGCACTTGAGTCTAATTTTTTTGCTTACATTCTCTCCAGCTGTTGGGCACTGCCCAGGACCCCTCAGCAGGATGGGGCAGAGTTGAGCCCTGGGTTCCCAGGCAAAGCCCTCATCTTGGACCCTTGAACCAGCCCCAGTCCACTTCGGACCCCAGTGCCTCCTCTGTAGGTTGACTTCCCTCACCTGTCTGGTGGCTGTCTGGAGACTAGGAGAGAGGTAACTGGGAAGTACCTGGACACACCTTGGCCACCATCACTCTAGACTTTGTCCCTCTAATTAATGCCCCCCTGAAGAAGGAGCTACCTGGGCAGCCCTTTCCTCAGGAGAAGGGGAGAGCAACCCTGAGCCTGTTGCAGGCCCAGCACAATCAAGCCCAAGTTAAGCTGGGAAGGATGTGGAGCAAGGAGGCCACGCTGGCGTTCCTGACAGGGCTTTGCCAAGCTGTACCCTACAGGTGTGGTCTGGGGGAGACTCAGAGACTCAGAGGAGGTAGGGCCAATTGAACTCTGGGAGAAAGCCCTGAGTCACCCAGTTGGTGCCCAGACCGGGCAGTCAGCCAGGGACTTTGGACAGCCCACAATGGAAAATAATCAATCTGTGCCGAAGCATGGTCAGACCCCGTGCTTCCACCGCTGGCCTCCCACAGTGTGTAGCGTGTGGGTTCCATCCAGCCCTGTTCCCTGTGTTCTTTCTCTGCATCAAGTCCCTTTATCTCAGACCACAAAGTGCCACAGCTAGGTCTTCCGCTTCTGCTCCTAGAATCCCTCCCTCCAGGTCCCTGGGAATCACTCCCAGGACCACACCGTGCTTATTCCAGCCCCATCTCCTCCGGGAAGCCTCCCTGCCCTTCCCTTTCCCCCACTCCCACCCACATAAAAACAAGCCTGGGTGGGTCAGATGCTGCTTAAGACCCTGGTCTGGGACTCCTTGTTTCCCCTCTCTCCTCTATACCCAAGGCACTATGTTTATGGTCATTTAACCCCTCAGTTGCCCTGGTGGTGCTTCCCTCCCCCGCAACTTTGCCCTTTTATGCCCCACAAATGGTTCTGAAGCACAGGGGTACCTGGCGGGGGAAGCGGCAAGGTGGTGCGGGATGAAGGTATCCGCCCACAGCACTGCACTTCATCCCCGCCACAGGCAGTCCCAGTAAAGCCCTCTCCACCAAGTCCAAGTCCAAGTCCAAGCCCCGCCTCCTCGCCTCGCGCCCGCCCTCTCGGCGGCACGCCTGCGCAGAGGCCGCGCTCGCCCTCGCCCGGCGCATGCGCAGCTGCCCATCTGGGCGTATATTAGGACGACAGGGCTCGCGGCCTGAGGATTCTCGCAGACAAGGGCAAGGCTTGGTTCGACGCTTCCGCTTGGGTACCTGCGGCCTCCGCCACCTCCGCCGAGTTCCCCGCGCAGGTGAGGGCCCCACGCTCTGCGTGCGGCGCAGCCGGGGGCAACCCGCCCCTCGCGTGTCCTGCCTGCCGGCGCCCCGCTGCCCTCGCCGTTGGGACCCCATCCCCCACCGCGCTGCCCGCCACCTCGGGGTCAACTTTTTTTGCGTCCGATCTCCTACCAGATCGGCCCCTTCCGCCAGTCCCCTCTTAACCGACCGCTTTGAATGGCCATTCCCCATTTAACCGACCGCTTTCGAATTCCTGTCTTAGACACCTTGTTAATCTCGAGTCCTAGACACTTCCTCCCCCACCTCTGCCCGTAACTTCTGACCTCCTCTGCCCAGGACCACCGCTTTCCGCCAGCCCCAGGGGCCCTCGTTTCTTAACTCTTGCTTCTTCCTAGTTAGTCCAAGCGGCGTTTCCCCTTGTACCCTTGGCCTTCTGTACGCCTCTCCTTTCTCAGTTATGCCCAGCTCATGGAACTGTAGGGGCATACCCATGGGGAAATCCTGGCCTCAGGAACCCAGGGCTGGACTGGATGCCTTCTTGGGAGTTTTGGGAGGGTGTGGTGGGGACCAGGAGAAGATCAGAATCCCTAAGAGTCCTCTCTGTGCCTGGATGGATGACAGTGGCTTCTTCCCTGGCCTCACTTCACCACCTGGGTGGGTTCCAAGGTGTCTTATCTGCCCGGTACATCTTCCTCAAGGAGCCTCTGACCTCCCAAACCTGTTCCTGACTTGGCCCTCATGTCCCAACCCCCTGGTTATTAATCATCATTATTTACGGTATTTGGTAAAGTAGCTTTGCAGGTGCCTTTGTAGGCAGCTGGGGAATGAAGAAGATGGTGATCCGGGTTGAGTGTGGTCACCACTTTTTAGCCCCTCATCAGTGCTATCCTTAGACATTTTTGAGACTCTTTAGTATCCCAGGGTACCCTTGCCACAAACTTCAGGTGACAATCCAGTGACCTTTGGGTGGTATTTGCACGAATATTAACAAGTGTTGGTGTCACTCCTCATCTTTGTGCAGGATCAGTGTACCTCCGGGAGATGGAGACTGTTGTTCGTCGCTGCCCATTCTTATCCCGAGTGCCTCAAGCCTTTCTGCAGAAGGCAGGCAAATCTCTATTGTTCTATGCCCAAAACTGCCCTAAGATGATGGAAATTGGGGCCAAGCCAGCCCCTCGGGCCCTGTCCACTTCAGCAGTACTCTGCCAGCAGGTCACAGAAACCCCTCCAGCTAATGAGAGTAAGTGTCCTTAGCAATGAAGTAGAGGGTGGTGGGATGTCTGCATTCATTTTAAGACCCTGGAAGCAGTTCTCCTGCACAGTGCTGATGAGGGTCATGCTGAGGAGGTTACTCTGTGCCAGGCTCAGTTCTTTGCATACATTATCTCATGGAATCACTGTCCTAACCCCACAAAGTAGGCACTTTTAGTTTTCACATCTTTAAAGTTGAAACAGTGGCCAGTGTTCTACCTTATGGATTGCATGTTGGTATCTGTTGGGAATTGGTCAGTGCCTCATTCACATAAGCCTAAGAATCTTTGGAATCTTTCTGTAAAGTTGGAATCTAGAAGCCTGTAACTTCTAAAGTTGTGATTTTTTTTTTTCTTCTATGTTTTCCTTGCCTTTGCTATGTTGCCTGACCTGTGCCTTTTGCCCTCAACTGCTTTCCCTGTGCTATGCGTTCCCAAATTCCTGCTAATTACTTAGGCAGTCACCCCCCCCCTTTTTTTTAATCATTTGTTTATTTGGCAACACCAAGATCTTAGTTGTGTCATATGAAATCTAGTTCTGTGACCAGGGATCAATCCCAAGCCTCTAGCATTGGGGAACAGAGTCTCAGCCACTAGACCATAAAGGAAGTCTCAGGCAGTCACTTATCTTATACTTTATTTTTTTGTCTGGCTCCAGACTATGTGGGCTATTCCAGACTAAATCATCTTCAAAGTCAACTGTTAGTTGCTCAGTTGGGTCCGACTCTTTGCGACCCCATGAGCTATGGTCTGTCATGTTCCTCTGTCCATGGGATTCTCCAGGCAAAGAGTACTGGAGTGGCTTGCCATTTCCTTCTGCAGGCAGATTCTATACCATCTGAGCCACCAGGGAAGCCCAGAAAGTCAACTAGGCCTGTGCGCTTCTCAGTCACGCTGGGGTACACTGAGGTTATCTAGCAACCCCTTAATCTCAGGGGCTTAACACACAAAAGATTTCTGTCTTGTTCACACAAGATAGGTCATCTTGTTCACACTTTGGGTCATCAGGGCCGTTCTCTTCTAAGCAGTGACCTGAGGTTCCACGCTTTGGTGTCCTACAGCTTTACCTCTGAAATAGATGGCTTTGGGGTCACTATTGCATGAGGGGGAAGTGAGAAGGTCTCAAACCAGCTCATCTTTTAAAAACTTTTCATAACAGTAAATTTCAATTTTGAACAACAATAATCAATGAGGGCCAATTTTGTTTCACTTGTGTCCCCATTTACTGTGTCTACTCCCACTGTACTATTTTGAAACTGGTTCCAGAAATTTCCTCTGTAATTATCAGTACTGTACTTTTAAAAGATATGAGTTCTAAAACCACCATCACAGTACCATTATCACATCTAAAAGATGATACAGTTTCCTAATATCATCAGATACTCACTGATCCCCACCAGCTCTTGGGTATTTTAGCCAGGGAGCAACACATAACATCTGTTGGCCGGAACTAGTAACAGAGCTCCAACTAAATGCAAGCATACTGTCCTTATTCTCTTTTTTACATTTTTTTTTTTTTTTACTGTGGCAAAGTGCATATAATATAAAACTTTCCATCACAACCACTTTTAAGTATACAGTAGTATTAAGTATACTCATATTACTCCACAGCCATCACCACCATCCAACGTCCAGAACTCTTTTCATTGTCCTGGACTGAAACTCTGTGACAACTCAGTCCTAATACCCCCCTCATTTTCATCCCCCAGGCCCTGGCAGACATGATCAAACTTTCTCTCTCTGGCTTTTACTCTAGAAATGTCACTTAAGTGGAATCATACAGAATTTGTTAAAGTAGTAATTTTTTTAACACATATATCTTTAATTTGTATATTAATTTTTAAATTTTGTGTTTAATAAAGATATCAGAGATTTAGTTTTGGTCTGTCTTTTCCAGGAAAGAATCTAACTTTTCATATTCCATTTAATTCTGGGGAATAATTTAGCCTACAGGCTTGTTAGGTATGTTCTTTGGGTGTGAACTTATAAGAAAAGAATGTTGTTTTCTTCTAGTAAAAAGGATTTACTCCTTTGTAGGATTTTTTTCCTCCTTACCATTGTTTAGGAATTAGTTACAGCTTTTTTTTTTACTGAACAATCAAAACCCTGTTTTACCTCTGTCCTAGCAATAGATTCCTCTTGTATTCCTGGTTGAGTAAAATGTGACTTGTCCACTTGTCCAAGCAAAAAATTGTCTGATTTAGGGCTGGTGGGCGCAGTGGGGAAGGCATGCTAACCAGCCAGGGGGAAAAAAAAAAGCTTCAGACTTGAATGTTCCTCACAGCTGGCTATCATGTAACCATCCCAGATGATACTCACAAAATATTTACTAGCCTATGTAGACCTTTATAATGAAAAGGGCATATTAAAACAAGCATATAGGTGGCTCAGCTGGTAAAGAATCTGCCTGCAATGCGGAGATCTGAGTTTGATTCCTGGGTTGGAAAGATCCCCTGGAGAAGGGACCAGCTACCCACTTCAGTATTCTGGCCAGAATGCAGTCCATGGAATCACAAAGAGTCCGACGTGACTGAGCGACTTTCACTTCAACAACATACAGAATAAGTAAAACTTTTTCTAAACCTGCATCAAAGGGGAAAAGATAGTTAATATGCCAAGTTGTCTGCAGAGGTTACGGCGGGGGGCTGTCAGTTTTCTGGTGTTTTTGTTTGCTTTACCACACCGCACAGTATGTGCAACTTCCCCAACCAGGGACTGAATCTGTGCCTCCGGTAGTGGGATTGTGGAGTCTTAGCCACTGGACCACCAGGGAAGTCCTGAAATGGGTATTTTTATTTTTTTAATTGTTATGCTTTGAATGATAGAACTTTGTTTTTCTAGACTTCCTACAATGAATATGTATTTAATGACTTTTATAGTGAATGAAATGAACTTGAAAGCAATTTTTTTGGCCATGCCACATGGCATACAAGATCGTAGTTCCCTGATCAGGGATTGGACCTGTGTCCTCCTGTAATGGAAATGCAGAGTCCTAACCACTGGACTGCCAGGAAAGCCCCATTTGGGGGTTTTTTGTTTTTTTTTTTTTTTACTTTCCTTTTAGAAGATTTTAATAAAAACTGTATTACTGTATGGAGACATCTTACCCAAGTTATAGGAGAGCCTGGCCTATGACTCACAGGAGTATCCCAGAATGATGAAGCAAGACTTCCAGAAGGAAGATGAACACATTTGCTCAAGGGGAGAGGGAAGTCTAGGAAATTAATTCCCAGCCAACTATGTTAAGTCATAAACTTCTTTGAGCCATTCAGAGAAAACTGATAGTTTATATGTTAAGCAACAGCAAGCTTCCTTTGGTCAAGAATCTAAACCAATGTTTTTGGTTTAGAAAATATTAGCAGAGAAAAAGTTGTATGACCACTTCCAGTTACCTTAAAGAGTGTGTCCTCTCATGAAATATGCTGAGTGTACTTGGGACAGATTTACTGAAAATAATCAACTCAAGAATGCTGGTCTGTCTAGAACTAGAAAGTACTACTTTGGGGATTGTTAAGTGAGAGGTACTGTGGGTGTGAGCAGTAGGTGGACTGTGCCCGCTAACTCTTCAGGAGCACTGTTTCCAGTGAACAGATGAGAAAACAGTTGAATCTGCAGAACCCAGTTGAACTGGTGTTTGGATCCTGAGGTAGAGGAAGTATAAAGTGTGTCTTCGAGGCAACAAGAGAAAAACAAGTGGGCCTCTGTGTCCCGAGCGGCCAGATCCGATGCTTCAGCTTTTCCGTTTGCCCCCTCAGAGGACAAACCCACCAAAGCCGAGGTGCAGCAGGCTCCCGATGGATCCCCGCAGACTGCAGATGGCGCGCCGCTTCCGTCTGGACACCCTTCCCTTGCCTCGAACCAGGGCACTGGGAGCAAGTGCCCTTTCCTGGCAGCCGAGATGAGCCAGGGTGGCAGCAGTGTCTTCTGCAAAGCCAGCCTGGCGCTTCAGGAAGATGTGCAGGAGATGCATGCCGTGAGGGAAGGTAAACCTGGCAGGGACCCTCACGAGAGTGAAGAGGTCCTTCAGCTCCTTCGGACCCTCAGATTGGTCTGAGCTATTACTAGGGGAGTATTTGTGTTAGCATCTTCCTCTTTTAGGGCTGAGGAGAAGGGTCATCCAGAGAGGGGACTGTGTGGTAAAATGTGGGAGTTTCTTTTCTCTGTGTGTTGTATAGGGTGTGACCAGCTTTTACAGGAACTCTGTAATTTCTGAAAATACCCCACAGGCATGAACTGTTACTGGTTGCCCTGTGTTTCCTTCTCATCATCTGATGGGATAAAAGGGAAAAGACAGTGTCACTGCAGTTAATGCTGGTCTGAGAGGACTTCCAAGCTGTCTTAGTGGTGGTAGCTATGTAGTAGCCTTAATTCCATTTGTGGTTGTATCCATGGAACACACAAGGTCCCCAAGAAACCTCGCCAGCAGAAATGATCAAATGGCTGGAATTGTTTTCTATAAAGAAAATTGTCTGATTTAGGGCTGGCGGGTGCAGTGGGGAAGGCATGCTAACCAGCCAGGGGGGAAAAAAAAAGCTTCAGACTTTAATGTTCCTCACAGCTGGCTGGTAGCTCTGAAAACAAAACCAAACAGTAACTAAAGAAAAGAGGCTTCATATATTCAGTTACATCTCACTTTGGTTATGATGGGCTATTTTTATGAACTAGGCAGTAAGCCATTTTTGACAATATGTCTGGAAGGTATTGTGGACTCAGAATAGAACACTGATCCCCTGTGTCTCTTGTTACTTGTATTACAGAGGTTGCCCAAACCTCAGTGAATCCCAGTGTGATTAACCTGAAGACTGAAGGAGGGGAGCTGAATGGACTCCTGAAGAACTTTCAGGATATCATGCGAAAGCAACGACCAGAAAGAGTATCCCACCTTCTTCAAGATAACTTGCCAAAATGTGAGTCTCCTTGATATTTGTCCAGTGCAAGACAGTTTATAACTTAAACATACACCAGATTAAACATGTAATTGCATGGTGAGTTGAGGATTAAAAACCATGTCCCTGGGACTTGCCTGGTGGTCCAATGGCTAAGAATCAGCACTCCCAAGGCAGGGAGTGCCTTCCTGGTCAGGTAACTAGATCCCACACGCTGCAATTAGAGATCCCTCATACCACAACTAATAGATTCTGCATGCCACAATTATTAATAAGACCCAGTGCAGCCAAATTAATTAAAAAAAAAGAAAACCATGCCCCTTGCTTGATGCAGGTTGGTGCTCTTGTCTATAGTAAATGGCCAGTCCTATTGAGAGCCTGCCTCCTTTCTCTTAGCACCTACTGTCTGCTCATGGAAAGTGCAGTGAAAATTGCTCAGTCATGTCCAATTCTTTGCAACCCTGTGGAGTATACAGTCCATGGAATTCTCCAGGCCAGAATACTGGAGTTGGTAGCCTTTCCCTTCTCCAGGGGATCTTCCCGACCTACAAATTGAACCAGGGTCTCCTACATTACAGGAGGATTCTTTACCAACTGAGCTACCAGGGCAGGGGTTATGTTAAATGCTTGGCACATACAGTGTCCTTTGAGACATATACAGTCTTAAGATGAGGGTGTCAAAAAACTTGCCCAGATGAGTACTTCCTTCATTTGTCCAGAACCCCGCTACTGCCAAGTGACTGAGCTGGGGTGGGAAACCAGGTCTTCCACCAAAGCCTAGATGTGCTTTTTAACCATCAGATTGTACCATCTTTTGTTCGGTTTTTAGCTGTTTGCACTTTTCAATATGATCGTTTCTTTGAGAAGAAAATTGATGAGAAAAAAAATGACCATAGCTATCGAGTTTTCAAAACTGTGAACCGGAAGGCGCAGTCCTTCCCCATGGCAGATGACTATTCGGACTCTCTCATCAGCAAAAAGCAGGTGTCTGTCTGGTGTAGCAATGACTACCTAGGAATGAGTCGCCACCCACGAGTGTGTGGAGCTGTCATGTAAGTAGCTCTCAGATACCACTGGCATGACTTATCAAGACACTGATAATTTATAGGGATTGGATCTTTTATGGGGGAAAATTTTAAAGGCTAAATTTTTAGAGAAGTTAATTTTAGAGAAACTCTAACGTGTAAGTAGTTGATGGAGCCCCTCTTTGTGCAAGGGTTCAAGTTTATGGGCTCATTGACTACATGTCTGCTCACTTCCTACTTCTCCATAAGTAAGGACCCCTCTTACACCAAAGAGTCTTGCACATAGGTGCCTTGCCTTGTAGGTGTGGATGGAGAAATACAAATTGAGCAGCAGTGGGGGGAAAAGCTGCTTGTTAAAGACATTAAAAGGGCTGGTAGAGCCCATCATTCATGTCCTTCAGGAGGTGTGCCACGGTTAGGGACACCTGAGAGAGTGGCTGGCCAAATTCCCCACAGAGGCTTGCCAGAGAGAGCCCAGTCTGAGGTTTAGTAATAGAGACAGCCTAAGATTATGGGACTGGTTCACAGAGGGTATAACTGACAATCATTCAAGATGTCCCTTTACAGCCTGAGGTCATGTTATTGGAGAAAGAGATGTTTGTCAGAGAAAAGAAACCTTCGTAAATTAACTAAATTCAACTAAGTAAGACTGGTTAAGTGGACACTTGCTCTTGTTCCCCCCAGAGGTGGCATCATCCTGGGGTTGAGACTTTCTCCCACCCAGTCTAGACAGGAAGTGGTTGAAACCTCTGGCCCCACATACAAAGGGAAAGAAGTGCTACATCAACATCAGTTTCAGTCTCCTGGATCCTAGAGGGAGGAACTGTTCTTGTAGTATTCAGAACCATGAGATTTATTTTCTGTCTGCTTTTTTTTTTTTTTTTTTAAGAGACACTTTGAAACAGCATGGTACTGGAGCAGGGGGCACTAGAAATATTTCTGGAACTAGTAAATTCCACGTGGACCTGGAGCGGGAGCTGGCTGACCTGCATGGAAAAGATGCTGCTCTCTTGTTCTCCTCGTGTTTTGTGGCCAATGACTCAACCCTCTTCACTCTGGCTAAGATGATGCCAGGTAGGAAGCCTGCTGTGGGTGCATTAGAATTGTCTGGGTTTCTTAGTAACAACAGGAAGATGACAAAAAAGACAACTGACCAAAACCACTTGAGATATGCCAGGACTGGGAGCATTTGTTCTTGCATTGAGCATGAAGTATTAACCGTACATTCTGAGTTCCAGTAGAGCATGATAACAATGAAGGATCAGACTTGCAGGGCTTGTCCTTAACACTAATTGCTATCAGTGTGCTTTGTATTCCAAGAAAATCTTTTGGAGAATTCTCTTAGTCATGTGTAGTTATCTTCTGATTGAGTTTGGAGTGAGGCAGCCAGATTTAAAAGCAGATTAATTTCGTGCCACTGGATTATTTTATATCCATGGGCCTTCTCAGAGGAGAAGTACTAGTTAGTTAATTTTGCCAGAAAGAAACAGGCATGCAGGGTCTTTTTCCTACAGGGCAAAGTAGCATTTTCAGGGCAAAGTCTGTTGTCCTTGACTATTGAGAAAATAATTTGGCTTTGGTACAGATAGCAATAAAGTGCATTTTTGTCTTGTTAGGCTGTGAGATTTACTCTGACGCTGGGAACCATGCCTCCATGATCCAAGGGATTCGGAACAGCGGAGTGCCAAAGTACATCTTCCGCCACAACGATGTCAGCCACCTCCGAGAACTGCTGCAGAGGTCCGACCCTGCCGTCCCCAAGATTGTCGCCTTTGAAACTGTCCACTCAATGGATGGTAAGTCTATCTAGAGGCCAGCCTGAAAACTTTTAATGAAAACAAGACCTGAACTTAAAAGCGTGACATTATTTTTGTAGTTTCTTTTCTTTTCACTTTCTGCCAGGATTTTGTAGTTGGGGGGCACTGTATAGATTTGGGTGATTGTAGATATTCTACTTTGGCTTTTACTAAGCTCCAAATCTCAAAACAGTCCAGAAACTAGGGAAAGTTCATTGCTTTCCCCAATATTAAAAATATCTTAGAAGGTAAGTTATTGTGTTCTAACCCTTACCAAAACAGAAATCTGTGACACAGCAAGTGCTTCAGCATGGTCTGTGGTCTCTCCTCAGGGGCAGTGTGCCCACTGGAAGAGCTGTGTGACGTGGCCCACGAGTTTGGAGCAATCACCTTTGTGGATGAGGTCCATGCAGTGGGGCTCTACGGGCCACAAGGTGGAGGGATTGGCGATCGGGATGGAGTTATGCCAAAAATGGACATCATTTCTGGAACACTTGGTATGTGTACTCTGTACCGTCTGTAATCCATACTAAAATTAAGTTCTGACTCAGTGGTAAAGAATCCACCTGCCAATGCAGGAGATGAGAGTTCCATAGGTCAGAAAGATCCCCTAGAGGAGGAAATGGCAACCCACTCCAGCATTCTTGCCTAGGAAATCCCATGGACAGAGGAGCCTGGGGGACTAGTCTACGGGGCTGCAAAAGAGTCAGACAAAACTTAGCGACACAACAGCAAAACCAAGGACTGCTGATCTAGTGCATCAGGTGGGGAGATGGCCTGAGAGCATCTAAAGCCTGGATCACTTTTTTGAGCAAGTTTTTATTTTCTCAATGAGTGGCATAGCTTAGCAGAACCCCTTGAGTCATGGAGGCCTGGCCCATGGAATCAAAGTAAATCTCATAGCCTAACATGACAGAAGTACCATTTGTTGCCCTCTGAGCTCATTCCAGACATAGTTGTGGCTCTAGGTATACACTGTGGCAATAGCTTTTACTCTCTGTGCATCAGATTGTTCCCTTATATTAAAAAGAAATAAAAAGGAAGAATTTTAGTGCTGTCCTCCTGGAGCTACAGGTTCAGCTGCTGTGTTGTGAAGTGCTGAGCTCTGTCCCTAGGACGTGGAAAGAGTCCAGTTCACCCAATGTCTTTGTATATCCTCTGCTCCCCCTAGTTGAGAGGCAGCATCTCTTGAAGCAACTCCAGACTCCATAGCCACTCTGCCTGCTGGGTGTAAGTCTTGCCTTTGTAACTCACTATCGGTGTGGCCTTGGATTGGTGGTTAGCTTCTCTGTGCCTGTTTCCTCATCAGTATAACGGAGGTGACAGTAGACCCCACCTCACTTTGAAGAGTATAAGTGAACAGTATACAGACAATTACTATAGGCCTTCTCTTTGTCTATGAAATAAAAATGTCATCTATACAAATTTGAGAATTTCAGAAGTTAGTAAAGCAGTTGGAGACACATGCAGTGGCTGGCTAAAATGCCACTTTACAGCCTGCACTTGGTAAAGGAATGGCAAGCAAAAAAGTGTGTCCTACAGCCCTGTCAAGGGGCATGAGAATGTCGTGCAGACCAGGAGAGCCTGGGGCTCTTGGGGCAGAGCCCTGCCAGGAGGAGAACTCTTGTTCAAGTGTCCTGATTCCAGCTGCCCTTTTCTTGTAAAGAGCTCTCATGATGTGGGCCCTTTGAAGGTATGGTCCAGTCCCTGAGAGATGAAAAGGGTTGCAGAGAAAAATTTTCCATTGTGACAGCTTATACCAGTCCAGCCATGTGTGGGGTTGAAGCAAGAATGTTAATTACAGAACATAATGTTTAAGATTGAGGAGGACTCTTCTGGAGTCCTTAATCTTGAAACCTGAGATAGTGGTTACATAAGCGAACTCAAGAAGAACTGAAAAATGAAGCCAAATCAACCATAACAGGGTTTGAGTTTTCATGTTTATCCAGCAAACACTCCGTGTTGGAGTTCTGTGCTTACTTAAGTAGAAATTAATACCAGTCCTGCCAAAACAAGTTAGTGTCTTTAGCCAGCTGACGTTCTGGCCTCAAAGGTAACACTCACAGTGAGCACCTAGCTGGACCTGTCCGGAGCAGGCGCAGTGGAGAGCGCAGGGGATGCAGCCGACCGGGGTGGGCAGGGAGGACGGAGGGGAGGTGGCACTTGGTGTTAGGCACCCTGAGACCAGTTGCTGGTGCCAGACCTGGCCTGGAGACCTGCGCTTTGATCCTGGTCAGACACCAGCTTGGCCATTTGACTTTGGGCAAGACCCTTTCATAACATTCTCAGCTTTCTCCCTTTGGGAAGTGGGCTGCTGTCCCTTGCTTTGAGTCTTAGGACAAACAAAGGAGAGAGAGAAGAGTAAGTGTTCCAAGGCTCTGCAGCGCCTGGCTGTGCACACTTAGGGCAGTCACTGTAATAAATGAACCTGTCTCCTCCTAGGCAAAGCCATTGGCTGCGTTGGAGGGTACATTGCCAGCACGAGTTCCCTGATCGACACCGTCCGGTCCTATGCAGCAGGCTTCATCTTCACCACCTCCCTGCCACCCATGCTACTGGCTGGAGCGCTGGAGTCTGTGCGGATCCTGAGGAGCGCTGAGGGCCGGGCACTTCGCCGCCAACACCAGCGCAATGTGAAGCTCATGAGGCAGATGCTGATGGATGCTGGCCTGCCAGTGGTCCACTGCCCCAGTCACATCATCCCTGTCCGGGTAATGACCTGTCTGACTGGACTTGCTGGGGGCTGGGCCTCTGCACTTGACCAGGAGATGTTCTGGTTCATGCCTTCCTGAACTTGGGCTGGGCAGGGTGACTGTTGGGGCAAAGGGCTGTAGCCAGTGGCCATCTGCCATGTTTCTGCCTTTGGCTGACTTCATGATGAGAATGCAGCCTTTGAGGCCTGCAGGCTGGAGCAGAGGTTCCTTCTCCAGCGCACTAGTCTTGACACGGTAAACACAGAGCTTGTGTCTGTGAAGCTCTGGAAGCCGGAGCTTGGCTAGCTCTGAAGTATGGCTTTTTATTCGTTACATTGTGACGTAAGTCTTGCTCTGCCTGCTACAAAGGGCAGCCCTGTTGGCGTCACAGTTGAATTCGTCTGAGTAGCAGAGCTGGTATCACCAAAGCTGCCTTCATCCCCAGGGTGCACACATCCAGTGCCATCACAATAGGCTCACGGGAGCTCCCGCTTCCCGCCTTTGGAGCCTGGGAGGGAGATCAGTGTGAAAGCTACTTCTGATATGGTTTCAGTTCTCTGATCTGTGGTGAACAAGCTTTTAAACTGCAGATGTCGGGGCAGCACTTTGCCTCTGCCAGGCCTGCATATGCAGCTCAAGCCCAAGCCACTTGGATACGCGTGTGGCTAGTCTCTGCGGTCTGGTTCCAGCCTCATCTTCTGTTATTATCAATCTTAGGTGGCAGATGCTGCTAAAAACACGGAGGTCTGTGATGAACTAATGAGCAGGCATAATATCTATGTCCAAGCGATCAATTACCCCACGGTGCCCCGGGGCGAGGAGCTGCTGCGCATCGCCCCCACGCCCCACCACACGCCGCAGATGATGAGCTACTTTGTGGGTGAGTAGCCAGGGAGCCGCCAGAGCCCCACGGGAGAGTGGCGTGAAGCTATCTGCAGCATTTATAATTCAAGCCATTCAGATTTGTCTCTTCTTTTTCCAAGTAGTTAAGAATATTCTCAGGTGGTACAGAAGTGTGAAAGACTTTTAGTCGCTTGCTCCATTTCATGGGAAGCACTGAGGGAGCCTGCTGATCCGCCCCCTGTTCCCATCCATGCCTCTTGTCTGTGTGACTCAGGGACCCCTGGTGGTGGCTGTTGCAGGAGAGATGCCTCTGACGCCCTGAGCCTGCCCCAGCCTCCAGAGCTCAGCTCTGCACTTCTCTCTCTTTGAAAACCGACTCCACACCTAACCCCTTCTGTTGAGAATTTCATATTCTCACAGTTCTGTATAGCCCAGTCCCTTCCCGCCGCGTCCACCTAAGGCAGAGACTGAACAGGCTGCTCATAGCTACCTCTGCCTTGGAGGTGTGTTGCCCTCCTGAGCCCCCTCCGCCCCCACGGTGGTTTCCCTGCCTCTAATCTTTAGGGCTACTCTGCAAGGAATGATCCGTTCCACACAGTGGAGCCTTGTGGGAGCAACTTCTCTGAAGGGTGTAAAGTAAAGCCAGACCTGGGTTTCTCTATTTTGTAAATAACAGCCTATTAAGATAGAATTCACATACCTCAAATTCTAACCTTTCAAAATACATAATTCAGTGGTTTTTAAGTAATGTTGTGTAACTGTCAGCACTCTGATGCTGGAATGTTTTTTATCACCTCCAAGAGAAACTTTATACCACTTAGCAGCCACATCCCAGCCCTGATCCACTTTTTGTCTGTGGACTTACCTATGCATAACATCTTATGTAAATGGAATCGTGCAATGGCTTATTTCACAGCACAGTGTGTTCAAGATTTCATCTACGTTGTAGCCTGAATCAGCATTTCCTTCCTTTTTACTAACAAACAATTTTCCTCAGTACAGATATACCACATTTTGTTTGTCCATCAATTGGTGGATGTTTGTGTTTCCACTTTTTGACTATTATGAAAAAAATAAAAAAGAATGCTGCTGCGAACGCTTGTGTACAAGTTATTATTGGGGACATATATTTCCATTTTTCTTGGGTATGTACTTCCTCTAATTTTAAGAAACTTTCTCCTCACAGATAATCTGCTGGCCACATGGAAGCGAGTTGGGCTGGAACTCAAGCCACATTCCTCAGCCGAGTGCAACTTCTGCAGGAGGCCACTGCATTTTGAAATGATGAGCGAAAGAGAGAAATCCTACTTCTCTGGTATGAGCAAGCTGGTGTCTGCTCAGGCCTGAGTGTGTTGTGCCCTAAGTTACTCCACCTACCCCAGGTCACAGTGTATCCAGGTAGTCCCTCCACAGTTGTCTCTGTATGTGAATTAAATTATATTAATTTTAATCTATGGTAAACATGTAGTCCAGAAAATAAATTCTTGTCTAAATCAGGGTTCCTCTTTTTAATTGGCTACTGAATCAAAAAGTCATGCGTCCCTTTAAATTCAGTCTGTATTGTTGAGATGTGTGAAAATATCCTGGCCCCAGGTGGTGGCTCCAGACCTCACCCAGGACGGCACGGCCTCCCAGAACAATGGACGCTAGCATGTCCTTTTATGAAAATTGGGGTAGGATTGCTCTGCAACGTCGTGTTCATTTCTGCTGTACAACACAGTGAATCATCTACACCTAAACACGTATCCCCTGCCTCCTGAACCTCCCTCTCACTGCGCCCATCCCGCCTCCCTAGGTCATCAGAGAGCACAGAGCTGAGCCCCTTGTGTTGTAGAACAGCTCCCCACTTGCTCTGTTTTACACATGGTAATAACATGTCAAGCCCAATCTCCCAGTTTGTTCTGCCCTCCCCTTCCCCTGTGGTGTCCTCATGTCTGTTCTCTGCATCTGCATCTCTGCTCCTGCCCTGCACATAGGTTCATCTGCACCATTTTTCTAGATTCCACATACATGTGTTAATAGACATTTGTTTTTTTCTTTTTGAGTTACTTCACTCTCTATGACAGACTCTAAAGTCCATCCACATCACTACAAAAGATTCAGATCTGTTCCTTCTTATGGCTGAGTAATGTTCCACTGTATATATGTAATGTCTGACAAAGCAGGCAAGAATATACAAGGAGAAAATACAGCCTCTTCAATAAGTGGTGCTGGGAAAACTGGACAGCTCCATGTAAAAGAATACTTCCTAACACCATACACAAACATAAACTCAAACTGGATTAAAGACTTAAATGTAAGGTGAGACACTATAAAACTCTTTAGAGATAAACATAGGCAGAACACTCTGACTTAAATCACAGATGTTTTCTGACCCACCTCCTAGAGTAATGAAAATAAAAATGAGTGCAGCCTAATTACACTTAAAAGCTTCTGCACAGCAAAGAAAGCCATAAACAAGATGAAAAGACAACCCTCAGAATGGGGGAAAATATTTGCAAAGAAAGCAACAGACAAAGGATTAATCTCCAATAACAAGCAGCTCATTCATGGAGCTCAATATCAAAAAACCGGCAAAAGACCTAAACAGACATCTCTCTAAAGAAGACAAACAGATGGCCAACATGAAAAGATTTGTTCAACATGGCTAATTATTAGAAGTGAAAGTGTTAGTCACTCAGAGTCATGTCCACTTGGTGACTAGCTACCAGGCTCCTCTATCCACGGAATTCTCCAGGCAAGAATACTGGAGTAGCCCTTCCCTCCTCCAGGGGATCTTCCCCACCCAGGAATCAAACCCAGGTCTCCTGCATTGCAGGCAGATTCTTTATCATCTGGGCCACCAGGGAATGCAAATCAAAACTACGTAGAAGTGTTAGGAAGTATTCTAATTTCATTCTTTTACATGGAGCTGTCCAGTTTTCCCAACACCACTTATTGAAGAGGCTGTATTTTCTCCATTGTATATTCTTGCCTCCTTTGTCAAGGATTACATATATACAATGGAATACTACTCAGCCAAACATAGAAGTATGACCTCACACCATCAGAATGGCCATGATCAAATCTGCAAACAATAAATGCTGGAGAGGGTGTGGAGAAAAGGGAACCCTCCTACACTGTTTGGTGGGAATGTAAGTTGGTGCAGCCACTGTGAAGAACAGTTTGAAGGTAAAAATAAGATTCAGCAATCCCACTCCTGGGCATACATCCAGAAAAAGCTAATTTGTAAAGACACATGCACCATGCACCCCAATGTTCACTGCAGCACTACTTAAAGCAGGCAGGAAAGGGAAGTCGGCACGGCTTTAATGCCTGCCAGGCGGTGGCCGGCCCAGCTGTGCCCCAACCCCAAGCAGTTCTGAGGGCACAGCCCACACCCAGCTGCTTCAGTGCCAAGCCTCTCCCCACAGCGAACAGTCAGTGCTGCGGCAGCTGCTCCCCCCCAGCCCCAGTCCTCACACTTCCCTGTGAAAGTCAGGTGGTCCAGGCTGGTCTATCACCAGCAGGTTCTCCACTGCTTCCTGCATCTGTGGTCTCCAACCATTCGTGCTCCTTCCCCCGACTCCTGCCCACTGTGTTCTGAGTCCCATAGCTTCTTGTGCACTCCTGCAAGCGGCTCTTACCTTCTTCCTGTGGGCCTGGAGTGGGCGCTCACCTATCCTATAAAACAAATTCTCCCTCGGTCTTGACCCCTACCTAGCTGCTGCCTCTGTTCTGCCCTTTTCTGCTTAGCCCTCCCCAACTTAGTCCTTCAGCCTGTTCTTGGTGGAGGCCACTCTTTTCTTGCCACATTGTGCTTGTCTTTGCCAAATCCAGCGGCCCATTCTGTTTGCCTCTCATTGGATCTCCCAGTGGTATTTGAGGTGGCTGTCCTTGGCCTTTTTACAGCTTTCTCTAAGCTTCTGGGCCACTGACCTCTCCTGACTTTCCTCCTCCTTCCTGAGCTGGTCGTTCTCTGAATGTTGAGCGCCCACTGGGTTCATCTCTGACCGCACGTCAGGCTTCCCCTCTCTGCAGATCCTCTCTGAGGCTCTCTCCATGCCTCTGTCCACTAATTCCAGCCTCTCATGTGGAAGTCACCTCTCTTTGACGCACATGACACTGTTAACAAGTCATGTAAGTTCTATCTCAAAGATACACCTCAGGCCAAACCACTTCCCGATACCTCCACTGCTTCGCTCTTGCTTGTGCCGCCATCACCCTGGCACCTGCCCAGCCCCAGCCTCTACCCCACACAGCAGCCTGAGAGAGCTTTAAAAAAAAAAAATAGGAGTTCCTGTCAGTCCAGTGGTTAGGCCTCAGTGCTTACACTGCTGAGGGCTCAGGTTCAGTCCCTAGTCAGAGAACTAAGATCCCATAAGATGCAGCCCTACCCCACCCCTGCCCCCCAAATCACGTCCTGTCCCTCCCCTGCAGGAAATCTTTCTGGGTTTTCAAATTGTACTAATTATAGATTCTAGATGGTCGGTACTTCCCTGGTTCTCCAGGGCCTAAGACACCAAGTTCCTGATGCAAGGGAACAAGAGCCCACAAGCTTCATCTAATAAAAGTCTGCACACCACTACTAAGACACAGCACAGCCAAATAAATAAATTATATTTAAATATTCTAGACTGTTATATAGGCTGATGAGATTCCTTGGAATCCAGATCCCATCTATCTCTGCAGCCTCATCACCAATCCCACCCTCACCTGTTCACCCAGCCTCAGGTGTAGACACAGACTCCTGGGCCTCAAATACCCATGGATGTTCCCACCAGCTTCCAGGGGTTGGTGTTAGCCATTGTTTCTCCCCCAGATTTCTCTTCCCTGGCTCGTGGTGTGACTGCCTCTCTTAACTAAGAAGGGTCCTCGGAGAGACCTTCCTTGAATGCCAGAGCTAAAGCATTCCCTGTTGTGTGCTCTGGCCTCCCCGCTGCACTGCCCTTCAAGGCCCTGGTCACTCCCCTAATCGTTTCCCAATGGTCCCCCGCCACGCACAGGGCCTGACACACACTGAAAGCTGAGCAAATGCGCTGAGCAAGCAAAAGGGGTTTGTCTCAGCTGTAACTACACATCACAAAGGGCCGGGCTTAAACAACACCTGTCGTTTCTCAAGAAACAATGTTTCTCACCGTTCTGGAGGCTGTACATCTTGGGTCAAGCTGCCAACAGATTCCGTTACTGGTGGAAGCCCTCTTCCTGGCCTACAGACGACTGTCTTCTCACTATAAATGCATGTGACTTTTACCCCTTCTTCTTCTCTCTTTTTTAAAATTAATTACTTTATTCTATTTTTTGGCTGCGTCAAGTCATTTTGGCACACAGGCCTTGAGGCGCCTGTGCTTCTGAGCTGCAAAAGCGCAGTAACTGCAGCACGCGAGCTACAAAATGCAAAGGCTCAGCAGTGGCAGTAGGTTCGCCCCAGTGTGCGCACGCTCAGTAGCTGCTTGCAGCACGTGGGCTCCATCGTGCGCAGGCTCAGTAGGTGTGTCCCAGAGCACACGTGTGCAGTAGCTGCTTGCGGCATGCGGGCTCCAGAGTGCGCGGGCTCAGTAGTTGCAGTATGTTCCTCCCAGAGAACAGCTGGTTCAATCACTGTTGCCTGCAAACTTAAGTTGTCCCACGCTATGTGGGAGCTTAGTTCTGCCAGGTATCAAATCTATATTGGAAGGCAGAGCCTCAACCACTGGACCATAAGAGAATTACCCCTCTCTTCTTTATATAAAGCCACTAATCCTACCACGGAGGGGGCCCACCTCCTACCCTAATTTAAATCTAATTACCCTTTAAAGGCCCAACCTCCAAACACCATCACCTGAGGTAAGGTTTCAACCAAGGAGGGGACACAAACATTCAGCCTACAACATCGACCTGTGAAAACGTGCAAGCTTACTTTTCTAGAATGAATAGATGAGCTGAAGAACAGCCAAGCAACCGGAGGAATGAGAGACTCCTGGTCTCAGCTCTGGGCCCTCTGGGGGTGGGTCCATGCCCCCAGCCAGGCCAGGTGGTGAGAGAGCTGGCTGAGTCCTGGTCCCATCAGACAAAGCCAAGCACCCGGGTAGGCCCCCTGGGTAAGATGGAAGTCGTATCCCCTGGGAACCACCAGAGGTTCCTTTTAGCTCAGGAAACACCCTCATTCAGCTTTCCCAGACCTGTTCCCCCAGGACAGCCTTCAGGGCCTTTCCATTGTCCACCAGATTCCCACGCCTGGAACTGCCTCCACCTCCTTTCCGCCCAGTAGTTTCCCCTCTACTTTGTGTCTACTTTTGTCTCTCCTAATGCTTAACAAGACCCACCCTCCTTTTCGTTTAGACTCAGAGCCAGGGAGGTCAACAAGGTCATCAGCTCAGCTTCTCCCTGCTGTTTGTGGTTATGAGGATAAAAAATGATGGAATTTTCTGCAGGGCAGGGGTCCCCAAACTCTAGAATCTAATGCCTGATGATCTGAGGTGGAGGTGATATAATAGTGATAGAAATAAAGTGTACAGTAAATGTAATGCTCTTGAATCATCCCAAATCCATCTCCCTGTACAATCCCTGTCGGTGGAAAAATTGCCTTCCATGAAACGGGTCCCTGGTGCCAAAAATGCCAGGGAGCACTGCTGCAAGAGCAGAAGGATTCATCAACTGTTTACATAGGAGAAGTTTGTGTAAGCAAGGTTTCTAATAAAGATGCAAGTGTGAAAACGGATAACGTCATGGAAGCTCCCTAAGAATATTCAGAAGCCTAGGGCATTAAATGGGCTTCCCCGGTGGCTCAGATGGTAAAGAATCTGCCTGCACTAGAGGAGACCCAGATTCGATCCCTGGTTCAGGAAGTTCTCTGGAGAAGGGAATGGCAACCCACTCCAGTATTCTTGCCTGGAGAATTCCATGGACAAAGAAACCTGAAGGGCTACAGTCGATGGGTCACAAAGAGTTGGAGAGGACTAAGCGACTAACATTTTCACTTTCAGGGCATTAAATAATGTGTCCTAGAGGAAAATGGGAGAGCTGCAACTTAGAATCTTAGCAGGTAGGATTTCCTTACTTTTACATTTCTTCCCGTCAAGTTGTCCTAAGTCTTGTGCCCAGACCTCGACTTGTCTAGCACTCACTGATCCCCAATGGCAGGGAAGCACAAGGAGGCAATACCAGGGTGTGCAGGTGCCCCAGTCCTGCTCCCAGGTTCATAGGCCTCTGATTCTGAGGTAGGCTCCAGGTTGGATATTTACAATCAGCCAGCCTCCTCTTTGAATTTCCTGAGGCGGGAGTTAGGTGGGCTCCAGTTGAGGAATTTACTACCAGCCTCCTGTTTCCACTCCAAAATGGAAGTAAGCACAGAAACAGGGTAAATAGCCAATCTTTGTCTCTTGTAAACATCTCCAGGAAATAATCATGACAAAGACAAAGAGAGGCAAAAGCTCTGCCTGAGTAAAGGATAAGGGAGGCATTACACATGCTCTGAAAGGCTCCTTGGAGTCGAAAATCAGAGGATATTCCAGGCTGTAACAAGTCTTGCTGCTCCCAGAAGCCTTCACTTTGAGGTCCGTCTTGGCTAAGGTATATGTGTGCAGACCTCAGGTGAGGGTCCTATTAACCAGGGGGGGACAGAGCAAGATGACTGGACTGAGGGATGACAAAGACCCAGAAAACTGACCCCTTATAAAGGATTTAAACTTTGAAAAGGCAAGACTCTCTCTCTGAGCTCACCTGTGTGGCTTTCCACCTGTATTTTTCTTTTCAATAAACTGTTTATCCTTTACCTTCTACCTCCTCACCTCGTTCTTGACTAAGCAGGCAAAGACTAGGGACTCTAGCCTAACTGCTGGCTCTATTGCAGAAACCAGTACTCAAGAAACCAAGCACCATACTCGGAGAATTGGAGAACTCAGATTTATTACTCTGGAGGGCCCAGAGGAATTAATACTCCAAGCTCTGAGTCCTGAACAAAGGGATTACAGAGTTTTTATAGACAGATTATAGTGGGCAACACTAGCTGTTAACAGGCTGGTTTAAACAAAGGGGTTTCGCACGCACGGGTACAGTGTTACAGAGGCAGAAGGAGAAGGAGGTTATGTGTGGTCCAGTGGTTAGGACTTCCAATCTGGGAAAGTAAGACCCTGCTTCCAGCAGTGGCTCCCTGCTGCTTGCTGCAAGCTGGCACTTACTGCTGCGTGCATCCAAAATCAGTTCCACCACAGCTGCCTCTGAACCCCTTTCAGTGCACTGAGTGAGGGCCCTGACTCAAGAGGCTCCATCTCTCGATAGAGAGAGAAAAATCTCTCAAAGTCCCATCAGCCGGTTGTCCTCAGCATAAGTCCCTTACCTAAAAATAACCACTGGGTGACCAGCTAGGTCTCCCAGACTTGACACACATTACCATAAATACCTGTAACAGCCTGCAGAGTAACTCTGGCTATTCTCACAGGCAGATGTGCAGTCTCTATAGGGGAGGGCACTTGCCCAGGATGACCGAAATAGCAGAGTTGGTGGTCGCCCCAGGTAATCGGATCCAAGGCCCATCTCTTTCCCAGGCTTGCAAAGCTGTGTTGCGGGCAGTGTTAATGGTTGAGGACGTGCAGCAATGTGGAGGAGAGGGCCAGCCACCAATGTCCTTCCTGACCACAAGAGCCCAGTTCCTAGCACCCCCTGCAGGGCCCGGGCTGACAGCAGAACTTTCCCCTGCAGGTTGAATTGAGCACCATAGAAGCCTCTAGACTGACTTAAGTGGAGCCCAGCAGTGCTCCTACCATAGCCCCTGTGCTCCATCTCCAAGATACTCTTCTGAATCCTCAGAAGAACCGGGACTGGAAGCATGAGTGCATGACCGGGAACGCAGGGGTCCTAGCTGGGGTCTGCCCCAGGGCAGACTGTGTTGGTCAGAGACAGGCAAATGGTGCTTCCCACATGCAAAATGTGGTGCCCTGGGCAGGGCCGGGACTCCTGCTCCCAGATGTGGCCAGAAGAGTCTCAGAGCCACTCAGCAGCCCCCTCTCCCCTGCTCACAAGACTCCAGCCTAGGGAAACGACAGTTCTTGTTTTATTTTCTCCCCAAGCATTGGTTAAGGAAGTGCATGGGGCCATACTAGCCTGTTCCTCCAGAAGCTGGACTGAATCAGGGCCCTCATGGGGCTACAGATACATGGGTCAGAGACCCTCCCCTGTCTTTCTTTTAGGCAGGTAGATAATAGGGGATGCCAGTCTCCAGCAGAAGCCCCTGTACCCAGGTCAGAAAGGAGAAGGTGGCCTAGACTTCTCTCCCAGCTATAGCCTGGAGGGAGGGGGGAAAGCAGCCTCCTGTTCCTACCAGGGATCCCCACAACCAGGCTGCAAGATTAGCCAAGTCTGCCTGAGCTCCAACCTTCCATCCCAGAGGCCCTGAGGCCCTAAGCCCCCGAGCTGCCCCTAACTTGGCCCATGGCCAGCTCAGCTGGGTCCTCTCTCCCAGCACCCCAGACACCAACTCCAACCAAGAGGCTGCACATGTCTGCTCTGATCCTCAAAGGGCAGATTTACTTGTGGGGATGGGAGACAGCCGGCCTAAGCAAAGCAGCTCAAGGACCCTGGGCCTGACCGGACCCATGACTCCTCACACACTTGTGGAGACACTGAACAGGCTATCTCCAAACACTGGGCATCAAGGCTCCCAGCAGCATCCCAAAGTCTACACCAAAATCTAGCATCAAAACCAGAAACACACACACACACACTCCATCATGGCTGCAACTCCCACTTACGTACAATCAGTGATGAGAGGCAGGAGCAGGAAAGGGAGGCCCCACATTTGTAGCCAGGTGACAGCTCACCGAGGTGTCCCTTTGATGCAGAATAGAGAGACTCAGCATGTACTCAAGGTGGAAACAGAAAGGGATGGGTTGTGAGCTCACCTTAGACTCTTCCCCGGCTCTCAGCTTGCTGCTGCCAGGACTCATCCACAGGCCTTCCTCTCCAGCCTGGACCAGCCTCCCCGGTGCAGCATAAACATGGCCACCAGAAGGCGCAATCACCCCCTCTGAGCTTGCTGCACATCTTCCTGATCGCTTTAGGAATAAACATTCCCCAGGGTTGCCACCTCTTAGGAATCTGGTGCCAGTCAGAAATGAAGCAGGCTTGCAGATTCCCTGCTTGCCCTTGAGGCACCTTAGGCCCTGCTGGTGAGGGAGATAGATCCTGAGGCCAATTACGGAGGAATGCCGAGCTCGAATTGAAAGCGTCAGGAGACCCAGTCTCTTCTCTGAGAAGGACCAAGACCTCACTGTCTGGAAAAGATGCCAACTGCCCTTAGCAGCTTCCCCCCTAACCCTGCCAGCCTAAGCCCTGTGGGCCCTCCCTTTTCCTCCATGGTGATTACCCCCAATCACCGCTTGCTCCCCCGCTTTGTTTTAGGCCTGGTGAATTCTTCCCTTTTTCCTCCCAATAGCACCTCCAGTGAGCTCAGGGTTAGCTGTTGGCCCTCCAGCAGCATTTACTTGTGTGCCTGCTCTATACCAGGGGGCCAGACAGAGTGGTGGGATCACAAAGGGAGGCAAGTTGGGGCATCCCAGGCAGAGAGGCAAGATGGGGGGAGGTGTGGGGAGTGAGGGGTAGCGGTAAAGCAGTGCTGGGCAGTCACTCTGTGCTATTCGGCTGTCGTGGGGCCCCGGCAGAAGTTCCGGTTATAGAAGTGGCGGTTGTCCCTGGTTAGGGCCATGCCCAGGTTGGCCCAGAAGCTACCCTGGCCACTGGGCTGGTGGGGCCAGAGGAGGACACTCTGGCGGCAGAGGCGTTGGCGCAGCCGCACGTAGCGGGATCGGTAGGCGGCAGGGCGCAGGATCACCAGCACCACGACGTCCTTGCGGTCCTCCAACAGGCGCTGCTGGGCCAGCAGGAAGCTGGCGCGCAGGAGGCCGCTGACCCGGTCCGTGTGGTCCAGCACGAACATGGTCTTGCGGCTGCTGTAGATCGAGGCCCATAGGTTCTCGAAGAGCGTCTTGCCAGGGAGCCAGTCTCGCTCCTCCAGGCAGAGGCGGAGCGCCCGGCGCCCACGGCGCTCCTCCAGCTGCACACGCAGCTCGTTGTACACCCAGTCAGCCACTGCGCTCTGCATCTTGTCGAAGACCACGAAGGCATCGTAGAGCAGGCTGTCCTCGCCCCGCCGCCGCGCTCGTCGGGGCAGATGGGCCAGACACAGGTGGAAGCAGTACCAGAGGTCCCAGCCACAGAGGTGGTGCAGCATGGGCACTGCCAGGCCCAGCGCCACCATTAGCAGCGAGAGGCCAAAGCAGTCCAAGGAGAGAGTCTCGTCCAGGCAGAGGCGCAGGTCCTGTGCGAAGATGCTGTGGCCCTGGAGCTGGCCTGGACTGCCACATGTGACACGCCTGGACAGCCCAGGCACAGCCGCCTGCACCTCCAGCAGGAAGTCCACGAAGGCCACCCCGCAGGCGCAGTGCAGCGGGTTGGCGCTCACGTCTAGGATTTTCAGGGTCCCCGCTAAGGAACCGAACCAGGAGGGCTCCACTGTCTTCAGGGTGTTGGCGCTGAGGTTAAGCTCTTTCAGCCCCGTGGCAAGGACGAAGAAGCCGGGGGTCACGAAGCTGATGCTGTTGCTGCTCACGTCCAGCTTCCGGAGCCAGGTGCCAGGTGGCAGGCTGCCGTTGGTCAGGGCCTTCAGCTGGTTTCCTGCCAGATCCAGGGCTTCCAGCCAGGGCAGGAGGGTCAGGCTGCTCCAGTTGAAGAAGCCCAGGTTATTGTCCCGGAGACGCAGCTGCCGCAGGCTCTTGGGCAGGTTGTCCAGGTGACGAGGCAGGAGGGTGTGCAGATGGTTCTCGGACAGGTCCAGCCAGACCAGGTTCCCCAAGCCTTTGAAAAAGCAGAGATAGAGGTCTCCTTCCGCCCACATCTGGCTCAGGGAGTTGCCGCTGAAGTCCAGGGCACGCAGCGAGGCGCTGCTGAGCTTCTGTGACACGCGGCTGTGGATGCCGTTGTGTGCAAGGCTGAGGTAGCGCAGGGAGGGCAGCTGGGCCACGAAGCTGAGGTTGTGGCCCACACCCTGCATGCTGAAGGGCTGGCTGTTGTAGCTGAGGTCCAGGGCCTCCAGCTGCGGCAGCTCCGTGAATGAGCGCCCGTGGTACAGGTCCAGCTTGTTGTGGGACAGGTCGAGCACTCGCAGGCTGGTCAGCGGCACGAACTGGGAGCCATTAACCGCCTGCGAGATACTGTTGTGGCTCAGGCGCAGGCACTGGAGGCGGGAGAGGCGGGTAAACATCTCCTGCTGGATCGTCACCAGGTTGTTCCGTGACAGGTCCAAGGTGAAGTTGAGGTTGCAGCTTGGCATGAAGTCCTTTGAGCTGACGGTGTCCAGCGGGCCTGGAGCGAGGTCCCTGGGCAACCGCCAGACTTCCACCCCACTGTCCACCTCCCCCAGGGTGGCTGCTGGCCTTGCAGCTCCGCTGATGCGGTTGTCTGACAGGTCCACGAAGAGCAGACTCGGGAAGGCCCCAAAGATGCTGAGCTGGGCCTGGTTGATGAAGTTCAGCTGCAGACGCAGACTCTGGAGCTTGGGCAGGTGGGTCAGCGGCTGGAGCGTGGTCTCGGTGAGGGAGCGGAAGAAGATGCCATGCATGTCCAGCTTCTCCAGGGACACCAGGCCCCCAAAGGAGGATGCCAGGTGCAGGTGGGCGAAGGACACCTTCTTGTGGTAATTGAAGGACAGGTTGAGTCTGCGCAGCTGGCGCAGGCCCCAGAAGATGGTGGTCTTGGTGATGTAGTCATAGAGGAAGTTCTCACTCAGGTCGAGCACTTGGAGCCTGTCCAGGCCACGGAACCAGTCTTTCTCTAGTTTGTAGAGAGAACTGTCCTTCAACACCAGGCCTTCGAGGCGGCTCAGGTGGCTGAAGGTGTTGGGGTGCAGCTTGGGGAAGTTCTTTGGGCACTCTCTGCAGGGGTTGCGGGCGTGGTCGCAGCGGCGGCAGTTCCCGCCCACATCAAGCACACGCAGGGCGGTCAGATTGGCCAGGTCCTCTGGTGCCAGGGTGACAATGTGGTTGTAGGACAGCAGCAGGGTGTCCAGGCTGGGGGGTAGGTGGCGGGGCACCTCCGTGAAGTTGTTGTACTTGAGCGACAGGTGCGTGAGGTTGCCCAGGCTGAGGAGGGCGCCCGGGGCCACCTCCAGTGCCCGCTGGCAGGGGTTCTTGTAGTAGCAGTTGCCGTCTATGTACAGAAAGCGCAGGGCGTGCAGGCCGGTGAAGTGGCTGGGGTCCAGCACCAGGATGTTGGTGCGGCTCAGCGACAGGGACACGAGGGAACTGGGCAGGGCAGGCACGGTTGTGATGCCGTTGTAGCTCAGGTTCAGCTCCTCCAGGGTGGGCACAGCCAGGAAGGTGTTGGGCTCGATGGTCATGCGGCAGGGGAAGTGCATGGGACTGAGGCCGGCCGGCGGGCAGTTCCACTTGAGGTTGAGGACCCGCAGGTTGGACAGGTGGATGAAGTCGGAGTCGTGCAAGTGGTGGATGCGGTTGGAGATTAAGGAGAGGCTGGTGACATTGGCTCGGGGGGCTGCGGCCGAGAAGCGTGGCACGGACTTCAGGAACAGCCAGTTGCAGTCCACCTGACCACGGGGCTGGAGCTCGCAGGGCAGGAAGGCAGGCAGGGTGCCCTGGGCCAGGGTTGCTGCCAGGGCCGCCGCCTGCACCAGGAAAGAAAGGGGGTGCGGGGCGCAGTAGGGGCCCTGCAAGGTGGGCGCCGGGTGAGGACACGGCCCCGGCTCTACCTCCTCTGCCCCATCTCCCTGGGGCTTTCCCAGAAGGGCGCCCACCTCCATCTCTCCCAGCCCTCCGGGGAGGTTCCTGTTTCTCTACCCAGTGTCCATCACATCTCCAAGGCCCATGGGGAACTTGGACTCAGACCTGAGACCCAGCCTTTGACCCAGAGAAAGGACTCAGAGCTCATCCTGAGACCTGCAATCCAGACTAGTGATGGAGGCTTTCGCTCAAAAACCAAACCCTAGCTGGACAGGAGAGCCAGGTTGGCGGTCAACAGGCTCCCCAGGGCTTCCCCTCTTCCATTCCTCAGAGGTCATTTCTCTTTCCTCCCAAGCAAAAAGGCATTTTGCCTTCCCTCCAGCACCCCTGAAAACCTCCCTCTGCTCTCTGTCAGGCTCCCCTCAACCACTCCTACTCCGTTTGGCCAAGAGGTGGGAATGAAGGTCTCGTGCTGGGGTTCAGGCTGGCCACTGCCCAGGGCCTTGGCCAGGATGGCCTCTGCCCAGCTCTTTCATGCTCTGCCCTCCTTACCCAGCCCAGGCCCTCAAACTGCTGTGGGTCAGAACGAATTGGAGGGAACATTGGGCAGCACAGGGCAGACAGGGCACAGCCCTGGCCTCCCCTGGCTTGCAGCCCACCACCACCACCACGAGTGGGCCCAGTACCACCGAGGAGAGCAGCCCTTAGCCCCAGCCTCCTGACCCAAGCAGTGAGTTTGGGTCTCATGGCTCATGACTTCAGGGTTCAGCGCATTTCCCCAGAGCCACCTGGGTGACTATCCCTTTCATCCACCCTTGCCTGTAGCTCCCAAGCCCATGTTTCTCCCCATCACTTCCTCCCCACCTCGTCCCCTTCCCCTGGGGCCGAGGGCTGCTGTCCTACCATGACAGGGAATGAGGCTTCTCCAGAGGGTCTGGCGGGCAGGTTGGGTGGCAGCTGCAGGGAAGGATGCTTGGCACTCACTTCCCGTGCTGACGGCTCAGAGAACAGAGGAAGTGAGAATTTTGTAATAATCTAGTAGCCCCCTTCCTCCCTATGCTCATGGCAGGGGTGGGGTGTAGAGGACATAATGAGTCAGAGAGGTCATTTGCATAGTCAGGTGGCAGATCGCTCTGTCACCCCTTCCTCTTTCTACTCCCCGCCCTCCACCCCAGTCTGTCCGAACCATCTGTCACATCCCACGTGGGCCTCACACCTGACCTCTGGGAAGTCTGGGGAGAGGTGAAGGCCCAGAGCTCAGTCTAAGGTTGGCAAGAGATTGGAATTAGGAGCAGTGTCAGAGCTGGTGGGTATGCCCCAGCCTTCTCAGCCCCGGCCCCCAGGCAGCAGTCTCGGGCCGGCAGCTCCTGCACTGCCCTTTCCTGCCCTGAGGTACCAGTCCTAGAGCTCTGTGTGTCATACCGGGCCTGGCGTATGGGGCAGGGGGCAGCATTGGCCTTGCCCAGGGTCATCTGCCCCTGCCACAGCTGCCGCTTCCTCCAGGAGCAGGCCCTCCTCTGCATTCCCAGAGCACCATCAGAGCACAAACCCCACCGCTGGATCAGCTGAGACCTCCCCTGAGGCTCCTCCCACAATCCCTCTAACCCAGGTGATTGCAACAGATCACTCAGGCCCAAAGCCGCAGGGTGACCAGGGACCCTCAGCAAGTCCTGCTGGCTCCATGTTCAGAATCTGCCCGGATTCCACCCCTCCCCCATCTTCACATCCACCAGCCTGGTCTGAGCTGCCATCTCTTGCCTAGACCAGTGCAATTGTCATGTCCTCAGGATTATCTTTTTCTACTTTCAAGCTCCACAGTTCTCATTAGGCCCCTAAGTCACATTAGGTCCCTCCTCTGCTCGGACCCTCCATGGCCCTTTCTGGGGTCAGAGCCACAGTTCACACAATAGCCAGCAGGGTCCTATGGTATCTGCCTGCCCCTCGCTCCCTGCCCAGTCTCCAGCCACGCTGGCCTCCTGGCTGTCTTGAACACACACGCATAGTTCTCCTGCCCCGGGGCCTTTGAACATACTGTTTCCTATGTCTTGAAGCTCTTTTTCCAGATACGCACATGGCCCCCTCCCTCACCACCCTTGTATCTCTAGTCACACATTACCCTCTCGATGAGGCTTTCTCTGATCTTCTTATAAACCCCCTACCCCAGATGGAGTACTCCTGAGCTCTTTTACCTAATTTGTTAACATTTTTGTTTGCAAATAGGAGTTTATTTGAAGTGTTAGAAATTGCAATTCTGGAGACAGATTTGGATAAAAATCAAAGAGTGTTTCAGGGAAGAGAAAGAGTTCAGGCGATCATAAAGGCAAAAGCCATGAGGTTGTTAAAGTTGTCTGTCTCAATACTTGCTGAATTCATGGGTCTCCACAGTCAGCCCTGGGCAGGCACAGAGAGTGTTTCTGAGTGATAGCTAGTGAATGAGGGAATGAATGAACAAATAGGGCTTCTTGCGGGACGGGGCAGGGCTGGACATCTGTTATCCCTGTTTCTCTGTACCCGCCTCTGGGTGGGTGTCATAGCAGGCAGGCTCCAAGCTGCCAGGCACCCCTAGGTGCACAGGCCTAGGGGGTTTGACAGCATGGGAACAATGGCATAGACTTCCTGCCCACTTGGGAACCAGTGTTTGGGGTGGGAAAGATCAGGCCACTTTCTGTGGGTCCTGGCCTGGGTTCCGGGTCTACTCCCTACAATTCTACGAGCTTCAGTAGAGGCAGAGAAAGCCCCCAGAGATGGGACACTGTCCTGACTCCCAGCCCAAAAGGCACTTTACAGAAAAAAGACAGTGCCCATCTAGCAGGTGAATCCATCATCGGCCCCATCCACCCCCAGCCCCGCACTCTTCCCATCTTGGATAACAGGGATCTTCTACACACTTCTCAGAGGCAGAGGACAAAGTTCTGGCTGCTGCTGAATCCCAAGCCCAAGGGAGATTCCCCCAGAGCCCCTGGGACCAGAAACCTAGGCCCTTTGGGACAAGAGAGGTACCCAAGGTACTCAAGAGGGGGCTGATGAGCTGACAGTGAAGCTGTACATGCACACAGGGACACAGCTCTTCCACATACCTACAGCCAGGCGGGCTGGGGCTCCACCCAGCAGGCCCACAGGCCCCTTCTGCGTTGTGTGCATGCCTCTGTGTGTGTGTGTGTGTGTGTGGTGGGTGGGACCAGGTCTATGCCTAGAGCCTCCCCATACCCAGGGCCAGAGGTGGTTCCTCAGGGCCAAACTCAGCTGTTGATTTAAAAATATTTTATTCTTTAAAAAATACAGCATTCAACCATCTCGTCCTGCGGTGACCCCCTGCCCCAGCCCCGAATGACCTTACCCCTTGTGGCCAAAGGGTTCTGGGCCGTGCTGGGGCCCTAGTCTTAGTTCCCCTGGGGGCATGGTTCACGCCAGGCCCCCCACTCGGCCCCTTGAACCAGCCAGGCAGGGTCCCCAGATGCCCTGGGCAGGGATGAGAGGCAGAGACAGCAGTGGGGGAGGGTCACAAAATGCCAGCCCAGTGGCCCTCGGAAGCTGCAAGGATGTTCAGTTACCAGTCCTCCTACCCATAGGAGGCAACCCCCACCCCAGAACCCGGCTGCAAGGAGGGAGGTGGCCATGGGGGTGGGGTGGGGGCAGCCCCACAGTTCCACACGCCAGCAGGGCTCAGGTCCCGCCACCTAGCTGTCATCCCCATTCTCGCCGGGGCCACGGATGAGGCGCTTGTGGCCCCGCTTGCCCTCAGGGCCCCTGGGCTTGGCGAAGGCCCGCTTGGCGAGGTGCTGCTTGGGGTGCACCTCGTCGTAGAGGAAGTCAGCCGTCAGCTCCGCCCCATCACCAATCTCGATCTGTGAGGGGCAAGGCATAGTTGGTCACTCCAAGGGTGCAGGGCACTGACACACACCACCCTTGGTCAGCCCCACTCGTGGGGCACCCCTTGGATCTCTCGCACTCCAGCCCTGAGGTGTCCTCCCAGATGCCCACCAGAGCTGGGGGCCTTCTGGTGGGAGGCCTTGTCACCTCCCACCTGCCTTCCAAACTCAGGGAAAGACACGTGTCTCAGGAGAGACACGGATGTCACAGCTGGGGCTCGTCTAGGCCACCAGTGACACACAGGAGCCCTTGGGTTTCAGTCCCCGCTTCCATCCAACAGGGCAACAATGCCCCCTGCCTGCCATTGTCTCGGGACCCTGATGTCCCACATAGGGGGTGGTGAGAGGGCCCAAGGGAACAGCACCCACCTTCTTGGCGATCTCCAGCTGGAAATCCTGCTCCACGGAGTCGAGGAGCCGGCTCTTGCAGCTGGAGTAGAGCATGCGCTCCTTGATGCTGCACTTGTACCCGGGCATGGAGTAGATGAACACTGTGGGGGATGGGGAGGTGAGCCGAGGCGGGCCGGGCACTCCCGCCACCCCCACAGCCCCTGCAGGCGGTCCGCCCAGCCATGGGCCAGTGTGGCTCCTGCCCAGCTACTTGAGCAGTGCGAGCCCTGCCATGGCCACTTACCCACAGACTCCAGGGGGTCACCCTCGTGGGTGTGCTTGTAGAGGAAGAAGTGGTAGCGGGCGGCATCTCGGGGCACTCGGGACGGCAGCTGGGCCACGTCCGTGGGCTCTGTGTGCACCAGCTCGATGGTCTCCCGCTCCAGGTCCAGCTTCTGCAGAGGGGCAAGGGGATATGTGAGGGCCCCGCACGGGCGAGGGCCCAGGCCCACCCTCCCCAACAAGAATTCCCCGAGATGGGAAGCCACTGTCAGCTCCTCTCCCAGGGTTCCCCTCCCCAACCCCACCATGTGGGTCGCTCTAAAGAGGCCACTCCTGAGCCCAGGCCTAACTCTGTCCCTTTGAACACTCTGCTAGAGAAGAAAGTCCCACCAAAGATGATGGACAGGTCGGGGGAAAGGCCTTGACCTCAGGGAGGCAGTATCTTTGGGCCAGCCCATCCTCATGGTGGAAGAACCACTCTGAAAGGGAGAAGGCTGGACCACTGAGGCACTGGCTGGGGAAAGGGGGGTGATCAGGGGGCTGCAGAGGGAGTCTGGGACAGGAAGGGGTTCAGGGCTGAAGGAGGAACCAAGGGTGATGTGTGCACGCCGCGTGGAGGGTGGAATGTGGGACAGTGTGTCAGGCGTCCCTGCGGGTGAGTGGGGCCTGGACTAGGCAGGGAACAGACTGTAGCCATTACACACGGCGACTGTAGGAAACAGGTAGGCATGGGGGGCAGCCTGTTCCCATGGGTACAAGGGTGAGCTGAAGTGAGCTCATGCGTGGGAGCAGGAGCAGGTGGGGTACAGCGAACCCCAAGTGTGCGCCTGGGGCAGGGAACTGGCACCCACCAGCTGGATGTAGTTGATCGTCTTCTGTCGGAGTTGCTGAAGCGCCCGCTGGGCCTGCGGCTGCAGGGGGAAGGCCAGGCCCTGCAGGGTCTGGTGTTTGCTCTCCACGCTGATCTCTGTCTTCACCTGGGGACAGGTGAACAGTGAGCGAGGCCCTCGCCTGCCCACACCAGGCGGCAGCCCACTTGGGGAGTGCAGGCTCAGCCAGCGGGGCCTGACTTGACCTGGAGGCCTTGGGCCGGGACTTCAGCCCCCCCTGTCCAGTGTGCCCACCTCGTTAATACGGATCTGCTGGAGTTCTCTTTCAGCTGAGGTCAGCGGGGCAGGCGCTGCACAGGATGACAGGTGCTTCTGGTACCCGGCAAAGGAGAGGTCGTCCTGGCCAGTGGACACGGAGGTGTAAGTGAGCCCCTTCGGGTGGGCTGGCAGAAGCCCACTGAGCACCCCAGCTTGCAGACCTAGGACTCTCCCAGCCCTCCCTACTTATCCCCTGCCACCCACTTGCTCTGTAACCCTGCATAACACCCCACCTTCCGTGGGCCCATGACCCTAGCCTGGTGGGGTCCCGGTCTGGGGTCGGGTGAGGAGTGCAGCTACCTTCACAGTCCCGAACAGCTCATCCTTGATGTGGCCACCTCCAAACTCCTTCTTCACTGTGGCCCGTGTGGCTGCATACAGCATCTTTAGCCGCACCTGAAGGGCGAGGGCCAAGCTATGAGACCTCTCTCCAGGCAGGGCTGCCTGTCCAGGAGCAGGCAGGAGCCTCTGGGTGGGGACCAGGTCCCCTCATTGTGCCCACGCACCCAGCAGAGGGCGCAGCATGAAGGTGAGGCTGCAGTAGTGTGGTCCGGACAGCAGAGGGAGCTCTCACCCAGCGCAACTTTTGCCTCTCAGAGCCAGGCTGACCCGGCTGGGAGGCTCTGAGACGCCAGGCTCCAAGTGCAGGACCTTATCCCTCCCTCATTCATATTCCCTAGAGCAGGATCTGACGTCTCCAGCTTTAGACTCCGCAGGGCAGTGCCATGTTATCTCAAATCGGACCCACCTTCCCCCCTCCTCCGATCCCGAGGCCGGGCAGGGGTTCCAAGGACTCACGGGGGAATTATCAGGTGACCAGGCAAGGAAGAGCCACTCGAAGCCCTGGGCATTCTGCGAGTCCAGGCGGTAGAGCAGGTAGCAAGGCTGTTGGGCATCCAGCAGTGGCAGCACAGCCCCGTCATAGTCCTGGTCCCAGCAGCCCACCAGCTCCCGAAAGGCGCCCAGCACGAGCTGTTCTGGGGGCAGAGGCCAGGTGAGCCAAGGAGTAGCCATGTCCCACAGCCACCTCTCACTGTGGGCCTCGGCCCCTAGAGGTGACTCAGACCCACTGACCACCCTCCCTGCCTTCCCCTGAAGCCTGTCTGTGACTCAATCAGTGTGTGAGGGAATGAATGAATGAGGGTGCAGAGCTGCCAGCCTAAGGCTGCTCCCTCTACACACACACACACACACACACGCACGTACACACAAGTGGCCTTGAGAACATGCCAACAGATGACCCAACACAGACAACCGCACCAAGACATGCAGCTGTGTACCCACAGCCGCCAACAACGCGGCCTCTCACAGACACCCACACACCTCACGCCACAGGAATATACGCAGTGGACGGCCCAAGTGTGCCACCTCTGGCCCCCTCCTCCCTCAGTCTGGGGCTCCAGCAGATCCCCCCCAACCCGGCACACCCTTCTCAGAATGAACATGCTGTACGAAGTATGGTCACAGCCTCAGGCCATAGCAATCTGCAGGCAAAAAGGCTTGTGGGAAAGAGGTAGACAGGGGCTCCCACCAGACACGGTACAAACAGGCACCCTGCTGCCCTCCACCAGCTGTAGTCCCCTTCCCCAAAAGTAACCAATCAAAAGCAGCCAGCCTCTTAATACCTGGGCCTGACCAGTCCTGCCACGTTCCTGGCTGGTACAGAGTGGCTGAATGGACACAGACCCACCCAGCCCCACCAGGGGTCTTAGTGTGGCACCAAACACCAGCCCATGTGTGCACGGGCCCCGGCTGGAGGAAGAACTGGGCTCAGTGGACAACTACCACCTAGCCAGAGGGTACCAACACCCGACCACCAAGCCCTCCTGATGAAGGCAAAGGGCTGAGATCCAGAAGTGCCTACGGGCTGGGCCTGCTAGCCTGTCCACCTCCCTCTGGCCTTGGCCTCCTCACCTATCCTCCCAGAACTGAGATAGATCAAGGCTGAAAACCAGGAGTCACAGGCTAACCAAGGCCGGGGAAAGTGGGGGGCGGGGGACAGCGGTGGCTGGGCAACAGCACTGCCAAAATTGTTTAATTTGTTGCCAACATTTTTCAAACTGGAAAGTCTGATGTAACAAGTGGAATTCCTGGCTTTTCTAGAAAAATCAGGAAGATCAAGCCACACTCAGCTAGGCTGCCGGTCAGGAGGCCTGGACCCTCTGGGGCTCCCAGGTGCCCAAGAGCAGGATGCAGATAAGGGCCCACCGAGAGACTCCTCCTGCTCAATGTCTCCGGGATGTTCTGTCTGGGAGGTTACAGGGAAGGCTGAGGTCTGGGGTCCATGAGTGCATCTCTTTGGAGGGGTGCAGGGGGCTGACCTACCCCAATATCCTCCGACCCAGCCTCTGAGGGCATCTGAGTTTGGGGACCCTGGACATCGTCCAGCAGAGCTCTAGCTCTAAAGCCTGGGAGAATTCTTGGTCTCTGCAGACCCAGCTTTGACCCAATTCAGCATGTGAAAAGTCAGCTGGGCACCAAGCCCATTAAGGAAGCACCCAGAAGGGCCCACTACTACATGGCTACCAAGAAGGGCTGGAAGGATTTGTGGGGGCCTGGCCCATTCCCAGTTCTGGAGTCTGAACTCCTCACCTCCAGGGACAGTCCTGTACCCCAGGACTTCTCTACCCAGAGCTCCCCAAGCCTCAGTCTAATCCTCTGCCTCCCCAAATTCCCTCCCCACTTTAGGCGTCAGCTCAAGCTCATTCACACCCCAAGCCCTATACCTCTAACACCACCTGTTATGGAAGCCTCAGGTACCCCGGGTTCATGTCATGGCCCAGCCAAACCTGGAATTCCTTGGTCCTGCTCTCAAAGAGACCAACACAACTCCCTTCTCCCCACAGCGAGGGCACTTCCCCTGGGTAGGGCCCCGGCTTCTCCTTAGGAATCTTCCCCAGCCAGTGGCCAAGTGAGGCCAGGCCTGTTGACCACCCAGGGAGGTAAATGGCACTCGACACCAAGGGCAGCGCCTGGCCTTACTCAGGCCCTACGACCCTGCCCTGTCCCGCCCCGCCCAGCCCAGCCTAGCCTAGCCCCCTGACTAGGCCAGCAGACAACTACAGAGCCTCTGGAAAGGCTCAGCAGAAGCCTTGGGCAGGGCTCTCCTTGCTATGCCCCCAGCTCCTGTGTAACAGGCAGAAGGACCATGCCCACCACCGAGGCTCCCCTACAAGGCCCCTCTCATTTCCAGATGGGAGACTGAGGTCCTGAGGGGGCTGAAGGCCAACATTCCCCCCACCTCCCAGAGAAGCAGTAGGATCCAGCCGCCAGCCTGTCCCCTCGCCCACAGGAAGCACTCACCGTCCTCAATGACAACTTTGATGAGTCGCACAGAGCCAGCCCGCGCCTTGGCAAAGAACTCCTTTAGCTCTTCGGTAGCTACGAGAACAAGAAACATGGTGGGGGCTGAGCAAGCACCGGGAACAGTGTGGGCAGGGACACGCTCGGGGCTTCCTCTGTCCTGGGGGTCTGATGGCGGAGCTGGGAGCCAGATTAAATACGGCCCCCCATGTGACTGGGAACCTGAGATGGCCGCTGAACGCAAGCTCCCAAATTTAGCCAGCAGAGGTGACAGGCAGGCAGCCTGCTGGCTGGGATGGCTCTGTTGACAGGGCACATGGAGATGAGACAGCCCACCCGGGAATGGGATAGGCCAAGCCAGCCAGCATCAACAGCTCCCACCTGTTCCCTGCACCCCTGAGAAGGCCCAGCACAGGGCTAGCCTGGGACACCCCCAGCATCCTCATATCCACAGACAAAATTACAGGAGTCCCCAACATGCGTTGACCACTATGTCTATTCACACACAAACACACACACACACACACACACACATGGATGGAGTTCCCAGGTTGCTAATAAATTCAGACACAGGCAAATGCAGAGCATGGCTAACATATGTGTGCAGGCAAGTGGCTGTACACAGAAACTCAGAGGTACACACTGCTGGGCATGCACACACACACACACACACATACACACCCAGCCCCATTCCCCCAGCCAGGTTGCCTAACCCTGGCAACCTGGCCAGCCCTGGCCCAGGCCAGCCCTGGACCAATCCTGCCAGGGGGCGATAAACCTCCACCCTCAGGCAGCCAGGAAGAGGAGTGACTCTCAGGGACTCTCCAAAACAGACCCTGACTGTGGTCCCTGAGCCACAGAGCCAAAAGGTGACAGCCAATGACCAGGAACACAGCTGCAGAGGAGAGGATCATGATCAGAGCTAGGGAAATGTGGAAGTCACAGATCCATGGGTGGTTCAGATGGGGAAGCAAAGGTCCAAGTTGGGAAGGACCTACTTGGGTCTCCAGAGGGAGCTGCACAGGGCCAGGCCAGGCTGACCTTGGGGCTGCCCAGGGGTCAGAATTGTGTGGGAACACAGCTGGAGGGTTGAGGTCAGCGAATATTTATAGGGCTCAGACTGGCAGCTCTAGGGTAGGTGAGGGGGGGCCTTCAGGAAAACAAACTCTGGTCATGTCCTCAGTGTGCCCCTCATGCAGGGTGACCGTGAGCGTGATTCACAGGGCGGTGCTGTGTACCACCCTCCGAGACAACAGGGCAGGCGGAGTTGCAGCTAAGCCAGGCAGGCCCTTGGGGATGACAGCACCATGGTATGGAGACATAACCCCACTGAGCCAGGACAGATTTGCCCCTCAGTGGACCCCAGGCCTGAGGTTCCACCAGATGTGTATGACCTCTGACCTCATGGAACCTCAAACTCCTCTATGCTGCTGCTGCTGCTGCTAAGTCGCTTCAGTCATGTCTGACTCTGTGCGACCCCGTAGATAGGGGCTCACCAGGCTCCCCAATGGAGTGGGTTGCCATTTCCTTCTCCAATGCATGAAAGTGAAAAGTGAAAGTGAAGTCACTCAGTCATGTCCGACTCTTAGCGACCCCATGGACTGCAGCCTACCAGGCTCCTCCGTCCATGGGATTTTCCAGGCAAGAGTACAGGAGTGGGGTGCCATTGCCTTCTCCGCAAACTCCTCTATTAACATGGAGTTAATACCTCCCACAGCATTAGAGCCTGTCCTAATAACAATTATTCATTTTTATTACTGCAATGACAGCAGGGCAGGCTATTACCTGCTCAGACCTCCCCCAAGGGAGAGGCTGACACACCCCTTCTAGTGTTACCAGGACAAAGTGACACCCCAGTAGCGGAAGACACATCGCCCTCCATGCCTCCTGAGCCACCATCAATAATCCAGAGGCCAGGCCTGGGACACCTGAGCCTCTATCATCAAAGATTCATACCCCCCACCTGCACCCCTGCTGCCTTGCCTCCCACCCTCTCCCAGTCAGCCTCAGGTTACAGCCCTCTCCTGCCCTGCTGTAAGGCAGTGGATTGGGACTGTTACCCAGGCATCCAGGGTGATCTCTCCTGCCACCTCCCGAGGCCAGAAATGGGAAGGGGTGGGCTGCTCCCAGACAGAAGGAGGGCTGCCAGATTTCCCTAGGCAGGCTCCTCTCGGTATAAGGGAAATGAGGGAATGAGGGAGGGCCCAGGCCACAGGACCAGTCAGCCCAGCATGGGGCAGTGGAGCCCTAACCTCTTAATACCCTCCCAGTTGGAGGCAGCAGCAATGATCAGACAAAGGGGAAGGAAGGGGCAGGTCAGGTGAGGGGGTTGTTCCCTTCCGTGGGGCTGAGTCATGAAGCCGCCCCTCCAGCTCTTTTTGGAAAGCCCTGGCCCAGACCCAGGCTCCTGCTTTTTCTGGTCCTATGGGGCGTGGCCAGGGAAACCCTGTCAGGGCCAGCCACCAAGCGGCCACAACCGCAAGCAGAGATCCAGGTGGTCAGGCTGGTCGATGGTGATGGCCCGGGGCAGGTGATCCTGGTGTGGTGGGAGGAATGGCTGAGGGCCAAACCACCGGGCTATTTGGGCACGCAGCCTGGGCCTTCCCCACAGGCCAGGCAGCCCTCCCAGCCAGTGACACAGGGGGACACTGAGATCCAGATAGGGTCAGGACACCTGGCTCCTGGCCGCGGCTTCTTCCCTGTCCTGTGGAAGGAGGACTCGGACCCTTGCGGGAGGAGGAGGATGCTCTGGGCTCTGGGGTGGGGGACCTGGCCTGGAATCTCTAGGTCAGAACCTTCTTCCTTGCCTCCAGCCTGGAGCTGGGACCTTCCAACCCTGACTGGGGCAGACTCAGGAGATCAGAGTGGAAAATGGCAGGGAGATCAGAGGTCAAGGTCAGACTGGCGATTCTCCACGTCCCCACTTATAAAACACCTGTCCCAAGTTTTTCCCAGCCTAATTTGTGAGGGTCTTGGGAGGAGCCAAAAGGTCAGGACCCCCTCCTCACACAGACACAGCCAATAGGAGCCATTCTGTGCATCCACTGAATCAAATGAACACTGAAAGGCACCCAGCCTGTGCACATGCACACAGCCACGAAACACTGATCATAGTGATTCCATCATCATCTGAAGAGGATTCCAGCCGACAGTGTCCAATCAGCCATTAGTGCATCTGCACTCGATGTACACAAGCAGTCAGATCCAGATGTGCACACACAGGGCTGTACCCACAAGACAAGTGCACATGCGTGCACACTCCCTCAGATGTGAACATCCGGGTACACCCACCCCTCCGTGCTAATAGATGGGCACACACAGGCACATCCACCCCCAGATTGGAACACAGACGCTTCCATAGCAGCTGCGTGCCTACATGTACACCCACCCTCAACTATGCACAGTAAGTCCGCATCCCACCAAGAAATGACCACCCCAGGCGACCCGCGGCTGCAAAAGAGAACAGGAAGCTTCCCCAGGCTGGTGCCGGGAGAGGAAAGAGGGGCCCGACAGCCAGGGAGGGGCCGCAGCCGCGAGCAGAGACCCTCCGGCCCCTGTCCGTTCGCCATCCGTCCTCACCGTGGATGCCGGTCTGATGCGCCATGACTCCGTGACCCGCTCCGCTCGCCCCCTCGGAGCCCTCGGCTTGGCCCCGGCCCGGCTTGGCTCGCTTGCACTGGAAGGAGAGGAAGGAGAAGGATGTGGTGGCAGCCGCCCAGACTCGCGCAGCTTCCCGGGCGGTGCCGCAGGGCCCGCCCCCAGAGCGCCCCGCCCATGACGGGCGAGGGGCGGGGACTCCGGGCCGCGCATGCGCATAGTGGGCTCTTGGTTCCGGGTGAGCCTAAGACTGGGAATGGATCGGATTGTACGCGTGCTTGCGTGCCGTCTGTGACCGGAAACAGGTCCAGCGTATGGCTGAGCGTGTGTCTGTGCACCCACCCTGATCCCAGTGGCCTGGAGCTGGGGCGTGCCCGTGAGTCCCATCCAGGTGGGTTTGCAGGTGGGGGATCCGCGCTTACCCCAACTTCGGGCCTTGGAGGGAGTGGAGGCGTGTGTTTGAGTGGCATCCCTTTCCTCTGAGACGTTTCTTGAGCACCTCCTGTGAGGCCTGGGCTCCTCGAGGCGTCTCAACCCTCCGGCCCTGCCCTAGCAGTGGGAGCCCATACAGACCTTCTACTGAGCAGTCAGTAAATGACAGTCTGTGGCAGTGAGCGCCCTGTGCAGAGAGTAAGGGACCCTCAGGAGGAGGTGAAATTTGAGTGGAGACCTGGAGGAAAGTCTGGTAGAGCAGGGGAAAGTTTTCCGAGAAGAGGAAATTGCATGTGTAAAGAGGGTCCTAACTTAGTGAGTCTGAGAAACTTTGCAACTCCTAATCAACTTCCAACTCCATAGCCAGGAGCCTTCTCTGGCATCAGCCCCTGCCTGCCGGTTACCAACAGAATGTAACTTCCAGGCCACTGTGATTGAGTCAAGGTGAGCACATGATCCCAGTCTGTCCAATCAGAGTCTGTATTGGGACTTTGGTTAGAAAGGCTTTGGGGGCTGGGGTTGCTAAGAGTTGGTGATGGACTATGTGGCTGGCCTGGTATCAGCCCTCAGCTTGAGCTCCCTGCTCCCTGTCCCTACCCCATCCTAACTAGGCGCCTCTGTGTGCCCCACACCCTGCGTTTCTCCAGCACATACAAAACTGAAACATTTTTTCTTATTCATCTTCCTGTGCACACCCCGAGGACTGGGCCTGTGTAGTGAGCTCACCATGACCACTTCAGCACTTATTATGGAACATGAAAACCACGTGTGACACTGAAACCAGCCCTTGGGAGAACAGTTCATAGGCAGGTGCCCCCAATTCTGAGATCTGTCACAGCCCAGATGAGGCCAGCAACACAGAGACTCTGGTTATATCAGCTTTCAGACCTGCCCACCTCCACAAGAACACTTGACAGTTCCACAGAACTATAAGAACCTCAACCTCTTGGAAACAGGAACTAACCCAGAAAACAGATTAATTAAAAAAAAAAATATGGTTCTGTTCCCTATTAAAATGTCCCATCACTAGATGAACTACATGGCTGTCTTAACATCAAGGTCTCCCCTGCTACCTGGTTGGCCCCACCTTGCATCATTCTCTTTGTTTTTATCACTGCTGCTGCTAAGTAGCTTTAGTCATGTCCGACTGTGCAACGCCATAGACGGCAGCCCACCAAGCTCCCCCGTCCCTGGGATTCTCCAGGCAAGAATACTGGAGTGGGTTGCCATTTCCTCCTCCAATGCATGAAAGTGAAAAGTGAAAGTGAAGTTGCTCAGTCATGTCCGACTCTTAGCGACCCCATGGACTGCAGCCCACCAGGCTCGTCCATCCATGGGATTTTCCAGGCAAGAGTACTGGAGTGGGGTGCCATTGCCTTCTCCGGTTTTTATCACTAACTGATACCTAACATTTACTTGCTTATTTCTTTATTGTCTTCCTCCCACCAGTTGTTAAGTTTTTCTCCCTGCTCTATCCCCAACACTTAGAACAGTGCCCAGGATTAGTGGGTGCCCAATAATATTTGCAAAAAAAAAAAAAAAATGTCTGAATGAACTATGAGTCTCTGTTTTGCAGTTACTATGGCAGGGCACATTCACTTAATACTTGTGACAGTCCTAGAGGGTAAATGTTACTATCTCCTTACAGATTTAGAATCTGAGGTTTGGAGAAATAAAGTGATTTGATCCAAGACACAGAGCAGTGAGTGTTCTCCAAGAACCTAAGTTTCCTTTACTCAAGAAATTGGGACAAAGGATGAGAAATCCTTCTGAGCAGTGGCCCTCACTGCCTCCATCACTGTCTCATACTCAAGTGAAAAGAGTTTAACTGGAGAAAGGAACTTCCTGAGAGACTGGGATCAGGGCCCAGTCCTGCTCAGTTTCAGAGCCTATGATGCAAGCCAGGAGCTCAGGGACCAGTGGAGCATCCAAACAGACTCCATCTCTGGCTAAGATCTGGTTTCAGGTAGAAAGATGAGAAAGCTGCATACAGCTCCTCAAATGAGCCCAGGGATGATCAGGGTGTCCATGAACAGGTTGGTTGCTTCTTTCTTGCTGCTGTTTCTCAACACACAGTCAGCCATTGAAATTATTTGGATGTATTTTTTTTCAGGTGAGTCAAAGATTAAAAAAATTTTTTTTTAATGAACTATTAATATAAAGGATTTCCCTGGTGGCTCAGGCAGTTAAGAATCTGCCTGCAATGCAGGAGACGCGGGTTCAATCCCTGGGTCAGGAAAATCCCCTGGAAAAGGAATTGGCAACCCACTCCAGTATTCTTACCTGGGAAACCCCATAGACAGGGGAGCCTGGCAGGTTACGGTTCATGGGAGTCACAAAAAGTTGGACACAACTGAGTGACTAACACACGTTAATATAAAGTTACTGAAACAAAGGGAGGAGATTGTAAAGTCTTGGAATGGAGAAGTCCTCCTGAGTATGTTACCAAACCCAGAAACCATAAAAGAAAAAAACAAAAAATTAATTTACATTAAAAATAAAAAATCTATTATGGGTGATTCGAGTTGTATGTATGGCAGAAACCAACACAACATTGTAATAATTTTTAAAAAAGGAAGGAAAAGTCTATATAGAAAAACCCACGATCAAAATAAAAACACAAACATAAAACTAACTGGCTACAAACAATATTCTTGCAAATCATTTCAAAATAAAGAGTTGATTTCTTTTATATATAAAGAACTCTTATAAATCAATAAGAAAAAGACCAATGGCTCAGTAAGAAGACTGGGAACAGGATACAAAAAGACCATCTATAGGGAAGGAACTACAAATAATGTCTCAAATCTGTGAAAAGTTGGTTATCCTCTCTTATTAAGTTAAAATCAAACTAGACTTGCATATTTTTTTACTTATAGTTAAAGATTAAAGGTATGTGTGTTCAGTTGCTCAGTCATATCAAACTCTTTGAGGCCCCAAGGACTGTAGCCGAGCAGGCTCCTGTGTCCATGGAATTTTCTAGACAAGAATACTGGAGTGGGTTGCCATTTCCTCCTCGAGGAGATCTTCCCAACCAAGGGATGGAACCCACAACTCCTGCATCTCCTGCATTGGCAGATGAATTCTTTACCACTAGTGCCACCTGGAAAGCCCTTAGGTAAAGATTAAAAACATTAATAAAAAACTGCAATGGTCAAAGGATGGGGAAATAGGCTGACTGGTGCCACCTTCATGTAGGACAATATCTAATATCAAGTTATTATATGTATTCCCTCTCCCCCTTTTTATTTTAAATCGTGAAATTCACATAACATAAAATTAACCATTTTATACTGAGCCTGTGCACCACAACTAGAGAGTCCACGCATTGCAATGGAAGATCCCGCATGCTGCAGCTGAGACTCAAGTGAAGCCAAATTAGCTAATTAAAACAAACACCAAAAGGATTTCCTTGGTGGTTCAGTGGTTAATGAATCCACTTGCCAGTGCATGGGACATGGGTTCGATCCCTGCTCTGGGAAGATTCCCACATGCCACTGGGCAGCTGAGCCTGAGTGCCACAACTACTGAATACCAGCACCACCACCACACCACCAACCCCCGCCTAGAGTCTGTGTTCTGAAACAGGAGAAGCCACTGCAGTGGGAAGCCTGCAATGAAGAGTAGCCCCCGCTTGCCGCAACTAATAAAAGCCTGAGCACAGCAGCAAAGACCCAGTGCAGCCAAAAATTATTTTTTTAAAAGAGTTCACATGCCACAACTAAGTCCAGCACAATGAAATAAATAATACATTAAAAGATGAGCCATTTTAAAGTGAACAATTCAGTACATTCACTATGTTGTGTAATCACCACCTCTATCTAATTCCAAAACATTATTTATTTATCACTCCAAAATAAAACTCTACATTCATTAAGCAGTTACCTCCAATTCTCCCCTACTCTCAGCCCCTGACAACCATCAGTCTCCTCTCTTTTTTTATGGATTTACTTACTTTGGATATTTAATATGTTGTTCAGTCAATCAGTCGTGTCTGACTCTTTGGCGACTCCATGGACTGCAGCACGCCTGGCTTCCCTGTCCTTCACTATATCCTGCAGTTTGCTCAAACTCATGTCCATTGTCTCAGTAATGCCATCCAACCATCTTAGAGACATAAAATATGTGACCTTTTGTGTACAGCTTCTTAATATAATGCTTTGGAGGTTCATTTACCTTGTACCATGTATCAGCATTTCATTCTTTTTATGGCTGAATAGTATTCCATTGTGCATATATGCTACAGTTTGTTCATCCATTCATCTAGCTGATGAATACTTGGGTTGTTTCCATCTTTTGGCTGTTATGAATAGTGTTGCTGTGAACAATGAATGCTTTTGATGCCACAGTTCTGTTACTAGGAACTGATCCTACCAATTTGCCCACACAAAAAATTGTAAAGCAAAAAATAGAAAACTATGTAAATGTTCACATTGGGGGGCTAGCTACATAAAGTCTTCATGTTTGCAGAGACCGCTCTGTAGCCCTCACAAGGAACAAGGCAGCTCTTTAAGAACTGATGCAAAAAAAGATAAAGGTATTCTATATGAAAACTTAAGGTGCAGGATGCAGTGTAGAGTATGCTATCATTGGCATATATATATCTCCAACTCTTTGTGACCCCATGGACTATAGCCCACCAGGCTCCTCTGTCCATAGACTTCTCCAGGCAAGAATACTGGAGTGGGTTGCCATTCCCTTCTCCAGGGGATCTTCCTGACCCAGGGATCAAACCTAGGTCTCCTGCATTGCAGGCAGATTCTTTACCACCTAAGCCACCAAATAGATACACTATTTTTTACCCATTCATTCATTGATGAACACAGGTTTTTTTCATGTCTTGGCTATTGTAAATACTGCTGCAATAAACATGGTGGGGCAGATATCTTTTTAAGGTAGTGATTTTGTTTTATTCAGATAAATATCAAGAGGTAGAATTGCTGGATCATACAATAGTTCTATTTTTAATTTTCTTGCGGAACCACCATACTGTTTTCCATAGTGGCTGCACCAGTTTACATTCCCAGCAACAATACATGACAGTCCCCTTTTCTCCACATTCTTCCAGCACTCGTTGTCCCTGGTCTTACATGGCTTTGTTTTGTTTTGCATGAACTTGCACAGAATACCCTTGACATCTCTGGAAAGATTCACTAGAAACTAGTACCATTGTTTGACTTCAGGGAAGGAAACTGAGTCATAATGAAATGTATTAAATATTCTAAATCTAATCTAAAATAAATCTTGTTAAGAACAGATATGGAATTCAAGAAAAGCCATTTTCATTGTGAGTGAAAAAAAAAACACAGCCTAAAAAATTGCTTTCCTTTTTCTATGCTTGTTCCTTCCCCACCCTCCATCCCTCACAGGCTGCCTGCGTTAGCTGAGGAGAGGTCTCTAGCCAGGAAGGGGCAGGCTTGGGTTCATTCAAGCAGTTGGGAGAAGGGTGTCACTGAAAAGTGAGGAATTTGCCTATCCTTCTGGGAGGACTCAACCCAGAAACAAAGACAGACTCACCCCAAGGAACCTCACCTACAACTTCACACACTAGACACACAAGAGCCTGGAGGCTTCTGGAGACAGAAAAAGGCAGACACAGGCCATTCCAAAGTCCTGGGAGTGGCGAGGCACTGGATTTCAGCAGCTCCTGCTGCTGCTGCTGCTAAGTCACTTCAGTCATGTCTGACTCTGTGCGACCCCGTAGATGGGGGCTCACCAGGCTCCCCTATCCCTGGGATTCTCCAGGCAAGAACACTGGAGTGGGTTGCCATTTCCTTCTCCAATGCATGAAAGTGAAAAGTGCAAGGGAAGTGACTTAGTCATGTCCGACTCTTAGCGACCCCATGGACTGCAGCCCACTAGGCTCCTCCGTCCATGGGATTTTCCAAGCAAGAGTACTGGAGTGGGGTGCCATTGCCTTCTCCGTTTCAGCAGCAGTAACAGCCAAAAAACAATGACAGAGCAGTCAGAAAGAATTCTGGACCAAGATATTAAATAAAAAGCAAAGGCAGAGATTCCCTTCTCTGATGGTCCAGTGGTTAAGACTCCATGCTCCCAATGCAGGGGGCCCAGATTTGATCCCTGGTCCAGGAACTAGATCCCACCCATTGCAAGGAAGATCCCACATGTGCAACTAAGACCCGGCACAGCCAAATATGTTAAAAAAAAAAAAGAAAGAAAGAAAAAGAAAAGACAGAATACAAGTTCTTTCAGACTTACAAGGACCCAGAAAATTACCAGAATCTAGTAATTCTGAGACATACCCACCACTTTGCTGAAGCAAAATAAGAGTAAACCAAGAGAATCAGTCTTGGGATCCAAACAAGAGCAGAGGCTCCCGGGAGCCTACAGAGCCAAAGAAGCCTGGGTAGCACTGGAGGAATGCTCAGGCCCCCTTGGAATAGGGAGGATGGAATTGCCATCAGACTTGACATGGCTCTGAAAACTCAAAATAGTTAAGGTGGGCAACAGACTGCCTGTGACTCCTGGCTGCCAGGAGCTCCTCTGAATACACCTAAGAGAACTGGGTCTTCATCCACCCAGGGAGTCCAAGATGGTAAGTGTGGGGAATAGACTGTGTTTGCATTGTTGCCTCTGGTTTTAGACTTTAAAAGCCTCTGAGCCATTGGCTGATGGGATGCGAAGGTCACCCCACGGTAGAATTGGGTTTGCCCCACTCTGGGTCACTGGTGCATTTTGTCCCAATAACAGGTTGTAGTTCAGGTGTCCTTTGGAAAGCCTTCTCTTTGTCCCCTTCCTCTTTGAAGGCTGATTCAAGCACCATCCACCAGGACTTCCCCATAACTATAGGTGAGCCCATTTCCATTAGTGCTCTTCTCTTGCTTGGGGTCTGACACACAAAGTGGGGTCAGTAAATTAGCTCCTAGGCTAATTTAGCTTGGGAGTAAATTAGCTCCCAGGCTAGCTGGAACTGAATTACTTGAGGGACAGCTTGTTGGGCACAGCTCCCCTGCCCCAGGAACCATACTCCATGGGTGGGGGGAACTCCCAGTGGGGCAGGGCTGGCCTTCAGGACCAGTGAGCAAGTGCTGGGCTTAGGTGTGGAAGTGGAGGTAGGGACTGCTCCTGTAGCGACCTCCCGCCGCCCCGGGCCCTGCCCTAGGGCCCTGGGTTGTGGGGCCTCAGGGGCTTTGAGTGGTTAGGCCTGCCCTCCCAGAGGAGGGAAAGGGAAGAGAAATTCCCCGTGGGGATTCTGAGTCAGCTGCACTGTCATAGTGGAAACAGCAGCGCAGCTTGTGTGTCAGGGCACTTCCCCTCTGTGGGCCTCAAGGGTCCTTGTTACGAGATGGAAGTAACAGTCCTGCATGGGAAGTTGGGCTTCAGTGGCAGAGGGTGACAAAGCACTGTGTTAACATGCAGGTGTGAAGGGGGACACAGCCATCAGACCCTGTGGTGGTAGGCAGCCAGGAGTTCAGGTTTACAACATCTTGCCCCCAGCCCAGATGAAAGTCTTTCACTTCCGTTAGTCACAAGTCTGAACTTTGACCAGTTGGTCTTTCAGGGACCATGGATTCTCTGCTCATCAGTCACTTAACACTGTAGTAAAGCCCCTGCTGTCTGCCTAGAGAGGACATCTTGATCGGAGGCACAGTGTTTACAAGCCTTGGCCTTGAGGGTGGGAGTGGACTCTCAGGATAAGGAAGGCCAGGGTGACCACCAAGCCCCGTCTGAAAGTGGAGGGTGCCAGGCCAAGTGGGTGAGGCACGCAGGTCACCTGAGGGAACACTGTGCTCTGAGCCTCTTACTCAATGTGTCAGACGTGTGACACCTCCAAGTACATCTTGTTCCCATCATGCCCTTGCGTAAGGTTCCGGGCTAGCAAGAAGAGGTCTGACTGAGTCTCTGCCGTGGACACTGAACCAGCCTGGACGCCCTGGATCCCTACACAGCCTCCCTGGGCGGGGAGGAGGCACTTTCCCTCTCAGAGGCTCATGCCCCACAAGGGTGAGTGAGCCTCAGCTTGCTCAGGTTCCTGGGTGAACGGGGCGGGGGTGGGGGGGCAGTCTCTCTAGGCTCAGTGTTCCTCCCTGTAAAGTGGGGTTGATAATACCACTGGCTTGTCAGTAGGTTTGATGGCACCCAGGCCGCGCACAGGCTCCCTCCTGGGCAACTGGGAAGCTGAGGTTTGGGGGCGTCGCTGCGCAGCCAGCTCCGCCCCGCCCCTGGGCCCGCTTCCTCCTCCCGGGACAAACGGGCGGTGCCGTCGGCCCAGCCTCCCGCCCGGCGCCCCGTGGGCAGCCCCCGGCCGCCGCGCCATGTCAGCCGACTGGTTCCGGCGCCGCTTTCTGCCGAGGGGCCCTCTCCCCGCGCCGCGGCCACCCCGGCCCCGCGCCAGCCCCGTGCCCTACCGGCGGCCCCGCTTCCTGCGCGGCTCGGGCTCCAGCTCCGGCACCTCCGACGCCTCGGGCCGCCCGGACGCCCGGCCCGTGCGCAGTCCGGTGCGGGGCCGCTCGCTGCCCTGGAACGCAGGCTACGCCGAGTGAGTGCCCGGCCCCAAATGGGCCCCCGCCTGAACTACCCCCAACCCCGCGGGTCTCCCGTGATCCCGCCCGGGGTCCCGTGCTGACGACTGAGAGAACAAGCTCAGATGAGTGAAGGATCCCACGCCCCCGAGCTCGTGGATAACTGCCTCTGGTCTCTCCCGCAGCCCACCTCAGGTTGGGAAGGACCTGCCCCTTAGCCCAAAAGCAGCCTACCACCTCAGGTTTCCAAAAGAGGTAGGGTCACTGGGAAGAGGTCCAGAGTTCTAGGCTTTGGAGAGTCCCTCCACTCCTCACACACACACATCTCACCCTGGGTTATGGCTGAGATGGGGCAGCGGATAGGCAAGGAAGCCTCACAACTCCCTAGGCAGCCTTGCCCTTACCTCCCAGCCCAGGACAGCAGGTAAGCTCCAGAGGAGCTTAGTTTAGCTGTGAGGTCACTGAACAGTTTGCAAACTACCAGCATTTGTTTGTCTGCGTGTGTGTTAGGGACAGCACGGTGGCTACTGCTCCAGAGGGAGGGCTCCCTTCTATGTTTCAACTGTTCTCTGTGCCCATGGGGGCAGAGGTATGTCCCTAAAAGGGTCACTGATCACGTCCTGGCCTCAGAATCATCAACGCAGAGAAATCTGAGTTCAATGAGGATCAGGCGGCCTGTGGGAAGCTGTGCATCCGGAGATGTGAGTTTGGGGTTGAAGAAGAACAGGAATGGCTGACCTTGTGCTCAGAGGAGGTGAGTGCAGCTGAGCTTGAGCCCCTCTTATAGTCTGGGGCCAAGACTGGGGTCAGGACTGCAGACTGAGCTTCTTGCCCTAGTGCCCCATTTTCAGGCAGGGAACAACTGGGGAGGCCAGGCAGAGCCTGATGCCAAGCCCTTCTTGTACAGTTCCTGACAGGTCATTACTGGGCACTGTTTGATGGGCATGGCGGTCCAGCTGCAGCTATCCTGGCTGCCAACACTCTGCACTCCTGCCTGCGCCGGCAGCTAGAAGCCGTGGTAGAGGGCATGGTGGCCACTCAGCCCCCCATGCACCTCAGTGGCCGCTGCATCTGCCCCAGTGACCCCCAGTTTGTGGAGGAAAAGGGCATTAGAACAGAAGATTTGGTGATCGGGGCTCTGGAGAGTGCCTTTCAGGAGTGTGTAAGTGGGACCTTTGGCTGGGGAAGGAGGGAAGGTTTTATCCCCAGGGACCTGAGGGCCTCTGGGTTGGGAGGGGGGGTGTCCCTGCGCTTAATGGTGATCACCCTGGATCTTCAGATTGAGAGGGTAAGATTGGGTTAGGTTGTTACTAAGCCGTCATCATAACATCTCCCATTTCTCCAGCATCTCCTATTAATATGTGCTAGGTGCTTTTAAGTGTATTATCTCATTGCGCATCCTTTAGGTCCTTGGTTTCTCTTTCTTGCTGTTTAGAATATGACTTCCATACCTCCCCAAGGATATATTTAGATCTCCTGACCACAGGGATCCTGGAGTCATAGCTAGACTTTGGGCAGGGACTGCCATGCTTGCTGGTGGGGAAGTACGCTGTAGGGTGGGGGCTGGGGACAGTGGCACAGTGGCAGTACAAGCAGCAGCTAAAGCAGCCTTGGTTTGCCCCAGGATGAGGTGATCGGGCGAGAGCTGGAGGCCTCAGGCCAGGTGGGTGGCTGCACAGCCCTGGTGGCTGTGTCCCTGAAGGGAAAGCTGTATGTGGCCAATGCTGGGGACAGCAGGTAAGTGAGCCCTGGAGGGTGGGCAGGGTGGGGCGAGCGGACAGACAGTAGAGGTTGGGGGACAGTGAAAGGGGACTGGAAGTGGAAGACAAAAATGAGGAAGATTGGCTGAGTTGTTTGTGTACTGGGCATATGTCGGATGCCAGAGAGGGCAGGGACCTCAGGGACCAGGTCAGATGGCTGAGGCTTTACCCTGCAGGACTTAAGCAGTCATGGACCGGCTTTGAGCAAGGGATTGGCATGGGCAGAACTGACTCCTGATGGTTAGAGGAGGGGCCAGCAGGAGGGAGGCCATGGCTAAGGATGGAGGCTGCTCTGCAGACCTCTCCGTCTCCTCTAAAACTTCATCCAGGGCCATCCTGGTACGGAGGGATGAGGTACGGCCCCTGAGCTCTGAGTTCACCCCAGAGACCGAGCGGCAGCGGATCCAGCAGCTGGTAAGTGCCCTTAGTGGATCGAGGATGTGGGTGGAGCCCCAGCTCCTGGGCCACCAGAGGGAGCCTGATCTGAGCAAGGCCTCCCTATCCCAGGCCTTTATCTACCCTGAGCTTCTGGCTGGTGAGTTCACCAGACTGGAGTTCCCTCGGCGACTGAAGGGGGATGACTTGGGGCAGAAGGTCTTGTTCAGGGATCACCACATGAGCGGCTGGTGAGTGAGGTGGGGTTGGGGACACTGGGGAGAGCCCTGGGGTTCAGGCTCAGCTGGGTGGCCTGGGGCAGTCCCCTTCCACAGGGCAAGGTGGGCCCTGTTGGCCTGGGTTGATGCTGGGTCTGCTCCTGGTAGGAGCTACAAGTGTGTGGAGAAGTCGGACCTCAAGTACCCACTGATTCATGGACAGGGCAGGCAGGTCAGTGAATGGCCACTGGGAGAATCCCTGTTGGTTCACCCCCAACAGGTGGGAGCTCCTTTGTCCCTTGTGGGGGGCCTTGGCTGAGGTCCTAGGGGCTGCTCCAAGGTCACAGGATGTTTCTCCCTCAGCCCAGGCACCCATGGGTCACAGTCCACCTCTGTGTGTTTTACATGTACATTTTTTGGGGCTGTTTGCTATCACCTCACACCTCTATTATCTCCAGGCTCGGCTACTGGGAACCCTGGCCGTCTCTCGGGGTCTAGGAGACCATCAACTCAGAGTCCTGGACACAAATATTCAGCTCAAACCCTTTTTGCTATCTGTCCCACAGGTGAGGGGGCCAAAGCACTTCCATTTGCCCAGAAAGGCAGACAACGCAAGGTTGGCGGGAGCTAGGAAGGTAGCAGTGAGGAGACCTCAGACTTACCTTGCAGGTGACTGTGCTCGATATGGACCAGCTGGAGCCCCAGGAGGAGGATGTGGTTGTCATGGCAACTGATGGGCTCTGGGATGTCCTGTCCAATGAGCAAGTGGCACGGCTGGTGCGGAGCTTCCTCCTTGGCAACCGAGAGGACCCACACAGGTACTGTAGTTGCTGGGGATCTGCCTGGACCTGGGTTAGTACCAGCAGCAATATTAAGAAGTACCGAAAGACAACACTGCAGAGGAGTCCAGCTAAGAACAGTTGGCCAGGACTGGAGCTACCTCAGGTTTCCTGGGGGTGACTGTGGGCCCCCAAATTCTCTGGGTCCATACTCACATGGTCCAACCCGTGGCCCTCCCAGGCCCCAGTCAGACTGCATTACTTAAGTTCTCAAGTGGCCAGCACTGTGTGAGCTCTCCCTGAGGGCTGGCCTTGCCTCTTTGATCTGGCCCCAAAGTACATCTGCAGCACGGTCCCCACAGGTTCTCGGAGCTGGCCAAGATGCTGATACACAGCACACAGGGGATGGACGACAGTCCCATACAGGAAGGGCAGGTGTCCTATGACGACGTCTCTGTATTCGTGATTCCCTTGCACCACCAGGGCCAGGGGCACAGTAGCCACTGAGGATTCAGACACCGCATCCCAGAACCACTAAGAGGCCAGGTGCGATATGGGAGTCCCTCCACCATGGTTGACAGCAGGTCTGCCTGCCCCAGTCCCAGACTGAGCCGTCACCCCAGCCCATTTCAAGGTGTGCATTTCTACAAGGCAGTCAGAGCTGGAAGAACGTAGGGAGTACCCCAGGTGCCTCCCTTGCCAGGCAAAGAACGCTACTGTCAATAGTAATGTCTGGCAGAATCACTTTACATTAGGAATCCATGCAAAGCTCCTCAGAGAGGATCCTCAACAGCCCCAATACATTATTCCCAAATGGGGACAGCTGGACTAAGTGCATTGGCCAAGGATGCCAGAAAGGGCAGACAGCCTATGTTGGGATCCAGGTCTCTAATGCATGAATGTCACTGAGAACCTACTCTACTCCCCTCTGTGCTGGAGGAGAGGCACGGGCCCAGGGGCTACAGTTGGGGGAGGATCTAAGGGGTAGAAGGAGCCCCAGAGGTGGCTGAGCAGTGAATGCCCTCATCACTGCTCCTGACTCCAGCTGGGTCTCCTGACTGCCTCTCTGGCCCCAGCCCTGCCCAAGGCCGATGCCTCAACAGTGCCCTTTTGTTGCTCCCATCACCTCCCTATTAAATGTTTAAGTAGAGAACCCTTGTGAATTGTGAATTGCTGTATAGCTTGGCATTATAGTACACTTTTTGCTTTTTCTTGTTCTCTTCTAAAAAAAAAAAAAATCAGTCTTAGCTCCACCTTACAAATTTGCCTATAGTTAGCACTGTGCCTTCTCTGCAGCCTCCCTAGTTCCCAGCTTGGGATGAGCCCCAGTGAGAGAACTGCGGCCCGGAGAACAGAAGGGAGGGTCTCCACTGCTGGCTGTGAGTTCTGGGCTTGAGGTACCAAAGGGAATGCCTTTTCCCTACTACTAAATTATAGTAGTTTTAGTATAAACTAAACTAGTATAGTTTAGTATAGTACATTTAGAATAAAGCTAGACTTACTGACTGGAGACAAGTTAGTTGGGGCTCCAGACCCTGCTGTTTGATGAGTAGCTTAGTTCTTCAACTTCCTCACAAGACCCCTTTTTATCATCCAGCACTGGCCAAGGCTCAAATGCTTAGTATTTGTTGAATTTCATAACCTCGGCCTTATCTAACTCTTCCCTCATCTACTCTTCCTTTAGTTTACAACTGAGATTAATTCTTACCAGGCAACTCACAGACGTAAACTGCAGCCAGAAAGGACAAGGACCACTAAGTCCCAATATGATGGTGAAACTTGTTTAACACACCGGGGAGGCTCGCAGACCTTCTTTCCTGCCCATTAACTCATTTTAGACTCCATTTCCTACGTTCTCTAGGGAAGAGATAGGATAAACTATGAAATCACTCACATTTTACAGTCATATTCCATAGCCCTGCACTTCTGGGCCCACCTCTGCCCATAGCTGGGTCATGACCAACTGTGGTTGGCCCCAGCAGCCTCTCAGGACTCTAGTGAGGCACCTGGCAAGGACAACTGTGCTCTACCGCCCTGCAGTTTTACTTCCTACTTCTGCAGCAGTTCCCACTCTCCACTCTCCCCTGCCCCCAGCAAAGCTCTGTAAGCAGTATCCTGTGCCTGCCAGCCCACTACCCACATCAACTACTGAGCCAGCTCACCCACAGTCTGCTTTGCTTCTCACATCACAAGGCTGAAGCCCAGGAAGCGGGCAACGGTAGGTCTCTCAACCGCAAACAAGCCAAACTGACAGGAGGGACCGCTGCAAGGGCAGCCACGCTCACCTGTGTGTTCACGGCTCTCAGCAGAGCCAGACACCACAGCAGCCCTCCTCCTCCCTGAGCAGTCATGTAGACAGCCTGTGCGTGGCCTGCCCCTCACAAGTTGGGACGCTCCTTCTGCTGCCCTCCAGAGCCTCTGGTCAACCTCTAATGACCATGGGGAAAGTGGCAGGCCCACGGTACTGCAGCTGAGGATGCTGAGCTACTAGTGAGTTACCAACTCACCAGCCAGGCAGTGGGTTACCAAGGAACAGGCCAGGCCTTCTACCAGAATTTTAGTTCCACTATATTTGCCCCCCTCCACAAGCTAGGGCCTAGCAGGATGAACCTTATTCCAGCTAGAGGTCGCCAATCTGATCAAGGGTTGAGGTTAACAGTGGGGATGAAAGGCAGCTTGAGGTATACACAAGATATAGCCTTTGAGGATCTCAAAGTTGGCTCAGGCTTGCCTTTTCTGGGTCACTCATTTCTGGCCCTACTGCTGCTTATTAGAATAGGGGGTTGAGGGACCCAGACTTGCTTTGCATTGAGAGCTGGATATAGGGGTTCCTCCCACCAGCCCACAGGCCTTAGTTACCAGAGGCAGTCCCAGCAAGCCCACCAACCTGTCCAGAGCATTACAGTGAGTCCCAGTATGAGCCAGGAGGACTGACAGGAGACAACCCACCCCCATGCCCTCCAACTCTTAAGAACAAGGTAAACAGTGCTATGAAACTCAACGGAAGAGGCTGCAGCCATAAAATTCTGTTTAAGACAGATAACATGGAAAAAAAACGTTTATATGTTAAGTACAAAAAGGACATAAAATTGTATATACAGTAGAATAACAACTATGTAAACACACCAAAAATCTATATGCACAGAAATGTCTAGGGGAACACTTAACACCAAAAGATCAGCAGTGGTAACATTTGGGTATTAAACTGATTCTTTTTAAAATTCCCATATTTTTCTTAATAAGCATTATGACTGCAAGTTGTTTTTTTCTAAAAAAACATAAAATACCCCACTGGCTGGTGGTTGAGCAGTACAGTGTCACTGTCACATATAAATCAGTGGCTTTGGCCCTGACTCTTGAGAGCCTGGTACGCCCCCCACCCCCAGGAGAACTTAAGCACCTCGGCTCCCACTGAAGGTGTCTTAGCAGCCCTGGTGCTCCTCAGGGTCTCTGACTCAGACACTACTCCCTTAATTCTGCCTTATTTCCACCACCACATCATCTTCGGTCACTTCCAGCTGCATCTTTCCCTTTCCTTCCCAACTCAGGAGCTGCCTCTGCAGCCACAGGTCTCCATAAACAGAAGCAGTGCAGTGCATATTTTCAAAGGACCTGCTGCCTCTGCTTCGGACACACAGGAACTCAATACAAATCATTTTCCTGCAGATAGACAAGTCATGTGTGGCGGCTGCTCTGGGTACAGATATGTCACTTATGCAGGCCTTCTTGTTAACCTACTCTCTCTGAACAGTTATTCCTACCACGAATTTTCTATCCTGGAAAGCCAAGGGTGGGCAGTTAATAGTTCAGATCACTTGGTTTCTAAAAGTCTCTCCACTCTGAGAATGCAGAGCTATAGAGTGTGGCACTGCAGAAACTGTAGATTCCAGTCTATGTCTGGCAAAGATGTATGCCCCTTGCCCTTAAATTTGAGGAACAAGCCAAAAAGTAACTGCTAAAAAAGCAAAAGAAAACAAAACAGTAACTGCTAGCAATTCGCAGCCTATTCCTGCTGCTAAATGGTGAGAGTAATGGCTTGCTTTCCCCACCAGCGGGTAGGAACTCTTGGGCAAGTCAAACATAACCTTGTTGGGCCTGTTTCTGGGTCTGCGGGGAATGTGTTACTCACTTAGATGTTTGGGAACTTGGTGAAGTAATATGCCACTTGTTCTGCTCTAAGAAGGCCATGCAGGAGAAAAGGTAATGAGCTATCTGCAGCTCATCTCGACCCCAATCAGGAATCCTCCCCAAGACAAAGCGAGGAAAAGAAGCAAGAAAGCAGACATACCAGGTAAATAGGAGTGACCTGTAATTGGCAAAGAAGCCTCAGACAAGCTGAAAATGCTCTGGTTCCAGCATCCTGTCCCCAAATGCTGGAAGCCAGGCACAAAAGGCATGCAAAAGTGACTGTCACACACATATAGGCGCAGACAGAGCATCACTGGGCAGAAAAGGGGCTAATACTGCAGAGAAGGCCCCAAAGTGCGACTTGAGGAACACAAGGCAGTCATTCCAAGACCCTCACTTAGCTGCCATGGGAACAGCAAACACACAAAAGCTTTGCTTTTGTTTAGTCTCCCGAAGGGTAAAAGGTAATAGGGAAGACTCACTAACACTTGTGGCAAACACTATAAGCAAGGGTGCAGTCTTTCTCCAGGGGCATGGGACTCCACCTCCTTCAGCGGAACTCTTTGATACTTTTAAAATATATATATATGTGTGTGTGTGTGTGTGCATACATATATGTATATATGTATGCACACACACGATATATTTAAATGAAGGTGTACACACACTGTGCTAAAATACAAACAGAATCCCAAGTCATATATAAAAAGGCTAAATATAACATATAACACAGGCCTAGGCCAGCCCCATGTTGGGAGCTGGGGAAGGGGTAGGATCGTCTGGAGACTATGTACACAACTTGTGGTGGGCAGGGAAGGCATCAGTGTAAACAACTCGGACTCACTCCACAATACTGGCCCACAGGAACGTGTGATGGAGCTCATGTACAAAAACAGACGCCCACCTTGCTTTCATACACAATCAAACTTGGCAGGTACCCAGAAGGATCACGGGTTTGTCTTGATGACAGGGGACCACACCAAGCTGCTGCTAGACCTCCCAGCCCTAGGAATTCACCTGCTACCCCTCCTCCCTCCCTTTCAGGCTCTTGACCCTTTGGCCACCAAGAGCCTGAGACATGGTCAGGTCACCCATCTTCACATGACTAACTTGCAAGACTTTCTGGAAAGCAAGGTCCTTCTGTATCTGTCCCTTTCTGACCCTAAAATACATGGAGACTTACTTCTGTAAATGTTTGGCACCTAAGTAATGCAACGGTTGTGGATAATGCCACAATAACACAGGGAGACCCAGTAACAAGACATGCAGGGTGAGGGCAAGGGGCACTAAGCTGCCCTAGCATCTCAAAATCAGAACTGTGGCTTCCCATGCATTTATGGGGGTGGGAGAAGGGATGTGCAGAATGAACAATTTCACCGACTCCTCAGCAGCAAATACATTCAAAACTGAAGGCGTCTCGAGGGCCCCACGACACCCTCATCTCAAGTCTGGTCACTCCTCTGGAGGAGCTCGGTGCAGTGACAGCTGGAAAGTCTGAGTTCCGATTCAGTTGGCCACACCAAGAGTCCTTTTGAAGAAGCTCGGCAAGGTAACTTTTTTCTTTTGAGCAGATGTACAGCACATTCTTGGGAAGGCCATGTGGAAGGATGCTCTCCAGCCCAGTCAAATGATCCAATCCCACTATTATCTTAGTCCCCTCTGAGTTTTTTCCTACTTGCCACCCTCGCTGTACAGAAAACAGCCAAGCACCGTGCAGGTCAGTCATCAATGGTGGGCAACCAGAAGGCCTGGATGAAAGGAGAACATGAGTCAGCTCTAAGAAACCAAGCTTCTTGCCTCATTGCTGAAGGGTTTTCTTACCCCTCCCCCATCATCAAGGTGTCCAACCCTAAAGTTGAAGCAGCTATGGCTGGTGGCCCTCCCTCCTGATCAACTGACTGGCAATCTATAAACAGAGAAACACTCCCCAATCTATGTGAAAGTAAGCTAGTTCTTTTCCCCTTCAACACTAAGTTCCATCACAGAGGTCCAGTGCTTAAAAAAAGAAAAAAGTGCTCTCTGGGAGGTGGGTGTGTGGCTTCACTGTTAACCTACAAGTGACCTCAGGCAGGCCCTCTCATTCAGGAGCTGTAAATAACGAGAGATTGAACTGGATGGCTCTGCTGCATTTTTGTGTGTGTGTGACAGTTTTCTTAGTTCAAAAAAGAGATGGAGCAATGTATTCTGAGTAGGCTAGTAATGAAATGCCTCACACCTCAATACCTAGACAGGATTAGGAGATGCCAAGAGGAAACAGGAGGCTGAGATTCACTGATACTTTGTTGCCTCACATTGTCCAGGAAGAGACAGGGGCCTGGAGAAAATTCTAAGTGGTGAGCTGTGACTAAGAATTTCTGACGAACTCAGCATAACCTGAGAGGAATGGAAAAACTGATAATTTGCAGCCACACAAGGCTGGCTCAAAGAGTTTTAAGAAACCAAAAATCTATGAGGCATAGTTCCAGGTAGTCTGGACGTAAAACCAGGAGCCAGAGCTGACCTAAGATCTCCCAGGACCTCAGAGGTGATCCCAGATCATGGAAAGAAAAGTAAAAGTGAAAGGTCAGCCCAATCACAGATCAGATAACAGAGGCGAAATAGGGAGGCCATCAGCTGAGAAACATGAACTTGAGTGCTTGTAACTGTGCCTATTTAAAACACAACTCACTGTGCTCACTGAAGGACCCCCTGCCCAAATGAAAAGGGCCCCTACGTGGAGAACACCTCCCATTGTTCACATACCATGTTAGAACAAGCGCTGGCAAAGGTCATGAACTTGGGGTTGAACTGCAAACAGGTAATGGGGCCTGTGTGTTTGCCATCCAATACAGCTACTTTTATACCACTCTCTCCATTCCAGACATGGATCTTGCCATCCTCTGAACCTGAAGGGAATGATCAAGGCATGTTAACAACAGTTCAAGGCACACTACAAAGACAAGCGGCAAACTGACATCTTGAAAGCGGCCAACATTCAGGACCTAGCCATCGGCAGAAATGGAGAGGGAGTAAAGGCAGTGAAGAAAAGACACTTTAGGAACTGATCTAGAATCTATTCTCAGGCAAGTTATTTCCCCTCTAACTTCAGTTTTCTCATTTTAAAAGGGGGCTAAATACAATCACCCTACAAACATCTATACTAAGGTGACTCAATGCAAGGTTACAACAGGAAGTTAGTACTATCAGCAAGACAGTGCTTATAGGACAACTCTATGCTGGTCCCGGAGAAGACCTTCATTAATGCCTTTCCCAGTAAAGAAATGCAAAGTCAGGACAGTTGAAAGACACAATACCCTTGACATAATGTGCTATACAGAAATCTGAAAATTTCTATCAAGAGGATAATAAATGGTATCTTAGTTATAACCAGCAAAAGTAACATAATGCACAGTATCAGAGAAATAACCCTGAAAGGGGATAAAGGAAGCTTACCAATCATAATAAACTGGGAGTCTGGAGTAAACGAGGCCTCCAATGTAACAGCCTTGCTGTTAGCATAACCCTAAAAAATAAAGCAGAATAATACTCGTTACAGTGCCGTTAACAAAAAATAATAGCTTACAGACACTGAAGCCACATACACATCCTCGTTTCTGTGAAATATTCTCTCCTTCTCAATGCACAGTGCTACCAAGGTTTCAAACTTGGCTACCACCCTTTACAATTAATTCACTCCCAAATGCATGTTCAAGGGGGCTAGAAAATGTTTATGGTCAGGAATTATTATGTATCTAAACACCAAACTTGAGCCACTGGGTGAGAAGTAAATGTCTCAGAATCCAAGAGAAATAATGTCATGTGCAGGAAGAAAATGCCAGTCCATGCCTTTCACCAAGGACAACTGCTGGTCTCCATCAACTAGCTAACTTAATTCTCAGAAGGGATGACCACAGGAAAAAAGGTAAGAACATTGGGAGAAAAAAAAAAAAGCTCAAAAGTTGTCAGCTCACCCCAAACGTATGCATCACCACTCCCTTGAATGCATCGATCAGACGGATGAAGCTGCCATTGGTGGAGATGAGGATGAGCTTGCCATCATTGCTGAACTTCAGTCCTGTCCACTCACAAGTCCGATCATACTGCATCTTAAATGTTGCAAATGGCCCCTGAAAAAGATAAAGATAGCAGCCTCAGGCCCAAGGCACATCAATCATTAGCCAAATCTCATTCTACCCCTTTAGATTCCTTTGGGACTAGGGAAAGCAGAGGATTAAGTACTGTTCTGATGCTTCCTAAGATCTACCACATACCTCCTCTAGTGCAGAAAAAGGCTCTTAAACGTCCATCTCACTCTTCGAAACTTCCACAGTATCAACACAGTTCAAAGATTCAAAGATTTACCTTATCAAAAGAGCGAAGATCATAAAGTTTGACCATTTCAGAATTGACACCTGCGGCAAAAATTAATCCTTCTGGATCAAAAGAACAAACTGGCTTGCCCTGTAGATGCATGAGACCCTAAGAAAAAATAAAATTTTTTAAAAAGTTAATGAACCCAGGATTCTACCAAAAACAAACATAAAACTACCTAAAAGAAGTTTAAAAAAAATAGGTCTTCATGCAGTTCATTTCAGATCAACTCTAATTGTACAATTTTACAGACACTGAATTCAAATAAAAACAAATCTCTGGAATCTAAAATCTATAGTTCAGAGTCTCCAAGGAAACTGCCTTTAAAATGCTAAGACACAGATCATAATAAATATGCACTGGATTAAGGTATTAACTAAATTATCAGTCACCTACCAGGAAAAGAAAAGATTTTCTCCAAAATTTGAAGACTCTGGGATCCCAGAAAGGAATCACTGCTTTCCCCCTCCCTTGAGAGGGAGCACTGATGATAGTGCTTACCACAGAAAACACTTAAAAGTGTAACTGTGAGGCAACATTACCTGGCAGTTAGGAGAGCGGAGATCCCAGAGCCGAATGGTCTTATCAAGAGATCCAGAAATGAAAGTGTCATCCACAGGTGACATGGACAAGGCCACTACCCTGCAATGCATCAAGATAAATAGGAGTTGAAGCAAAATATCTGCAAAAATTGTATATGAACTCTAAATCACTTGACCTGCCTACCTATATATATGTTCTCCTAAAAACATTATTTTAAGAAACAGGCATACACAAGCAATCTGGAATAATCAAAGGCAATTAGCATAATTTAAAAAGCAACTGAAAGCTACAACATAAAAATATACGATTCCAATGCAAATCGAATCATGAGATACCACTTCATACCCACTAGCAAAGTGAAAATCAAAAAGAGAGATAACAAGTGTGGGTGAAGATGTGGAGAAACTGGAATCCTGATACACTGCTGGTAAGAATGTAAAATGGCACAGTTGCTTTGAAAAAGTCCTACACTTTCTCAAAGAGGTAAACATTCCGTTGCTAGGTATACAACCAAGAAACAGGAAGACATATGTCAAAAAAAAAAAAAAAAAACCCATGCATCTGTGTTCATAATAGCATTATTCATAATTGCTAAAAAGTGGAAACAACTCAAATGTCCATCACCTAATAAATGGATAAACAAAATGTGTTATCACCACATAGGAATGTTATTTGGCAATACAAAGAAATGAAATCACTCATTCATATTAAACATGCATGAAAGTAAAAGAGGTCAGACAGAAAGTAGATTAGTTGTTGCCAGGGGCTAGGAAGATGGGAAGTGGGGAGTATTAATGGATACAGGGTTTCTATCTGGGGTGATGAATATGTTCTGGAATTATACGGTGGTGATGGTTGCCCAGCTCTGTGAATATATTAAAAACCACTGAACTGTACACTTTAAAAGGATGCATTTATGGTACTGAACTATATCTCAATTTATTAATAAAAGAATTTCTTAACTAGAGGTTTGTGGGTCCAACAGGTCTGACAATCTATGTTTCTAACATGTTCCTAGGTGATGGTGAGGCTGATTGAGCACCGTACCTAGAGAGCCACAGGCCTGTGCTAACAGCCTATGCTACATTTCTGATATGGGTCCCCTCTTATGGTTAAGAATCACTCACTGAAAAATACTTTTTTTATGAGCCCAAATACTCATCTGGGCTCTTTTCCCCTCGCTCATGTTCTTGCTCTGCGATGCTCTGCACTGAAGATACCCACCATTTCCCCAGCATTTGGGCCCAGCCTATGGAGAAGGACAGCATGTGACTCTGCTTTACCTGCCTCTTGGAGCACGCCAGAGCCCTAACCAGGGGGGTCCTTGAGGAAGCCCTTGTGAAAATGGACACTCAGATGGTGCTTCTGTCTGGGTGTTATGGAAGAGCAGCTCCACATTCTGGCTTGGCTAAAAACACTTCATAGACAAAAGAGTGGGTGTCATAGGTGAAGATTACAGAGGAAATGGTGGTAGTGTACTGTTTCATTTTGACAAAGAAAAATCTGAAGTTAAAAAATAAGGTGATGAAGTCACACAACTCATTTGTGAATGTAACTGTAGAAATAGAGGAAGTTCAAATTTTAGATGACACTGAAAGGGGTTCAAGAGGTTTTGGTTCCATGAGAAAGAATTTAAATGTGTGCCACAAACAGAAAATGAGAAAATGTACTCCTCCCGCCAAAATCTTCCAGCATAACTAAATTAACATTTGCACTAGATCATCAACTTAAAAATTTAAAAGATACTATAAGCCAAAACTTCCTGGGAATGCTGAGGCGGTAATAAAACAGAGTGAGGAGAATGCATATGGACATGTAATTTTATGTCCCAATATTCAGGTCACAAGCTCAGAGGAAGTCTACCTCGGCACATGGCTCTGCTAAGAGGCACAGGGAATGCAAGGAAGAACAAGACTTCCACTCTAAGGAAGCTTAACTGTCTAGCCCAGACAATTCCAAAAGAGGGTCAGAGAAGACTTTCCAGAAGCACCTGCACCTGTGTTGAACAGGGTTTCAATGGGAGTGGTCTTTCTGGAAGATGCCAGATAGGAGAAGGCATGAGGCAGTTCAAGCAGCGCAAGAGTTCACCTCAACTGGAGTGGCAGGAGATAACACTGGGAAAATGGGTCAGACAGAGAGAAAAGAACCTGACTCCAAGGTTTTTTGAGGGAGGCTGTAAAGTGGTCAGAACTGTAAAAGAAACAGAGTGCAGAAGTAGGATAGTGAGTGGTGGGGAGATTAGGATTTGACAGTAATTTACCTGAGCAAGGACAGAAGCAAAGGAGTAAGTATGGAGGAAAGTGACACATGAGATTAAACAGGTAGTATCAACAGGATTAAACAGTTCACTGAATGTGAAGGTAGGGAAAAAGCAGTGAACAAACAGACAAAAGAAGCTTTGAGTTGGGAGAACTAGAAGAGACAGATGGAAAAAACATTAGGCAGACAGAGGAACTGGCCCAAGGAATTTAATGAAGGATGGAGTATCAGATCTATCAGAGACATCTGCAGAGATGTGTATAAAACCTGCAGGTGTGAAGTCCAGTCTGAAAATCATAGGCTGAAAATACTGACTTGGGAAGCCATCTGAGGTGAATGAAATCAGTGATGGAGGTATCTGAGAAAATACTAAGAAGAGAAAAAAGCTAGGGTAGAACCTTGCTTACTTCAGAGTTAAAGGAGAAAGAGAGGACAAGAATATCAAGAACAGAACCAAGATGGAAAGCCAAAGGGGGGGAAAAAAGTTTAACTGACAGGCTGAGTACCAAAACAAGCCTCCAGCAGTGTATTTTACCTGGAGGCAGCAGGGAAAAGGGGGGTAAACAGCTTGGCTTGGATGAGAGAATTAAACAGTGAAAGAATGTGAGGAGGCAGAGATGGGATTATGAAGATTATTCTTCTATGTCTGACAGTGAAAAGAAGTGGGTGATATTCTCAACCAAAAAATTCAGGTAAGGAAGTCTGTAGGTAGCAAAGGAGATGGAAGAAAGTAGAGAAGGGTTGGTTTTCTCAAGGAAGAAAAAAACCTATTTCTTTCTCAAGGAAAGGTTTCTAAGGAAGAGAGGAATTTAGGTGGAAAAGATAGAAGTTAAAAAGAACTAATTTTGGATGGCCTTGACTTTCTCACGAAAGGAGGCACAAAGTTATCTATTAAGAATCAGGAGGTCAAAAAATTGGGCAAGTGGGAAGATTGGACAGTTTCAAACAACTGCCATCAACTCTCAATTACAGACAGTATGTTTGTGAACATTAATTCAACTACAAACAAAAACATCTACTAGTCACAAGCCATTCTTTGTCTGAACTACACAGTAAGCAACAACTGCCACCTCATGTTCAGCAACAAAGAAAATCAGAAGTGCTGCTGAAAACAGGGTGTTCTCCACCCACCTCTTGTCAGGGCTCTGAACCACTCCATGTTGGGTTACTGTACATTTGCAAAGAAAAGTACCAGTGATTAAAATAGCATCCAAGGGAAATTGTGTATAACATTCAACCCAAACTTGAAAAACTGGAGGAAAAATACCAGGAGAACTGGGATAAGAGACAGAAGAGAAACAACCTGCATTATAAAACTGAATAAGGAAACAAGTTTCTTAGCTTCCAAAAAGTAAAGGACAATTTTATTTATTAATTTTGCATTCTCATGAAGATCTTCATATGGAACATGTTTATGTAGAGCAGGGGCATGCTGAAATGGGGACCACCTATACAGGAAGCTTCAGACATGTAAATTGTCCTTTCATTAAGGGATGTCTGATATTTGATATCTCTAAATACCAAATGCAATTTTTACTATATAGGTTCCCCTGAATATCCTTAGTCCACATTTTCCCTATTAATGTTTTAACTGAGGTTTCACTTTATCCATGATGTCCTACCCCTGCCTCAACAACTTTGATTAATCTACAGCTGACTGTTTAGGAGGGGTTAACAAGAGAAGATTTAAGAGATATGCCAAGCAGCAGTGAGAAACTAGCTTCATTTCACTTATAAAATCTCTCTACTCGTTTATTCTCTGGATAACCTATCTACTTTCTTAACACCTGTGTCTTACCTTTTGCTATGTCCAGGAAAGTACCTGATATATTTGTTGTCATGCAATGACAGGTAACGAATAGTATCTGAAAGAAGACAAATATCCTATTATTTTTAAATATTAATTTATTTTGCATTTTCATCTTGAGCAGACAAGGTAAAAGAATTCATTGTTCTCCATAATTCAAGCGAAGTCTGAATAAACAATAGTGAATAACTCCTTTCCAAGCACTAGAGATTTCACATAACTCAAAAGCAGAGTTCTCAAGCTGAAAGCATACAGAGCTATGCTTAAAAATTATTGTTGTTACCAATCTTTGGCTTCTGCATAGTTACAATGAAACTTACTCCGCAAATATGCTCCACCACCCCCCAAAAAATTCACAACAGTTTCAGTACCCACAGAATGCAAACCTTAAAGAAAAACATATGGCTACTGACAAAACAGGCTCAAAGAACTAAACAGCCATACTGAGCTGCCAATCAGGCTGGACTCTGGCATGTTTTTCTCTAGCATTCTCCAACAGCATGTCAACCCAACCTTCACCTCACCTGAATGTAAACTGAATACACAATTTACATTAAAATTAAATAAAATGGAAAGAGAAGTAAAGTTCTACTCCTTTTCTAATTAACCAACTATAATGGTCCCTTACACAGAGAAGTGAGTTAGAAAGTGGCCAAAAGAAGAAATGAGAAAATTTAGATTAAAAAGACTGCAAGGTATTTAAAAATCAAAGTCATGAACTATATACCAAGTCACAGGTCACAGCAGTGAGATTTTTACAGTATCAAAGAAAGGAATCATCACAGAGATCTGTGCTTGGAGAAAATAAGAAAAATACTCTTAAAAACCAAATCATTCCTTTAGAAAAGTAAAACAAAATACGATGGTGCTGAGAAGGGAATGAAGTTCCATAAAGAATAGAACTGGGAAGTACCATGCTTCTGACAAGACTAGGAATAAGAAACAATTGTTGAAAAACGTAATAGGCAATAGTGCCAAAATACAGAAAAGGAAAGCACAGAAAGAACATTCTGGAGGTACACAGTATACAGGAACAAAGAGGCTGAAAGCACAAATTCTTTCCACTGGTTCACAGGGGTACTAATAACAGGGAATTTAAGAGGGAAAAAGGCACTCAGTGTGTGTTCCAAACTAAACAGTTTCCTTAAAAACATCTTCAAAGTTCTCAAATGACAACTGTAAAGTATTCCTGACTCTCCTACTGTGAGGACCAACTCACCAGCCCTGGGCAGAAGAGACCCCCCCAATTACCTGGTTTCCCTGAGGCGGGCAGGGTGTCGCCATCCTCTCTGCCCCACTCTGCAGCTGGCGCGCTGTTCCCGGCAAGGCAGTGGCCTGTACAGTTATCTCCTGTACCGGGTGGTATCATAGACCCTCAAACTGTACAAACTACTACCTCAGCCTGGAATCAGGCAAAAGGATACGAAGCGTTGGAGCAACTCCTCTGGATGCACTCGAAACAGGAAAGGCAACGTCCTCACAGCAGAGGCCTGGCAGCAAAGCTGCCAGTGCTACACATTTGCCTCATCTTGTACCATATTTGGAGAATTCTCATTTAATCACCCAGAAAAACACCCCAACAGGAGAAATACCATTCATTCAGATGATCACAGAGATATATTTCCTCAAAATCCTGTTTTATATTCTTATCCAAAAGTATCAATTGCACTGCTTACTTAGAAAACCACTTCTGAAATTAAGGCATGAAAAGTACAAACAAGATACTTACTAAAAATCAAGCACAGAAGTCTCATTAAAAAAAAAGAAAAAAACCCTTCTACCCATCTGCTCTGATAGGCATAACCAAAACAGCAGTTTAAGCAACCCTTGTTTAATGACATTAGAAAACTCTTACTGCTAAAAATGAAACAGTGAGATTAAAAAAAAAACAAACAACACCCAGTCCTAACATGAAAGTGTTACAGCTCAATTCCAAGATAGCCTGTCAACTGAGAATGACCTATCACGGAGGAAAAGCAGGTAAAAACAAAGATCCTTTATTAGAGAAAGAATTCACAAGTTTAAATTCTAAAAAATAACTATTATTCTTCAAAAGCATTAACTTTATTTAAAGAAGAAAGGGAGTCCAGTGGTTAAGACTCTGCGCTGCCAATGCAGGGTACACAGGTTTGATTTCTGATGGAGGAACTAAGACCCCACATGTCCTACACATGGTATGGCCAAAAAATTTAAATAAATAAATAAACGGAAAGGGGGATAAAATTCAGATCAAAAATGTCCCTGGAATCAAAGAAAACTAGGTCGGTATATTGTCTTTTGTGACACAGACCATCAATAGTTTGGACAATACAAAAATTCTAAGGTCTACTAAGCTACCATACTTCAAAGAATCTGTGAAAACTTTTCTCAAATCTATATTATTTTCAACGGGAAGGCAGCACTGTTTAACACTTGCTGTGTGTCAAGTGTTCTTTCCTTTTATTTCTTCTAAAAGTATTCTTTCAAGTTTCAAGAAGCACAAACAGTAAATACAATTTGTAGCTTCCTATTTCCAATCCCCACCCTAAACTAGAAAACTTTCTTACTCAGTTTTAAGTCCTTCAAAAGTACTAATGGCTTGCTTCTAGCATCTCTTCAGTCATAATGATGTTAGCAGAACAAACATCACAGGAAAATTTAAAATAACTAAATCAAACATAAGTGGTCACAAAGGTTCCATAAACCTTACCCAACAAAGGTAATCATGACCATTAACTTGCTAAAAAGAAGCCTGCTTACCGTCTATTTTGTTAGAGCTGTAAACAACTGTATTTGCTGCATGAGTGTATCTGATGAGATCCACGCCGTATTTCTTACTGTACAGGGTTCTCTTTGGTCTGCCAAGGAAATGGACAGAGAAAGAAAACCATCAAAATCTTCCAACACCAAAATCTAGAATCTTCATGTGAGGAGAAGCACTTGAATGATGTGGGAAGGGTGAAGATTCTTGGCAAGTCCTAACACTGAAAAGAAACAGAATTTCTTCCAAAAAGGGAGGAAATAAACAGAGTCAATCAAGTGCAACAGCTTGAACTAAATGTCAAAGTTAGGAAGTAGAAGTAAATCTGAGGGCTCAAACCGGCCTTTACTACAGTGTTCACAAGTAAGCTTTGAGAAGAAGTACATCTATTTGAGAAGAAAGACACACAAAATAATCCATAACTTACAAGAAAGAGGAAAATGGGAATATGTCACACCAGTGAGGTCAGAACTTAAGCCATTCACTTGGAAAGACACTCTCTCTTCAAGAAATGATTTATCAAAACTGAAACCAAGTGCAAAACTGCCTTTCCTAATATAACCTAATATTTCCATCCTCTCTATCTTATAGTTCCAAAGCACATATTGAGCCTTTTACAAGACAAACCTAACTCTCTGTATCAAAACTAGTCATTAGTTCTCTTCTCTTTACTTAATGTAAAATCACATATTTCTAAGCTTGAGGTTATCAGTCTATTTGTTGAAGTTCCTTAAACATTATCTTCTACAGAATCTTAAAGATCAAGCTGAAACTGATCTCATCAAAATATTTCATCAAAAACTTCATAATATTCTACATTCATGTACAGGAGGATTTCATAAATCCTATACTACTGTTTACCAAGAATTTATGCAAAAGAAGTTCACCTTCTCAATGTAAAAACCTCTTGAAACCTAGATGCTAAACAATCAGATGACTCAGGGTGCTTTAAGAAGTCAATTTGCACTTTCAATTTTTCTGACGTCAAGGGTTTCCCTACATTACACCTATTTACAAACAAGACTTCCCACTCCAAATGCACTGAATTTTCCCATTCTCACCGTTTTCCAAAAGATGAATTAATAAAAAAGATCAGTTTGAATGCTACCTTGTCGAGTCCACCATCCTGGGTTCTGCCATGTAGTTATTGTGTGTTAACCAGTGAATGAGAGAGAGTGAGGGAGTGAGCGTGCATGTGAACATGTGCTTACTCTCAAGACGGTTGACTCTGCATCTACCCCATAGAAAGAGAAGCTTACTTACCTCAGTATTGAGCCTACAATAATGAAGACAGACCCGAAGAACCAATGTTAAAGGGTATGGTCTAAGGAAAATATTCAGTTTCAATTACAAATGGTCTATTTGTCACAAATATATCAATAATACTAATCTAAGGTTTTGCGCTTAACATAATCTTTTTTACTTCATATTATTTTCTAGTTTGAAAGCTAGATTCTAATGCATCCATTTCAGAGGACTATGCAAATTTTTTCACAAATACTATGGTAAGATTCTTTGCACAAACTATGATTCTGGTGATTAGGTAAGAATAAACAATATTAAATCCTTCTCTCTGAATAATGCACATCATCTACCACAGGTGATATCCTTTGTATGCTTTCATACTAAACAAAGAAAAATCATTTGGGACTTCCCTGGCAGCAGAGGGTAAGACGATGCATTTCCAATGCAGGGTTTGAGGGTTTGAACCCTGGTAGGGGAACTAAGATCCTACATGTCTTGTGGTGCACCTCCCCGCTCTCCAAAATCACTCAATAGATGAACTCCCATTACAAAGAAAGTTTCAATGAACAGTAAACACAGAAAATATTAAGCACAAAGAATTTTGTTTTAGCTATTTTCAAACCCCCAACATTAGTACCATCTAATACAGACACTGTGCTTTCCAAGGAAATGTTACTTTTCTTCCAATGTTGGTTTGACCTACACTAGTGGCAAATTTTTTTCTTCACGTTACCACTTAGGATAGTGGACTCCTTGAGGCTAGAGAAGAGATCTGACCAATGTCACATACCCAGTCACAAAGCCAAACTAGAACCCAGTCTATCAGATCACTCTCTTATCACAGATCACCATGAAACAAGATCACAACATGAGAATATTTTAAAGAATGTGCTATATATTACTGTGTCAATATTACATTCTCTAATTTGGATAACTGTACTCTGGTTACATAAGAAAACCTCCTTGTGCTTAGGAAATCCATGTTGAAGTGTTTAGGATAAAGGGGCTTGATACCTCTATGTTACTATCTAATGGTTCAGGGAAAAAAATGCACATATATATATATCTGTATATACACATATGTATATGTATATAAATATAAACATTTACATAGAGACTATAAAGAAAACAGCAAAACTAACTTGGATCCTGGGAGTTCTTGGAAACAATGCCATAACTTTTCTGCAAGTTTGTAATTATGTAAAAATGCGACATGAATGAATGAATTGTTATAAAATTAGCATTTTACTTATAACTAGAAGGACTTCCAGTCAATATCATTTCTACCAAGGGGTGGAAATTATGCCATATTTGGAGACAAACTTCAAAGAAATGCTTTCACAATTTTCATTTTCTTTGAGTGAAGATACACCCCTCCATCCTCAAGTTCCAGGGAGAGGTTCTAATCTGTGCACAAGCACTAAGTATTTCAAGCAAGTCAGCTTCAAATTTCTTCTAGCTCCAGGACCCCACAACCTCTATCTCCACTCCAGCTTTATACGTGACTCTATTCCACGTTAATGCAAGTGGCCAGACTTGGACAGAAATGAATAACAGTGACTCACATCACCACTCAGCATTGGTCCAGCTAACAATTCTCTTCCCCCAGGACCACCACTATAGGCCACTCTTCCACATACTGCAGGCAGATCCAAAGCCAGTTACATAATACTTTTTCACAGCCCAAATAGGAAAAAACTGGGGAGAACAACAGAGTTTAGACCATTACCTCAGATAACCAAATTCACAAATGAAGCGACAAGTTCTGAAAGCAAGTTTATAGAAAACATAAGTTTAAACAAAACAGACAAAAGGAACGGCTGAAGAAGGTAAAGAAAAACTCAAGGATTCAAAAAGGAGCTCACAATTTAGCAGGGACATGGAGAAAACAAATCTGGGGCAGAGCTGAGGAAAAAGGGAAAAAAGGGAGGAACTGGGAAAATGCTGTGCTTTTAAGATTCTGCAGACATACAGATGTGTTGGGTCTCCGGAGGACTTGGGACAACCTAGAAATGTCACGATCAGACTTAGAATTGTGGTAAGTCTTAATGGGCTGTAAGGTGTAATTTAAAAAACAAGTATAAGAAGAAACACGAAATTGTTGCACGATATTTTCTTTGTTCTATTAGGAGGTTCACATTCAGGTCGGGATGGGACGGCCAGGTTCGTTCGTGTCTGGGAAAAAGGGAAAGTTTCAGATGCTGTTAAAAAGTTAACTATAAACGTAGGAACCTGGACTGAGGGAGTAAGAGAATGATCTGCAACAGAAAGGAAAAGACAGGGGGCCCAAAGAGGCACAACAAATAAATCCTGACAGGTAACAACTGCAACCCACGCGGCCTTCCGGCAGAAACACGGCGGGAAGCTGAGGGACAGGGGACCGGCGATGGGCCAGGACTGAATCGAGGTCACCGAGCAGAGGGCAGAGCGAGTTGCCTCTGCTGAAAGAGAGCAGCCTCCGCGGTTCTGCAAGGGGGCCACAGCAGACGGCCCCGAGGACGAAGCCCGACCAGCGGAAAAGCTACCAGCTGGGGCCGCGGTGGGCGGACCCGGCGTTTAAAGGTCAAGGTCAAGGTGGGATTTGGCCAGAGATGCAAAAGCGCTCTGAAAGGTGACCGAAGACAGACAAAACAGAAAACATGATTATCGTTATCGCCATGGTTATTAAGAAAAATACGGTCGCCCGGACGGCTTCGGAGGGGACGCGGCCCTGGCAGGAGCGTGTGCAAAACAGGCCGCGGGGCCGGACGCGGGCAGAGAGCGGGCCGCGGGGCGAGCTCAGGGCCACGACGCGGAGGGCGGGAGGGACGCAGACCCGGGCCCAAGGCCACTGCCGCACTCACTTGCCCTCCTGGCAGTCATAGAGCACGATGGAGTCGTCGTCGCTGCTCGAGATGACCGTCTCGCCGTTGGGGCTGAAGTCGAAGCAGTTGATCTTGTCAGAGTTTTCGCGGAATACCTTGGCGACACGGAAGCTTCGCAGCACGCTGTCGGTCAGCTTCATGGCGGCGGCTGCCTGAGGCGGCGGCAGCGGCGCAGGGCCGGGGCGGGGCCCGGCGAACGGGCGGGCTGCCGAGGGGCCGACCGGGGCGGGGCGGGCGCCGCGCCGGCGGCGGGCGGGAGAGCGGCCGACAGTCGGGACGCCTCCTCCTCTTTCTCCTCCTGCGTAAGCAACACTCTTCTGCTAGGACTGTGGGGCCTGGCGGACCGTTCCTCCTCACGGTCGCCTCAGGGCCAACCGGCGGGACGCCGGTTCATTGTGTCCGCCATCTTGGGACGACAGGCAGAAGCCGAGGGCGAGGAGTCTCACCGCGGTGCCAGCCGGGAAAAGGGGCGGGGCGGGAACGGCGGCGCCAGGCGGGGAGGCGGGGCGGTGACGTCAGCGCGGCCGGTAGGGAGTGGCGTGGCTTGGTGGCCCCCAGAGGCGATTCCCCGACCTGCTGCGGGGGCGGGAGGGGAGGGGACGCCCACGTCCTTACCCCTTAGATTCCAAGGCCCCGGGTGACTCGGAGCCGCAGGGCTGTGTGCGAGCTCGCCACCGCTAGGAGATTCTGGCGCCCCCTGCAGGAGCCCCAGCCGCAGGCCCAGGGACAGGAGGTACTGTGGAGGTGGGCTACGCCCCAGGAGGCCTGTTCTGGGTGTGAGTCATCGCTGGCGGCTTTTGACCGGTGGTCCACAACAGACAGAGCCAGATTTCAATTTCTGTATTTTTTTTTATTGAGGTGTAATATACGTTAGATTGCATAAGTTTTAAGTGGATTAATTTTTTTTGGGGGGGGCGTTGTACCTTCTTGTGACGACGACCACCCACAACTTTTCTTTAAGCCTTCTTTGAAAGCATTGTAGGGCTTCTCTGGTGGCTCAGTAGTAAAGAATCTGTCTACTAGTGCAGGAGACACAGGTTCGATCCCTGGTTTGGGAGGATGTCACATGCCCCAGAGCGGCAGAGCCGGTACTCCACAACTATTGAGCCTGTGCCCTAGAGCCTGGGAACCATAGCTATTGAGCCCAACTACTCAGGCCTGAGCACCCTAGAGCCTGTGCTCTGAAACAAGAGAAGCCATTGTGATGAGAAACTCCTGCACTGCAACTGAAGAATGCTGTGCTCAGTCCCTCAGTCGTGTCTGACTCCTTGCAAACCCATGGACTGTAGCCCTCCAGGCTCCTCTGCCCATGGGGACTCTCCAGGCAAGAATACTGGAGTGGGTTGCCATGCCCTCCTCCAGGGGAACTTTCCAACCCAGGGACTGAAGCAAGGTCTCCCACATTGCAGGGATTCTTTACCATCTGAGCCACCAGGGAAACCCAAGCCTGCTGCAACTCAAGAAAAGCCTGTGCAGCAACGAAGACCCAGCATGGCCAAAAAATAAATTATTTTAAAAACTTTTGTAGTTGATATTTAATACAAAGTGCATAAAATGAACTAATTTTAAGTGTTAAGTTCCATACATTTTATAAACACCCATCCTTAAGTTTTAAAACATATTTATAGCTCCCCAAATCCATAGCATTAAAAACGAATAAATGTTTTAAAGAGAAAATTATCTTCTTCTCCAGCAAAACACAGTTTTAAATTCACCTGATAGCCTCCTTACTCATATATTGACCTAAGCTGTAGAAGCAGCCATTTCCTCTCCTGCTTTAGCATTGTATCTTACACAATTTTCATGTTACTTGAACCAGTTTTTGTTGGTGTTCTCAACTGAGGTATAATTTATGTACAATAACAATCAGTCTTTTTCATAGATCTTTCAATTTGGGAATCCATATACAGTTGTACAACCACCACACTCAAGATATATTAATAGAATAGTTGCATTACCCTCTTTGTAGTCAATGCAATTGTTGTGATGGTTTGTAAAAGGCACTTATCCCCAACCTCCAGACCATGGACTGGTACCAGTCCACGGCCTGTTAGGAACCAGGACACACAGCAGGAAGTGAGCAGTGGGTGAAACTGGGGACCACTGGTAAGGGAGATTCTTTGCCTTAAAAGGAAGGAAAGTTGACCTCTGACAAAAGGAAAATAATATCTGGTTACAAAATAGGTACACACTTTTGCTTTAGTTTCCTTTGAGAGTTCAGGCAGCCCCTTAAGTTGTCTGCAGCCCCTCAAAAGGTTAATTGCTTGGGTCTACAGCCCTGGAGGAGAAAATGGCAACCCACTCTAGCATCCTTGCCTGGAGAATCCCCATGGACAGAGAGCCTGGTGGGCTACAGTCCATAGGGTCACAAAGAGTCCGATACAACTGAAGCAACTTAGCACATGTGCACAACAATGGTGACAGAGGTCTATTTTGTTTCACTAAACTGAGGTGTCTAAAGAGGAAGAAAAGGGAAGAGGGAAGACAAAACATTTCAATCACTGATACTAGGAAGATGTATCCAGAGAGCAGATATAAGTTGGACAATGAAACCCTGGGACAGTGGGGTTTTCTTGAAAGAACCAGGGGGTATGTCCCATCCCCAAGTAAACAAGAGAACCAGAATCCTGACACATAAAGAGAACTTATTCCCTGAGAAGAACGCAAAATCCTGGCAAAGTCTGGGCTGCAGTTGCCTTCCGACAAAGAACAGAGTTTCTGGCTACAATTTGTTCTGGGGTCTGGAAAAAAGCTGTTTGAGAGGAACCCAAATGGATGGCAACTGTCCAAACTGCAAAGCAGTGGAAGAAAAGCCCTCTGTGCCCCCAGAGCACACACTTCCTTGCAGTGCCTGCTTTTTCATTTCACAGGCTAGGAAGACTAATGTAGAGTCTGCTTTGAATGCTTAGGCGGTGACAGAGACAGATCTGGGTGCCATGTCCTACAACTGTTGGGAAGTGAATATACCCAGGGAGATATATTTTTCGGGCCATCTAATCTACAAAAACAACCACAGAAACAGCCATAACCTGCTGAATGTTGTTCGGCAAAATAAATCTTGGCAGCACATCTTTCAAGTTACGTACTTGCCATACCTTTCCCAGATTTCTCTAAGACTGAAGCTTCCTCCCAAGACTTGACTTCCTGAATTATTTTTGGAGTAGAAAAAGTCATTTTTTTTCCCCATATTTTAAAAGTGCCCTGAAACGGCTCAGCCTGTTTCACATTCTCACTGTCTCACATTCCTAGCCTGGCTCCCTGCCCTGTTACAGTGAGGCGCTCTCAGCTTCCAATCCTACAGTGCCTTACAGGCTGGACTTTAGAGAAAGGCTGGCTCCAGTGGGGGGTGGACAGAAGAGAAAACTGCAATCAGAAGTGAATCAGATTGCCTTAAAGCACATCAGACTTAATTTTTTAGACTTTCTTTTAACCATTATTTCGTTTATTTACATACTTAGTGTCCATGCAGGCAAATGCACATCCATTGCAGAAAACTAAAAAATACAAAGAAATAATTAAAAAAACAAAATACAAACCATAGTGTCTGGGAGTAGCTATACTATTACATTTGATTTGATGCAGAACTTCACAGACTTTTTTCCCTGTTAAAATCTATTTTTAACGGGCTCATAATATAATAATTAAAAACCGATCCTTTTAATAGATTACTATGGATATCTTTCAGATCAATAAATGCAGAACTACACAATCATTTTGAATGACTATCTACTATTCCATTATGCATTTGTAAAGCAATTTTGCTTCCCATGTTATCCAGAATCCAGCCAGGGTCTGACTCAATGTGTATCATTAATTGAATGAATTAATGTAGCTAAAGTATTTACTTATTTTTAATATTTAAAAACATTTATTTGACCGCATCGGATCTTAGTGCCAAACTTGGGATCTTTCATTGCGGTGCACAGGCTTTTCATTGCAGTTGCGGCAGTGAAGACTCTCTAGTTGTGGTATGTGGGATCTTAATCCCCTGACCAGGGGTCAAGCCTGTGTTCCCTGCACTGCAGAAGACTCTTTTTTTTTTTGGCAGGTGTACCCTTAACCACTGGACCACCAGGGATGTCCCTCAAGATATTTAATTGGCCCATTTATTTTTTTTTTCATTTTCTCTGTCTTTAAAAAAGACACTTTTTTTTTAGAGAGAGTTGTAGGTTCACAGTAAAATGAAAAGAAAGGTACAAATATTCTTATATACTCATTGACCCCACATATGCACAGCCTATCATCAATATTTCTCACCAGAACGGTACATTTGTTACAATGGCTGAACCTACATCGACACATCATAATCGCCATAAGTCCATAGTTTGCATTATGGCTCACAATTGTTTTATACATTGTATGGGTTTGGACAAATGTATAATGACATGTATCCATTATTATGGTAACAGAGTAGTTTCTTATTCCTAAAGAACCTCTGTGCTCTACCTCTTTATCCCCCACTCCCAAACCCTGGCAACCACCGATCTTTTACTGTCTCCATAGTTTTGCCTTCTCCAGAAGGTCAGTTAGTTGGAATCAAACAGTATATCTTAAAAATTGTTCTCATCCCAACACTTGAGAATCAGTTGCTAGCTAGCAACATTATGTGTGGACAGAGTAAAGGATGACTAGCTGTAATAATTATCTTACACACATACACATTTATTTATACATATGATTTCACTTGAGCTTCATAACAACTCTATGAGAGGCAAAATGGAGGCAAAGAGAGGTATTCCAATAGCAAGTGGCAGAACCTGGACTTGCCTATAGATAACTGTGTATATGTAAAGCAGTTTCCAAACTCAAGTTTGGCTGCTCACTGCTCAGAAGCCAATACTTGGACTTCCCTGGTGGCACAGTGGGTAGGAATCTGCCTGCCAATACAGAGGACATGGGTTGGAACACTCGCCTGGGAAGATCCCACATGCAGCAGAGCAACAAAGCCTGTGCGCCACAGCCACCGAAGAATATGCACTCTAGGCCCTAGAGCCACAACTCTTGAGCCTGCTTGCTGCAGCTACTGAAGCCCACACGCCTACAGCCCACGCTCCGCAGAAAGAGAAGCCACCATAATGAGAAGCCTGCCCACTCTAACGAGGGGTAGCCTCTGTGCACAGCAACGTAGACCCCATACAACCAAAAAAAAAAATAAATAAAAAATCCGATAAGAGACTAGACTTCGTTGGAAAGGGAAAGGTTCCTTTATTCAGGAGACTGGCAACCTGAGGAGTAGGCAGACATGTGTTTCAGAACCAACTCTGAAGATTCCGCTAAGGCCATGAAAGTGTTTGAAAGGGGAATAGGGGAAGTAATCTCAGTTTATCACTAAGGCAGGGGGTCAGATTCTCTGCCAATTTCTGCTGTGTGCAGACTTGCTGACCCCCCATAATCTTCCTTTAGATGCTGTTTTTCTTTTTTAGGCCTCCAGAACTGTGAGACAATGAAATTTTATTATTGTAAGCCACCTTGCGTGTGTGACTTTGATATAGCCACCCTAGGAAACTAGCACAGGGTCCTTGTGATATACACAGCTGATCCTCCAAGCATTCTACCGTGAGATCACGTCTTATGGGAAATTACAAGTTTTCTTTATTGTTTAAGCTATTTTTTGTTAGAAAGGGTTTGTGTTGTTGTTTAATCATGTCCGACTCTTCTACCCCATGGACTGTAGCCCACCAGGCTCCTCTGTCCATGGCATTTCCCAGGAAAGAATACCGGAGTGGGTTGCCATTTCCTTCCCCAGGGGATCTTCCTGAACCAGAGGTGGAACCTGGGTCTCCTGAATTGGCAGGTGGATTCTTTACCACTGCACCACCCAAATAACATTGTGTCAAGTTTAAGGTGTACAACAGGATGATTTGATACATTTATATAAATATGTGAAATGATTACCATAATAAGATTGAGATTGACCCATTTGTTAAATTTCTACATTTCATGATGCCATTTAAAGTGACCTAAACAGGGACTTCCCTGGTGGCCCAGTGGCTAAGACTCCACACTCCCAATGCAGGGGGCCTGGGTTCAAACTCCGGTCAGGGAACTAGATCCCACATGCTGTAACTAAGCAAGTGTGTCATAACTAGAGAAAACCATACACAACAGTGAAGACCCAGGACTTCATTACTCATAAACAATAAAAATTTAAAAAAAAAGTGACCTAAACAATGTATCATCTTTCCAAAACTGAGAACTCCTTATGAATTCCAGTTCTTTGAGATAAGTTTCTGAGTTAGAATGCCCAGTAAGGCCTCCCTGGAGCTTGAATAAGTTTGTTTTGAAGGAAAAATTTTCCCTTCTTTCCTTCTAGGTTCATCATCTGGTCTAATATTTACATTGACATAAAATAGATTAATAGGAGAAAAACAAATTTAATCATGTAAGTATGTACAGCAGTCACACAAAGATAGAATCAAAGGTAGGTAGGCAATTGACGTTTATATACCATCCTAGGGCTTTCCTGGTAGCTCAGCTGGTAAAGACTCTGCCTGCAATAGAGGAGACTTCAGCTTCAACTCCTGGGTCAGTAAGATCCCTTGGAGAAGGAATAGGCTACCCACTCCAGCGTTCTTAGGCTTCCCTGGTGGCTCAGACAGTAAAGAATCTGCCTGCAATGCGGGAGATCTGGATTTGATCCCTGAGTTGGAAAGATCCCATGGAGGAGGGCATGGCAACCAACTCTAGTATTCTTGCCTGGAGAATCCCCCTGGATAGAGGAGCCTGGCAGGTTACAGTCCATGGGGTCGCAAATAGTTGGACTCAACTGAGCAACTAAGCACAGCACAGCACAGCACAGCACAGCACAGCACATTCAATCCTGAGCTAAGGAGAAGAGGCTAGTGGTTGGGGACTTCACAGGGGCAGAAGACAGTTTGCAAGAAGAGGAGAAGAGCAAATGTTTGTTACACACGTGTTTGTAACGGCACACAAATAAGTCTTTCTGATATATAAAAGTATCTATGGAAATAGCTCTCTTTCTGGTATAGGCTCCCTATCTAAATTCTCTTAAGCAGTTAAGGGAGATATAAAAAGCTTTTCCTGAATCTTCGGAGTCTTCAGTTCAGTTCAGTTGCTCAGTCGTATCTGACTCTTTGCAACCCCATGGACTGCAACACACCATGCTTCCCTACCCATCACCAACTCCTGGAGCTTGCTCAAAGTCGTGTCCATTGAGTCAGTGATGTCATCCAACCATCTCATCCTCTGTTGTCCCCTTCTCCTGCTTTCAGTCTTTCCCAGCATGAGGGTCTTTTCCGATGAGTCAGTTCTTCGAATTAGGTAGCTAAAGTATTGGAGTTTCAGCCTCAGCATCAGTCCTTCCAATGAATATTCAGGACTGATTTCCTTTAGGATTGACTGGTTTGATCTCTTTGCAGTCCAAAGGACTCTCAAGAGTCTTCTCCAACACCACAGTTCAAAAGCATCAATTCTTTTAATTGCCTTCAACTCAAAGCAATACACTTGCTAAAGTATTTTGGGATGGCATTTTCTGCTCCCCACTCAACTTATTTCACAAGCTCTCACAGTAACTACTCTAGTGACTCTTCTTGGGGAGGCTGTATGTGTGTGTGTGTGTGCTTAATTGCCAAAGTGGGAAAGCAGAATGTTGGAACACAGTCGCAACCCTTGGTAATTTTATATAGCCTGTTTCAATTGTCACACACGGTTCGCATAGAATCACTTCTTAGCCGACAAATTGCTTGATTTGCTAAATGAATGTTTCATTTCACTTACCTCCAAGAGGAAATAAATGTTCTGTGATGGCCATGAGGAAGGTAACATTTTATATCAAATGGAAATTGTAAACCTCTTCGGTGGAGGCAACCTCAGCAATGGTTTTATTGATAAAAACACATTCTCTATTTTTTGTTGCTTTCTTGGTTTTTGCCTTCTGATCGTGGAATTAAAATTACATAGTATTTTCTTTTTTTTTAAATTTATTTATTTGGTTTTGGCTGTGCAGGGTCTTCATTGCCGTGAATGGGCTTTCTCTAGTTGCAGCAAGTGTGGGCTCCTCTTTGTTGAGGTGTGTGGGTTCAAGGCGGTGGCTTCTCTTGTTGTGGAGCACAGGCCCTAGCGCGAGGCCTTCAGTAGTTGCGGCACACAGGCTTCGTTGTTCCACAGCATGTGGGATTTTCCTGATCAGGAACTGAACCTGTATCTCTCGAGTTGGCAGGAGGATTCTTGACCACTGAGCCATCAAGGAAGCCTGGTGATGGAATTATTATATGCTTAAAAGGATTTTAAAAGATTAGAATAATTTGATTTTGCTTTTCCTTTTTTTTGGAAGGAAGCTTTGGATTATTTCATCTAATTTGTGTAGCCTGTATCAATCCTAAATTCCATGCTGTGCTGTTTCCCTGAGAAATCAGCCCATGGAGGACTCAAAGCGTGGCCTTCAGCTACCCAGTGAGCCAGCCATGCCTAGCAGTTCTAGGCCCCTTGCTCAAAGAGCTCTTCTAGGCTAAGCGGCCAGGATACTGTTGTAGAAGGGGGTTCAAACTTTCTCATTAAAGCCTCAGTCCTGCCCAGGAACCACGGCACCACCTCTCTCTCTCCCAGGGTACAGAACAGCTGTCCTAATAACTGAAATTTCTTGAGGAAGTTCTGAGATTCCTGGACTGGGGGGGCCGTGTTGAAAGGATAACATCTTGCCCTCGTAGCAGGACCAGCTACATAATTTGCAGGCTCAGTACTGAGAAATGGGGTGTTTCCTGCCATATCAAACAAGGATGTCACAGTCATCAGCGATTCCAGCCCTCCAGGGCAACAAGGAAGGAGAACAGTACCTGCTACCCTGCAGCCATTAGGTTGCTGTCTATGGCGAGCACTGAAGAATCACGCAGGATACTGGTCCCATAGCTGAGATGCACATCGGCTCAATGGACATGAGTTTGAACAAGCTCTGGGAGATAGTGAAGGAGAGGGAAGCCTGGTGTGCTGCAGTCTATGGGGTCACAAAGAGTCAGATGTGACTTAGCAACTGAACAGCAACACCGATATGAAAGGAATGATTTCAGTGAGCCCAGACTCTTGCATCTTCCCATGCATGGTAAAGCACTAAATTCCTTAACTTGAGTTATGTGGTTTTCTTTAATTCACGAAAATGCTTTTGATGTTTAGACTACCTGCCCTTTGCTGCAAACGTCTATGTAACCTGACTCCTCCCCCTACCTCCTCGAAGCAGTTCTCTCAGGGTCACTTGAGATGCTGTCTCCCAGGCTTGAAGTCCTAAATAATTCCACCGAATAAAACATAACTCTCCCAACTTTTAGGTTGTGACTATTTTTTAAGTCAACACCTGGTAGCAAGATCAACTACATAAATTGCAGACCCAGTACAAAATAAAAACATGAACCCTTCCTCAACAAATTGTTAACAGTTGTCAGGCAGCAAAAGCAAAATATTCAGCCAAGTGCAGGACCCTTTGACCCTGGTTCTCTGTATGATGGACTACATACGTTGTGTGTGCATGTTATATCGCTTCAGTAGTGTCCGACCCTTGGCAAACCTGTGGACCGTAGCCTGCCAGGCTCCCCGATCATGGGATTCTCCTGACAATAATACTGGACTTGAAGGAGTCCTTGGGCCTAGAAAAGAAAACTATGGTCTCAAAGGCCCTTGCTGAATCATCTAATTTCGGGGGAAACAAAACCTAACTTTAAGTCCCTCCTTGATGCTCCAGGCTGGTTAGATCTCCGTGGGACTTATCACTCCCTGCCCAAAACCTCCCACCCCCTGTTCAGCTACCAAAGATTACTGAAAATGTCCTGCCTGATTAATGTTTCCCTTATCGATTCCACAAACCTCCCTTTAAATATGAAGCCTCCCTGATCCCTCTCGAACTTAGCCTGATCGTTAGGCCGAGTGTTGCCCCTCCTTGCCTGAATAAAGGTAACCTACCTCCGTTGAGGTCATCTCTCCTTTTCTGTCTCGGCTGGAATTATACCTTACATTCTTGGTGCTGAAACCCGGGAGAGGGCGAGGCACTCGTGTGTCTCTCCCTCTCTCTCCTTCTCATTGTTTTCTCTTTTCCCAGAATCTGGGAACATGAACACCTGCTGAACTCACTTTCTGCCAGGGCTCATAAGTTCCCCTTGGGGATGCCCAGTGCCTTGGTGAGCGGTGCAAGCCTTGTCCTAAGGCTTTATTGGTGCTTTACGTACCCCCAGGCCTCCGGCTCTATCCCCTTTCTCTCTCTCTCTGACGACTTCTGGAACAGGGAGATCTTGCCATTCGAACACTCTACATGCAACACTCCACTCAAGCCGACCCCGAGATTAAGGTAATATCCAGACGGTGTTCTAGAGGTGCCCTAGAACCCAGTCCTCTCCGGGTCCCGGGGACCCCTGCCCTAAGGTGGTGGGGGATGCTCCACCTTGACACAGAGCTCTCTTCTCATAACTCCTATTGTGAGTATGGGTGGCGACTCGAACTTCCAATAGGAGCCGCTGCTTGCCTTTCAATTATGGGGTCTGGCCAATCTGTCCCAAAAGATTCCCCTCTGGCCTGTGTTCTCAAAAACCTCAAATCACTCTTACTCACTGAACTCAAAGCTAACTGCTTAAAATAATTCTGTATTCAGATCTGGCCTTAATACCAATCAGACAATCAAGACTGCTGGCCTGAATTTGGCACATTTGACTTTAACATTCTTCAAAATCTCACCGACTTCCTTAAACGGAATGACAAGTGGTCAGAGGTCCTATATGCCCAAGGCTTTTGGGCCTTTGGAGCAGGCCCTCCCTATGCAAGGCCTGCTCCACCCATGAGGTCCTTCTATGCACCTTGCCACCCAAGCAAAAGGGCCATTCTTCTTCAGCTAACCCCGATAGCAACCTTCCATACCCCTGGATTTCAACCCCGTGGACGTGGACGAGCCCCCTACCAGCCACACCACCAACCCTCTCCATCCCCCTCATCCAACTCACCTACTGACTCTGAAACCTCTCCTAACTTCCCCCCAACCCCACTACCCCATCTCCCTCACTCTCCCTCCCCTCTTCCCTTCCCCTCCTGCCACATGGTCATAGTACCCAACACATGTTTCCCCTGAGAGAGGTGGCAGGACCAGAGGGCCCCACCCAAGTCCACGTGCCATTTTCACTGTCAGACATGAGCCGGATAGAAGAAAAGTTAGGATCATTTTCTGAAAATCCTACCAGATACAGAAAAGAATTCCTGAGACTCTCCCAGGCCTATAATCTCACATGGAATGATGTATATTATATCCTAAATATAATATAAATCGCTATATTATAAATCACCAAATCACTCTCACCCCAGATGAAAAAGACCGTATCTGGAAAGCAGCGAAAGCCCATGCTGATTACTTATATAACCAGAACTGGGATAGCCCAGTTGCTGATGAGGCGGTGACTTAGTTAGATCCCCACTCAATGTACCAGCCTGGTGACCCAGGTATCAGGAGACTCAATCATATTACCTGCCTTCTAGAAGGAATGCAGAAAAATACTCATATCAATGTCAATTATGATGAAGTCAGGGAAATCACCCAAGGGGTGAATGAAAACCCTGCCTTATTCTTGGCATGCCTCACAGAGGCAGTCCAGAAGTATACCAACCTAGATATCACCACCCCTTCTGGATTACTCTACCTTCATGTTCAATTCATCAGCCAGTCCTCCCCTGACATAAGATGCAAGTTTTGACAACTAGAGAAGGGCCCTGAGACTCTCCCAAAGAGAGCTTCTAAAGTAGCCTTCAGAGTGTTCAATAATAGAGAAGAGGGGGCTAAGAGAGAAAAAGACCATGAGAGGAAAGCTAAATATGCCTTTTTGGCACAGCAAGTAAAGTAAGAGATCAGTCCAGCCCAAGTCATACCAGACCAGGGCTTAAGACCCACCCCCAGACCCTGCTTCCGATGCAACCAGTCAGAAAACTGGGCAAAGGCATGCCCAACCCCACGCTCCCCCCCAAAACATACCCAACCTGTGGTCAGTGGGGACACTGGAAGATGGACTGTCCCCAGGGACACCCTGGCACCCCTGGGGAGGTCCCCACCTCCCAGACCTGGAGAGTGGAATGTTCATAAGGATGTCCTAGTGTCCCTGGGGAGATCCCCATTTCTCCCCAGAACCCCAGCCCAACCCTATGAGAGTGCTTCCAATGACGGGGCCTAGGTTCCAGCCCCCCGGCCTGTGACCTGGACACAAGCTTGGAACTTAGGGTAGGTGGGGTAGTGGCCAGGAAAAAGACCTCTTTTATAGTAGACACTGGAGCCGCTTTCTCTCTTAACTTCCTACACTGGCTCAACTCAAGACTCAGAACTCACAATCAAGGGAGTCTCTGGAGTTCCCTTAAGGCCAAAAATCCACCCTCCATTACTCCGTCAATTTGGAAAATCTGCCCTCATACATTCGTTCCTTACAATGCCTCAGTGCCCAATGGCATTGCTAGGTAGAGATCTATCATCCAAATTGGGGGTCTTTATTACCATACCCACCCTCGAGACAGTCTCTATATCCTGCATGCAGATGGCACCTGGACTGTTTCTGTCCCTCACCCTTGACCTTCCCTTAGATCTACCCACCTTAGACCGCCAAGTTTGGGACACTGATCACCCATCCATAGCCAAACCTCATTCCCCACTCCACATTACCCTAAAAGACCCCTCGACTATAATCACCCAATAAGAGTACTCTCACCCCGGAGGCCCACAAGGGACTTAAGCCTATCATAGACCATCTTCTTCAAGCCTCCATCTTAATTCCTACCCATTCACCACACAATGCCCCTATTCTGGCAGTAACGAAGGGACCAAACTCTTGGAGACTGGTCCAGGATCTTTGAAAAATCAATGAGGCCATCACACCAACATTCCCAGTAGTCCCTAACCCTTACACCCTTCTGTCTGCCATACCCCTGACTACAATCCACTTCACAGTATCAGATCTCAAAGACGCTGTTTTCACCATCCCCCTCCACCCTCTCTCCCAACCCCTTTTTGCCTTCACCTGGCAAGACCCCAAGACTCATGTTTCCCAACAACTAACATGGACAGTTCTCCCCCAGGGGTTCAGAGACAGCCCCCACTTTTTTGGGCAGGCTTTACAAAAGGACCTACAGACACTCGACCTTGCCCCAATTCATCTCCTCCAATACGTAGATGACCTCCTCCTTTGTATCCCAACCTGAAAACTGCCTCCAACATACTGCCTAATTCCTTGGGGCCCCGGGATCCTGGGACTATTGGGTGTCCTGGTCCAAGTCCCAAGTAGTACAGACAAACGTCACCTACCTGGGGCTCTCTATATCTTACTAACAAAGAACTATTCCCCCAGATAGAATCAGGCCTTAATTAACTGTTCACTTCCAAAAACATAAAGGCAACTCTTGTCTATCCTCGACCTCCTAAACTTTTTCCATATCTGGATCCCTAACTTCTCCCTCATTGCAAAGCCACTCTATGAGGCTACTAGAGGATGTCTGGATGAGCCCCTGTTTAACCCCTCCTCGCTGGCCAATCCTATTCACGACCTCAGACAGAGCCTCCTCTGAGTGCCAGCTTTCCACCTGCCAGATCACACCAGGCCATTCTTTCTCTTTGCCCATTCCAACCAAGGACATGCCCTGGGACTTCTATGCCAGCGGGCTGGAGATACCTGGGCTCCCGTCCCCTATCTATCAAAATAGCTTGACATGGTGACCAAGGGGTGGCCTCCCTGTATACAGGCCAGGGCTGCTATCACAGCCCTCGTACCTGAAGCAAATAAACTCTCTAAGCATGCCCCTTTAACAGTCTGTTCTCCACCCACCTTCCGAGACTTACTATCACATTAGGCTTTCCTCTCCCTTCCCCATTCCAGGGTACAGGTTCTACATGCCTTTCTCCTCGACGCTCAGCTCTCATTCTCCCCCTGATCTCCCTTTAACCCCGCCAGCTTATTACCCACATCCTCTACAACAGACTCCTTCCTACATAGCTGCAGCCTAACAGTAGATCTTACCCAAAACCCCTTCCAACACTTAACAGATCAGCCCATCCTAGACCCAGACACCTCACACTGGTTCATTGATGGCAGCTCTCAAAAATCCCCACCCTTCGCGGCAGGATATGCCATCATCCAGAGGGACCTTCGTCACAATCACGGGACCCAGACAATCGAAGCTTCACCTCTGCCACCTCACACCACTTCCCAACAGGCAGAACTGATAGCTCTCACCACAGCTTTGACTCTGGCTAAAAATCTAAGGATTAACATCCACACAGACTCCAAATATGCCTATAACATACTTCACTCAAACATCCTAATTTGGAGAGAAGGGGGTTTCCTAACCCAAAAGGGATCCCCCATTATTAATTCAGACCTGATCCACAAACTTCTAGAGGTACCACTCTTACCAAACAAAGCTGCCCTCCTCCACTGTAGGGGACATCAAAAGGGAAGTCCCATATCAACCTACAACAATGATGCAGACCAGAAGGCAAAGGAGATAGTCCTGTCCCATCCCTCCCTCCAGTCCCCTGTCATCTTAGCCCTGACTCCTTCCAACCCTCCCACCACCAAAGAAATCCTCTCTTATCTACACTCATCCCTCATCCAAAACACTCAAACAGTTTCTCCATAACCACTTCCCCATATCGACTGCTGACCAACAATATTTAGATAACCTTACCCACTCCTGTCAGACATGTCAACATACTAATCCCAGTTCCAACCTTAAACCTACATCCTTTCCAACCCATCAAACGCGAGGCAGCCTCCTGGCACAGGAATGGCAGATAAACTTTACTCATGTGCCCCCATTTTGGAGAGTCAGATATGTCCTGGTCCTTGTGGACACCTTTTTGGGATGGGTAGAAGAATTTCCTACCCCAAACAAGAGAGCCCACACCGTGGCCCAAATCCTCCTCACAGAAATTATCCCCATGTTTGGCCTACCTTCATCCCTACAGTCTGATAACAGCCCAGAATTTACGTTCAAGGTCACCCAACAACTTTTCCAATTCTCACAGATACTCTGGAAATTGCACATTACATATTATCCTCAGTCCTCAGGAAAGGTAGAAAGGATGAACAGAATAATCAAAGAAACTCTTAACCAAACTATCCCTCAAGGTACATCTGGATTGGACTATACTTTTGCCGATTGTTCTCCTCAAAGTACGGACTTTGCCCAGAAAGCCCCTGGGGCTGAGCCCCTTTGAGGTGATGTAGGGAAGGCCCATGCTTCCTCCTGGACTCCTCCCTGAACCTCCTCTCATACCAGGCTTCCTACACTCCTCTCTGATGGAACTCCGCAATGCCCTCAGGAAATATGTCAACCACAACTTGCCCGCCACTGGCCCCCAACCCCCTTGTCCCCTTTACAAACTGGGGACATGGTCTACCTGTCTGATGATCCCCAGAGTGACCTAATCGCAAAGTGGCAGGGACCATTCAAAATCATCCTCCTTACCCCAACTGCAGCTAAACTTGAGAAGGTCACCTCCTGGGTACACCTCTCTCGCCTAAAACGAGTCACCTCCAACCCTGAGCTGCCCTCCTTAACTGACCCCTATCGGGTCTCCCTCACAGGGCCCACCTCCTTAAAAATCACCTGGTGACAACCCCGTCAACCATCCAAGAGGACACTGAATGACCTGGACACTCCTCAAGCTACAACTGTTCCTGACCCAACGACTACAAGACCTCTGGACCAGCGCCCCAAGCGGAACCTCCTTCGAATGTCTGACCACACCAGTGTTTCATCCGTGGCTCCAGGGGACCTTCTACAACCTAACTCCAGACGACACTGATTTCTTTACTCTCATTCTCTACGTCATTCTACATCCTAATGAACACCGTTCCTCCTCAGATCAAGCAACCACCAACTTGGGGCCTTCCGGCCCTTGCCCTGACTGGCCTCTCCCCGTCTCTCTAACTGTAACTGCACTCTTAATCTAGTCCTTGTTGTAGGCCCAGTAACCGTCTCCCCTCAGGACTGGCCACCTATCCTTCGTCTCTTCATTGGTATCGCCTATGTTGCTAGCTGTGCTCTTCTCCCAGGGTGCTATTTCCTCCACACTGCCTAACTGACAGCCCCATGACCGCCCTGTTCTTTATCCTTGCTGCACTCCCCAGCCTTCTGGCTAGTACCTGCCCCTGCTCAGACATTTATTCCTATGTTCATTCCTCATGCTATAATACGGCTCCAAGACCATGCACCATGAACCTTGGCAGGGTGAGTCCAAATCCCTACTCACTGTTAAAGTACAAAAGAGAGGGAGTTTCGAGAACACCTGCCATAAGCCAAATGGAAGAAACATATGTTTCTATTCCATTACCCACTGGGGCTACTCAGATGGCAGTGGGTACTAGATCTATATCGGGAAAAGAAACAGGAACAAATCATAAAGGACATAATTTCCCAGTTACAGGCAACCCCTGAGCCTTATAAACACCTAGACCTCCTTTCCCAATTACGGCCTCTCCTAAAACCTCCCTCTGACAACCAACACCTTACCCGCCTTCTCAACTCTTCTTTCCAATTCTTCCAGTACACAAAACACACATCCCATTGTTGGATATGCATGTCACTGTCTCCCTCACCACACATAGCAATTCCCTTACCCTCAACTTGGCTGTCACAGGGCAACTATACCTCCCCTCCCCAACAAAAAACTACACAACTCATTGGGCCAGTCTCTGACAATGTCCTTCTCTCAGCCTCTTCAAACCTAACCTGTATCAACTATATTGGTCTTACAAACTCCGCTGCCTCCTTCTGTTCCACTTGGGTTCTCTGGAACAGCACAAATAATTGCACCAACCTGGGAATCTTCATTCTCTGTGGGACCTACGCATATTCATGCTCCCCTTTGACCCCCCTGGACCTTGCATCTTGGTCTTCCTGACCCTGGGTCCAACATTCCTCAAAGAAGAAGAGATAGAACAAATAGCCTACCCGCAAGGGGAACTTTCCCACAGATAAAAAAGAGCTGTTATAGCCCCCCTCCTGATTGGTATGGCATAGCAGCAGCCCTAGGCACCGGGATTGGGGGCATCTCAACCTCAGCCCATTTCTGCTACAAGCTGTCCCAAGAGTTTAATGAGGACATGGTAATGGAGTTCTTCATTTCAGTCCAAAGACAAATTAAGTCATTAGCTTCTGCGGCCCTACAAAATAGGCGAGCCCTGGACCTTCTCACCGTGGAAAAGGGAGGGACCTGCCTTCTCCTAGAAGAAAGTGAAAGTGAAGTCGCTCAGTCGTGTCCCACTCTTTGCGACCCGGTGGACCGTATCCTATCAGGCTCTTCAGTCCATGGGATTCTCCAGGCAAGAATACTGGAGTGGGTTACCATTTCCTTCTCCAGGGGATCTCCAGGAGAGGACTAGGAGAGGCATAGTTCAGGGCAGAGTCAAAGAACGTAGAGACAGAATCGAACGCCACAGAAGAGAGTTACAGAACCTTTCCACTCCCCAAAACCTTTCCAACTGGCCTTCCCTTGGCTGCTCCCTTTCTTGGGACCATTGCTGCTTATCATTTTATTCCTCTTATTTGAACCCTGTTTCTTCAATCTCTGTCAAAGCTTTCTCCAAGAATGGATTCGGGCCATCTCTTGAGACCAGGTCAAGATTATTCTTCTTGAGAGCCTTACCCCGAACCTCAGGAAAAGAGACCCTGGGCTCTAGGACAATCCTCTGTTCCAGACCCAGAACTGTCGCCCCTAACCATCAGGATGTAGCCAGAGAGATATGGCGCCCTTTTCCCCATTTTTTTATGATTTCGGGGTCTGGAATGAAGGAGTCCTTGGGCCTAGAAAAGAAAACAATGGTCTCAAAGGCCCTTGCTGAATCATCTAACTTCGGGGGAAACAAAACTGAACTTTAAGTCCCATCTTGATGCTCTGGGCCTGTTGCATCTACCTAGGACTTATCACCCGCTGCCCAGAAACCTCCCACCCCCTATATCTGCCTGGGACTTATCACCCTCTGCCCAGGGGACTTATCACCCCCTGCCCAAAGCCTCCCACCCCCTGTTCAACTACCAAAGATTACTGAAAACTTCCTGCCTGACTAATGTTTCCCTTATCACTTCCACAAACCTCCCTTTAAATACAAAGCCTCCCTGATACCTCTCCCTCTCAGCCTGATCATTAGGCTCCTCCTTGCCTGAATAAAGGTAACCTACCTCCATTGAGATCGTCTCTCCTTTTCTGCCTTGGCCCGAACTATACCTTACAGGAATGAGTTGCATGCCCTTCTCCAGCGTATCTTCCAGACCCAAGGATCGAACTTATGTCTCAGTTTCCTACATTGGCAGGCAGGTTCTTTACCACTAGTGCCACCTGGGAAGCCCCCACACCTGTAAAGCTGGCCCAGCCACAGCTGTAAGCCTTGCTACATTCACTCTTTAAAAGTTATTATTATTTTTATTTTTTAAAACGTTTTTGACCACACCTTCAGGTTTGTGGGATCTCAGTTCCCCGACCAGGAACCAGGGCCCTTGGCAGTGAAAGCACAGAATCCTAACCACAGGACCACCAGCGAACTCCCTCTGTGTGCACTTTAAATACATTATATGTTTAATGCTCTTAACCCCATTTTGTTAAAGAAGACTCTGAGGTTTTGAGAGGTTAAGTTTCTCGAGGTCCTGCAGCCAGTAAGTGCTGGAGTCTGAATTCATACACTGCTTCTGAACTGGAAAGCTCCAGCTCCATTTCTACCACAAACGGGAGATAATCTTCCCATTTAACAAAGTCCATTGTTGGTGAACAATGACTGCTTGTTCTGGAAGGAAGGGATGGGATCTTCCCGATAAGCCTAGACTACCCAGAGCCAGGAAGAACCTCTAGGCCACTGCCTCTAAAACTATAAAACTCTTTCCAAAGGTTTAAATACCCTGCCAGTCCAACCTCCATAGAGCAGCTGCCACAGCTGAGCAGCTTCCTGGTGCTTGTTTGTATTCTTTCCCACACATCTTCCTAAGGAAAATAGCTCCAGGGTGTTTTAAAGCCTCTACTTAGGACAGCTCCACTCCACCCTGCCTCCAGGCTGCTGGACCCTCTGCCTCCCATTGAGCAACCCTTCAGGACACCTTCCCTCACTTGAGCTCCAGGTCTCCCAGAACATCCCACCTTGGACCTGCCCTGGGAAAGTGTCCAGCTGTGCTGAGACAAAGGCCGGTGGGGAAAGAGGGGGAGGTGGGAGAGGGGACTCCCAAAAGCTCACTGCAGAGCAGACTCTGGCAGCCTCCCCCCCCCACCAAAGGAACTCTTCTACTCCTCCGTAAAAACTTGCATCAGGAGATGCAAGTAAGGAAGAGGGGACTGAGCCCCAAAGTCCAGGGTGTTGTTAGGTAGTTAGAATAGGAAACAGGAGTCCAAAATGGCGGTGGCTAGAAGACAAGGAAGGGAAAAGCCCGCGAAAATAGAACAAGGAAGGTCAGAGGACCTGAGTGAGAACTGCAGATAGAACAGCACTCCTGTCTAAGCCCAGTTTGCACAGGACAGGCCCAGGGGGCAGAAATAAACATATAAAATAGGAGCCAAAGCACTCTCTCTCTCTCTCCTGTGCCTCGAAGATAGATTCTCCCTTTCACTCCCACGCGCTGGGGTGTTCTCTTCATGGCCTTGGATCTTTGAGGATGAATTCTCCAGCTATCATCTTCTAAATAAAATAGAACTGTAACACTGAGCTGTAACACTGATTTATTTAAGAGCTATAATACGGTCTGTCCAAGACCCGAGAGCTGTGGCCTGCCGAGGGCTTCAATGTCCGTCACTCCAAATCTTTGTTGTGACGAGACAAGAGCTGAGGAACATACCCTTGCATGACATCTACACTTGCCTGACAGGTTCGATCCCTGATCAGGGAACTAGGTACCAGATGCCGGAACACTAAGAGTTTTCATGCCTCACCTAAAGATCCCTCATGCTGCAACTAAGACCCAGCACAGCCAAATAAATTAATATTTTAAATGCAATAAAGGAGGCAGACGCCAGTCAGAAACCACTAGAATTGATGGAATAAAAACTTGCCTAGAGACAGAAATCCAAAACTGATGCAAAGAGCTTGTCCTTGTGGAAGCTGCTTTCTGTTTCCTGTTCCCGCTTTGTGGTATTTATCGATTAGGGCAAAAGACTGTTGAGTTTGTGAACACATGCAGCAAAATGTTCTTGATCTCTTCAAAATTTTTTTTGTCCCTGTCAACTAAAAAAAAAAAAAAAAAACCACCACCTAAAAGTTGAGAGTTATGTTTTATTCAGTGACATACAGAGAACTTAGCCTTCGAGACAGGCTCTCAGAGAGCTCTGAGGGGGACTTACCTGGTGGCCCAGTGGCTGACTCCACACTTCCACTGCATGCAGCACAGGGTCAATCCCTGGTTGGGGAACTAAGATCCCACATGCCATTGGGGCTCAACCAAAAACAAGTAAATAAATAAAATGCTCTGAGGGACTGTTCCAAAAAGGTAAGGGAGAAGCCAGGATTTATAGGAGTTTTTGCAATGGAAATAGTGACAGCCTTTATTTTCTTGGGCTCCAAAATCATTGCAGATGGTGACTGCAGCCATGAAATTAAAAGATGCTTGCTCCTTGGGAGAAAAGCTATGCCAGACCTAGACAGCATATTAAAAAGCAGACACATTACTTTACCAGCAAAAGTCCGTCTAGTCAGAGCTACGTGATAGGGCCCATATGGGGTCTCATTGATAAGATGGCTCATTATGTAGACTTCGCAAACGAAGAATAAAATCAGAATCATCTGTGAGACTGACCAAATTGCCCAAATTGCATCCTGTTATCTCACTGGAGCCTATCTTCTCAAAGGTTCGAGACCACCAGATTCTAGACCTCCGGCTACATGACCATCCCTTCAGAGAATTTTTCATTGGTGGGGTATAAGAAGGATTCCGTCAGAAAGGGAGAATGTTGATTCTCCTTAAGGGCCAGTCACCTTCTCTTTTCCCTCTAATAAATTTCCCTTTTCTTGCCTGACTGCCTGGCTCACTCTCTTTTTCTCTGCACTTGACTTACACTATGGTTTTTCCAGTGGTCATGTATGGACGTGAGACTTGGACCATAAAGAAAGCTGAGTGTCGAAGAACTGATGCTTTTGAACTGTGGTGTCGGAGAAGCCTCTCGAGAGTCCCTTGGACTGCAAAGAGATCAAACCAGTCCATCCTCAAGGAAATCAGTCCTGAGTATTCATTGGAAGGACTGATGTTGAAGCTGAAGCTCCAATACTTCTGCCACCTGATGCAAAGAACTGACTGTTTAGAAAAGCTCCTGATGCTGGGAAAGATTGCAGGCAGGAGAAGAAGGGGACAACAGAGAATGAGATGGTTGGCATCACTGACACGAGTTTGAATAAGCTCTGGGAGTTGGTGATGGGCAGGGAAACCTGGTGTGCTGTAGTCCATGGGGTCGCAAAGAGTTGGACACGACTGAGAGACTGAACTGCCTGCCTGATTGACTTGCAATGAAGACCAGGTAATGGGATCATCAAAAGATCGCTGGTCATTAAAGAAAACCAGATATCTCAAGGAATTTAGTGCTTTTCTGTGAATGGGGAGCTATAACATCTGGGCTCATGGAAAGCATTCCTTTGGTATGCATCTCAGCTATCTAGGGCCAGTATCCTGGGTCTTCTCATCCTGAGTCTTTCCCAGTGTACCATGGAGGGGCATGGTGGGGGGAAGCAGGTGGAATGGTGTGGTGGCTTTAATGTGGTGGCTCGATGGCTGCAGCATTCTTTGTTCAGTGACGTGGTAGGTGGCTTTCTTAGTTCACACTATTAACCACCATCATGGTGTGAGGTTGGAGGACAACGGGACAAACGTCAACAGAGGAGTGGGTGCTTTAATGGTAGGGCTGCTGGCTCTGCTGTGCTAACGTCACGGACTAACACCTCAAACCTCCTCAGGCATCTGAAACTTCAAATAGCAGTGTGTTCTCTGTGATCAGCTTCTTCCATGAGCAGGATTTATTTACAGCAAATTTCCAGATCAGAAAGCCCAAGATTGAGCACCATTCTTCCCAGATTGCCCCCTTCACTACTCCTGGAGACCCCCTTGAGTCAGTGTATGGTATGGGGGGAGATTAAAGGCTTATATGGACCAAGTTCTTTATCCATGATGAATTCTTGAGATTCAGCACTGTTAGTGGGGATGGATAGTCACTACTGCCACTATTGACTGGAAAAAAGAGTTCACAGTCTGAATGCTGAAGCTGACTATTATGTTTTATTCAGTGGACAAAACTGAGGAGTTCAGCCTGGGACATAGCCTTTCAGATGATTCTGCTGAAGTGATCTGCTCTGAAGAGGCAATGCAGGAGCCAGAACATATGAGTTTTTGCATCAGAAACCAGATAGTTGGAACATTAAAAGATTACTGTTTAGTTTAAAAAAATTTTTTTGGCCATGTTGCATGGCACATAGGATCTTAGTTCCCCAAGCAGGAATCTGTCAACTTAAAAAATATTTACAACCTAGAAGCTGAGAGTTGTGTTTTATTTGGTGGGAATTTTTAGGACCTCAGGTACGGGAGACAGCATTCAAATAACCCTGAGGAAACTGCTCTGTGGAGGCGAGAGAAGGAGCCAGGTTATACAGAAGTTTTATACCAAAAGGTAGGTAGTCTGAACATCAAAAGATTACTGTTAATTAAAGAAAATAAGATAACCCAAGTAAAAGAATTTAGTGCTTTTCTATGTATGGAAGACGCCAGAGTGCAGGCTCACTGAAATCATTCCTTTGATATATATATCTCAGCTATCTGGGGTCAGTTCCTGTGTTTTTACATCCTGGATTTCCTTGGGGCTCATCTTAGGGAGTAGCTGTAGTCTGACAGTTACTATTTTTTTTTATTCCTGTGTTCCCTCAGGGTTCATTGGCTCACATTGGAGGGCTCCAGTCACTGATAATGATGACATCCTTGTTTACTGATATGGCAGGAAATATTCCACTTCTCAGATCAAACCCATATCTCCCCGCTTTGGAAAAACAGAGCCTTAACCACTGGGCTGCCAGGGAAGTCTCTAGAAGATTGTTGTTGTTGTTAGTCACCCAGTCCTGTCAGACCCTCTGTGACCCCATGGACTGCAGCCCACCAGGCTTTTCCGTCCACAGGATTCTCTGGGCCAGAATACTGGAGTGGTTTGCCATTTACTTCTCTATCCAGGAGATTAATGTTAACTAAAGAAAATGGAGATCAAACAGGAGATGGCAAGAGTGAACATCAACATTTTAGGAATCAGCAAACTAAAATGGACTAGAATGGGTGAATTTAACTCAGGTGACCATTCATTATATCTACTACTGTGGGCGGCAAGAATCCCTTAGAAGAAATGGAGTAGCCCTCATAGTAAACAAAAGAGTCCAAAATGCAGTACTTGGGTGCAATCTCAAAAACGACAGAATGATCTCAGTTTCCAAGGCAAACCATTCAATATCACAGTAATCCAAGTCCATGTCCCAACCAGTAATGTAATGCTTAAGAAGCTGAAGTTGAATGGTTCTATGAAGACCTACAAGACCTATTAGAACTAACACTCATAAAAGATGTCTTTTTCATTACAGGGGACTGGAATGGAAAAGTAGGAAGTCAGGAAACACCTGGAGTAACAGGCAAATTTGGCCTTAGAGTACAGAATTAAGCAGGGCAAAGAGCTTTGCCAAGAGAACCCACTGGTCATAGCAAACACCCTTTTCCAACAACATAAGAGAAGACTCTACTCATGGACATCACCAGATGGTCAGCACTGAAATCAGACTGATTATATTCTTTGCAGCCAAAGATGGAGAAGCTCTATACAGTCAGCAAAAACAAGACCAAGAGCTGACTGTGGCTCAGATCATGAACTCCTTATTGCCAAATTCAGACTTAAATTGAAGAAAGTAGGGAAAATCACTAGATCATTCAGGTATGACCTAAATCAAATCTCTTATGCTTATACAATGGAAGTGAGAAATAGATTTAAGGGACTAGATCTGATAGGGTGCCTGATGAACTATAGATGGAGGTTTGTGACATTGTACAGGAGACAGGGATCAAGACCATCCCCAAGAAAAAGAAATGTAAAAAAGCAAAATCGCTGTCTGAGGAGGCCTTACAAATAGCTGTGAAAAGAAGAGAAGTGAAAAGCAAAGGAGTAAAGTAAAGATATACTCATTTGAATGCAGAGTTTCAAAGAATAGCAAGGAGAGATAAGAAAGCCTTCCTCAGGGATCAGTGCAAAGAAATAGAGGAAAACAGTAGAATGGGAAAGACTAGAGATCTCTTCAATAAAATTAGAGATATCAAGGGAACATTTCACACAAAGATGGGCACAATAAAGGACAAAAATAGTATGGACCTAACAGAAGCAGAAGATATTAAGAAGAGGTGGCAAGAATACACAGAAGACTGTACAAAGAAGATCTTCATGACCCAGATAACTACGATGGTGTGATCACTCACCTAGAGCCAGACATCCTGAAATGTGAAGTCAAGTAGGCCTTAGGAAGTATCACTACAAACAAAGCTAGTGGAGGTGATGGAATTCCAGGTGAGCCATTTCAAATCCTAAAAGATGATGCTGTGAAAGTGCTGCACTCAATATGACAGCAAATTTGGAAAACTCAGCAGTGGCCACAGGACTGGAAAAGGTCAGTTTTCATTCCAATCCCCAAGAAAGGCAATGCCAAAGAATGCTCAGACTACCACACAATTGTACTCATCTCACATGCTGAGAAAGTAATGCTCAAAATTCTCCAAGCCAGGCTTCAACAATACATGAACCATATTGAACTTTTAGATATTCAAGCTGGGTTTAGAAAAGGCAGAGGAACCAGAGATCAAATTGCCAACATTCACTGGATCATCAAAAAAGCAAGAGAGTTCCAGAAAAACATGTATTTATGCTTTATTGACTATGCCAACATCTTTGACTGTGTGGATCACAACAAACTGTGGAAAATTCTGAAAGAGATGGGAATACCAGACCACCTGACTTGCCGCTTGAGAAACCTGTATGCAGGGCAGGAAGCAACAGTTAGAACTGGACATGAAACAACAGACTAGTTCCAAATAAGAAAAGGAGTACGTCAAGACTGTATATTGTCACCCTGCTTATTTAACTTATATGCAGAATACATCATGCGAAATGCCAGGCTGGATGAAGCAGAAGCTGGAATCAAGATTGCCAGGAGAGATATCAATAACCTCAGATATACAGATGATACCACCCTCATGGCAGAAAGTGAAGAAGAACTAGAGAGCCTCTTGATGAAAGTGAAAGAGGAGAGTGAAAAAGTTGGCTTAAAGCTCAACATTAAGAAAACTAAGATCATGGTCCCATCACTTCATGGGAGATAGATGGGAAAACAATGGAAATGGTGGCAGACTTTATTTCGGGGGGCTCCAAAATCACTGCAGATGGTGACTGCAGCCATGAAACTAAAAGACACTTGGTCCTTCAAAGAAAAGCTATAACCAACCTAGACAACATATTAAAAAGCAGAGACATTGCTTTGTCAACAAAGGTCCATCTAGTCAAGGCCATTGTTTTCCCAGTAGTCATGTATAGATGTGAGAGTTGTACTACTAATAAAGCCGAGTGCTGAAGAATTGATGCTTTTGAACTATGGTGTTGGAGAAGACTCTTGAGAGTCCCTTGGACTGAAAGGAGATCCAACAAGTCCATCCTAAAGGAGATCAGTCCTGGGTGTTCAGATATGCAGAAGATAACACTCTAATGGCAGAGAATGAAGAGGAACTAAAGAGCCTCTTGAAGAGGGTGAGGGAGGAGAGTGAAAAAGCTTAAAACTCAACATTCAAAAAACTAAGATCATGGGCATCTGATCTTATCACTCCATGACAAATAGAAGGGGAAAAAGTGGTAGCAATGACAGATTTTCTTCTCTTGAGCTCCAAAATCACTGTGGATGGCGACTGCAGCCATAAAATTAAAAGATGCTTGAAAGAAAAGCTATGACAAACCTAGACAGCATGTTAAAAAGCAGAGATATCACTTTGCTGACAAAGCCTATGTAGTCACAGCTATGGTTTTTCCAGTAGTCATGTACAGATGAGAGATTAGGATGGTAAAGAAGCTAAAGAATTGATGCTTTCAAACTATAGTGCTGGAGAAGACTCTTGAGAGTCCCTTGGACGGCAAGGGGAAGAGGATAAGATGGTTGAATGGCATTATCGACTCAATGGACATGAGTTTGAGCAAACTCTGGGAAATAGTAAAGGACAGGGGAGCCTGGCATGCTGCTGTTCATGGGGTCACAGAGTTGGACACAACTTAGTGGATGAACAATATTGCTTGTTGTTCCTCAGGGTACCCAGTGGTGGTGGTAAGGAGGCTGCTGTGTCTGGCGGTTTGATGGCTGGTGTGGTTTCTATTCTAAGTTCCCTCGGGGCAAGGGCTCATGTCAGGGTAGCTGTAATGTGACAGCTTGAGGGCTGCAACATCCTTTGTTTACTAATATGACGGGCAATATTTTTCATTCACACCACCTTTCCCTGGTCACTGACTACCCAACATCACCCATGAATGACCTCTTCCTCTGTTCTAAAAGTGAGTCTTTAAATTAAAGCTTACCCTGAATGAGGCAATTCGGTTGAACTTTTCCCTGAGTTTATTATGAGTAGTATACCCCAATCCATAGCCTTCTTTCCTTCAACTTGCTTGAATAATGAGGAAGGCTTAAATTCTACTTAAATGGCCCATTCAACAGTCTTTTTAGTCATAAAATAGTCATGCTACAAAAAGTACCATGTACGTAGCCTTAATAATATTACAATTTTTATTATTTTTTAATGTCTATTTAGAAGTACTGTAATTTATTTGTATAAATTCTATCAATAGATGTTTAGATTGCTTTATACTTGTAAAATCTGAATATCTCTTCATGTCCATTGAAGGGGATTAGCATATTCCCTCCCCCCAGGTATGATACTTTGGCAGAAGTATTATTTTGAACTGAACGAATATGAGAAACAGCAGATTCAGGAAGGGCCTGCTGTCCTACTCCTTTCTACCTAAAAGTGGGACATAAATTTCCTGTGAGCGTTATGGAGCAAGGGCTCCTGTGCCCATGGCACAGAAAGCCAAACTCTGGCAGAGGGTGTGTGCAACAAAGTAAGAGAGTGGGAGAGAAGTCTCAAAACCAGTGCAACTTGGTTTTCGAGTTGAGGGTGTTTTTATTTATTTTAAAAAATAATTTTATTTTATTCATTTATTTTTCAGGCTGTGCTGGGTCTTCACTGCTGCATGGGCTGGTCCCTAGCTGCAGAGAATGAGATCTACTCTCCAATTGCATTGTGTGACTTTTCTTGTTGTGGAACACTGGCTCTAGGGCACAAGGCTTCAGTAATGGCATTTCTCGGGCTCTAGAACACAGGCTCAATAGTTGTGGTGAATGGGCTTAGCTGCTCCACAGCATGTAGGATATTTCTAGATTGGGGCTTGAACCTGTGTCTCCTGCATTGGCAGGCAGATTCTTTACCACAGAGAAACCCCCATATATTTATTTTAAAAAATATATTTATTTTACTTATTTGGCTGTGCCGGGTCTTAGTCGTGGCACTCGAACTCTTAGTTTTGGTTTGTGGGATCTATTTATAGTTCCCTGATCAGGGATTGAACAGGGACTCCCATATGAGGTGTGCAGACCACCAGGGAAGTCCCTGGGAGTGTTTTTAAAGGGAACAAAGAAGCTGAGATTAGTCATCATCTTGGCACTTTTCTGTGACATTTCTTAACCATATTTTTGGGAACCATGATGTCTCTGGTTTACCACTCTCTGGTCAGATGGTTCATGTCCTGGGGCCTGTTAGTTCCTCTTACCCTGGAGAAACAACCTGTGTTTGTACATTAATGATGATATCTCCAATTGCAGTTTTGGTGCATCAATTACATTATCAACAACAACAATTTTAGTCATCTGACTCTGGCTGATTGGAGTTCAAGTAGCAAAGTGTTGACTACAAAATTAGTCACAACCTGAAAGAAGAGAGTTATTTTATTCGGAGGGAATATTAAGGGCTCCGAGTCCAGGAGGCAACATCTCAATACTCCTGAGAAGATTGCTTGGAGGCAGGAGAGGGAGTCAGGTTATATAGGAGTTTGCAACAAAAGGGGCAGGCAGTCTGAACATCAAAGATTAGTGTTAAGTAGTAAGGAAAACCAGGTATCAAGCAAAGATATTTAGTGTTCCTCTATGTGTGGGAAGATGCAAGCCTCTGGGCTTATTGGATTCATTCCTTTCATGTGAGCCTCAGCTATCTGGGGCCAAATCCTGCTTCTTCTTCTTTTTTTAATCTATATATTTTAAATTTTATTTATTTACTTTAGGCAGTGCTGGGTCTTTGTTGCTGCACGGGCTTTTCTCTGGTTGAAGGGAGCAGGAGGGCCACTCTCCAGCTGCGGTGGGTGCAGGCCTCTCATTGTGGTGGTTTCTCTTGTTAAGAGTACGGGCTCTAGGGCACTCCAGCCCCAGTAGTTGCAGCGTGAAGGCTCAGTAGTTGCGGCTTCTGGGCTCCAGAGCACAGGCTCAATAGTTGTGGTGCATGGGCTTAGCTGTTCCACAGCACATGGGATCTTCCTGCATCAGAAATCGAATTCATGCATTGTCGAGCAGAGTCTTTACCACTGAGCTACCAGGAAAGCCCCCATATCTTGTTTCTTGATTGTTTACATCCTTAATTCCTTGTCCACTGGCCTCAGCAATCACTGTGGGAGGTTGAAGCACATGCTGGATCGAAGGCATTGTGTTCCCTTTTGGGAGCACTCATTCACATTTGGAGGCCAGAAATCGTTGATGGCTGTGACACTTCTTGCCCATGGATATGGCAGGAAATGCTTCATGTCACAAAAGGATTGTGGTCAAAGGGGTCAAGAAAAGGAATAAAGTTTTGGATAGAGAGGTTAATCATAAACTTGGTAAGGAAATGTACTTTAGAGAGGATCAGTTTCATGAGAAAGGCAACCCCTCATACTAGGAGATGGGGAGCCAGCACTGAGATGAATCTTCACAAACAACCATTACCTTAGCAATTCTTATCTTCCATTAGTTTCCCCCTTATATTTACTTTCCCACGATTTATTACCCAAGAAGCTCAAACCCCTTTTGTCTTGCTACATCTCCAAAATTTATCACTCCCTGTTAAGAAATGATATATTAGCTCTCAGGCCTAGTGGCTTTTTGGGAGTTTTCATGTCATTTCTGTGAGGTTCCTCCCATGCACATGAAATAAACCTTTTTCTGTTGTTAATCTGTCATTTGTCAGTTTAATCTGTAGGGCCTCGGTCAATGAACCTAACAGGTTAGAGAAAAAAGCTTTTTCCTTCCTTACACCATCTTTGTCCACATCACCAATCATTTCCTTGGATTGCAATTGCTTGGCACATTTTGACATTGATACTTATTTTCAAGTGTATTTAAGACTGTAGACATATTCATGCCTACTAATAAAGTATGTTTAAGCATTCTGATGAGCCTGATTGTTTTCTTATACCCAAATCCCACTGCTTCATGAAGTGTTTTACTTCCACTCACCATCACCTCTTTCCCTTTTGTGAAATCTTTTCCACCTAAGGTCTGTAGTACTTTGTAGCTGAGCGTTTCACTGTTTTCTTGTTCCTTTTTCTTTTTTCGGTTGTGCCACATGGCTTGTAGGGTCCTAGTGTCCCTACCAGGGACAAACCTAGCTCCGGGAATGAAAGTGTCCAGTCCTAACCACTGGACCTCCAGGAAATTCCCATTGTTTATTTATTTAAAAAAGAAGAAGAAAGAAAAATATCAGTTTGTATTTGTGTCTAGTCTTATGTATGGCAGTGGAAACGCAAATATTAATTAAATCAATTTACCACTTTCCTGGGCTTTCCTCACAGCTCAGTTGGTAAAGAATCCGCCTGCAATGCAAGATACCCCAGTTTGATTCCTGGGTCAGGAAGATCTGCTGGAGAAGGGAAAGGCTACCCACTCCAGTATTGTTGGGTTTCCCTAGTGGCTCAGTCAGTAAAGAATCCACCTGCAATGCGGGAGACCTGGGTTCAGTCCTTGGGTTGGGAAGATCCCCTGGAGGAGGAGAAGGCTACCCACTCTAGTATTCTGGCCTGGAGAATTCCATGGACTGTGTAGTCCATGGGGTCACAAATAGTTGGACACAACTGAGCAACTTTCACTTTCTCCATTTTCCAGGAGCTCACAATCCAGTGGACACCTGAACCTCACAGTTAAATACATCTTGTGAGTAGTGGGGTGGGATGGGGATTTAAAAAATGGATACAATTAGTCTCTTGCTAACAGTCTGACAGAAAAGCACAGCACGTGATGTCTGTCTATGGGTCTCTGGCACTAAATAACAAGAGGTGCTCAAATTTACATTTCCCCACCTCCCCCAAAATGTGGGAATGTAATTATAAAAGCAGAGTAAGTTTCTGAACTAAAAGTATTACTGCTTATTCATCCCAGCAGCCAGAGCATTTGGCCCACATAGAAAGCACTCAGGAACTGAATAAACACACAGGACGGATGAAGACAGCTTACTGCAAGCAAGGAAAAACTTAAATTTTAATTACAATTTCCTTACTCCTGAAAAGGGCAAATCTTGAAGTTGCCTTTGTTGTGATGATGAGATGGTGAAGATTTGGGAGAAGTTCATAGGGAATGAAATGCCCTCTGGGCTTCTCAGGTAGCACTAGTGGTAAAGCACCCGCCTGCCAACACAGGAGACATACAAGGAGCAAGTTGGATCCCTGGGTTGAGACGATCCCATGGAGGAGGGCATGACAACCCACTCCAGTATTCTTGCCTGGAGAATCCCATGGACAGAGAAGCCTGGAAGTTGCAATCCATAGGGTTGCAAAGAATCGGACACGACTGAAGTGACTTAGCATGCATGCACAAAAGGTCTTCTATTATAAAGGAAAGAAAAACCCAGGAAGACAGCTGAGGAAGACTTGGAGACAGCTAGGAAGTGGGGGAGGAAGACTTGTTGAAAAGAGCAGAGCATAGTTTGGAGAGGAAAAGAAAGATGTGGCAGAAAAGAGCGGGTGGGGAGAAATATGTTTTAAGACTTTTAGGAAATCTGCTGTATAAGTTGTGATCTCAAGAAAACATCGGTAAAAACAATGTATTCTTCTGTGTCCTTGAGTCTGGTCAGGGCTTGTCTTTTGAACGTAGCAAGATACCATTAACAAGCCGGGTCCGGGGTGAGAGCTGGGACAGGGAGGGAGGCCTAGGCTCATTCGTGCTCACATGCGCTTTGTGTGTTCCAGAATCACCCTCTTGCCTTGTGGAATTACAGCGGTGGCGGGGATGATTTCATCTGGCTCCATGAGGAGTCCACTGTGGTTAAGGAGTGATTCGCAGTCCATTAGCTATGTCCAGTGCCCAGCACCTAACAAGAGGTTGGAAAGTATGTGCGACTGGTTGAATGGGACAGAATAAAGGAGGGGGCGGATTATAGCAATTGGCGAGGTGGCGACTATTATCCCACCGTGGAGATGCGGACACTGAGGCCTGAAGGTGACTGCATCCAAGCCTCTAGGAGGGCAGGGCGGAGCCAATACTAGCTGCGGCCCGGGTTCCTGCTCGCCCCGCCCCCCGCTATCGGGGCAAACCCCGCCCCCATACTTCCGGATCCGGCTCCGCCCCCCGAGAGTACTTCCGGTCCTGGGGCTGGACCTCGGGTCGCCGAACGGTTAGGCGGTATGTCTGCGCCGTGAGGGCCTGCAGAGCCACAGGGCCATTGGCTCAGGGACAGCGGACCCAGGCAGCAGCGGGCTCTTATTTTCTCGGGCATTACGCGACAGCCATTTCCCTGAGGAAAGCCTGGGGCCTTGGCTTGCAGGTGACGTCACTTCCGGCGCCGGGCAGGCAGGCAAAGGCGGGGAAAGGGCTTGAGCCCCGCTTGGTGGCGGGGAGGTGTCAAGGCGGCTCGGCTTTGTATTTACGACTTTCTGGAGCTCGGGGTGGTTTAGGAGAGGCTGTGTTCCAAGTGGAGTTGTTGGATTTGGCAAATAAAAATGCAGGGCGTCTAGTTAAACTTGAATTTTAACTGGATAAACAAATATATTTTTAATACAGATATGTCCCGAATATTGTACTGAACATATTTAGTTTTAAAAATTCCTAATTTACCTGAAATTAAAATTTGATTGGACGTTCTGGATTTTATCTGGTCGCCTTAGTCTTGGGCGCCCCCTGCCTTGGGTTCTGATATCCATTGGCGACGCTGGTATCCTCTAGGCCTGTATCTGTTGGGGAAACAGGTACAGATTTCGTCCAGACCGTCAAAATCAGCTATTGCTACATGCTAAGCTACTTTTATGGCCAGTGCTCATTGGCCAGCCCCAGCAATAGCTGGGCCCGTTTTGAATTCCCATGGCAGCTCCCTCTGTGTTTTCCCGTTCACAGGTGGAGTCAGGAACCGTTTGTCTTCTCTTAATGGGAAAGCTGAGCTCCATGCAGGCTAAGTGATCCGAGGCTGGACGTTGCCAGGTTTTTTTGGTGTAGGATAAAGAGATGCTTGCAGTCGAGGTTTTCAGTATTAACAGTTGACAGCTTCAGAGAGCCCAGGGATGTCAGAGAGCGTTAGTCTCATCTCATCTCTCATTTTGCACAGGAGACCCAGTGAGAGAAATGGAGCTGTCCCTGTGGTAGAGCTGGAGCCTGATTCCCCTGCTGTGTCTACACTTGCTGCTGCAGTCAGCGTGTATGGTGGACATTTATTAATTTATAACTGTAAAATAAATTTATAATTTGTTAAAGTAACACCTTTTTAGAGATGATCTCTTTAGCACTTTATTGTCCCTAGACTTCTCCGCAACCTCTTGACCTTCACCTCAAGTCTTCTTTGGCCTTTACCGTGCCCAGTGGGGAAAATGACTATTTGGCCTCAGCGATAGAAGCCTGCCCTTTGCCTGCCCTAGCCACGCGGCTCTCACCCCTGTGGGTGGTGTGATCCAAGATTTGTTACTTCAGACCAAAAGGCATATTCTTGGCAGGGGTGGGTCTGGCCATGTAGGTGGAAGGGCATCCTTTCTGTCCTGCAGATTGGGCCCCATCGTACCTGGGGTCATGTGGTGTCTAAGAACTTTTTAAAGGTTCTAGTGTGAGTCATAGTTGAACCTGAAGCTGTTGCTGGGCTGGCCCTGAGTGTAGGATTCTTCAGGCTTTGTGGCCCAAGGATGTGCCTGGACCTGCCTGTCAGTCTCCCTGCAAATCTACAGCCTCCCTGCACAGATTAGTCTTTGCAGGCTCCCCCGTGAGAAAATGTAACAGAGCAGCCTGGAGGTCACTGGGCTCCAGGTCAGTTGGTGGTATAGCCAGCAGCTTTGTCACAACTGAAGTAAAACAGTCAAGAGGCAAGGAAAGAGTGCCAGAAAAGGGTGTTGCCCTGGTGAGGCTCAGAAGTGCAGGAGGTGAGAAAGGGGCAGGATGGAAGCCCACGGATAGTAATTTCTTCCTCTGTGAATGATTAACTCTCAGCTGAAGGAGGTGGTCTAGGAGGAGGCTCTGCTAACAGGACCTCTGGACTCTGGGCAGAGTGTCCAGAGAGCTGGTGCTTGGCCTGCAGAAGAGGAGGACGTGGTTGGTTAGACTGCAGGCCTGGGCTCAGAAGACTGGAGTGAGATCAGACAGCTGTGGACCTTAGGAGTTCTCCTGGGTCTGGCAGATGGCCCATTCCCGCAGCAGCAGCAGCAGCAGCTATGGGGTCCACTGGCCCTGAGCCCTCAGAGCCGTGGCTGTGAGGGAAGCCTGCTGTCTCTGGTTTTGCAGCAGCCTAACCAGTGCTTTCTTCCTCCTAGGCAGCCATGGACACCAAGTGCTGAGAGCAGTGGGGCATGGCTGCAGCCCTGCAGGTCCTGCGTCACTTGACCAGAGCCCCCTCGGGCCCACTCCTCTGGGGGTGCCCGTTGGCCCGCCTGGCCAGTAGCATGGCTCTGGCAGAGCAGGCACAGCAGCTGTTTGAGAGCACTGTGGGTGCAGTGCTGCCGGGCCCCATGCTGCAGCGGGCCCTGTCCTTGGACCCTGACAGCGGAGAGCTGAAGGTACGGGACCGGAGCTTTCAGCTGCGGCAGAACCTCTACCTGGTGGGCTTTGGCAAGGCTGTGCTGGGCATGGCAGCTGCAGCTGAGGAGCTCCTAGGCCAGCACCTGGTGCAGGGCGTGATCAGCGTTCCCAGGGGGATTCGTGCGGCCATGGAGCATGCTGGCAAGCAGTAAGGAACCTGGGGGTGCTGTTCTTGTCTGGAGGGAAACTCGGGCCCAGGTTCAGGCTGGATCGGGGCCTCCTTCCTTCACCAGTTCCCAGTTTCTTCTGGGAGTGGCCTGGCTCCAGGGCGGGTGTCAGTGGGCGTCCTTGTTCATATCCCCTTCACCTGTACATCTGAGAAACCAGGCGGGACAAGGAGCCCACCACAACTCTGGCTTTCCCTTCTCTCTCCCCTGAGGGAGATGCTGCTGAAGCCACACAGCCGCATCCAGGTATTCGAGGGTGCAGAGGACAACCTGCCGGACCGGGCTGCTCTGCGGGCTGCTCTGGCCATCAGGCAGCTGGCCGAAGGCCTCACAGCTGATGACCTGCTGCTCGTGCTCATCTCAGGTGAGGGTGCCACACTGGCTCAGGACAGTGTGTGTGTGAGTGTGTGTGTGGCAGCAGGGAGGTTTCCCAATATCAGATGTGCAAGGAATCGTTGGTCGGAGCCCTCAAGGTCACAGATTAGAGGCAGTAAAGACCTGGATGGCTGACTCCTTGGTGGCCTCCTTTGAGCTATGGGGCCCTCCACTCGACTGACCTTGTCAGATAGCTGTGAGAGGGCACACAGGGAGCACCTTGCTGAGATCTTGCAAGGAAAACGTCTCTGTTGCTGCTGCCATTGGCACCATTGTCACCTGGGGCTAGATCTCCGGTGTCCAGCTCTCTGAGTCCTCTCCCTCATTTTCCGCTGTCTCCTCTAGGTCTGTTTCCTTTTCCAAGGTCTTAAGGAATAGTTCTTCCAGTGTCTGCTGGGACCTGGGCTACCCCAAGGCAGAGTTCAACCTCTGGTGCCTTGGTGGTGGTGACTGTGTGGGCATTCACTGTATGTCCACACGGGGGCACCCTAACCCCTCTTTCTAGCCTCCACATCCCTAAGTGAGCACTGCCTGCCGGCTCCCCCAGGTTGGGAAGTCCCCGTGCCATCCATCCCTTCTGCCCAAAGCCTTCACTGTCTCTGCAGGGGGGGGCTCGGCCCTCCTGCCCGCCCCCATCCCACCTGTCACGCTGGAGGAGAAGCAGACACTAACCAAGCTGCTGGCGGCCAGAGGAGCCACAATCCAGGAGCTAAACACCATCCGGAAGGCCCTGTCTCAACTCAAGGGCGGAGGGCTGGCTCAGGCCGCCTACCCTGCCCAGGTGCGTGGGTCCCTTCTTCTCTAAGCAGTCCTGGGCTGGTGCAAGCAGGCCCACATGTACCAGGGAGATGAAGGGCAGAGGCCTGGTATGGGAGTCCACAGGGCGAGGTGTTTTGCACACCACTTGAGAGGGGTTAGAAGTGGGCAAGGAAGTGCACTGGGTGGTATGAAGACATGTGGATAGATGAAGGTAGTTTGTCCTCTCGGGCCCTAGGGCAAGGATCTGCTGGGACTGAGCCTTGCCTCTGCGACCCATCCCCAGGTGGTGAGCCTCATTCTGTCAGACGTGGTGGGGGACCCTGTGGAGGTGATTGCCAGCGGCCCCACTGTGGCCAGCACCCACAGCGTGCAAGACTGCCTGCACATCCTCAGTCGCTATGGCCTTCGCGCTACCCTGCCACGTTCAGTGAAGACTGTGCTGGCCCGGGCTGACTCTGACCCCCATGGGCCACACCCCTGTGGTCACGTCCTCAACGTGCTCCTTGGCTCCAATGCACTGGCACTGGCGGAGGCTCAGAGGCAGGCCGAGGCGCTGGGATACAGGGCTGTGGTGCTGAGCACAGCCATACAGGGTGATGTGAAAAGTGTGGCCCAGTTCTATGGGCTGCTGGCCCGAGTTGCCGGAGCCCACCTTGCCCTGCCTGGTGCTGGAGCATCTGTGGAGGAGGATGAACGACTCTGTGAGCTTGCAGCAGACCTCCAGCTCCCAGATCTGCAGCTGAAGGAGGCTCTGGAGGCTGTGGTGGGCGCTCGGGGCCCAGTTTGCTTGCTGGCTGGTGGCGAGCCCACGGTGCAGCTGCAGGGCTCAGGCAAGGGTGGCCGCAACCAGGAGCTGGCCCTGCGTGTTGGAGCAGAGCTGGGACAGTGGCCACTGGGCACTGTTGACGTGCTGTTTTTGAGTGGCGGCACCGATGGGCAGGATGGGCCCACAGAGGCAGCCGGGGCCTGGGTCAGGCCTGAGCTTAGCAGCCAGGCCGCCGCCGAGGGTCTGGACGTGGCCACCTTCCTAGCCCACAATGACTCCCATACCTTCTTCTGCCGCTTCCAGGGTGGGGCACACCTGCTGCACACGGGGCTGACTGGCACCAATGTCATGGACGCCCACTTCCTGTTCCTGCATCCGCAGTGATGATGTAGGTCATGTTTTTGGGAACCTAGAAGAGGCCTGTGGGGCAGCGTCCTGGAACAGACCAGGTTTGGTCCCCAGGGCCCGACCAGGCTTTAAGGTCCCCTCTCACCTTGGCCGTGGCTACTTGGTTGGCCCTCACACCTCCCAACCAGGGCCTCTTCTCTGTGTCCAGTGTCACACTGGCCAGGCAGATGGGGGCTCTCTTCCACCCCTACTTTCAGCTACGGCAGCAGGTACCTCAGAGGACCAGGACAGGCTCCTGGGCCAGTTCGCTGTTCCTAGTCTTCTCCCCCAGGCAGCCCTTCTGCTCAGCTCCCAAGCCTGTTTCTTCTGCTGGGTGAAGCAAGAAGGACTGAAAATAAAAAGGACCACACTCTGGGTTCTCGGTGCATCTTCTCTCAGAGCACAGACCAGCAGGGGGCTGCCGCCGGGAGCGAAGTGGCCGCCAGCGGCCCCTGCACCGGGGCCTTGCAGGAGTTCGCTGTCCCGTCTCTGCAGGGCACTCGATTCACCTAAACAGGAGCCTGGGAGGGTTGAGCCTGGTGTGCTTGATGTGGATGAGCAGAGACCCCCAGGGAGGACAGGCCTAAGGACGTCAGTCTAGCTGTCACTCCCCGCTGTGGCATCCCTGCTGAGATGTCTTCTCACTGGGCACTTGCTTGCTGCCTGCCCCACCGAGGACTTCCCTCCCTTCTGTTTTTGGACAGTTCTTAGCCAGACTGTACCCTTTGGTTGAGCTGCCTCATTTTTCCAGGGGCTACCCCCAGCCACACAGGACACTGGGTCTTGTTTCCTTGTGCCAGGCCCTTTATCCCAGTTGAACACAACCCCCCTCCACCCCCAACCAGATCCTTCAGCCATTCCTCTGGGGACACAGTCTGGATCCTGGTGCCAGCCTGCAGTGGGGGGCTATCTCCAGTGCTGGGATCCAGCAGCCCGTCCCCCTGTTCCAGCTGGCCGGGGAGGGGAACACCAGGGGAGGGGCTGCCTTGGCCAGGCTAGCAGCCTGCGCTGGGAGACAGGGGCTGCTGTCCTGGTATCCTTGGACCTCTTTGTTTGGTGTCCGAGCCCTCCGCTGGCTGCCCCCGCCGTGCGCCACGGCTCCAATCCCTATATGAGTGAGCAGTAGAATCACATAGGAATAAAAAGCCATAGAGAACAGCGAGGCCTGGGGCTGCTCCTGCTGGCCACCCCCCGCCCCAGCCATGCCTCCTCTCTGAGGGCGTGAGGGACTCGGGGCCAGGGCCGGCGTGCCCTGCCTCTGGGAAGAACCTGCTTCCATACGTGGACTCCAGACCGCAGTGTGCAGATGGTTCCTGGTGGGCTGGGGACGGGCAGGGAGGTGAGCAGGCGAGCTGGGTTCTGGGGGCCAGGGAGATTTAGGGGAGAGGGGAATTGGCACTGCTCTGTGATGCTGGGGCTCCACTGCCTTCTGTCCTGGCAGGAGGGTTCTTCTGGCTGGGGCGGGGGGATGGGGTCACAGTCTTGGGGAGTACTGTCCTCACGCGGCTGAGCCTGTGCCCAGGAGCTCCTCTGGCACCCTCTAGACATGCCCTGGCCCCACTTCAGTCCTCCCTCTGAGGCACAAGTGTTAGTGCTGGGCACCGAGTTCCCAGCAAGAGCAGGATGACGGCTGGGACTGTGGCCGAGGACCCGTCCGCCGTGTCCCCAGCATGAGCGCGCGCGCCTGTGTGCGTGGTAGCATGCAAGCATGCAGGTGTTGGTGCTGGCACCCCAGGAGGAGGAGCGCATCTGTGTGTTCGCACGGACATCCTCAGCATGGGCGGTCACTCGCCTGCTGAGGGGGTTGAGTGTGGGTGGGGTCTGGGCAGAAGTCCCCCTCGTGTCATCTTGGCCTCTGCCCTGAGCCTGTTTGTGGGGGCTGGGAGGCCGGAGTGGGCCTGAGCCGTTAGATTTGCCCATTTGGTAACTTCTAGATGAGAAAGGATATGTTTGACTGCAATCCAGATGAAAATGTGAAATAAAGCCTACAGGGTAAGTGTTCTGTAGGACTTATCATCTGCTCCATAAACCTCAATTACGGGCCGTAATAACCACTCCCAGCCCTGGCTCTTGGCTTCCGTCCCTCCCCGCTCGGGTTCTTGCTGTCCTCGTGCCGCCCTCATCTCCGTCCCCAGAAGCTTTCCCTGGCTGCTGCCCTCACAGGCCCTTCCATTGTCTGCACTTAGCATGAACCGAGAGCGGCTGGGCAATGGGCCTGCCAGCCTTTAGGTGTCTGCTAACCCAAATCCCTTTGCTTTATAAAAGCCGGTGAAACAGAGAGGGAAGGTGGCTTGTCTGGGGGAGCACAGCAAGTCTGCCACAGAGCCAGAATGGGGCCCTGCTTGGGACCTTCTTGACTATCCTCTGCCCACCCTCCGGGGCTCAGAGTCTCTGGGACCTGGTGAGGGCTCAGCCAGAGCCCAAGGTGCACTCCTGATTCCCTGGTTCCCCGCCAGGGGCTTGGGGATGATGACTTGATCATGCTTGGTCCGTCTGTGGGTGTGCTAAGTCGGTTTAGTTGTGTACGACTCTGACTCTATGGACTATAACTGGCCAGGCTCCTCTGTCCATGGGATGCTCTAGGCGAGGTAACAAGTGGGCTGCTGTTTCCTACTCCAGGGGATCTTCCTGACCCAGAGATTGAACCCACATCTCTTATTTCTCCTGCACTGGCAGGCGAATTCTTTATCACTTGGTCCGTCTGGGGATCCTTTACCACCCTGATCCGTCTAGGGGTCCTTAGAACAGACTTGTCAGCCTCTCTTGGCTTAGATTTCACAGCTCCTTTGTGTGTATGATTTGGCAGAAAGCCACACGTGATTGAGTGGGGGGCTTCTACACAAAGGTGTGTGTCTGCGTCTGTGTGCACAGCTGTGTGTGTGAATCAGGGACATGTGTAGGCGTGTGTGTGTCCACTTCAACCCACAGATGGTCACTGAGTGGACCAATGAGCCAGGCTGGGAGGGGGTCAGGGGGCACACACAGTGTGGTGTGGTTAGAATGTTGGGGAGATGGTCATGCAGGTTTGACAAGGCCGTAAAGCCTGGCCGAGGCCAGTGGCAAAGGGCCCCTTGTGTCTGGCTGAGTGCACATCTCACACTGACAGTGGTGGCAGGCCCACGAGGGTTTTTGGCAATGAGTGATGCCAGGAGGCTGTGTTAGGACAGTGATGCCGAGTCCTTCCTTACCACGGGGTGGGTGATGTGTGGGAGAAGGGCAACTGTGGGAAAGAGGTGCCTCACCAGGCCTGGGAACCCCCACCCCCCCCCCTCCCCTGGGCAGCCTCATTCCGGCAGCCTTCAGCCAGCCCAGGCGACCCTTTGGATGCCTGCTTTGGAACCAAGGCTGGAGGCCCTGGCCCAGACACCCCTGGGAGTAACCTAGCCCTGTGTCAACTGGGAATGCCATCAGGGCGTGAGGATTTTGGGGCTGGTGAGGCTGGGCAGCGGGTGGACTTCGGTGAGTGTAGGCACCACACCCTCAGGTAGGTTCTCACCAGGGCAGCAGTTCAAAGACCCAGAAGGAGCACTGGAGTGGGAATTGGGACCTAGGTCCTTATCCTGGCCATGCCAGCTTTCTTTTCCCAGACCTCTGTTTTCCCTTCTGTTTAATGGGGACAGCATCCTTAGCCTCACCTCCCTGGGGACGTGGTGGCTGCAGATGCATGTGGGCAGGAAAGCTTTGTGGAAGGAGGTCAGGGACTGAAGGAGAGAAGAGAGCGGTATTAGCCTCTTCCAAGGAGAAGCTCAGGGAGGCCCCCTCCTCCACGCAGGCTCAGGGTTGAGCCCAGGAGGCCTCAGCGGTCACTGAGGCTGAGCGAGTGACTCCCACCCTCTGGCACTGGACTGGCACAGGCAGGGTGTGGTACTTTAGCCTTTAATGGCTGCTGGGGTGCTCGGTGTCCTGGGAGATGACAGAACCAGTGTGGGGGCTCAGCTGGAGCTAGAGTAGTCTGGCCCAGCTTGGGAGAGAGCCCATGAGGGCTCAGAAAAAAAAATGGGTGAGGCAGCCTGGTCCACCAGGATCGCATGTAAGGGACCTGATGAGGCCCAGGCTGGGTGGGTGAGAACTGGCCTGACCCCAGGCCACAAGTCCCTCCTGGACGAGAGGAATCCAGTGTGCTAGGGGAGCACAGGGGCTGTGTGGGGGCTAGGGGGAGTCGGAGGTGGCGCTCACATGCCCTGAGTGGTGGGGAAGCCAGTGGCCTAGGCAGGCTGAAAGAGAATGGTGGCGGCAGCGGTGCGGGGTTGGGGGGCATAGAGCTGAGGTGAGCTGTGCCCAGGCCTGGAGGGCTGGCCTTTCTCCCTGAGACAGGGGTGTCTTGACAGCCAGCCCCTCCCTGGGGAACCAGGGGGCCAATCTTAAGGCTTTTCTGTCCCATTTCCTGGGTTCTGGCTGCCCTGTTCTGGAGAGGTGGGTGGGGTGGGGTGGGGTGGGGTGGGGTGGGCTTGGGGCCCCCAGCCTTGATTCTCCCTCTTTGCACATGGTGCTCCTCCATCTGGGAGGGGCTCTCACCAGCTCAGATGAGGGGGCTTTGGCCAGGCAAGAGGGCCAGGGAGAGTGGGTCCCCAGAAGCAAGTGCCCCATCTACCCAGTCCTAGGTGACAAATAGCCCTAGCTGCTCTGCCTTGCGGGGTCACTGCCCACCAGGATCTTGTCCACTGTTGGCTCCTGGGGGTTCAAGGAGCTGTAGGATCTGACCCTGCCGTAATGAAATAGCTAAAGACTGCCCCCTTACCTGCCCCTGACACAGTCTTGGCCTTTCCTCCCTCTCCTCACCCCCCACCCCCGGCCCGCCTGCAGAGCCTCCCTACTCGCCTCTCGGGAAGTGTGAGAGGCGCACAGTGTCCCCATCCAGCCAGGTCTCTCCATCCCCAGCTCCAGGGAGAAGGGGGCGGGGCCCACGGCACTGGCTTCTGCCCCTTCCATCCTCTCCCACCCACCCGCCCAGCGTCAGGGTCTCTGGATCCCTGTGTAGCTGGGGCTTCTCCAGTACTCACACTTGTAGCCTCACTCAAGAGCCAGGGCTCTGTTTTCCACTGGTTGTCGCCCAGCTGTCCCCCATGCCCCCCATCAAGGCATTCCTCCCTGTCCTCCTCAGTTCACCCCAGGAAGCTGATCACGGGAACATCTGGGCTTGGACCTGAATTCCTGCTGATTGTAACTCTGGGTAAAGCAGTCCTGGGGACCCTATCTTGGGGGAGCTTGACCAGAGACCCCTAGAGCAGGGAGGAGCGCCCCTCCACCATGTGGCTCTGTGGGCCTGGAGGTCAGTAGCTTGGGGTGAAAGCAGCCCTCCTGTAGCACGGGCAGAGCTCTCTCCGGCCCACGCCCCCTACATGACCAGCAAACCGCCCCCCCAAGAACAGGCACTTGTTGGGGTCATAGCCCCATGGACAGCTCCACTGCTGCCACCCGGCAACCTCGCGCTGCAGCCCAGCCCGAGGCAGGGTCCAGAGCCCCTGTTCTCTAGGACTGAGTACACAGACCGTCAGGGATGGCAGTTCTGGGCAGCCCAGCCCTTGCCTCCCCAGTCCAGTCCCCCTGGGGGTCTCCCTCAGAAGCCAGGCATCCTGGCAGGGGCAGAGCCTGCCAGCTGCAGACTGGCTTTGCCCCCGATGGCCACCTGGCTGCCCCTCTGTCCTCGACTCTGGCTGACCACCGGGGAATCTGAAGCTGGTACTCCTCCGCCTGCTGTTCCCACTGGCCCCGGGCAGAGCAGCGGCGGGCTGGACGGCCCCATCTCCCCACACGCTCACCCCCTGGAGCTCCAGCTCTGGCTGCCCGCGCCTGCCTGTGCCTGCCTGCCCGCCAGATTCCCCCAGCTCACCTCACCGGCGCTGTCTGCTCACCAGAGGCACTGCGGTGTGGGAACTGTCCCGAGGAGCCGCCGGTTCTCAGCTGAAACAAAGAGGTGGGGGAGAGAGAGGGGGGCAAGTGGGAGAGGGAGAGGGTGAGTGAGCAGGCGAAGGAGTGGAGCCTGGAGGGGGAAGAGAGAAGGGAGAGGAAGAGAGAGAAGAGGGGAGGGGAGGAGGAGGCCTGACTTCCAGGGACTGAAGGGCCAAGGAAAGAGGGAAGAGGAAATTGGGAGGGGGCGGAGGAGGTGAGGGGAGGTGTTTGAGGGGGCGGGATGCGGGGCAAGTGAGGGGGGCGTGGGCCGGAGAGGGAGCAGTGGGGGAGCAGGGCTGCGGGGAGCCAGGCGGGCTGGGGGCTGGGCTAGCGAGCAGAGGGGCCCCACCCTGTACCCTGCCGGGCTATCCCGCTGGAGCGGGCCAAAGGCCACGAAGGGGAATGGGAGGGAAAGGCGAGCTGACAGGCGAGGGGTGAGAGGCGCTGGGGCTGTGGGCTGGTCAGGAGGACGGGCCAGGGACAAAGGCGGGAGAAGAACAAAGGTGTCCGAGCGAGGAACCGGCCCCTGCTGACCTCTGGGTGCCGCAGCCCAGGGCATCCCGGACAGGGCGTCCTGAATGGAGGGCACGTCTGCTCTGGGGCGGCCCAGGCTCTGAAGTGGCAGCCTGAGGTCAAGGGGAGAGGGGTCGGGCTGTGGTGGGCGCGGGCGCGGGGGTCCGCCCCGCATTCTGCCCATGACTGACCACACATCGGGGATATGCCGATGGCACTGTCTCTTTGGGGGGAGGGGACGGTGGATGGTTGTCCAAAGCCTGGATGGAGACCTGCGTAGGGGAGGTCCCCTTTTAGGGGAGAGCACTTGGGGGCCCCCAGGGAGGTGGGGAGGCGGTAGGCACAATGGGGAAGGGGAGGAGTGAGAATGAAAGGAGTGGGGGAGCAGGGGAGGGGGGTGGGAAGGAGGCTGCAGGGGGCGGGTCCAGCGCTGCAGCCCCTTCACAGGCCCATCTGAAGCAGAGGCCTCCTCCTGCACATCCCGAGGTTCCTCTCCTCTCAGGCTGCCTAATGCAGACCTAATGAAGGATGGAGTAATGAACCACTTCCTGCTGCTCCCCTCCTGCTGCCAAGAGCTGCTGTGACAGGCAAGGACACCAGAGAAGTCAGCCGGGGCACAAGTCTGTGTTAGTCTGTGAGGGGCAGCGGGCATAGGGTGGACTTGGCTGGAGCCGTCCTGTCCCGTCCCTCTCTGGTCCCAGGCCCAGCACCCTGGGCTGCTCCAATCTCCTCCGTCCATGCTCAGAGCCACAGGAGGCCCTCCCAAACCTCTGATCCAGGCGAGTTCCCCTTCTCTTCCTACTGGAGACTCCTTGCAGAAAGTCTCCAGGCTTTGGAGAGCAGAAAGAGAGGAGGGAGCTGGGGGCTTGCCTGAAGCTGTGACTGGGAGAGGAGGTGAGAATCAGCCTCCACCCCATGCTGCGTGGAAGGGTAGGAGCCAGACACCCTTAGACTCTGCCTAGCCCAGTTTCCTCCACACCTTAGGGAAGCCCTCCTGTAAGGAGGGCCACTGGTCCAGCCCCTTGCTCTGGTAGCCTATAATCCTATAAAGGGAAAGGACCTTCCTCCCTCCCTCCCTTCTTTCTACTACGTGTTTCAAAATAAATGCAAACTTACAGAAGAATTGTCAGAGTAAGAATAGTGTAAGACTCCTATATACCCTCTAGCCTTGTCAACTACGGTTAGTATTTTGCCTCGCTTTCCCTCTCTCTATATGCATTCTCTGTGTGTGTGCCTAGTTCTATGTAATTTTTTTCCTGAGCCATTTGAGATTAAGTTGCAGATGTCGTGGCTAAAAGGATGGTTTCTTATCTGTGTCTTGTCTCCTGGAGCCAGCATAGAGGTACCCTGACCATGTTGTGTGGGATGAATGGAACCCTGGGACAGGGAATGAATGAGTGGACATCATCCATTGGGAGCCTGAGGCCTGGGGAGCTGGAAGGGCTTGGCCAAGGGCTGCTTTGGGAGTTGGGCTGGTCCAGGGCTCGGCCCCGTGTCCCTCTTGGTTTTTCTTCCCTGCAGCCTGGGAGGCAGGGAGCCATTGCCCACCAAAGTGAGCATGTGGTGTTTGCTGGGTGCGGAGCCACAGCATATGTCTACGGAGGTGGCAGCAGGCGGGTGGGGTGGAGCTGGGAGAACAGGGATGCCCACACTGCGATACCTGGGCACGCTTGCCAGATAGGGCACTATCTGGCTCCGCCAGGCCTGAGAAGATCCTGCTGACAGAGGCCCAGCTGATATGGCCTTGGGGACCCTCCCCACAGCCTCATGAGAGATGGGGGAGGGATGGGGGCCCTCACTTGATGGCGAATCCACACACAGTGATCAGCTTAAAGAAGGCGGGGTGAAGGCTCCGGTCATACTGGGGCTGACAGCTGTCCCTGACATGGGGCTGGCATTCTTCCTATGTCCCCAAGTGGGTTGGCATCCCATCTGGGGGCCCCCCTCTGGATGGCTGTGCTTTTTTCCCTTACAACCCTTCCCTAAAAGTTATGGTTAACAAGTTTGACATTAAAAAAATAAAAAACACCTTGAAAGATGATCTGAGCTCTGAGGTCCTGATTTCCTCTCTCATAGGTGAAGACTTCCTCCTCCAGGAAGCCTTCAGACTTCTTCAGAATGTCTTTCACCTCACCTGCCAGCCCTGTTTATTCCTTTTGCTGGCTCACACTGGTACTGTCCCCAGAGCCTAGGGCTTTGCTTAGTCGTCAGCCTTGATCTCTCCTGTTGCCCCAGGCTGGGCATGTAACTGATATCCTGTGTAGTTGGATGACAGTGGCTTGGTTAATCCTTCCTGGACATTAAGCCCCTCTGATGCCCCTGTGCCCTGACGTCTGAGGTTCCATAGGCTCTGGGCTGGCTGAGGTGGGAGGTGGGGGCAAGAGGACCCACTGAAGAGAGGTAGAAGGTTGTTTATGACCGCGAGTCTGTCAGGGCAGAGTTAGGCCTCCAGCCTGGGTCTCTGACCACCTGTCTAGCACCTTCTGCCACCTCTCCTGGAGCACAGGCAAATTTGTCCTGGGCTGCAGCTGAGCGTCTTTCCTGAATCCTACTTGGGTGATGGCAGGATCTGCCAAACCAAGGGAGGCGTGCCCCCCCCCCCCGAATCTGTTAGCCCCAGTGCATCCATGTGAAAGCCCAGGGGACACGGGCTTCCTCGCCCCCTGCCCATCCCCCACTGAAGAGATTTCAGCCAATTAGCACATACAGTATTTACTTAATTAGGGTAATGACATAATTAGTGTGAGTTGGGCTCCATTGCATGGCTTCAACATGCAATTAGGAGCCATCAGCGGGAGGCGACATTGTGAAAATGCTCATTCAATTTTGGTTCCAGCATGGAGACCACAGCAGCTGCCGCTGCTTGGGAGGGAGGCGGGCAGTGGCCACTGCGTGTGTGTGTGTGGGGTGACTGCCAGCAGCCGACAGCCAGGCGAGGATAGGAGAGTCCGTGGGAGCAGAAAGGCAGTTTCCAGGGCTGATGGCATCCTTGATCAAGCCTCTCCCATCACAGATGGACTCTGTCGCCTCCCCAACTCCCCCCAACAGCCAGGGCTCTGATCAGGCTGGGGCAGCTGAAATGAGGGGGCCTGGGCAGTCTAGAACTCTGTCCCCAGGTTCTCTGTCTGAAAGAGTACCATCATCAAGCTGTCTACTCTCTCTTCAGGATTTTCCTGCTCACAGGAGCCACTGGCCTCTTGGGCCCTTACGGTGGCTCTTTGAGGTCACAGACTGGAAGGCCTGGATGGATTCCTACTATCCTTGTTGGATTCGTGGGTATACTGAAACTTGGGGCCAGGAAGATGTTCAAGCCGATCATGGCAGTGCTGACTTGAGAGGCAGCCCCAGCATGTCCAGACACCCCTCAAGCACGGGCAGCTCATCCTCAGTTTCAGGGAGGTCCCTGGCCCCCTGGCGCCTTTCCCTAGGAAGAGGCAGGAAACCACTGAGGGCCCCCAGTCCTGCTCCCTCTGTTGCTTCTGCACTCCCCACCCCCTGCCTTCCACAAGGCCAGGAGGCAGGCCCTGGCCCTCCAGAGACCCGTCTACGGCTTTCCTGGGCGGGGTGAGGGAGGGCAGGGAAGTGAGAGGATGGCAGTCAGTGCCACCCGCGTCCGATGGCAAAGCTGAGGGCCGTGAGAACCTAAATCAGGTTCCAGCAACTCTACTGTCTTCCCGGCCAGGTCACCTGGGCAGATGCTGTCTCTCAGACCTCAGTTTCCCTGTGTGAAGCGAGAGTCTATGATCTCACACGTCCTGGGACTGTCCAGAGTCCCCAGGAAGGTGGAACACAAGGAACATGACATCTGTCTTCTCTCCCTCCCAAATTGTTTTGTCCCTCCCCTTTCTGTTCCACCTGTGCCATACCCTGGGGTCCTGGGCCCCTGGGGAGACAGCTGACTGGCAATTCCAACTGCCCCAGACTGGGCGCCTTGCCCTTCTGAACTGGGGCAGCCTGTCTGGGAGGCCTGTGCTCTGGGGGCCATCCCAGACCTCCCTGCTCAGTGGAGTATCCTGTCTTACAGGCGGTACTGCAGCTGACTGGACTCGGCTCTCATCTAAGCTCCTTGCTGGGTCTAGAGCCACAGGATCAAGGTGAGGCTGACTGTCCTCTGATGGCTGACTGTGGGCCAGCCACCTTGGGCCTGGCTCCTGGGGTTAAATGGAAAAGCGATGGGCAGGCAGAGATGAAGTCACCACCACCAGGGGCTCATGGCCTCAGGGTTCAGACAGCCCCAGCCCCAAGGAGCATCTTCCAAAGGGTAGGCAGAGATAAGTGCCAGGAAGAGCCAAGTTCCAACAGAAGAGGTCCCAGCCCTGTTCCTCCCTGGTCAGGAGATGTGCTTCAGGTGGCAGGACCAGTGTGAGCAGATGCTGAGAGGCCAGAGTGGGTCCCAGCTAGGGCAAGTATGTGGATGTTGTCCTCAGGCGTGAGGTGTATGGGTGGGCTCTGGGGAGCTCAAGGCCTTTGGCCATTCATCAAGGCATTCCCTGAACGTCCATTCAACAGAAAGTCCCTACTATGTGCCAGGCACGTGCTGTTCTAGGCTGGGGATTCAGCAGGGACCAAGACAGATGAAATCCATGCCCTCACGGTACCTGTACTCTAGTGGGGGGTCAGGAAAATGAGAACCTGGGGGGTCAGGAAAAATCGCACGTGTGGTGCAGGTGCGATGCGGCAGATGGTAAAGGGCGATGTGCTAGGGCTTGGGGGCTGGGCCTGGGTGGCTTCCGCCCCAGCTGAGCGGGGCGATGGTGCTGGGGCTGAAGCACTTGTTCCCACGGGTGTGGCCCCTGCCTCGCCTCCACTCCCAGACTTTCAGCTCTTTGGGGTTCACTCCTGGCCGGCAAGCATGACTCCTGGGTGTCCCTTCTGCATGGAGAGGAGGTGGCTGCCACCGCCAAAGCCATCTTTCTGGTCCCTCGCTCCTCCATGCCAAGCGCATTAGGGGATAATTAAGTAAAAATAGGCCTGCGGACCAGTGTAGCTCATTAAGGCCTAATTAAGTTAATTAGTTCCAGGTGTGGATGGTGAGGCTCAAGTGAGGCAGCGGCTGTTTGCTGTAATTGCGTTTTCACAGCAGCGGTGGTGGCAGCGGTAATGGTGGTGGCAAAGGCGGTGGCTTCCTCCGAGGCCTGGAACCCCGCCAGGGAGTTCAGGAGGCGGCCACTGAGCCAGGAGGAGTGTGCGGCAGGAGAAGGCTGGCCTGGGACCACCCGCAGACAGCAGTAGCTTCAAAGTCAGCCAAGACCAGGGACACCTCCTGCCTTCTCAGACTTGCTGGTTCTCTGCACAGGGGTTGGGGCTGGGGGTTGGGATTGTACAGAGCCACCAGTGGGCATCTCCCCTCCAGCTGAGTGGGGAGCGGGGCCCATGCCTGGACCTTTGGATTCCCTCACACCCGTGGTGGTCCCCAGGAGACCGTTAAATGGCTTTGCTGAAACGGGACATGTGATTCAAAGGCAATGTGTGAGACCTCTAGGAGTCCATCGGAATCACCCTCTCCCTTCCGCTGGAGGCCCCAGTTCCTGCCCCTTTCTGGCAGATGTGTGACTGTTAGAGATGCCACCTCTTTGCAGTTCAGGGTTGGAGAGGGGCCGAACAGGTCCAGGGGCCTCTGCAGAGGACCTGCTGATTCAGTCAGTCTTCCATCCTGGAAGTCTTCCTCAAGCCCACTTCCTGCTGTGGCTTCTACACCCAGCCGACCCCAGGGATACCAGCCCTCCCATCCGTGACCACATTCTCGTTCATCCACTTGGCTGTCAGTCACTGAGCATCTCCTCTGTGCCAGGCAGCAGGGCTGGGACTAGGGACACAGGGCTGAGCAAGACAGTTTCACCCTGCCCATAGTGCCTTTGGTCTCTCTGAGAAGGCAGACATTCTATATATATCTTACATGTATATATCTGGCGTCATCTTGTGGCTTGTGGGATCTTTGTTCCCTGCACAGGGATTGAACCCTGGGCTCTTGGGAGTAAACGCGCTGAGTCCTAACCACTGGACCGCCAGGGAACTCCTGAGGCAGACGTGTTAATGGCCATGGCTGCATGGTTCTGTCGTGGCTATAGGACCACAGGGATGCTTAACCTGGACCTGGGAGGAAACATGCCTGAGCTGCAAAGAGTAAGATCCAGGTGAGAAGCGGGCAAGCGCCCTGATGTGTACCAGGAACTAAAAGAGCCTCCCTCTGGCCAGAGGGCAGCAGGTGGTGCCATGTGGGGAGGAGGAAGGGCCGTGGAGGGATCTAAGCAGGGCTGTTGGGTAGGAAGAACTGGTAATGCCGGCTGGTGGCGAGGAGGCCAGGGCCATGGCTGTGGATCTGGAGGGGGCGTTGATGTGGAGGGTGTTTAGGAGTGGAACTACTGGGATTTGGTGGCGGAGGGGAAGAAGAGCTATCACTTCCCTAGGGAGGGGAACCGGGCATGAGGCTGAGCTCTGAATCATCCCCACTGTTCGGGGCTGGGATAAAGCAAGTGGCCTGGGATGTAAAATTTGGGGTGTGAACTCCCATTCTCCCCTGTACCTTGTCCCTGGTCCACTGAAACTTCCCTCTAAAACATACTTTAGACAGTGGAAGCTACTCCTGGATATAAGGCAACAGGGTGCTGGTTCTGGGCAGTGTGTTCCCCTCCATCCTTCGACCCCTAACTGAGAGGTGCTGCCTTCTCTGTGCCCTCCAGGACTGGGATGAGGCTGGGATGGACACCTTAAGGTCCCAGGTGCTTCAGGCAGGGACTGTTTCCATCCTGCTGCCTGAATGAGGTACCCACTCCAGCTTCTCCTTGCCTCTTATGACACACGTTCCTTGCCACCTAGAGAGCCTGGTCCCTTGTCTCCGACCATTATACAAAATGCTTTATTCTGAGCCCAAAGCTGTATTTCTAACAGTGGCCTCAGTTGTGCCCTTCTACCCTCCCCAGCCTCTCGAGTGGGCCTGCTGATCCCCTCTCCCAAGCTTAACATCTCTGAGCTTTGGTGTCCCTACCTATAAAAGGGAAAACAATGATAGACACCATCGTCCAGGGCTGGTGCAAGGATTAAGTGACGTGAGTTTATGACACGAGTTTCTCAGTAACAGCTTCCTAACTCAGAGCAACAATGAATAACTATGGTGGACACCGTCCTCCTGCGGGTGCGGGCCACCAGTGCCGCAACCTCAGCCCAGGCCCCAGCACGCATCCAATGGCCTCAGGAAACAGGCCCTGCTGCCACGCCCCTCACATCCAGCACAGATGCAGAGCTAATACCAGAGAAAAATGTTCATGGGAAGGGGAAGTAACATTTTTTGAGATGGTGGGCTGTGCTGATATGTGGGGCTGAGTCCCTGCTGTTTTGAATTGGTTCTCTGCTCAGTGTTCATTCCACTCCAGCTGTAGGAGAGCCCAGGCCCCTCATCTGTGGCCCTCTTTTCCTCGAATCTCATTCAGGGGGACCAGTGGTGGCTGAGAAGGGGGGATATAGACCCATCCTGACTGAGGTGTCTGCCTGGAGCTGTCTGTGGGTCACGTCACCAGACCCTGTCATGTGTGTGAGGCTGCCCTGGTGGGGGGTGATCTGTCCTGAGTCAAAGAGGGTCCCAGATCCCATGAAAGCTGGCAGACCCTACAGAAACTCATTCCAAACCTTCCAGGTTGTGCTGATCATTATTGAGGTGCCCAGACTCCTCCCATGAAACTGTGGTGGTGAGCCTGGGGCGGGGGGCTTGCAGAATTCCTAGCTCCCCTCAAAGATCAGAAGAACCAGCCGAGGAAGGAAGGACAAAAGATACTAGAGTCCAGTCTGTAAGCCACCCCATTCCCCTCCTTCTGTGCCACCCCATCCCCAGAGCTGAGTTTGCATCCCAGGAACACGCTCTGCTTCTGCTCAGGGCTTCCCCTGTTGAACATCAGAACTTGCCTCTGGGGGATTCCTGTAGATTTAAGCAGTGATCCGAGAAGGGAATGGCAGCCCACTCCAGTATTCTTGCCTGGAGAATCCCATGGACAGAGGACCCTGGTGGGTTACGGTTCATGGGGTTGCAAAGAGTTGAACACAACTGAGTACACACACACGCACATTCTGTCTTAGTGACCAGGGACTTCCAGATCCCTATGTGAGGGGGGAGAGCTCCACAGGGGTGCAAAGGCCCAGAGCAGGGGACAGGGTGGAGACATGGGGATGCCAAGTCCTCTGGGCAGGGAGTGATGCTGGGCACGGAGGATGTGTGGTGTTTGTGGGGTTGGCATGGAGCTGGCTTTATGCAGAGTGAGCCTTGCTTCATTCTCACCCCAGCTTTGGGGGGATAGGCTCCCCATTACTCTCAACACTGCTAGATTTACAGACTGGGGTTCCAGGAGGAGAAGAGGCTTGTTCACGGTCACAAGGATGGTGGGGTCTGGGCCACCATAGCCTGCTCCCAGCCCTGCCAAGTCCTGGTGGCTAGGCTCGTCCCCACTGAGGTGTCAGGAAAAGGGATGACAGTGGGGCTGGTTTGCCATTTGGGCCTTGAAGCCTAAAGGCTTGAGGTCCTGGCTCTTGCTCTTGCTCTCTGTGGTGCGATCCAGGCCAAGGCCCAGCTTGGCTCTGTGCCTCAGTTTCCTCGGTTGTACAGGGAAGTTATCCACCTGGTTCAGCCATGCTCTTGCTCCTCAGAGCCATAGTGCACCAACGGAGGGGAGTGGTCCATTCCTGGATGGGAAAATGAGGCAGAGGGAGGGGCTAGGTCTGGGGTCCAGGTCACTCCCAGGCCCACAGACCCAGCTCTCAGAGTGTGGTGAGCAGCCAGGAGAGGAGGCTCCAGGGGTCGATGACCAGCAAAGCCCAGTCTTTCTGCTTTAACCTGCCCTCCAGTCCCTCTGTCTCGGGTTCACAGTTCTCTCCAGCTGAGTGTGTCCGGAGGTAAGGCCCCTTTCTCTCCACCTCTCGATTATGGCTTGGTCACAAAAGCTGGACCGTGACCAGACAAAGGGACAAGGATGAAAGTACTGGTTGTCATGGCAACCTGGCGGGTTGCTGAGACCCAGGGGAGGGGCTTGGCTCTGTGCCTGCGCCCAGGCATCTGGACGACCTCCGAGCATGAGCCAGGGTGGCCCAGGGGCTCACAGGGATGCCGCTCCTGCGCGGCCCACCAGAGCTGCGTGAACAATGGCAACCTCACCCCCCACGGTGGCACCTGCTCCTCCAGCCTCCCTGGTGGCCCCATTATCCTGCACCTGCTGCCCCCCCACCACACCTGCTCCCCAGCCCAGGCGCCCTCCCCAAGGCACTCCCTGCCCATCCCCAGGCCCAGCTGCCTGCTCTATGGGCCAGCCAAGAGGGGCTGTGGAACCAGGAAGGGGTAGCAGAGTGGGCCCTGGGCCAGGGCAGAGGGTCCCACTGCCAAACCAGCTCTGCCTGACCAGTAGCATGTGTGTCCATGACAAGGCCTCTGTTCCAGGGCCTCAGTCTGTTCACCTGTAAAATGGAAGCAACTGTTCCTACCCTCAGGGCCTCCAAGGGTAAGTTCCTTCTGCTTGGAAGGAGATCTGAGGCCAGGATGTCCCCAGAGCTGGCTCAGGGTGGATGGCTGAGTTGGAGAGAGAAGAAGGAAGGGGGCCATGTGGGGTCACCTCTGTTAGACCATGTGGAAACCTGGTCTAATATAACCTGAATATAATTCCCTGTGCTATACAATAGGCTCTCCTGCACACTTGAGAGCCACTGTTTAGACGTGGAGATGACATTTCCCAGCAGCCCCTCATGGGTACAGGGTACTGGGCAGGGGACCTATCAGTGCCAGCTTCTTGAGTGGCAGGTCAAGAGTATCAGGGAAAGTGGACACTGGGGCAGGGACCCCCTCTCACGGGGAGAAGGAATGCTGCCAGAGGATGGCCTGGGGGGCCCCTGGTGATTCAGACAGCCAGTTCAGGTAGGGACACTGAGATGCTGGGAACTATCGATGTCTGGCTCTCTGATATCCCCTGCCCGACTGGATGGTGAAATAGACGAAGGTCAAGGGTATGGGTGGAGTGGAAAGCTCTGGAGGATGCCCCTGCCCCTTCCTGGAGAGGGAAGGTGAGGCCCCTGGTCACTGGTGTTTGTCTTGTGGCCCCTCTCCTAGTGTCTCCCTACACACTGCAGGACAGCCCTAGGGTCCCATCCTACTCTGCTGTGACCTAGGCTGAGGCCCCCTCTCCTCTTGCCACCTTGTTTGCAGACCTGGAGAATGGGAGCAGGTTGCCAAGGAGACTGCCAGCTGCAGCTGCCACCCTGGCTGTTTGAACACCCCTGGGCCATTGCCACTAACTGTGGCCCCACCTCTCTGATAATGAGGATCTCTTTCTCGAACAAACCATCTTTGCTGACCTGTTGGAGTTCCTTTCTGTTTTTAAATTTTTATTATTGAAGTATAGTTGATTTGCAATGTCATGCAAATTTCTACTGTACAGCAAAGTGACTCACTTATACACATATAGACATTCATTTTTAAACATTCTTTTCCAGTATGGTTTATCCCAAGATATTGAATATAATTCCCTGTGCTATACAATAGGACCTTGTTGTTTATCCATCCTATATAATAGTTTTCCTCTGCTGATCCCATACGCCCAGTCCTTCCCTCCCTAGCTCTCCACTCCCTTGGCAACAAGTCTGTTCTCTATGAGTCTGTTTCTGTTTTGTAGATAGGTTTATGTGTGCCATATTTAAGATTCCACATGTAAGTGGTATCATATGGTATTTATTTTTTCTGACTTACTTTACTTAGTGTGATAATCTCCAGGTCCATCCATTGTGGTGTAAATGGCAAAATTATTTTGTTCTTTTTTATGGCTGAGTAGTATTCCATTATGTGTGTGTGTGTGTGTGTGTGTGTGTGTGTGTGTGTGTGTGTACACTATGTTGTCTTTATCCATTCATCTGTCAATGACATTTAGATTGTTTCCATGTTTTGGCCAGAGAAGGCAAAACTCTTGTACTCTTGCCTGTAGAATCCCAGCGACGGATAAGCCTGGTGGGCTGCAGTCCATGGGGTCACAGAGTCGGACACGACTGAGCGCCTTCACTTTCACTTTTCATTCTCATGCATTGGAGAAGGAAATGGCAACCCACTCCAGTGTTCTTGCCTGGAGAATCCCAGCAACGGAAGAACCTGGTAGGCTGCTGTCTATGGGGTTGCACAGAATCGGACATGACTGAAGTGACTTAGCAGCAGCAGCAGCATATTTTGGCTGTTAAGAATAGTGCTGCTATGACTGTCAGAGTTTCGTACACACTTCCTCTCAGAGGTCTAGAAAAAGCAAAGCTTTTGTCAAGAAAAGAGGTATTTGGGTTAGAGTAACAGTCCTGGTGTCCCTCAGACATTCTGTACAGGAGGCCGAGGTGCGGGGCTGGGCAGGGTTTGTGTTCCCCACTCTGCAGATGGAAAAACGAAGGCCTGGCAAGGGAAGAGACCTGCCCAGTGAGTCAGCAGCAGAAACCAGGCCTCCTGCCCTATGCATAGACCTTTGTCGAGGTGGGCAAAAGGTCAGAATGGTAGTCAGGTCCCCTGACTCTGCAAACTCAGGCTCCCAGGAGGGGTGGGAGTACCTGGTGGGTCACAGGACTGAGATGGTTGAGGCCACCTACTCTACCAAGAGGTCATTCTGCTGATGCTCAGTGAGCTGCTTGGGGCCAAGTAGAAGTCAGAAGCGCTCAGAACCTAATTATGATGAACAGCTCTCTGCAGCTTCTCAGGCCCCCGGAAGTGTCCTGTGGAATATATCATTGTCCTGGGGCTTGTCACCTGGAGCTTTGGCCCAGGCCTTGAGGGGCGGGTGGGCGCCCCTCCTGGCCGCTGCTCCTGGTGAACAGACATCAGCACCCTGGACGCGGTTCACTGGCATGGTCTGGAATTACAGGCCAGAGCGGGGAAGTAGGCTGGGGAAGAGGCTGTGAAGTGCAGTCACGTGCAGCTGGGTGGCTGTCAGTGGGCATCTTCAGGGTGATGGCCTGACCCAGATGGCTGTGTCTCCTAGTCGTTTCCTATGGGTCCTTTCCAGGAGTGATGGAGCTGGAAGGACTGCTGGGAGAAGCAGCACCCCTGGTCCCCACCATGCAAGCCCGCCTTTCAGTTGGGGAATACAGCAGTGACCATTGCACGGCTGCCCACTGAGTGGTCCTGGCTTTGGCCCCCTGAGGGGAGTGTGAGTGTGTTCTGTGGCAACCAGGGAGGGCTTCCACAGGGGGTGTAGCCTGAGATGAGATGGAAGGTGGTCGGAAAATCCAGAGAAGGAGATGGTGTCTGGGAAGCTCCACATGAATAGGGATGGGAGTGGCTTTGGACTGGGAACTGAGCATTCTTGACCGAGTGGTCAGTCCGCCGGCCCGCCCAGAACTCCTTCCCATTCCTCCTCCCAGAGCTCTGGGCTGTTAAGGTATTGTCTGTCAGGCTGACCATGTGGATGAAAGGAGAATTAATTTGTCTTCATTTTTATTCATCAGAGAAAATGCTGGTGAGAGCTGCTGAGGCCAGCTGACCAATGGCAGAGGGGGGAGGGTCAGGGGAGGCCCGGGGCAAAGCTGAGCCATCTCTCTGATTTCCTCCATGCCTGTGACTTGGTTTCTCTTGGCATCAGCGCAGAGCTGGCCAAGCAAACCAGAGAGAGATCCTGGGGTGTGAGAGGTCGGCTGGGGGCAGGTGGAGAGCGGTAGCCCCAGGCACTCTGTCTGAATGCCTGTCGCCCTCTGTTCTGGCTGGTTGGCCATGTGAAGGGCCCATTCTGCTGCCCATTCACACGAGGCTTTCATCTCTGCAGCTACTCAAGCATTCCTCCCGGCCTCAGTACTGCTAGCAGGAAGGCACAGGGGAGGGGGGAGCCCAGGCAGGCCATGCTCCTCAAACCCCTGGCCCAAAGGCATGGGCTTGGGCCAGGGTACCCTAAGCAACCTGTCTGCCCAATCCCAGACTCTTTCAGGAGCCCAGCCTCTCCCCATTTCAACAAAAGCAAGATCATTTTCAACAAGAGCAACCCGTATAATAGGGCAAAAGCTGCCCTCCCACCACAGAAGGAGCAGGAGCCCAGGGTGGGGTCATGGCTCAGCCCCTTGCTTTTCTCCCAGGGAACAAGTGGACAGGGCAGCTTCTAGGGCAGGGCAGGAAGAGCAAAGGCTGAACCCAGGCTCTGGCACTGGAGAAGATGGCATTTGAGGGTAGGATCCTGAGACCCAGGAGAGCAGGGACTGACACACAGTCCCCTGCCGAGGAAGGGGTTGTTACATCCACTGCCCACCCGTGCAGAGGGGCAAGGTGGAGCTGGCAGGGCTGCTGGGGTAAGCAGCACTCCCTGCTCCCCTCACTCAAGCCCACCTCCAGTTGAGGGATACAGCCAAAACCGTTGTGTAGTAGAGGGTGAGTGACTTTGTGAGCTAGATCTCCTGAGAGTGGGCCCTTTCTGTAGTGGCTTGTCCATCTGTCCAGAAGCCGTGGCCCCTATGATGTCACCAATCCGCTTCGTTGCTTGGCAACTTTCCAGGATTAGTGCTCTGCCCCTGTCATCCCTGACGTCCCACCATGGGCTGATGTTGCCCTGGCAACAGGATGGGTACTGCAGCTTTTTGGAAAGCTGTACCCAGTGCAGGAAGTGACAGGCAAAAGAGGTGAAGCAGGTGCCTCTCCACAAACTTGAGTGGGGTACACAGCCTAGCCCTACCGAGGAGCCAGGCTGCCCAAAACAGGGCTTTGGGGTTCTCTTGTCCTCAAAGAGCTATGGCTATTCTTGCTTTCTATCCCCTCACTCTCTTTCCTTCTTTCTGCAATGGTCACCAAGTATCTATCGTGTGAATGCCAACAAGAAAAGCAAAGTAGACCATTGTTCAGGCTCAGGAAAGGTTTTATCAGCATTGGGTCTTGAAGGATCAATAAGAGTTGGACAGGAGTAAGAGTTGGTGAAGAGAGATGTTCTGGACAGAGGAAGCAGAAGTCAGTGCAAAGTCTGAGTTATTGTCTCAGCACGTGCATGCTAAGTTGCTTCAGTCATGTCTGACTCTTTGTGACTCTATGGACTGTGGCCTGCCAGGCTCATTTGTCCATGGGATTCTCCAGGCAGGAATACTGGAGTGGGTTGCCATGCCCTCCCCCAGGGGATTGTCCTGACCTAGGGATTGAGCCTGTGTCTCTTATGTCTCCTGCATTGGTAGGTGGGTTCTTTACCACTAGCGCTACCTGACATTGTCTCTAGTCACAGCTTTTACCCTGCTTCTGAGTTCTTTGTGACCTGGTCTCTCTGGCTCTCTCCCACTAAGTAGACGTTTTATGGCAGGGACAGGGTCCAGTTCAAATCTGGATACTTAGTCCCCAGCACAAGCCTGGCACCAAGTCAGCATTACTAAAATGTCAAATAAAATCGGGTATTTGCATACATAATGAGTATCAGATCCTACCATGCCCCCTGCCCCAACACTACCAACCTGTCTTATCAAGCCTGTTTCCCTATCTATGAAATGCAGCCGGTTCTGAGAAGGCGCTGGGCAGGGATTCTCAGGTTGAGGTGGAGTTATTTTTTACATTGTCTTTGGTTTGTAATCCACCTGTTTTCCTTATAGAAAAATGGAAAGATTGGTGGGTACAGAGGGCATCTGTATACCTTCAGGTCCCCAGATTCTCAGTATTGGGCACATCCACTGCCCACCTGGAGGAGGGCTGAGGTGGGAGTTTCAGGTGTGTGTTTGTGTGTGTGTATGTGTGTGTGTGTGTGTGTGTAAGCTGAGTCTCGGATGCTGTGGGGGACAAGAAACAACCCTTTCCCACAGTGAACTGACCACCATTCTGACATCTGTGCCTTACAGACAAACTTCAGTTGTAAATTTCCTCAATTATTCTTCCCATGTTATTTACATAACTTGTTTTTTTGTTTTGTTTTGTTTTTTTCTTTCTTCTTTTTTTTAATCAGGATTCAGAGTGGACACTTTAGAGTTGTTCACACTTTGAAAACAGCTTTTGGCCATTTTGTCTCTTTCTCTAGAAAAGTCTGGGAGGGGAGATGGATAATGGAGGCTGGATTTGAGAGCCTAGACCGGGAGGTGGCCCAGTCCAGGGTGGACGAGCTGCACGAGTCTGGACGGGAGGAACCAAGTCGGGCACTGTGTAGGGGACACCAGCGCAGACCTGCGGAGGTTTACTGACGGAAGCTCGTGCGAGCCTTGCCGGATGGTCCCGCCCCTTAGCAACGGACCCAGCGTCTCTCCCTAGAGTCGGGCAGCCGCACTCCGCGCCGTTTGTGGTGGAGCCGGTAGGTCGGTAGGTAGGTCGGTGGGCCTGCGGGATGGCAGGGCCAGCAGCTGCAGGGGTACCTCGATAAGGCGCGGAGGGCAAGTGTACAGAAAGGAGGACGCCCTCCTGGCTCAGGGTTCACATCCCTGCCCAGGAGCCGGAAGCAGTTTCTTGTCTTTGGCCAGTGGCAAGGGAGCAGGGCACACTTTTAAACAGTCTTATAGATAAGTTCCATACTGATGAGACGGTGTTTTAATTTTTTTGCGCTACTTCCATGCTGAGAATGTAGTCCTCTCCCTCTCCTCTCCCATGAGGAAAAGAGCCAGGTTTCTGGTCCTCATCAGCCATCCAGTCCTTCTCCTGAGCCTGACCACTGTCCAGTCTTCTTAGTCCTCAGTGTCTTCATCTGTAAATTGGTAGAGCGCTGCTGCTGCTGTCTCCCAGGGCTTACAGAGATCAGCTTCCTCCCTTACTTTCCCCATTCATTCGGTCATTTGTGCGATCTCTCACCAAACGCTTTCTAGGCACCTGCCATGTGCCAGGCCCTTGCTAGTCCCTTGCTACGTGTTGAGGTCCCAGAGATGAATGCTACTTGAAAATTGTTGCATTTGAGCTTGAATGGAACCCTAATATGTGAAACAGATATAAAGGCACTGGTTCCTTGTTGACTCAGGGGTAGGTGGCTCAGAGGCCCTTGTGCTTAGGCACTCACCTTGCTGAACCTTAGGGCTCCTTGGCACACAGTTTGAGAACCACTGTTGTGAAGCCAGGGACAAGGATCTTTAGGCTAGCCGTGGACACCTCAGTTTCTATTATGGTTCTGCCACTTCTTGGCTGTGTGTCTTCTCTGAGTTTCTTAACTACTCTGGATCTTAGTTTCCTTGTTTATGGAGTGGTGATTCTAGTAGTACCTGTCCCTTGTTCATCTGTGTCCATCCAGCCAAGTGCCCAGTAGGTGGTCAGGTCATACAGAGTTGAATGTCTGTGAATCCAACCCAAAGCTTCCTCTGACTCAACCCAGTAGGGCTCCCAGTTGATCTTACTGGGGAGTAGCAATAACTTGGGTTCACATTCCAGTTGTGCCTTTTGAGCAGGTCACTTAAACCTTCCTGAGCCTCGTATTTCCCATCTCTAAATCTCTGAGAATTGAGAATAGTCTCAGTTCCCACCTCAGAGATTTAAACAAGATGATGTGTGAACTACATCTAGGACCCCAGTGCCAGTCACCAGTTCCCAGCACTGCACCAAATGAGAGGGTGCCCAGCAGAGGCGTTGCTGGATACCATGTCCTCTCTCTGTCACCAGCCACACCCATTCCCATGTACAGGCTGCCATCACCTGTGAGGCTGTGACAGGAGGCAGAAGTCTTTCTGTCTGTCTATCACTGATCCTGTGCACACTGGCGAAGTCCAGGTGTCCAGAGGTGGGTGAGTTTGGAAGGGATCTGTCAATCCTTGTGTGGGGCCGAGGGATGGAGGGGAAACAGGATTCTGAGTCTGCACCTCCCTCTCACATCTTCCATCTTGGGACATGCCTGGATGCACGCCCCACTGCCAACCTGCTCAGAGGGACAAGGCCCCCAGGGCAGCACATCCACACGTCACTGGCTCCTTTTGCCCCCACAACACTGCAGTTTCCTGGACGCTTCTGCACCTGTTACATCTGTCAGTCATGTAACACGCCAGGAAACAGCCACACGCGTTCAAGCCTGTCTGAGAACCAGGGAGACCAGGGAATGGAATGCCTTTGTGTGGGGCTTTGACCTAGCCTCTCGAAGGCATGCTCTTTCTGTTTGGTGATTTTCTTCAAAGATGAAGCAGCTATCTGTGGATTTGCAGCCATAATGGGGCCGAGCCCCAGTGGGTCCTTTGTCTTCAGGATGCTCTGGGAAGGGCTGGCGACGGTCAGACAGGTGGGCCAGATTCAGTGTCATTTAGCACCTGCCCCCCGTGGCCACCAGGGAGTAGATTCAGGGGGCAGAGTTCTGGTTGGACATGCTTGACTGGTGGAAAGCTGATTGGCCTTTGGCCTAGCAGTGTGGGGCTTGCTGCCAGAGCACCATCTGCGCTTCCTGTGCCTTCAAGTGGTCTTGCCAACTCACCACCCTCTTCTTAGAAATGGACTCCAGCAGCTGCAGAGTGCTTTGACACTGCTGGATAGCCTTACCCCAGACAGTCTGGCTGCCCACCCCACCCTTCGGGTCAGGCCAGGCAAGATTCCCCTGCCATGAACTAATAGGGGCCTGCACCGGCCAGTCCCACCAGGCTAAAATGGAGATAACGGAGCACCAAACGCGCAGCTGAAAGAGAGGCCTGTCCCACAGCTTCTGCGTGAAGCGGTTGGGAAATGGGACAGGGCAGTGGGAGGGGGCCTTATTTGGGCCAGGCCTCTATTTCTTTTTGTTGAGATACCCTCCTTTCAGTTGACATTTCTGTTGAGATAATTGTAGACTGACTGCCTTTTTAAAAAACTTTTTTTTTTATTGAGTATAGTCTATTTACAATGTTGTGCCAATCTCTGCTGTACAGCGAAGTGACTCAGTTATATACATATAGCCATTTAAAAAAATATTCTTTTCTGTTATGGTTTATCCTAAGGGATTGGATCTGCTGGAGAAGGGATAGGCCACCCACTCCAGTATTCTTGGGGTTCCCTTGTGGCTCAGCTGGTAAAGAATCTGCCCACAATGCGGGAGGCCTGGATTCGATCCTTAGGTTGGGAAGATCCCCTGGAGACAGGAAAGGCTACTCACTCCAGTATTCTGGCCTGGAGAATTCCATGGACTGTATAGTCCATGGGGTCGCAAAGAGTCGGACACGACTGAGCAACTTTCACTTCACTTTTTCAGGCAATTGGATCTAGTTCCCTGTGCTATACAGTTTTACCTTATTGTCCGTTTATCCTGTAGGCAATAGTTTGCATCTGCCAACCCCAAACTCCCAGTCCATCCTTCTCCCTCCACCCCCACTCCCCACCCCTGGCAACCACAAGTCTGATCTTTATGTTTGTGAGTCTGTTTCTGTTTCATAGATAGGTTCATTTGTGCCATATTTTAGATTCCTCATATAAGTGATATCACATGATATTTGTCTTTCTCTGTCTGACTTACATCACTAAGTATGATCATCTCTAGGTCTATCCGTGTTTCTATAAATGGCATTATTATTATTTTTTTGTGGCTGAGTAGTATTCAGATTGGGAGAGTACTCCCCTGACTGTTCTCCGTGCCTGGGGGCTGGGGCATGTTGTGGGGTGGCCAACTAGACATCCCTATACTCTAGTGGCCCTGGCAGCTGAGCTGAGGCTGACCAGAGCCCAGTGGACATCAGTATCTTGTCCTAGAAACTCTGGCTGGGACGTCACCCTGAGAAAGCAGCATGGAGCAGCCTGACAGAGAAGGCCACAGCCCAGGAAGGGCCGCTCAGGGCCGAGAGTGCAGATGGACCTCTGCGGGCCCCGAGTGTAATATGAAAGACTTGGAGCGTGACCTGGGGAGGATTCTTCAGGGACCAGATTCTGGGTCGCAGAAACTTCCTCCAAGCCCTGACCCTAAGACCCCACCTTTGCCTCTGCCCGTGACCCCACCCATGCCCTCAGACTTGCGGCAGCTCCAGAAGTTGCCCCTGACAGGCACTGACCAGAAGTACCCCCTGATGAAGCAGCGTGGGTTCTACTCTGACATCCTCAGCCCTGGAAGCTTGGATAAACTTGGGGTGAGTGTGGCAGCTGTGTCCTACCAAGCCCGAGCCTTCCTTGTGGGTTCCATTTGCCCTTTCTTCCTTTCATCCATCCACCCATGTGCCTATCAGTCTAGCAGTTTTCTACCCACCCACCCATCAGCCCATCCATCTCTGGTGACAGGACACCAGGATTGTCATCCATGTGCCCAGTGTCATGGGGCAGCGGGTTGGTGGGGAAATAGTTCCCCACATTTGGCTGGGGAGGGGGGTCCTGGGACAAGGTCATGTACTGCTGAGATCTACAAAATAGGTATGAATTTGCTGGGTAGGATGGGGTCTGGAAGGTGTTCCAGGCCGGGGGAACAGAAGGTACAAAGATTGGAGATCCCTGACAGGCCACGGCCCATGTAGAGGAGTAGAGAGATGAAGGGCGGGGGAGGACGGAGAAGGGATGTAATTAGGGGAGAGTGAAAAGAGCCCCGTGGGTCCCGTACAGCCTTAGGGTGCTTTTAGGCAGAGGACCTCTGTCTTGTGGCGCAGCCCCTGGACACATGCCAGGACTGTTCTCAGAGTGAGGAGGGGGCCTGTGCATGACCAGAATGGGCTTAGGCCAGGGTGTCCCAGGTGCCCATAGCTTGCCACCCACTTTGGCCTCTGAATGAGGAATTGTGCAAATTCCTCTCCAGTGATTATTTCCCATCCCTGTTCCTGTGCCCCTGGAGTGCAGCCTAGTAGGCTCAGGGAAGACACTTGGCCTTGGGGGTCCTTCCAGATCCTGCCTCTCATGATGTTTACACTCCCTCAAGGCTGTGGGGTTTGGTTTCAGGAAGTGTGCCATGGCCCCTACACAAACCTGGACCTCCTGGAGCAGGCCGACCTTGACAAGTTCACCCCAGAAGGTCAGTGCCCAGCGGGGCTGGGTGGGTGGGTGCCTTTAAAAGCAGGTCCTCTGGCCTGAGGGAGATTGTCTCCTCTTGGCTGAGGGTCTCAATTTCCTCAACTGTTAAAAGGTGCTTTGCAAGGGCCCAGCTCGTGGTGAGTGCTCTGTGAAGCACAGCTGCTCAGCCTCTGGAAGCTTCTGTAGAGCCTGTAGAATGGGTACCCCCAAGGTGGACCCTCCTGCAATGTGGCTGCATCTTGACCCCAAAGATGTGAAGCCCAGGGTGGGGGTTACTAGGGCCTCCCAGGGGAGAGGCTGGGGGCCATCACTGAGTAGTCCAGAGCCCACCCCTCTGACCTGGCCCTGGGAAAGGTTGGCTCGTCCCCCGAATCTTTTTACCACACCCCATCCCCACCTCTCTGGCTTCCCTGAGACTCTCCTTCCTACTTAACATCTTGAGTCCTAGGAAACTGAAATGTCACCCTGCCAGTGGGTCTCTTCCCAGTGCCCCTGCCCTCAGAACTGGAATGGAAACCTGTCTGAGGAGAGATGGCCATTCTGTGACTTGGGGGATCCCGTGGGGGCAAGGGTGGTGGTGCTACCCAATCCTACAGTGTCCAGGATGCCTTAAATCTGGAGGTGGTCCCAGTGAGTGCATGGCATTCAGACCCCGAGATGCTTAGCAGGGCTTGTGGGGGGGGGGTAGCAGGAACCCACCCAGACATGTAGGGAGCTACCACTTCACCCTCCTGTCCAGCTGTAATCCTGGCGGGTAGTTTGATTCAGCACCTGACTTGAGCAAAAGCCGCTGGCACCAGGGTCATGGGCAGCATGGAGGAGAACGGTCGAGCAGACTGGCTCTGGGCAGAGAGAGCACGACCCAAAACAGGCCTGCCAGAACCCCTTTTCCTCCAGGCTCAGGATCCCCCTGGGCTCCCAGTGTACATCTGCCCTCTCCCTGCCTCAGTCCCACTCTGAATTCCCCCTGCCCCAAAACCACATGCCTGCTCCTTGCCCAGCATGGTGCCAGGGGTGTCAGGCCCCAGCCTGAGTCCCCGCCCCTGCCCCTGCCCCTGCCCACAGTCAGGACTTTTGAGATTTCTGCGGACTTTGAGGAGCGCCTGGAGCACGAGCACATCGGGTCCACCACCAAGCTGCTCACCCAGACTGACTTCCCGCTGCAGGCCTACGAGCCCAAAGTGCAGGTGCCCTACATGGTGCTGCCGGGCCAGTGCCCCCGCAAGATTGAGATCGAGAGGTATGGCCAGGTCGGCAGTGGGAGGTGGCATCTGCCCACCGCAAGGGGTGACGGATGGATGGTAGGCAGCCAGGTGACCATCCTCACAGCAGAGGTGACCAAGATGGGTCTGTGTTGCAGGTGTTCTAATCAGCTCTTCTAGCCCTTTGGTTTCTTAATGGAAACACGTTGCTTTCCTCACTGTGAAATCAGGGAGGGTGGCTCTCAAGTCAATGTGGTGGAACTGCAATCAGGACGCAAGGGTATTTGCGCAAGGGTATTTGCTTCAGCCACCACCCCACTTCCTGATGGGTTCCTGAGAGCCTAGGGCCCTGGAGGGGTCCCTGAGCCACACCTTTACTGCCTCAACTCCATGGGTCCTTGCTGACACCCAAGAGGGCGACTCACCTGAGCTGAGCTGTCATGAGATCCCTTCGTCTCCCTCGGGCAGGAGGAAGCAGCTCTACCTGAGCCTGGACATCGAGCAGCTGCTGGCCAACGAGGGCATCGACTCTGACAAGCTCATGCCCAGGCACCCAGACCCCCACAACCCCCAGACTATTGAGCAGGGTCACGACCCACTCTTCCCCATCTACCTCCCACTGAAGGTGAGTCCATCTCCACGGAGAGCTGATGGTCGGGAGATGGAGGTGCAGGACCCTAGCAGAGGGGTCAGATTCAAAAGGTGGATCCCCTGGCAATGAGAAGCAATTGCGTGTCAAACAGGACATCTGCATAATCAGAGCACTGCCCCCGCTGCTCCGCAGGGGTAGTTTCCACATCCTAGGCTGGGGCCTGGTGGTGGTGGGGGCCCAGTACCCGTGGGATGCTGATCCTTTGCTTCTTCTCTGGGAGACTGGGAAGCCTGTATGCATGAATTCTATCCTCACCCCACCCACCTCGGGCACTGAGAAGCAGCCCGGAGGGACTGTGGAGTAGTGTTCAGTTCCCTTTGACCACTGCGTCTGGGGTCACTGGGATGGAGAGGGGTGGAGCAGAGGGGGCACCATTGTAGCCTCTTCGGAGTTCTGTGAGGAAATGGAGTCCAAGGAGGAAAAAGAGAGAGCGTAGCCTGCTCTGGTTTGCACCCACTTCCCTGCCCTTCTCTCCATGGCTCTGACTGTCTCTTGCCTGGCAGTTAGTCTGGGAAGATAGAATGGAATCCTGATGCACATCACCCTCCTGACAACCCAAATTTCCATCATTTCCGAGTCAGAGTGGGCACTCAGGAAAATCCAAGGACTGCCTGTTCCACTGATCCTGAGCTGGGTGGTCCTGGCCAGTGGGAGAGAGGGCCTGCTCTGAATCCCCAGTCTCCCCTCTGCCTGAACCTCAGGGTGACTTGTCTGGACAGGGTTTCACAGAGCCAGACCCTACAGAGCTCTGTGAGCAGCAGCGGAGGCACTCGGGCCACTGGTCCCCAGACTACGGAATCTGCGTCCGGGGAGGGGGCTACTCGGGCACCTCTAGCCTCGCATGGTCAGCCCACAGGGGCTGCCAGGGCGAGCTGCCTCTGCCCAGAGGTGTTTTCTCTTAGGTGTTTGACAACGAGGAGTTTGACTGCCGGACTCCCATCGAGTGGATCAACATGGGCTTGGAGCCAGGGTCTCAGAACAGGAAACCTGTCCCTGGCAAAGCCCTCCTGCCCACTGACGACTTTCTGGGGCACGGTGAGCAGGGCCAGCAGGGACAGGGAGGACAGGCTCTTGGTCTGCACCATCCTGTCCTGGCAGCAACCCAGCCATGGACTCCTCGGTTGTCCTGGGCCTCGGCCGTGGGACGCTGTAGCCCCACATTTTGAGGCTTCCCTCCCAGCTGGGATACAGGCCGGCGGGCTTGCCACACAGAAGGAAATGTAGGGACCAGGGATGACATGGATTTGTGGGCCGGGGAGGGGACAGCTGGGTGGTGTCTTAAACAAAAGTCTTTGATTTATTGGTAATTAAAAATATGCAACTCTGTCACCCAGAAACTCCACTGCCCCACCTGTGTCTGGGGCCTCTTGGCTTTCGCCTCTGCATGGACAGCACACACACTACAACACACTCATATACTTGCTTTCAAACACACACATTCACAAACCCACTGTCCCGCTTACCCAGCATCCCTCATACACAGGTACACAGTCATATGCACATTTTCGCCACACACACAGACATGCCGACAGTCACCCGTTCACAACCGCTGTCACATCTATATGCATACCCCCACAGTAATGTCGCACACTTTTGCCAGACCTTAAACTTGTCTGTCTGTCCCTCCTTTGGCCCCAGGTCTGCCCTGGCAGCCCTGGATGCTCTCTCTAGTCTGCTGCTGTCCAGAACAGAGCCAGGCTGAGCTTCCATGGCCCCCGCCCTGGCCTGTGTGACTAGTCTCCATATAGGCATCCTAGGAAGCCCCGGGTCTTGAGATTGAAGGTGGCGGTCCCCTTGTGTGGGGCGAGGGCCTCTCTGCTCTCTGCCCAGTGCATGGATATGCCGCTGTGGAGTGGGCACTGAGCCCAGTGGGCCAGCACCGAGGTGGGGAGATAGGACTCTAAAGAGCCACACTGGTTCTCAGACTGCTCAACCCTCCAGGGGGCCCGCAGCAAGTCCGTTGTGCAAGCTGTAAGTTTGTGTTTCAATTTAAAAACGCATTAATGCTGGAATCAATTTCTCTGAACTAGACAAGAAACCCAGAATGTTCCCTTTACTTTGGACTTAATTACACAAGTAATTTAACTCGATTGTTCCCAGATCTCCAATTCTTGGCAATAAAAGCAGAAAGTTTGGGGCTGCATTCACCTTAAATGCACCAGGTAGTGGCTTCCCCGAGGCACTTCTGCCTATTCCGCTTCACATGGCCTGGGCCCTCTGCAGCAGCTCTCATGGGAGGAGGGACAGGTCGGGAGCCTTCCTGCCAGGGATCTCCGCTTTCTTCTGGGGGCTTCTCATGACATCTTTCCGTCTAAGTTGAGCCAAGAACAGGTCAGCATTTTCAGGAAGGAAACGAATTAGGACAAGAAAGGAAAAGTCAAACAGAACCAAAGCCAGTGAGGTTTATCCCACAGCAAACTCCGTTCTCACCTGCCTGGCATTAGTCAGTGGGAGCATTTCCTCGGAATTCCAGCCTGGAGAGGATGCGTGCACAGTATGACTCCAGGCTCTGCGAGATATGCAGACAGGGTGACCGGTCAGAGAGTGCCAGGGGCAAAGGTGCTATCTTAGGCGGAGATGCTTCTCCAAGGAAAAGCCGCTTGAGCAGGAAATGAGCCGGCATCAAGGTGATGTGGGCGAAGGCTGTTCCAGACAGAGGGCGCAGCTGACGCTGAGGCCCTGCGGCAGGAGCAAGCTCTAGAGTCAGGAGTAGCCAGACGTCCAGTGTGGCTGGAGAGGGATGTGGGAGGGAGGCAGTGGCAGGAGTTGACAGAGAGGAGTCAAAATTTTCAGCCCAATTGAATGCATGGGCGCATTCTGATCAAACAGGCCCCAAGGCCCACCCTGAAGCCATTGCAAAGGAGCCATCTTCTTCTACCCTGCCCTGTTCTGATGGAGGGGCTGGGGGTTCAGCTGCCTCAGGACTTCCTTCGGCCTTGAAAGGGTCCAGTTGGGATGTGGTGAGCTTTACACCTTGCTCCTCAACAGGATCTGTTGGCTTTGGGCTTTCTTGCCTCCTGGTCCCAGCTCCGCTGCCCTGATGGAACCATGCTGAGACCAGAGCAGAGAGGCCTGGTCCTTCTGGCCCCTTCTGCCCAGCTCAGCTGGGAGGAAGCAGGCCCCTCACTCTGCTGCAGCCAGAGAAAGGGAGTCAGTGTGGTGGGAGAGAGGCCAGATCAGTGACCACTGAGACTTTTCCTAGCACCCACTGGCCACATGCAGCAGCCTCTCTCCACCCCATAGCAGGAGCACTGATGGACTCCCCTCCTGTTTCAGAGGACCCCAAGAGTCAGAAGCTGACATACAAATGGTGCAGTGTCGGTGTCCTGGACTACGACAAGGAGAAGAAGCTGTACCTGGTGCACAAGACGAGTGAGGATGGCTTGGTGCGAGATGAGACGGGGCGGCCTATCCTGAATGGAGGGGTCACACCGGAAGGTACGAGGTCTCCGCCCCTGCCTCAGGCAGACTCCCAGCTCAGGTCCAGCCTGGCCTGTGACTGAGGCAGGGCCTAACCAGCTGCGGTCTGAATTCCCCCTTGCCCTGTTGTCCTGGGGCTGTCTGTCCCCCAACCAGTGAGAATCAGAGGACCCACCACTCGGAGACCCCAGGAAGGGCAGCTGGTCGTGCTTTGATATGGCACCTGTGAGCAGCTGGCAATGGTATTTTCAGTGTCTTGTTGAGAAGGATCCCGAGGCCCATCAATAAGTGATGTCCGCCCTGGATGTGGCATCTAGGAATGGGCACTTGAATAGCTCACCCCCGTGAAAGCTTCTCTGTGCCCAGCTTTGCATTTATAAAGCACTTTCACATCTAGCCATGACAGCCTGTGATGTGAGCAGTTCAGGGCGTGTTGTCACACCCCTTTCACAGATAGGATGGGGTCAGTTGCTCAGTCCCACCATGCATCAGCTGCAGAGCCAGGCTAGACTCTAGTGCGCCTGCCTAGAGGGCCCCTGTGGCTGTTCCCTTGTCCCTCCACCCAACCCCAGGAAGGCCGCCCCTCCTGATCTGTCAGTACTGGGTGCCACGGATCCAGCTCCTCTTCTGTGCTGAGGACCCACGTGTGTTCACACAACGTGTGGTCGAGGCCAACGCCCTGCGCAAGAACACGGAGGCGCTGCTGCTGTACAACCTGTACGTGGACTGCATGCCCTCTGAGGGCCAGCGGCTTGTCAATGAGCAGAGCCTGAACAAGATCAAGCAGTGGGCCATGAGCACACCTCGGATGCGCAAAGGGCCCTTGTGAGTCCTCCCCTCCCAGACCCTTCCCCGTACCCCAGCAGCACCTCCTCCAGGGAGCTGTCCAGTAGGGAGCTAGTACTGCCCTGTCTGTGGGAGGGGTACTCCCCCCATGCTCATCTGTTTGGGGCTGTCTTGCCCACTGCACTATGGACTTCTTGGACCCTGAACAATGCCTTCTTCAGTTCCAGGTGTCTCATTATCAATATGGACTCATGGATTCTTAATTTTATTCCAAGGGTTATAATCTGTTACTACCACTTTTAATTTTCACGCTCAGATTGTCTCAGAGTTGGCCAGTGGGAGCCTCTTCAGGCCGATTCCTGTGTCCTCTTGTTAATATTTCTGTTATTCTTTGAGCATGTCTTTACTTTCTGGCACAGCAAGAAGTTCCAGGTCATCTTGTACTTTCCCGGACCCAGCCCTGAAATCCACTATTTCTCCAAGGGGCCCTGGTTCCTCTTGGTGGGGAATCTCATTTAGAAGACAAGATTTTGGCATTAAGATGTGCTCATTGCTCCTGGGAAATAAATGCTTTGAGGCCCTAGCAGATAGACCTAAGCTATACATATTATTTATTTTACGTTATATCATTTTATAGTGTTATATTCGGAGAAGGCACTGGCGACCCACTCCAGTACTCTTGCCTGGAAAATCCCATGGACAGAGGAGCCTGGTAGGCTGCAGTCAGGGGGTCTCTAGGAGTCAGACACGACTGAGCGATTTCACTTTCACTCTCCTGCACTGGAGAAGGAAATGGCAACCCACTCCAGTGTTCTTGCCTGGAGAATCCCAGGGACAGCGGAGCCTGGTGGGCTGCCGTCTATGGGGTGGCACAGAGTCGGACACGACTGATGCGACTGAGCAGCAGCAGCGTCATCTTTCTTTATGTAACATATAGCCTCCACACATATGTCTAATTACTATGTATCTGTCTGTTGATCTGTCAAAAATCATGAGTTCATACTGATACCTTCACATTTACTTCAAACCACAGGCCTCATTCTTATTTGTACTTGTTTTTTTACTTCTTTTTCTAAAAGAAAATTGGCTTTTATTATTCATAGTGTATTTACTTATTTGCTCAGACCTAGGATACACAGAAAGTAATTTCAGTTGCTAATCCGTCCTCTTTGGAGGATAAGCTCTGATGAGTAATCTTTGATATTTGTTTAGTTTTCTTTTTAGTCTAGGGGCATACGATACAAATACTAGGTTCAGAAGTTACTTGATTTAGTTCTCCCCATCCTCCTGAGTGTGATCCATTCATTTGATGAACTATAGCTTGGTCCATTTATTTTATAAATACAAATAAATACATATATGTGTATAGATAGAATATAAGCATAATATGAGTATATGTATATTATAGAATATATAATTTATACATTACATTGTATGTAATATGTATGTATTGAATATATTGAAAATATACATATGTATATATTTCTTTTTATATTAATATGTATACACATATATAAAATATAGTCAGCAGTATATATTACTCAAAAAGATATACTAAGAGATTTGTAACTCTTCACCCTCATTCATTCTATCCACATCTCCCATCTTTTCTACTGTATTCTCACCCATAGGTAACCAATGTCACTAGTTTCTGGTTTATCCTTTCTGTATTTCTTTTTACACAAATGATATTCTCATATATATATTGTTTATCCCCCCATCACATGGTGAGTAGTACACTATAGATACTCCTTTTCATTTTTCCTTTTTCACTTATGAAGGGAAAAAGGCATCCTGGGAATCAGCCCTTTCAGTTCTTTGATTCTTCCTTCATTCTCTTTTTACAGCTGCATAGTCATCTGTTGTGTGGATGTATCATGGTTTATTCAGCCATTTGCTAATACATAGGCATTTAGGTACTTTCCAGCATTTTGCAATTACAAGCAGTGCTACAAATGAATAATCTTGTGCACTCGTATATTGATACCGATGGAGGTATAGCTTTAGTATTCTCCCACACTCCAAGAATACCGGAGAGGGTTGCCATTCCTTCTCCAGGGGATCTTCCTGACCCAGGGATTGAACCTGGGTCAATCCCATATGGGTATGGGTCAACCCATAATATTAAATTCACCATTTTAGCCATTTCTAAGTGTACATCTCAGTGGCATTAAGTACATGCACATTATTATCCTGTCATCACTACCATCCATCCACAGAATGTTGTATTACTTGTCCACAGAATCATGCATTACTTGTCCTTTTGTGACTCCTTCTTTCATTTAGCATAATGTCTTCTAGTACCATCCATGTTGTAGCACAGATCAGAATTCTCTTCCTTTTTAAGACTGAATAATATTCCATTGTGCATATATACCACATTTTGTTTGTCTGTTCATCTGTTGATGGACACTTGATTGCTCCCGTTTTTGGCTGTTAGGAATAATTCTGCTGTAACCATGGGTATGCAAAGATCTCTTCATGTCCCTGCTTTCTGTTCTTTTGAGAAGTGGAGTTCCACTTCTTTTTCAAAAACAGAATTACTAGATCATATGGTAATTCTATTTGTTGCTGTTTAGCTTTTGTCTCATCATAAATTCAACTCTGTAATTCAGCTACACTTGGAGGGGATAAGGAAAACATAAAACCCCCAAAACTGCAGAGAGAGCACAAAGATTATAGGCTATTATGAGCAGATGGGAGAAGGAATGGTCTGGTGGTTAAGATAAAACCAAGTCAGATTTATTGGAGTTATCCACAGTCAGCAGTGGCGAGCTTCTTGGCAGTCTTGCCAAACCTGGTGCTTGCCAAACCCAAAGCACTCTATGGCTTTCACAGTATTGATACCCTCCTTCACCTTGCAAAAGACCACGTGCTTGCAACCCAACCACCCAGCCTTGGTAGTGTACATGAAAAATGGAACTCTCTATGTGGGTCCAGAATTTGCCGTGTACGAGATGCTAAGACCCATTGCTTCAGGGTGATACTTGTTATCAAACTTCTTGTAGTTGACTTGCTGCTAGTACCTCTACAGGATATGAAGTCACCACCCAGGTACATGAATCCTGGAATAATACTGTGGCAGTAGGGACCTTGATAACCAAATCCTTTCTCCTCAGTGCTCAGAATACTTAAGTTTTCTGCTGTCTTTGGAACTTTGTCTGCAAAGGAGGCATGGCCCAAGGGCTCGCATTGACAGTGAATGTTGAAGAGCACCGTGGGGTTGACCGTGGTGGGGTGGTACAGGTGACATTGGTGGTGTCAGCAAAGCCCTATTTTTAATTTTTTTGAGAAAGCACCATCCTGTTTTCCATAGCAATTGCACCATTTTACATTCCCACAGCAGGGCACAAGGGATTCAAATTTCTCCACATCCTCACTGACACTTGTTATTTTCTGGGATTTTTTCTTTATGGTAGCCATCCTAAAGGGTGATTTTTATTTGCATTTTCCTAATGCTTAGTGACGTTGAACATCTTTTCATGTGCCTATTGGCTTTTTGTTTATTCTTATTTGGAGAAATGTGTATTCAAATTCTTTGCTTATATTTCTGGTTCTTTATGTACTCTGGATATTAATCCCTTATCAGATATGTGCTTTGAAGATATTTTCTCCCATTTCATGGGTTGCCTTTTTATTCCATTGATAGTGTCTTTTGTATAACCAGGACACAGAAGTTTTCATTTTGGTGAAGTCCAATTTGTCAATTTTTCCTTATTGTTTATGCTTTTGGCATCATGTATAAGAAAATCATCACCAAATTCAATGTCATGAACCTTTCTTCCACGTGTCCTTTTAAGAATTTTACAGGGTTAGCTCTTATGTTCAGATTTTTGATCCATTTTGAGTTACATTTTGTATATGGTCTTAGGTAAGGGTCCAGCTTCATTCTTTTGCATGTGAATATCCAGTTTTCCCAGCACAATGTATTAAAAAGGCTGTCTTCCCCACTGAATGATGTTGGCACCCTTATTGAAAATCACTTGGTTATATATGTGAGGGTTTATTTCTGGACTCTCTTTTCTATTCCACTGGTCCATCAGTCTGTCTTTATGCCGGTACCACTATTTTGATTACTGTAGGTTTGTAATTATTTCTGAATAATTTTTTTCTGAAATTGAAAAATGTCTTCCCACTTTATTCTTCCTTTTCAAGTTTGTTTTGGTTATTTGGGGGTTCCTTGAGATTCCACATGAAATTTAGGATGGATGTTTATGGTTTTGCAAAATAAGTTGTTGAGTTTTTGATAGGGAATTGCCATGCTTATTTCTGCATGTGAGCTTTAGTATCAACTTTTCTAGGTCTGTTTTGGAAATCCTTAGTATTTTCATTGGGATTGAATCATATTTTTAAATTAACTTCGGTATAGCTGATGTCTTTGGGATCCTAAATTGACCTATCCAAGAACAAGGCATGTTTGTCCATTTATTCAAGTCTACTTTTGTGTCTTTCAGAAGTGCTTTGAAGTTTTATTCACATAGGTTTTGCATATTACTCATTAAGTATTGGATTGGCTAAAAAAGTTGGTTTGCATTTTTCCATACAGTGTTATGGAAAAACCCAAATGAATTTTTTGGTTAATGCAATCTTTTATCTTCTTTGTTGTTGTTAGGAATGGGCTTTCTCTAATAGATGTAATCAGTATTACATCTATTGATTGATTTCTTTGTACTAGTTTACATTCTGTTTGGGCTTCCCTGGTGGCTCAGATGGTAAAGTGCGTGTCTGCAATGCAGGAGGCCCGGGTTCGATCCGTGGGTTGGGAAGATCCCCTGGAGAAAGAAATGGCAGCCCACTCCAGTAGTCTTGCCTGGAAAACCTCATGGACGGAGGAGCCTGGTAGGCTACAGTCCACGGGGTCATGGAGTTGGACACAGCTGAGCAACTTCGCTTTCCCTTTTCACCTTCCTGAAATCATTTACTGTTTGAGTTTATCATTGATTCTCTAGGGCTTTCTGAGTGCACATTATCTAGAAGTAGAGATAGTTTTACTTATTATTTTCCAATTCTTATTCTTCTGATTGGGCTTCCCCAGTGGCTCAGCGGTAAAGAATCCACCTGCAATGCAGGAGCCTCAGGAGACACGTGTTTGATCCCTGTGTTGGGCAGATCCCCTAGAGGAGGGCATGGCAACCCACCCCTGTATTCTTGCCTGGAGAATCCCAAGGACAGAGGAGCCTGGCGGGTTACAGTCCATAGGGTCACAAAGAGTTGGAAACAACTGAAGCGACTTAGCATGCATGCACCCTTCTAATTGCTTTCTCTTGTGTAATTGTGTTCTCTAATACCTCCAGTACAATATTGGATAGTAGTGGAGACAGTAGGCATCATTTCCTTGTTCCTAATATTAGTGGAAATACCTCTAGTGTTTCTCCCTTAAGAAAAATGCTAGCGTTGGGGTTTTGTTTATTTAATAATGGACCTGTTGACTTCTGTTTTCTTAAATTTTTGTCATATATTTCTAAATGCATTTAAATGTATTAAAATGTCATACATTTAAAAATACCAATGGAGATAATCATGTTTGTCTCCTTAGATCTATTCCTGTGGTGAATTATATGAATTGATTTCCTAATATTGAGTCAGACATGATTGAGCAGCTGAACTAAATTAAATATTGAAACAATCTTACAGTCCTTTAATAAATCTCACTTAGCCATGGTGTATCATTTCTTAATGTGATGTTAGGTTTTGTTGGTTAATAAGCTATTTAGAACTTTATCATTGATATGTAATATTGGTCTGTAATTTTTTTAGTACTGTCTTTGACAGGTTTGAAGCAAAGTCATACTTGCTTCATATAAAGAATTTTGACATTTTCCTTCAGTACTTTGTAACAATTTATATTGCATTGGGGCTATGTGGTCATCCTTTCATAAACCATTTGGACATGGTGCTTTTTTAGTTTTTCTATAACTTAATTTTTCTACAGAAATTGGTCTGTTTAAGCTTTCTTTTTCCAATTGAGTCAATTTTATTATATTTTATTTCTCTAGAAAATTATCATATTGTCTAGATTTTAATATATATTTGCATAGAAATTTGCAATATGATATAAAATCTTTTTCATTTTAACATTGTCTTCCTTAGTCACCTCTTATTTTGTAGAATTATGCTCTCCTTTTTACTTTATTAAGTTACTTGTGATTTGTTTGGCTTGTTAATTTAAAAACATAGGATTTAGGACTATTCATTTGATTGACTGTTTCTTACATCTTTATCATTCTACTTTCATTTTTATTATTTCTTTCCTTTTGGCTTATGTTTTGCTGCATTCATAGTTTGTGTGCATGTGTGCATTTGTGCTGGGTGTTTAATTCACTTATTGACATTCTTGTTGATAAGTGGGTTAAAGGCTATGAATTTTCTTCTGATAACTTTAAAAATGCAGTAGTCCACAGATTCTGATATGTAGTACTTCATTTTTTTAATTACAAAAATTTGATTTTTATTTTCTATTTTATTATAGACTTTAATATAAGGTTTTAACCTTTTTTCCATGTGAAAAGTACTTGCTAAAATGTTAGTACTTTCTATTTAGTTGTATTGAGATCAGAGAGTGTTATTTACAATATTTCTACTATATAGAACTTGCTGGTGTTTTCTATTTGACAGTATGTCATCAGTGTATGTGAATGTTCCATTTGCACTTGAGAAGAGGTGTATTTCTATTATTAAGGTACAAAAGTTTTATATATACGTGTACTCCATAAAAATCTACCTTGCTGGTTATATTATTTACATCTTCTGTATCTTCACTTACTCTTGTCCAGTGAGAGAAGTGTGTTATACTATCATTATAAATTGATATTTTTAGCATTAAAAAGTATCCTTGATCAGGTCTAATGCTCTTTGACCTGAATTTTACTTTCCTTGATATCAGAATTGTAACCTGGTGTGTTTTTTTTCTGTTGTTTCTGTTTTATATATATATATATATATATATATATAAAATCTTTGCCCATCCCTCTATTTTCAGTCCTTCTGAATTAGTTTGTTTCAGATAGGTCTCTTGTTATAACCATATAGTTGGGTCTTTGTGAGTCAAACTAAAAATCTTTTTTCTTGTGAAAAGTGAGTTAAGCCCATTCACTTGTATTGATATGGCTGATACGTTTGATCTCATTTCTGTTATGTTGTTTCACATTAAAATTATTATGAGAGTTATAATAACGATACTGTTTCTTTCTCCTCATAATATGTTTTCTTTGTTCTTTTACTTAAAATTTTTCTTTTGGTATTTAGGACAGTTTGTACCTTTATTTTACTGGCTTCTTTTGTGCATATCCTTTTATAGTGCTCATAATATTCCGCTTCCTTGTTTAACCTTCTACTCTCCAGTTTGTTGGTTTTTAATGTGCCTGCTAACCTCCTGTTTCCTATGCAGCAGTACTTGATCTTATTTTACTTTTCTCATCCCTTTTTCCTCCCATTTTAAGTTGCCTTTTTCTAGTTAGTATTCCCAAGATAATATTCTTCCACTTGCCTCTCTCTGTGTTAATCTTCAATCTACTATTTTAAGTATATGAACCCTTTCCCTGAAGTTTCCCCTGTCATCTTGCAGGAGAGGAGAGAAACCCTTTTTCCTATCCCCTTCTAGGTTCTTGGCTGGGTGTCAGTGACAGAAAATAGATTAACAAGAGGGAAGCATATTTAAGTTTTGTGTGACATGGGAGCATTCCTATGTAAATGAAGACCCAAAGAGATTAAACCTGAATGTTTTTATACTAGGCTTGATGAAGAATGGAAAGTCTCGGGAAATGTAATAGGACAAAAGGATATGAACTGAGTCGCCTGGGGGACCTTAACAAGGTCTGCACGTTCATGTCCCTCTTGGCCTCCTCCATCCTGGAGCTAAGGCTGTCTCTTTCCTCCAGGTAAGGAGAGGCATCTCTGACTTGAGGGTCTTATGACCTGCTTCAGGGGAAGGTCAGAGAATCCTTCCTGCACTTGCTGTTTCTGTGATCCTTTAGCTTAGAACATTCTGTGCCAAGGTACCATATTTTTGGGTAGTGTGTCCTGAACCCCATCAATCTTGACTGGTTGAAGCTCCTAGAAGATTCCTTATAAAGGGCTCAAAGGTATTGTGTTCTTAGAGTTCTTGCATGTTTAAAACTTGATTGACAGCTTAACTGGATATAAAATTCTTGGTTCATATACTTTCATTCCTTGTTTTTAAAAATGCTATTCTCTTGTCTTGCTTTGTATGTTGCTTTTAAGACATCTGTTGTCAAAATCCCCTTTACTTGTAAGTTGTTTTATTTTTTTTCTTGGAGGCCTTGGAGATTTTTTTTTTCATCTTTTGTCATTTTACTAGGGTACGTCTTAGAGATGATCATTCTGGATATTTTTTCCCAGGTATACAATAGGCCTTTTAAATGTTTAAATTCAGATATTCTTTTATTTCTGGAAAATTCTCTTAAATTGTTTTAAATATTAGTTCTGTTCTGTTGTTTTTCTTTTCTTCAGAGACTCCAGTCTATATTTCTGTCTATCATGTTGCTTCTTATTTGCCTGTTTTTTTAAAAAAATTTTTTTCTTTTTTTTTAATTGAAGGATAATTGCTTTACAGAATTTTGTTGTTTTCTGTCAAACCTCAACATGAATCAGCCATAGGTATACATATATCCCTTCCCTTTTGAACCTCCCTCCCATCTGCCTCCCCATCCCCCCCCTCTAGGTTGATACAGAGCCCTGTTTGAATTTCCTCAGCCATACAGCAAATTCCCATTGGCTATCTATTTTATGTATGGTAATATAAGTTTCTGTGTTACTCTTTCCATACATTTCACTGTCTCTTCCCCTCTCTGCATGTCCATAAGTCTATTTTCTATGTCTGTTTCTCCATTGCTGCCATGTAAATAAATTCTTCAGTACCATTTTCCTAGATTCTGTATATGTGCGTTAGAATATTATATTTATCTTTCTCTTTCTGACTCACTTCACTCTGTATAATAGATTCTAGGTTCATCCACCTCATTTGAACCGACTCAGATGTGTTCCTTTTTATGGCTGAGTAATATTCCATTGTGTATATGTACCACTACTTCTTTATCCATTCATCTGTCGATGGACATCTAGGTTGCTTCCATGTTCTAGCTATTGTAAACAGTGCTGCAATGAACAATGGGATACATGCGTCTCTTTCAATTTTGGTTTCCTTAAGGTATATGCATAGGAGTGGGATTGCTGGGTCATATGGTGGTTTTATTCCTAATTTTTTAAGGAATCTCCATAGCATCTTCCATAGTGGCTGTATCAATTTACATTCCCACCAACAGTGCAAAAGCGTTCCCTTTTCCCCACACCCTCTCTAGAATTTATTGTTTGTAGACTTTTTGATGATGGCCATTCTGACAGGTGTGAGGTGGTATCTCATTGTGGTTTTGATTTGCATTTCTGTAATAGTGAGTGATGTTGAGCATCTTTTCATGTGTTTGTTAACCATCTGTATGTCTTCTTTGGAGAAATGTCTGTTTAGGTCTTTTTCCCACTTTTTGATTGGGTTGTTTGTTTTTCTGGCATTGAGTTGTATGAGCTGTTTGTTGTTTCATTTGCTATTATTTTCTCCCATTCTGAGAGTTGTCTTTTCACCTTGCTTATAGTTTCCTTTGCTGTGCAAAAGCTTTTAAGTTTAATCAGGTCCCACTTGTTTACTTTTGTTTTTATTTTTGTTAGCCTAGGAGGTAGGTCATGCTTTGATTTATGTCATCAAGTGTTCTACCTATGTTTTCTTCTAAGAGTTTTATAGTTTCTGGTTTTACATGTAGGTCTTTAATCCATTTTGAGTTTATCTTTGTGTATGGTGTTAGGAAGTGTTCTAATTTCATTCTTTTACATGTAGCTGTCCAGTTCTCCCAGCACAATTTATTGAAGAGGCTGTCTTTGCCCCATTGTATATTCTTGCCTCCTTTGTCAAAAATAAGATACCCTTTCTGGGCTTTCTATCTTGTTCCATTGGTCTGTATTTCTGTTTTTGTGCCAGTACCATACTGTCTTGATGACTGTAGCTTTGTAGTATAATCTGAAGTCAAGAAGGTTAATTCCTCCAGCTCCATTCCTCTTTCTCAAGATTGCTTTCACTATTCAGAGTCTTTTGTGTTTCTGTATGAATTGTGAAATTTTTTTTTCTGTTTCTGTGAAAAATGCCATTGGTAATTTGATAGAGATCACATTGAATCTGTAGATTGCATTTGGTAGTACAGTCATTTTCACAATATTGATTCTTCCTACCCAAGAACATGGAATGTCTCTCCATCTGTTTATGTCATCTTTGATTTCTTTCATTAGTATCTTATAATTTTATGTGTACAGTCCTTTCGTCTCCTTAGGTAAGTTTATTCCTAGATATCTAATTCTTTTTGTTGCAGTGGTGAATGGGATTGATTCCTTAATTTCTCTTTCTGATTTTTCATTGTTAGTATATAGAAATGCAAGGGATTTCTGTGTATTGATGCTGTATTCTGAAACTTTGCTAAATTCACGGATTAGCTTTAGTAGTTTTCTGATACTGTCTTTAGGGTTTTCTATGTACAATAGCATGTCATCTATAAACAGTGAGAGCTTTATTTTTTCTTTTCTTATCTGGATTCCTTTTATTTCTTTTTCTTCGCTGATTGCTATAGTTAGGACTTCCAGAACTATGTTGAATAATAGTGGTGAAAGTGGACACCTTTATCTTGCTCCTGATCTTAGGGGGAATGCTTTCAGTTTTTCACCATTGAAAATAATGTTTGCTGTAGGTTTATCATATATGGCCTTTACTATGTTGAGGTAGGTTCCTTCTATTCCCATTTTTTGAGGAGTTTTAATCATAAATGGGTGCTGAATTTTATCAAAGGCTTTTCCTGCATCTATTGAAATCTCAATGGATTTTTATCTCATGGTTTTTATCTTTCAATTTGTTAATATGGTGTATCACATTGATTGACTTGCTTATATTGAAGAATCCTTGCATACCTGGAATGAACCAAATTCGATCATGGTATATGAACTTTTTGATATGTTACCGAATTCTGTTTGCTAAAATTTTGCTGAGGATTTTCGCATCTATGTTCATCAGTGATTTTGGCCTGTAGTTTTCTTTATTTGTGTTTTCTTTGTCTGGTTTTGGTATCAGGGTGATGGTGACCTCGTAGAATGAGCTTGGAAGTGTTCCGTCCGCTGCAATTTTTTGAACGAATTTTAGAAGGATAGGCATTAGCTCTTCTCTAAATGTGTGATAGAATTCTCCTGTGATGCCATCTAGTCCTCGGCTTTTGTTTTCTGGGAGATTTTTTGTCACAGCTTCAATTTCAGTGCTTGTAATTGGATTGTTCATAATTTCTATTTCTTCCTGGTTCAGTCTTGGAAGATTGAACTTTTCTAATAATGTGTCCATTTCTTCCAGGTTATTCATTTTATTGCCATATAGTTGTTCATAATAGTCTCTTATAATCCTTTGTATTTCTTCATTGTAATCTCTCCTTTTTCGTTTCTAATTTTGTTGATTTGATTCTTCTCCCTTTCTTTCTTCATTTATTAAATTGTAACAAATTCAATAAAGACTTTACATTATTGTGTTGGTTTTGCCATACATTGACATGAATCCGCCATGGGTGTACATGTGTTCCCCTTCCAGAACCCCCCTCCCACCTCCCTCCCGATTCCATCCCTCTGGATCATCCCAGTGCACCAGCCCTGAGCACCCTGTATCATGCATTGAACCTGGGCTGGCGATTTGTTTCATGTATGCCAATTTACATGCTTCGGTGCTGTTCTCCCATATGATCCCGCCCTCTCCCTCTCCCATTCTTGATGAGCCTGGCTAAAGGTTTGTCAGTTTTGTTTATCTTCTCAAGAACCAGCTTTTAGTTTAATTAATCTTTACTATTTTTTCTTTAATTTCTTTTTCATTTATTTCTGCTCAGATCTTTATGCTTTATTTCCTTCTACTAATTTTGGGGATTTTTTGTTCTTCTTTTTCCAGTTGTTTTAGGTGTAAAGTTAGGTTGTCTATTTGATGTTTTTCTTGTTTCTTAAGGCAGGATTGTATTGCTATAAACTTCCCTCTTAGAACTGTTTTTGCTACATCCCATAGATTTTGAGTTGTAATGTTTTCATTGTCATTTGTTTCTAGAAATTTTTAATTTCCCTTTTGATTTCTTCAGTAACCTGTTGGTTATTTAGAAATGTGTTGTTTAATCTCCATGTGTTTGTGTTTCTTACAGTTTTTTTTCTTGTAATTGATATCTAGTCTCATACCGTGTGGTCAGAGAAGATGCTTGATATGATTTCAGTTATCCTAAATTTTCTGAGGTTTGATTTGTGACCCAAGATGTCTATCCTGGAGAATGTTCCATGTGTACTTGAGAAGGAGGTGTATTCTTTTGCATTTGAATGGGATGTCCTGAAGATATCAATGAAATCCATCTCATTTAATATATCATTTAAGACTTGTGTTTCCTTATTAATTTTCTGTTTTGATTATCTGTCCACTGGTGTGAGTGGGGTGTTAAAGTCTCCTACTATTATTGTGTTACTATCGATTTCTCCTTTTATGTCTGTTAGTGCTTGTCTTATGTATTGAGGTGCTCCTATGTTGGGTGCATAGATATTTATGATTGTTATGTCTTCCTCTTGGGTTGATTCCTTGATCATTATGTAGTGTCCTTCCTTATCACTTGTAATATTCTTTATTTTAAGGTCTATTTTGTCTGATATGAGGATTGCTACTCCAGCTTTCTTTTGCTTGCTGTTTGAATGGAATATATTTTTCCATCCTCTCACTTTCAGTCTATATGTGTCTTTAGGTCTGAAGTGGGTTTCTTGTAGACAGCATATATATGGGTCTTGTTTTTGTATCCATTCAGCCAGTCTGTGTCTTTTGGTTGGAGCATTTAATCCATTTACATTTAAAGGAATTCAGTTCAGTTTAGTCACTCAGTCGTGTCCGACTCTTTGCGACCCCATGAACCGCAGCACGCCAGGCCTCCCTGTCCGTCGCCAACTCCCTGAGTCCACCCAAACCCATGTCCATCGAGTTGGTGATGCCATCCAGTCACCTCATCCTCTGTCATCCCCTTCCCCTCCTGCCGTCAATCTTTCCCAGCATCAGGGTCTTTTCCAGTGAGTCAGCTCTTCATATCAGGTGGCCAAAGTGTTGGAGTTTCAGCTTCAACGTCAGTCCTTCCAGTGAATAATTATTGACATACATTGTTCCTATTGCCATTTTCTTAATTATTTGGGGTTGATTTTGTAGATCTTTTTTCTTCTCTTGTATTTCTTGACTATATAGATCCCTTTAACATTTGTTGTGAAGCTGGTTTGGTGGTACTGAATTCTCTTAAGTTTTGCTTGTCTGAAAAGCTTTTTATTTCTCCATCAATTCTGAATGAGACACTTGCCAGTTACAGTAATCTTGGTTGTAGATTTTTCCCTTTCAGTACTTTAAATATATCCTGCCATTCCTGTCTGGCCTGCAGAGTTTCTGCTGAAAGATCTGCTCTTAAGCGTATGGGATTTCCCTTGTATACTTGTTGCTTCTCCCTTGCTGCTTTTAATATTCTTTCTTTGTGTTTAGTCTTTGTTAGTTTGGTTAATATCTGTTTTGGGGTGTTTCTCCTTGGGTTTCTCCTGTATGGGACTCTTTGTGCCTCTTGGACTTAATTAACTATTTCCTTTTCCTTGTTGGGGAAATTTTTAACTATAATCCCTTCAAAAGTTTTCTCATACACTTTCTTTTTCTCTTCTTCTTCTGGGACCCCTATAATTTGAATGTTGGTATATCTGATATTGTCCCAGAGGTCTCTGAGACTGTCCTCAGTTGTTTTCATTCTTTTTACTTTATTCTGCTCTTCAGTATTTCCAGCATTTTATCTTCCAGCTCACTGATTTGTTCTGCTTCAGATATTCTGCTATTGATTCCTTCTAGAGTATTTTTAATTTCAGTAATTGTGTTGTTTGTCTCTGTATGTTTATTCTTTAATTCTTGTAGGTTTTTGTTAATTGATTCTTGCATTTTCTCCATTTTGTTTTCAAGGTTTTTGATCATCTTTACTATTATTATTCTGAATTCTTTTTCGGATAGTTTGCCTATTTCCTCTTCATTTATTTGGACTTCTGTGTTTCTAATTTGTTCCTTCATTTGTGTAGTATTTCTCTGCCTTTTCATTATTTTTAAAAACTTATTGTGTTTGAGGTCTCCTTTGCCCAGGCTTCAAGGTTGAATTCTTTCTTTCTTTTGGTTTTTTCCCTCCTTAGTTTGGTCCATTGTTTGTGTAAGCTTCATATAGGGTGAGATTTGTGCTGAGTTTTTGTTTGTTTGTTTTTCCTCTGATGGGCAAGGCTGAGTGAGGTGGCAATCCTGTCTGCTGATGTTTGGGTTTGTATTTTTGTTTTGTTTGTTGTTTAGATGAGGCATCCTGCACAGGGTGCTACTGGGGGATGGGTGATGCCAGCTCTTGTATTCAAATGGTTTCCTTTGTGTGAGTTCTCACTATTTGATACTCCCTAGGGTTAGTTCTCTGGTAGTCTAGGGTCTTGGGGTCAGTGCTCCCACTTCAAAGGCTCAGGGCTTGATCTCTTAATCACCAGGGTCCAGAGTTTTTATCAGAGTCTTATTGACAGAGAATTGAATATGACCATGCATGTAACACTGTGGTTTCAAAGTATGATGACAGTTTGAAGGCTGGGGTAGCTGCTTATTAGTCCATGGGTGCAGGCAAATTGTTCCACTTCTCTGACCTTCAGTTTCCTCATCAGTTCCAGCCTTCTTTCATCTCTGTTACTTTCTCCATAGTCCAGACTTAACTATTATCCTATCTTGGACTGTGATAGAAACCTCCTAAATGCCACCCTTGTCTTTCCTGCCAGGCTTCAGTTGATTTTGGTCACAAGAGTTAGAGTGTGCTGTGTGTCCAGGAGTCTCCAGTTGAGGCATGGGTCGACAATGGGCTGTGCAGGATCAGGGGCACTATACCTGTTTTTAATTCAACAACTTTCTGATCCTTTTCTGTTCTTTCTTCTTCTCATTTTTATTCTCTTGGTTATATTCCTAACTTTCTGATATGTATTTTATTACCTTTTAAATTTGACTGTATTCTTCCTTGGACACCTTATAATAACTTAGCTTTCCTTCATTAGATAATTTAATTCTATTTTTCACTGAGTCCAACTAAATATCATTTCTTTTCCTCCTATTATTTGCCTATACCCATGTTTTATTTTTTTCATATGTTCAAATGCATGTTTGAAGAGATACACTTTAGTTTGAAGTGTTTCATTAGTTCTCCTCTGCTTTATTTTTGTTGAAAGGTATGTGAGAATTTTCATCAAGTAAGGTGTTTTCTTTTTCTTACAGTAACTTTATATACGTATAGTCTTTAACCTACTCATTTCATGGATTCGAAAGATGTACAAGATTTCTAGTTCCAGTGCGCCCTCTTGTGTTAGTATAGCAAACTGGCTTACTCATTTTTTAAAAAATACATGGCCATGGTGTGTGTGTGTGTGTGTGTGTGTGTGTGTGTCTATGTTGCGGGTAGGTAGGCAGGGAGAGTCGTCTGTGTGTGTCATGGTATGTGTGTGTGTG